>CM057383.1:67029122-67756622 GCA_030015415.1 Cynopterus sphinx
GTGGAGAAAAGTCTCTTTAATAAATGGTGCTGAAAAAACTGGGAGCCACATGAAAAAAGACGAAACTAGATTACTGTCACCATATACCAAAATTAGCTAAAATGAATCAGAAACTTGAATATAGACCTGAAACTATATACTGCATAGAAAGAAAACATAGCAAGTCAACTCAAGGGACCTTGGGCTTAAAGAAGATTTCAGGAATTTGATCTCAAAAGGCAAGAGAAAAGTAAAACAAACAAACAAAGAAACAGAAAAACAAACAAACAAACAAACAAACAAACAAACAAACAAATAAAATAGGGCTACTTCAAACTAAAAAGCTTGTGTACTGCAAGGAAACCTTCAACAAGACAAAGAGGCAACCATCCAAATGGAAGAAGAGATTTGCAAACAACACCTCCAATGAGGGCCTCATATCCAAAACATACAAAGAACTTGTACAACGTACAACTCAACAATAAAATAGCCAAACAATACAATTAAAAAATGGGCAGAGGACCTCAATACACACTTCTCCCAAGAAGACATGCAAATGGCTAACAGGTATATGAAAAGATGCTCAGCTTCGCTAGCTGTTATGGAAATGGAGATCAAAACAACAATGACAAGCCATCTCACACCTGTTAGAATGGCTCTCATCAACAGGACAAGTAATAAGAAGTGCACTGAAGAAAACAGTATGGAGCTTACGCAAAAATTATAGGATTACCATATGACTCAGCAATCCCTCTACTGTTTTTTTTTATTTCATCCAAGAAAATCCTTGAAAACAGTAAGCCACACATGTGTGGGCACCCCGATGTTCACAGGAGCCTTACTCACAATGGCCAGGCCGTAGAACCGCCCAAAGTGTCCTATGATAGATAACTGGATAAAGAAGATGTGCTATATGTCTCAAGGAATATTACTGAGCCATAAGAAAGGATAAAACACTGCCACTGGCAACATTATTGCATCTTGTGATTTATCCTGCTAAGCAAAAGAAGTCAGACAGAAAAAGTCGAGAGCTATATGATTGCACTTATAAGCAGGACATAAAAAGTCAAAGCAAAAACATGACAAACAGAGTCATGGAAACAGCAGATTAGTGGTTACCTGAGGGAAGAGGGAGAGGAAGGTAGATAGGGGTGAAGGAGGTCAAATATATGGGGCAGAAGGAAACTTAACTTTGGGGTAAAACAAAATGCAATATATGGATGATGTATTATTGAATTATACACTTGAAACCTATATGGATTTGATAACCAATGCCAACCCAATAGTTTTAATTAAAAAAAAAAACTTAAAAAATTAAAAGAACTACCACCTGATCCATAAATCCCTCTTCTGGGTATTTACCCCAACATTTTGAAAACATTTATAAATATATACCCCTGTATGTCCACTGCAGCATCATTTACAATAGCCAAGTCACAGAAACAACTTCAGTGTCCTTCGACAGACGATGGGATAAGTACAACAGACAACTACTCAGCTCACACATTAACACCAAAAAGATGAAAAGAAATATTGCCATTTGCACCAGCATAGATAGGTCATGGATTGCTATCTGCAACAACATGGATGGATCTTGTTTGATCCAATGAACAAACAAAACAAAACAAAAAAACTCATAGAGACAATGGAATGGTAGTTACCACAGGGGTGGGGAGGGCAAAGAGAGAAAGGGGTCAAGGTATGGTGATGGAAGGAGACTTTGGAGTTTTACTACACAATAGAGTATACAGATGTTATATGATAAAGTTGTACACCTGAGATTTATATGTATTATGAGCCAATGTCACCCCAAATAAATCTGATTTAAAAAGAGAGAAAAATCATTTGAACACACACAAAAAAAATTCCAGGGACTTTCATCACTTCCTTGCTGATATTCACAAATTTCCTCCCTCTTACTCAGGACATTAAACTCCGATTCACTGCTTTTGCATCTCCTTGGAGTGTGACATGACAGGAACACACCTGCCACCACACACGTATCTCCAACAGGGCCGAATCCCAAAACAAGCTTCCAGTGCCAGCTCAATTGTATCTCCCTGATAAGTTCGGATTGCCAGTACCTGGGATGACCGTTTCACCCTCCCTCCTTCCTCAGCTGACTTTGCTTTATAATTCATTAAGTAAATCAATAAGTCTTCACATTTTTAGCATAACGTGGAAGGTCCATATAGAAATTGGTGACAGAGAGAGGGGAACTTAGGGAAAGGTTTGGTGTTGAGTGGGTCTTTGTATCCGTGGGGATAATGCGTTAGGGAGAAGATATCAGTACAGTGGGGAGAGGACAGTTGTGCAGGGCTCCACCCCTGAATAGGTAGAAGGGTGGGGCCAAGTAGGGAACATCAGGCCCGAGCGGGAGCAGTGATTTTCCTTTTACAGTAAAATGGGAAGCTAGCTAGATAACGACACGTAACAGATTTGGTCTCCCTCTCCTCGACTACCAGGAAAGGCATGAAATTTCCTGCTTCTGATGACTACTCTGATGGTTTGTGATGACTCCTGGTCCTTACTAAATCTCACTATGGTGTATACTCAGAGGCAAAGGCCCTGCCTTTTATCGTCTCTAGATCCCCAGAGCTTAGGCCATCTAGCATAGAAACATCCATCAAGTAAATATTGTTCCTCTTCATTGTTGCCTTCATGAAAGTGATGGCACTACCATTTCCCAAGGCTATGTTGACATTTTTACCCTGGAGCCACCAATTCATGTGCCTTCCTGGTCTATTTGACATGCATTTATTTGATTCTATTGACAGCATACAATTGTTAAACAACGTACAAAAAATACAAAAGCCTAATGTGTTTTCCGAACACGGTCTGAACTAAGGTGCAAAAAACAACCAGCACAGTAAGTGACCAGAGGCGTCTGGGTGAGCTGCTCAAGCCACGCTGCCTGTCACATGATGCATTTAAAGCTGTAAATGTTGCCACAGAAGAATCTCTTGTCCTTGCAGCGGCCACACAGCTCCTGCTGGTGAGGCTTCCGTAGATCCATGTGTCTTTTCTTTTGAGGACAGGAACAACAGGACTTTGAACAGATCTTTAGAAAACAAGAAACAGTGTGGACACTGTGTGATCAAACAGGGCTTCTAATGCAACTCACAAAGCAAGGTCATTTTCCCCACAACCCCCACCCCACCTTCTTTGCCCTTCTTTGTATCCTACGAGAAGGCCAAGTTGCAGAAATCCACTCGCATCCCATTAGATGATGTGCTTCTGTCAAGATGAATGATCAGAGATGATTAGAAGAGCATTGCTGAGCCGAGAGGACACAGAAGTTCTGTCGAGTGCCCTCACCACACAGAGTCTTCACATGCTAGGCGGGGGGGAGGCCGAGGAGCAGTAGGTGAGCAGTAAGTGATTCAGCCACCTACACAGACACCCGAAAAAACCAGCACTCACCAGTGGCCCTCAACCAGCAGCATTTTGACCTCAAGCAAACTCCTCGCAAAATCTCAAGATAACTCTCGTCACATCACTGAGAAGGACGGCTGTTCTAGAGGACTCTGGGTATTCTGTTCTGGGCGTGCCTTCTCGTTACTAGCATGTAGGTTCTTTTAACCATTACCCCATTCTATCTTCTGATAAAGACCACTCTGCATGGAGCCTGGTGAAAGTCCCACCTGCTCGCCCTCCCAATCCTGTTAGTCACCGAGGCTTATAATGACGGCTCCATTTTCTGTGTCTGTAGTCAAACAGAGAAAGTCCAGCTTTACCTTCCACATTGTGAAAATAGGCGTTTTTCTTTTCCAGAATGAAAATGTGATTTATCAGATGCCCTACTAACTGTCTATTTTCCACCCACCTACTCTTAAGCATGTGTCCTCATAAAAAAATTCTAATAACCAATACTCACATGGTGATTCCTATATGAATTGTTCTATCCAGCACTTTACACAGATTAATTCGATTCTCACAATACCCTTATAAGAGAGAAAGGCTTGGGGAAATAAAATCGGGGCTTACTCTAAAGGTAGTTTTTTTTTTTTTTTTCTGGCAATGATGAATTAGGTACTTTTGAACAAGCCTACTTAGGACAACTGAAAAAACTGAGCCAAAAAATAATTTCTTAAAGGAACTATTTAAAGTCACTAGAGAATTCTCAAATCATTAGAGAGAAAAAAATAAAGGTGAGCCTGACCTTTTGGGTTTTTTTCTCTCTAAAGTTACCTGCCTTTTCTGGGAGAAAGACAGTAGGTTACTTCAAATGACTAACAAGTTGATAAGGCTTTGCAACCATTTTAAATATGAAAAAAAGGAAAAGCTTGGAAGACCACTCGATTTTTGAGTTGGGACCCAGAAAAGCTATACCCTAAGGATAAGGATGAACTAAAAATTAACCAGCCTACACAGATGCCAAAGCCCAGATCAAAACATCAACTCAACTGGAAAACAGAGACCTGAAATGGTTAGGTATCCCATCACCTGCCAGAAGCAAATCTTCTGTAGAAGATACTACTCTAGGCCTCATTTATCAACATAATTGTTCATATGCACTATCTTGCACTCAATCAGAAATAATCAGGTATATGAAGAGACAGATCACATTGGAAAACCAAGGAAATGAAGAGGCTACCAACAGAATCACAGGAGATTAAGATAAGGGCTTATCTGATACAGATTTTAAGAGAATAAGACTGATAATTCCAGCAGAAAACTGGAAGTAATTTTTTCAAAGAGGCAAAATGCTAGAGCTGAAAAAATGCAATAACTTACATCAATAACTCAGTGGATGAACTTCATAGCTGACTCGAAAGAGCTAGGGAAAGAATCAGAAAAATGGAGGTAGCTTAGTAGGTAAGATCTGACCTGAAGCGGGGAGAAAGAAATGTATAGGAAATACAGAAAATAGCATGAAAATTATAAGAGACATAGCAAGGGGTCTATTACGAGGAATTGAAAGAAAGGATGGGGCGGAAGTACTATTTCAAAAGATAACGACTGATCGCATTCCAAAAGTGACAAAAAAAACTTCAAGCTATAGATTCAAGAAGTACTATGAATCCTAAGCATGATAAATGCAGAGAAACAAGGCATATTAGTTGTGAAGCTGCTCAAAAGCAAAGCAGAGAGAAATAACTCAAAAATAAGCAGATTTAAAAGGAAAGGAAGAGTCGGGGAGGGATTGCTTCCGAAAACCTACTAAGACTAATGGCCACCTTTGCCTCAGGGCAGAGCCCTAGAGAGCAGAAAGAAAACGACTGCCAACCTGAAACTTCTATGCCCAGCAGAAACGGGTTTTTTTCTAAGTTATCCTAACAAATAAAAAATGCCATCCTCAGAACTGTACTACAGGAAATATTAAAATGTGTTCTTCATGTCAAAGTTGGTCCCTGCTACAAAAAAGACCTGAGAGCAGCAGAGAGGATAAATGCAGCTAAACCTAGATGTATATGTGTCCTGTGAAGTTTAAAATTAAAATGTCCAACAGCAGTACCATGTAAGTCAGGATTAAGTGATAAGGAGTTAGCGTCCTATCGTCACTGTCAATGAGGTAAGATTAACAATTTACATTGAATGCGATGAATCAGAGAATTATGTTTAATCTCCAGGGCAACAACCAGAAGAACAGTAAAAAAATGAGTAACTACCAAGATTATAGGGGAGGAAGAGGAATTCTTTTTCAAATCAATTCAAGTGAACACAAGAAAGAAAATGGAGTAGAATACATTTAAATACAATTTAATAATTCTATGAAACAGACTGGGAATATCAGACTAGAAAATGTAAAAATGCATCATTTGCAAATTATTAGACTCTTTTTTAATCTAGAAATGCTTAGTTGAAAATATATTTGTCACTCAACAAAGTTTGTTGTTTTAAACAAATAACCTCTTGTTTATGAAAATCAACTATGTCACATATTTCTGAAAAGCTGAGAGAACTTTCCTGCCAGGTATTTTGGAAATAAGCTAGCACTCAATCCAGAATGACCAGGTACACCTAATTCTGAGATTTCCGGGGCACTGGAGACGCAGTGGGATCCGATCACAACTGACAGTTCCTGTTGAACCTTGACCAAATTGTTGTCTTACTGAAATTTTCTGCTCTGTAACGTGAGGATAACGCCAACCTCAAAACTTAGAGTAGAGTAGATAGTGCACATAAAGCCCTAGCCCAAAGTGTGGCATATAGTATAAGCTTAATAATGTTTACCTAGTATAACATCCAAGCTATACACTGATTTTTTGAAGAAAAACACACACTACCCTACATAATTCTACCCCATAAGGCAACTTCTATCAATTTTTCTCTGATCCCCCCTCCAAAAAAACCCAGAATTTGTTTTCCCTCAAATATTATAAAAGTAAAAGCACAGAAAATCGAAAACTCCTACATAGATATTCAAGTCTATCAAACCCTAATGGTATGCCACAGAAACTTCACGTTGAGAATGGAGGCCTTAGAGACACAATGGAAGTGTTCCACAGGGTTACCTGACACTGTATGCCTTCCACTCAGTAAGGGTGAAAACTCTTCTGGCACTTGCAACAGAGCTGTTTGAAGCTAAGCGAAAGAGAAACTTGTCTTTTTTAATTCAACTTAACATGTACCCAGGGCTCCCAGTTCCTAAGTAGCCCATTCCCTCACCTGTCACTTGCTTTTGTCCAACCTCTACCCTGAGGTCGGAAGCTCTTCTGGTGCTATCCTTACTTTTTCTTACACTTGGAATTTCATTTGCCTTACCTGTAAGATTGCGACCCTACTCCTTACCTTCTCTGTAATTCTGATGACTACCCAACAATGCACATGAAGTCTTCAACGGGAAGCAGCTGTCATTTCACTCTGGTGCAGGCCAAACCCTGGGCCTTCTCCTTTTTCCTGTTCTTTTAGCCCCTGCTTTAACTTTTTCCCAGGATTTCCCACTTTGATCTTCAAATTACCCACAGTTACCCACCCATTCACGTGAATGCTAGGCTTTGATACTTGCCCTGTGCACACATCCACCCTGCCTTACTGCTGAGCTTCTCTGATTTAGCCTTTAAAGTCCTACTTGGACAAGGAGATGCCCTGAGCCCCACCACCTCCTGTCCTCTCCTTAAATCAACAGGATTAATTATCCCCCTTCTGTGTTATTTCTGAACCATGTCCATATTGTGGGTACCATTTATTGCACTTGTCACCAAATCATATCCTGTCTGCATCACTCCTATCAGAATAAATTACTTAAGGATGAATTCTATGTCTTCTTCTTTGTACTCCAGTGTCTTGAAGTATTGGAATTAGACACATTTTTTTTCTTGCACGAGAAAGTAATATTAGTTTATTTTAAAAATTCATTTGCTTCCAGTGTCCAGTAAATGGCTAGTGTGAAAGTCATGTTTCCATTCATTCTTAGCATTCCCCTCCCTTTACCATCCTTTAGCTGGAAATGCAGTATATAAAAACACGACAGCACAGTTGACTCAAACTCCGGTGTTTGTAGAAGTTAATGAAACAGACCAGGTGTAAAATGTTACACACTCAAGAAAGTGCATATACTCAGGGAAGAGAGGGAGAAGCTGCTTGGTCCTGGCTGACTGGTCTCACACTGAAACTCGAGTCTATGGGGTCTAGAAACTACTCTGAAAAATGGGAAAAAGCAGACTGGAAAGTCTTGCCCATTCTCAATACGTTCACAACTATTCAAATTAAGGCTGCTTAGCCTAAAAGAAGCCAACAGGCTAAACTTTACAATAATTTCTCTTTTGCACGGCACAGGGAATGCAGTTAGCATTAATTCGATGGCTAACGGGAGGGACGGGAGTGAGGGAACAATTGGGGAAATCATTTTATGAACTATCTAGATATCTAACCCAAACTCGAAATGAATTGAAAAAAATAAATTTGAAAATTTCTCTTTGCCCCACCTCGTGGACACACTGTGAAACTTTCCTAGCCCTGAAGCTCGAACACGTTCAAATATACCAACTAAGGTGATAAAGTCCCAGTGTACATACACAACACAAGTTCATCTAAATAAAATGACATTTTGTCCAACGGCACCCTTGAACCCAAGGGAATACCACACCACGGTTCAGCAGCCTCAGGAGCACACGTGCACTGTCCAGTTTAAACCACACCTTTGCTGAGCACCTATGATGTGCCTGGCACTGAGGATGCCAAGGTGAGTGAGATGGCGTTAAGTCACACTCCATTAGGAAACACTTTCTTCCTCCACTCAGCGTTTGTGCTGCCCCATCCTACTCCACATCCCACTCATTTAACTCACCTTGTTAGTTCCAGAAATTCACCACACGTAAGCACTCTCCCAATGGGTCACCTAATCTTTACAGTGAAAATAGCCATATTTGAGATCCCAAATCTGCAAAGAAAGAAGAAAAGCCTTTCATTATCTTCGGTGGAGAAAGCTAGATTTGTCTTTGCTTGTAGCTTTGTATATGAAATGTAAAAGCCTATTGAACCTCATTCACAGCTGTTCTCAAGGTTACTACAATCATTTAGCCTCTCATCTCTCAAGGATTACTGAGATTCTTCTTGTTGCCATCTCATGCTTCTCCAACTCATTTGCCACAATGCTACCAGCGGTCTGCCACAAGTAAAAATCAGATCACACGTATGACAGATTTGAAACTCTTCTTTGTCACCTCATTACCAATAGCAGTGGTTGCCAGACTTTTCGTTCCCATGTGCTTACACCTGGCTCCTTACTTTACTAAGTGACAAAACATGCAGGCCATGTACACCTAGGTTTTAGAGCATCCTCCTTTATCGGAGGAAGGAGGAAGGCTTTGCTCTCATTATACTAGGAATGGACAGGAGGAAAGCGAGGCTGGGACTCAAAGACAGGGACAAGGGAGAGGAAGTACACCTGGAAGCAAGGTTTCCTGAGCAGGTCGGCTACGTCTCCTGGGGCCTCCTGACTCTCCCTTTCCCTGGGACTCAGGGCATCTTTCACCCCGACTTCTCCTTCGCCTCTGGAGTGTTGGCGACGGCTACTGCTGGCTGACATCCACGGGATCTGAAAGCACCTTGGTCCCCTCATCCTCCCAGTCCTTCTTTTTCCGGGACAAGCCCCAGCAGCCCATCACTGCAGAACAGATGCCCCAGTCTGGCAGGGCTGCCCGGGGGTCTGTGTTGTCCCAAGGGGAGTTACTGCACAGGGTGCAGGGCCCCAGAGGACCCTGCACAGACCTGTCCACCTATGGGCTCACATGCACACCAACCTCCTTGGTGTTGGCCTTGCATAGGTGCAGGCTCAGGCTGGGGTTCATCCGAGCCAGGATGGCCTTAAACTGTGCCCCTTGTGAGGGTTGGTGCAGTAGCCTGGGGCGGGCATGGGCACCAGCAGCCCCGACTGGGCCAGTAAACTGGGGGCACCAGTGTTCTGCCTCCAGTCTGGCTGTTTCTGCTCAGAGAGTCTGGGCTGGCGCAGGGCAAGGTGTTCCTATACTGTGTCCCCTGCTACAGGGCATAGGGAACACAAACAAAGCACTCCATCTTCTCAACCGGCGCCCAGGCGCAGCGCAGTATCTTGGTGCAGGTTGTGTGTGTCCGTGACATACCTGCCACCTTCACCGGCCCCTTGTAATTCTCCTGGCCAGTTCGGTTCAAGCTCATCACTACATTCTTCATTTATTTCAGATTCTGATGTGATCTGTTGCCCATTAACCTATTGATGGGGGGAGGAGATATAACTGCCTACAGAGGCGTAACTGCCACCTGAATCCAATTGTTGTGCACTGTCTCTAGCTCGCTGCTCCTGAATCTTTTTTTCCAGGCTATTTTTCATTTCTGATTTATTGGCACACGTGCTGTAATTAATAATCCATTTCTTCGCCTAGTAACGAACTAGTTTAGAGACCCTAATTTAAAGCACATAGCAAAATGAATACAAGGAGCCTTATATGAGGAGAGTCTAAGGAAGAAAGCACACATGACAGAGCACATGCATGTTGAGACCACCGGAGCGAGGAGCATGAAGTTAGGGGTGTGGGAAAGGCAGTACACAGATAGAGAAAGTTTCATTTCAGAGGATTTTATGACACGAGTAACGTTCTCCCTCCACTACTAGTGAGCACCCCAATTAACAGTGGGGGTGAAGGAAGCACTTTGTTCTGTATCTGTAATGGGATCAAATGTCAGTATTTTATTTGATTCAAGTATAACAAATCAGAAGCCCTTTGGGAATGAAAGTGAAGCAGTGTCTGAAGCATTTTTAGGGTCTGTAGTCACTAGATGGTCACCACTGACCCTCTCGGGTCTAAATGGAAGCCAGATGGAAAAAACACCCCTACTGCATAGTTCTTCTTGTGACCAAAATAATTCAGAAAAAGATCTAGTAGGCACAGAGAAAGAATGTACCGACTTCATTACTTTAGGAAATTCTTTGACATGTATTTCAGGTGTACTGAAAACGAAGACGCTACTAAGCGAGGAAACAGTGGTAAATAACAATACCGATGGGCAGCGTCTTGAATCTCCCACTCCTGCGGTAAAGCATGAGCTGGCTGACACTTTCCTGATGGCTTCTCCACTTTGGGGTATCGAAAAGTGTGGATTCGGGATCAGAGATTTGCCGGAGGAGACATCCAGTTCAGTTTTCTCAAATAATATGACTGATCCTGATTTTAAAGAACAATCTGAAGCCTCTGATGTTGGATCGGAAATAAACACTCTTTACTCACAGAAAGACAGTTCCTTATGTTCAAGTTGTGTTGGTGGAAGCTGGCCAGCCGCTATCACACACACTCCTGTGGCTTTGGGTGGCATATCCACTCTGAGAAAGAAAACTAGAAAGTTTGTTTATGCTGCAAATGATGAAACATCTCATCAAGGACTAAAAATGCAGAAAGGCCAGGAATCAGGACTGAGTAACCATTCAGCCCAATTTGAAGCAGCCACTTTTGAAGTGCCATCCACAGTTACAAATGCCAATTCATGAATGTGTGTGCTTGTGTGCGTGTGTGCACGTGTGTGTGTGTGTATGTGTGTTTGTGCGCACGCGTGTGCTCATCTTTTTGCGCCACTCCAAGGCCGAGCAGGGCCCAGGGTACCAGTGTGCAGCGTCGGGACTTGGTGCGCAGAGAGGACTGCGATGGGTGTAACATGGGCCACCAGGGCCACCTTTATATGCTGGGGCCTAAGGTGCGGTGTGCCTTGCCTCACACCCTGCAGGACTTCGCTTGGTGGTGACTTATGACCCCAGACTCTGCTTCCTTCTCCCCAGAACTGCAACTGGATGCACTGTGTTTGGGTCTGAGGTGGCATGAGGGATAATCCATGACGAAGACAAGGGGCCGCTGGCCCCCTGAGCATGGGGTGGGGAGGCATTCAGGCAACTGGGCTCTTCACCCTGTGGTTTCTGGAAGATTCGCGGCCTGGATCCTCACCCTGGTGCAAGATGAGCCATGCTGTGGCCCCATTGTGACCCGGAAAGAGTGGAGGACCCAGGCATCCAAGTGCACAGAAAGTTTGAACCAACTGCCGAGCCGCGTGTTGGTGTTCTAGATGGAGGGCTGTGCCTGCGACACGACGGTCCTGTGCCGGCAGCAGGCCCAGAACGTGCCGCACTCCCACGAGCAGACGCTCGGCTTCTGTGACGTGGTCTACAAGTAAGCATGAAGGGGGTTGGAAAGGGGGTGCCCCAGCAAGAAACAGTGGCACGGATACCTGGCGACACCTGACACAGTAGACTCAGCCGCAGTGTCGTTTCTTCATATTCACCACATAGGGCTGGGGCGTGTGCAGGCAGCACACAATGTGCGAGGGGGGAAAGGACAGCTGGGAAGCATAGTAAGCTGAGGGGACCTCAGGTGAAAAGGATGGGGCCAAGCCAGCGGGTCATGCAGAAAGACCAGAGGTCAGTGTGGCTGGAGGTCGCAGAGAGGAACGAGGGGCACAGGGCTTGTGGGTCACGTCACGCTGTGGATTGTGGCTCTACTGAAGAGGCAGAGGTAAGGGACAGCTGTGAGCATGCTCTTCCAGTTTCCAGTGCCTTATTGGTAAGGCAGGTTTTCAGGTGCCACCTTGATGGGACTCTGTCGGGCCAGGGTACAGCCAGGAAATCTGGGGATCTCACTCGGAGTACTCTAGAAGCCTCCCAGAGTACCTCCAGCTCTTCTGGTTCAAGATTCTACAATTCAAAAGTTCCAAGGTCAAGATTGTGTTTCCAAGACACTCCCACTCTTAGTGTGCCCTTGAGGACAAGAATACCACAGCCTGGCTCCATGGCCCCGGCCTTAACCACATGCAGGAAAGCAGGCTCAGGTCTGTTTCTCAGATCTGAGGACTCAGAGCCTGACCCAAATGTTCGGAATCTTCCCCTCTTGTCAACAAGTGTTTTCTCAGGGTGTCAAATTCTTTACCTGTAAAATGGGGCTCCCGACTGAAACCACCTGGTGCTGGTGGTAGAGTTTTAAAGTAGAGGCATCCATTTAACAAATGCACAACAGGCATCAGTTGCCTGTGCCAGGTGCTGGAGACATAATCAGGGTCATTAGTGGCACAGTTCTGGGTGCCAGTGTCACTGTGGTATTTCTAGTGTGTTCAGATCTGGTTTCTGAGAGTCTGGCTTCTTAAGTACCCTAGATCTGGATGTTCCAAAACGCTTAGCATGACTGACGATTGGAGCCAGATGGTGAAGGTGGCAGCTGCTGCTGCTGCAGACATCCATCTTCGTGTTAACTTTGATGTGCCCTGTCACACTCGCTCAATTGAGGGCGTCCACTAGGTCTTAAAGACCTGCTGAGGCTACAGGCTCCATGTCCAGTTGTGGGCCCATTTCTAAGTCCGTGACCCTGTCACGGAAGTGGACCCTGGTGGGTAACAGTACAGGATCGAGGCTGGGGTGAGGCCCGAAGAGCTTCTTGATGGAGAGTTCTGAGGCAGGGGTCTCTGGGGCATGACCTTGGGCAAATCATCTCTAAGTCTCTGCTTCCTCAGCTTAAAGTCACGGTGATGACACTACCTGCCTCAGAGGATTGAGTGCATCTGAGGACTTAGCAAAGCAATAGTTCAACAGATCCTGCAGGAAGGCAGGAGAGAAGAAGGATTCAAATTCTGGAGGTGGGAGTCCTGGGGAGCTGAGTGAAAATCCTGGCTCTGTCCCTGACTGGCTATGTGACCGTGGGCAGGTGAGGTGTCTCCACCTCTAAGATTCTCTGTCTACAGAATGGACTAACTCACAGGTTGCTGTGAGGATCAGAAAGGTGTGCAGAGACCTGTGCTTGGAAGAGCAGGGGCTACTGTCATTCCGGTGGTTTTAAAAAAAATGGGACGAGGAGGCTTGGGAACATGTGTGTGAGTGACAGAAATAAAGGCAGGTGTGAGAATATGAGGGGGAGGGATTCTTTTTCCAGGAGGCCCTCCCTCATTCATCACCCTCCCTCACGCGCCCCCAACAGTTTCCTGATCGGAGAAGATGTGCTCGTGTCTGAGGCCCTGGGCTGCACCATCAAGGGGGAACACTCAGGAGAAGGCTGGAACCAAAGATCCATCAGCATCACCTTCATGGGCAGCTCCATGGGTGAGTGACTGTCCAGCCACCAGGGCAGGGGGCTGACCCAAGCCTGGGGGACAGCACAGAACCCTGAGTAATCATTGGGAGACAGACACCTACAACCTATGTGACCTTGCGCAAGTCACTGCTTTTCCTAGTATCATTTCCTCCCTTGGGTAATAACCATTTCAACCACACAGTCCGGATGAGGATTAATTCATCTGTTAAAAAGTTTCTCTGCTGGCCCATGGCACCAATTAGTGTTCGGTGAGAGCATTGCTGTGGGTAGTACAAGAGTTCTGGGGGACGCAGAGAAGCACCAGTAATGATGACAGCTGGCATTTGCCAACCGGGTACCGTTCAATAGGCTTTAGATGAGGCATGTGATCACATAGTCCGTGGCAGGGACCACTAGTCTTTCCTTTCACAGATGAGGAAACTGAAGCACAGGGCAGCTAAGTCAGGGCCAGGGAATGGCAGAGTGGGATCTGGGCCCTGGCGTGCCAGCAGGGAGGGCACAGTTGGGACCGCTGCCCCACACTCCCCTTGTCCTCTGATGAAGCCCCAACTCCACTCCTGCCTCTGACCCACCCAGAGCAGACACCCCCGCCCAGGGCCATCAGGGTGGCCAAGCATCTGCTGGCTTGTGGTCTGGCTCAAATATTCCTGCACTGTAACTACAAGGTCAAAGGCCACCGGCAAGTGCAGCAGACACTCTTGACGGGAGACCAGCTGTACCAGATCATCCAGACATGGCCACGACACTGCGTGTCAGGGCTTATCTCCACCCTGTCAGAAAGCCACACCCCCCAATAAAGGTCAGCTCCTACTGCACTCCCGTGTCCCGCTGGCCCCAAACCTTTCTCCCACCGAGACCCCAAGTGTGCCCCCACCTCCCAGCGCTGTGTCACTGCTGCTGCTCAGAACCTAGAGAGGCCTTGACTCTGAACCAAAATCCCAGACACCACAGCTCAGAAGCAACATCACAGCTCATAACCCAGAGGTCTCCGGTGCAGGAGGAATTGGCACCAATCAGCCCAGATGTCACCGACGGCCGCTTTGGGGTCGTCCCAGGCAATGAACCACCATGTGAGATGCCTCTCTCCACCCCATAGCCAGAGAATCCCTGTGTAGCATCTCTCTTGGATTGGGCCCTCTGGGGACAGGCTTCTCAGGACACCCCACCATTCTCCCCTTACATTGCTTTAGTGTATGGGAATTTTTCTTACACCTGAACCCCAACCTGTCCCTCAATTACTCACGTGCACAGAAATGCACACAGGTGTCAACTATAGCCACCCCCACCCAATTCGCATATGTCCCCCCTTCTCAGGACTCTTCAGTCATCAGCTAAGAGACCCCAAGGGCCAACAGGTTCATTACAAAACACACAGACAGCCAGCTCAAGGGCAGGTGCGGGGCAGGTGCGGACGAAGGGGCGCAACTCCCCCTTGATCTCTCTCTTCTTCTCTATGTCTTCCAGGAAGGCTGTGGGGTCGGAATGGTGCACATGACCCCTTGGACCCAGGAACTGGGAACAGGGGCCGGGGTCCCTGTTCCCACCACCGCTGTTCTATGTGTGCCTTTGGCCTCCTCCAGATCCGGACCGGGGCGGGACTAAGGGGGAGTCCGAGTCCCCAGGCCAGGACACAGCTCGATCCGAGCTCCTTCCCACCGGCTCCAGCCCCGCACTCTCGGGTCCGTCCTATCGCCTGGCCCGTCACCCGCGCATTGCCCCAGGTCCTCCGCCCCGCTCTGAGTCCCCCAAACTCTCCCCCCAACTCGCGACCCTGCCCGGGGTTCCCTGCTCAGGGCCTGCCGCCAAGGTCCCCAGAGCTCCAGGGGTCTCCCAAGGTTCCCCGTCAGCCCCGGGACAAAATCAGCCCAGGCTGCCAAGATGCTCATCAGGGGCTCGGCGCCCTGTACCCCAACTAGGCCCTAGGGCCCCGTGCCTCCCCGGTTCTCACATGCAGGCCCCACGTCCTGATACTGCATGCTCAGCCCCACTCACCTCTGCACAGACCCCGCCCACCGCGGCCCAGAATGGGAGCCTCCTGTCTGAAGGTGGTCCCTTAGGCCAACTACCCTGCATCCATCGCCCCCTGAGGCACCCTGCTCCACCCCCAGAGGTCCCGCCCCTCAGACCCCAACCCCAGCCACCAGCAGGTGGGATCCCGACACCCTGTCCTCCCCGGCCACGCCCCACACACCCTTTGGGAGCAGGCTAGCATGCTGTCCAGGGTTCTCAGCTGCGCCCTGGCTTCCCTCTGCCGCCTTCACCTCCTTCCGCTGCCGGGACTCCACGGGCTCAGAGATGAGGCTGTTTTCTGGTCTGAGGTCAAACCCCTGCCCTGCCAGCACCCCCCTGCACGACCCGCCCAGCTGAGCCTCCAGTTTGTGCTTCTCTGACACCAGGGGACAGGAAAGACGGCAGGGCCTGGGTGTGTGTGTGTGTGTGTGTGTGTGTGTGTGTGTGTGTGTGTGGGCACCCCCGTCATCCGCACTCCTAGTCAGTGGTCCTTGTGCACCATTTCTCCTCCTTCACGATTGGCGGCCCCACCGCTCTTTCATCGTCATCCACACCACAGCTGCGAAAACAGCCCTGTGAGTCTACTTGCAAGATGTCACCCTTCTGTCCTCTGCACTCTCACAGCCTCGCACTGGTCCTGGCCCCAGGTCCCCTGCTCCCAGCCAGGATGCTCCGCCTCCCGCTCACAGGAGGACACTCTATAATGCAGACCTGACCAGATCACAGGCCACATCCAGAAGGCTTCCTCCAGACAAAGACATGCACACTAGGCTCTTTGGGACAGCACTATTTGTAAGAGCAAAAGAGTAGAAATGACCCAAGTGTACATCCCGGAGAACTGGTTGAATTTCTGTGGCACATCCAATCACCTGAGTCCCACATGACTCAACGAATGAATAAGAAAGATCTCCATGTCCTGTCATCAAGGACAACCAGATGGAAGTTTAAAGAGTCCTGGACAATGTTTAGTGTGTGTCCTTATGTAAAAGGAAAAAAGGAATTACAAATTACACCTGTTTCTATTTCAAAAATAGATGAGGCTAAATCAAAAGTTTAAAAAAGTAAGTTACCTATGAAAGATGGACGGACAGAATTGGCAACCTCGATACGAGCTGGACCCCTCTGAATGTACCCAATTTTTAAATTTTGACTTTGGACTGTGAAAATATTCTCCACACTGAACAAGCTCCATGCCCTCTGATATCAGACCCTAAGCAAGGGCAAGCCAGCTTAGTACTTAGATGGAAGACCACCTAGGAAGACCAGGTGCTGTAGGCCTAAAAAATAAAATGTAAGGGATTGTAACCTGACAAGATTTTTGCAATGTGTGAAGTCAACAAAGAGCTGCCTCACCATCCCCCAAAAAGATTAATAATAATGATAATAAAGAAACATAAAAGGGAATATGCTACACAAATAAATTTTAATAGAAGCAATCACTAAAATGTTTAAAAGGGACTCAAACTCATTTGTATATTGAAGTTGGTGGCAGATTGGAGAAGTATGTCTTCACTGAAAAAATTTTTTTTTCAATTTTAGCAAGTAATTTTCCAAAGAAATCTTAAATTCATTCAGTACTCTAATAGTAATGGCATTGGTATTATCAGGATAAAGCAAATACATAATTATGAATTGTGTTACTCTTACTAGAAATGAAGATTTTTCAGCATGAGAAAAGAGATACAAAGGAAAGAGGTTAAAATCAAAGATATCATTTTTCGCTTTCTACAAATGTGTCTAATTTCTGTCTCTTTCCACCTCAAAACACCTAAGAGCAATGTCAACCAAATGGCCATAAACACCCCTTAGGACAAGACTGTGGTCTCTAAGTACAATTTTTTCCTAACAGGAACCAGTGCTTTTGGAACAGTTACTTCTACCAGCTCTGGGCTGTAAGTCCAAGATATCTCAACATGCCACAAAACAAGGGAGCCATGTGTGGTGGGCTGAATATTAGCCTCCCAGAGACATCTATGTTCTAATCTCTGGAATCTCTGAAAGTTGCCTTACATGGAAAGAAAGAAAAAAGCTAATAGATCTTATTAAATCAAAGGCTTTGAGATGAATAGGCTATCAAAGTGGGCCCTAAGAATAATCTCAGGTATCCTGATAGAAGAGAGGGTGAGGGAGATTAGACACAGAAGAGGAGAAGGGATTGTGACTACAGAGGCAAAGATTGAAGTGGAGTGGCCACAAGCGAAATATTGGTGGAAGCCACCAGAAGCTGGAAGAGGCAAGAAATGGATTCACCTCTAGAGCCTCTGAGGAGAGAACTACCCAGTCAACACCTTGACCTCAGCCCAGTGAAAGAGATTTCAGACTTCTGGCTTGTGGAATGGGAAAACATTTAATTCCTGTTGTTTTGAACCACAAAGTTTGGTATTTCTCATGGCAGCCATATGAAACCCACATAACATGAACTAAATTTACATTCGTGAGTACATAATAATAGTACCAACTGAATAAAACTCAACAATCTTCATGCAGTACATAAGGAAACCAACTCATTATTCTGGCAAAAGCTAAATAAAGAGGGGAAAAAACAAGCATTAAACATGCATTTCTCATGGGAAATGGACCTCAGAGAAATCATACAGTTGACACAAGAATGCTTTCCTTATCGAAGAAGTCCTGCCAACAAAAGCAGAAATATGGAATTAGGTCATTACCATTGCCTACACCTAATGAAAAACCTATCTGGCCACGGGTCATCAATAATTACCAAAACTATATATTAACTCAGTTATTCTCACCTGGCCTGAAAATTAAAATCAATGAGGGATCTGAAAAACATACAGGTACCTACGTTTTAGGCAACACTTTGAATTTACCCTTGTAAGCAAGAGTAAGACAACATTGCCCTGGAGGTCCTATCCAGTGCATGCAGGCAATAAAAAGAAATGAAAATAAGCATTGGAAGGAATTAACAGAACGGTCATTTGCAGATGATGACAAACACTGACAATCAGAAAGAATCTACACATAAATTATGAAATAACAAAGCTAACTAAAGTTGTTATACACAAACTCAATATACAAATATCAATTCTACTCAAATCAACATGATTGATATTTAAGGTAAAGAATCCATTAACAGCACCATGGAAAACAATCTAACAACAAGGGTTAATGGAACGATATTCCTGAGAAATTAAATAAGACCTAAATAGACTAACTCTCTCTACAGACTGCAACACTCACTACAGTATGGATAAAGATTTCAGCATTCTCTAAATTGTTCTATAGATTCAAAATGATACCAACAAGTTCTATGTGCTTGTACTGAAAAATCTATTACTTCTACAATTTGTATGGAAATGCAATTGGCCAAGAACAATCAAAAGAATCTTCAAAAGAAAAAACAAAAGTGAGAGGACTGGCTCTACCCAACATCGGACTAATTGTAAAGCTGCTGTCATGAGTAGAGTATGGTGCTGGCACCAGGAGAGACAAATAAACCACTGGACTCCAGAGCACAGAACCTCACCTGTGAAGAAACACTATTTATGATAGAGGCAACAATGGCTGAGCAGTAGGATAAAACACTGTTTTCAATAAACGGGACTGGGATGGATGATTGGCTAGTCAATGAAAGGACCTCTGCCTCATGAAAAATCAATCCCCGGTGAATTGTAGGAGTCAGAATTATAGAGGGTGATATAGGAGAGTGTCTTCGTGACACTCGAGCAAAAGGAAACTGAGATAGGACATTGAAATTACTAACTCCAAAGGAAAAACTTCTCAATGAGTCTACATACAAATGAAGAACCTCTGTTGATCAAAAGACACTTACATTAAGAGAGTGAAAAGACCCGGGAAAGGCAAGGAGGAGAGTTTCTGAACCACTTAAAATTCATAAAGGGGTTTATCTCCAGACTCTGTAAAGAACTCCTAGATATCAATAAGAAATGGGTGAGCAGAAGGAAAACAAAAATGACAGGTGAACTGGCAACTCACAAAAACGGAAACCCAACTGGCAACCAAATGTAAGAAAAAGTGCTCAGCCTCACCAGGAATGAGAGAAATGAAATGTGCTGGGCTGAACAAAACTTTCTAAGACGGGGATCCATCTCTCACTATGCAAAGTCACCAGCCTCAGCACCTCCTGACAGAAGCAAAGTGTCTTCTCAAAAACCTGAACCAGGTTTAATAACGACTTCATCAGAAATATAGAACATCGATGAACACATTAACCATAAAGATCAAATCCACAAAATCTGGACCGTGGGAAACTCTACAGGACAAAGGACCTGGCTTCTTCCACTACTGAGCAGCAGGAAAAAAGGGGGTACTCGAATCCATTAAAAGAGATTTAACAGACACATCGACAAAGTGCACTGTGTGGCTGAATTGAGATGTTTGTTAATTCACAGAAGACATCTGGGAGATAATCAGAGAAGTGTCATCACGTACACAAACTGGTGAGTTTTGGCAGTCCTGTCATATGTGCTAACAGTGCTTCTGTTTCTATCATAAATGTCCCTGTATGTTAAAGATAGATTCTGGAGTGTATATGGAGGAGAAATGATGTCTGGGATTTGCTTTTCAGGAGAGAGTGGGGAGTGCAGATGGAACAAGATGGGTAAAACATAGAGGACATTTGAAGCTCGGCACAAGCACATGCACGTTACACTGCTGTCTACTTCTGGGTGTGCTTGGAAATTTTCCTAATAAAACATTTTTAATATATATCTGTGGCTCCCTAAGCTCTCCAAAGAGCTTCCCATTTGGCTCCTTGTAGCTGCCCTCCCACTCCCTGCAAGGGCAGCTCATTCATCCTTGAATTCTTCAGTGACTGCTCATCCTTCAAACATCACCTCGCATGGAAGCCCGCCTGCCCCCGGCCAGGCCTGGTTGTCTCCCTCTGCTCTCTGCTCTTCGGCTGTCTGTGTGTCCCCTCCCAGCGGCCAAGCTGGCGGTCATCAGGGAGATAGATGATCTGTGTTCTGTCTGGAGCACTACCCCCAGCTGTATGGCCCTTGGGCAGGAACTTGGGCTCTCCCATCTGGTGCCTGCATCCAACGCTGCCCCACTGATGATGAGCTGGGAGACCATGGACGTTTCACTTCGCATCTCTGAGGAGTGATGTGACAACAAGACCTGATAGGAGGTGGTGGGACTCTCTCTGGCACTGAGAAGGGGCCCAGCAAATATTAACTGGTGATAGGCAACATGCCTGGCACACAGTAGGAACTCATTAACAGTTGGATGAATGAATGAATGAATGAATCCTGGAATCTTCCACAACTCCCAGGCTCCAGACTGGGAAGAGGAAAAGCAGCCAGGATCCGGCTGTGGGAATCTCAGGGCAGGGGGCATGTCTGTGTGACCAGCCTGAGAAACACACGTGCAAACACACGCACACACCTACCAGACCGGAGCGCAGACCTGAGGCTGAGCTGAAAGTGAAGCTGACCTTGCTCCCAGCACTCTGCCGAGCTCCTCCAGGGAGACCCACAGGCTTCCCCAGCCCCAGGGTCTCCCAGTCATGGCAGGGCTGAGGACAGGTCCCCCCTGTCAGCACCGAGTGGTCTTTTCTGGCCTAGCAGTGGCCCACTGTGCACAGCAGCTAAGGAAACCGGGGTGGGCCTGACACAATCTGCCTGTGTTCAAGGTCTACACTGACCGTATTACTCAGTGTGAATGACCTCGAGCAAGTCCTCTAACCTCCCTGTGCCTCTGTTTCATCCTCTGTCAAATAGGGACGTGGCAATGCCTCCTCAGTGAGGATCACATCAACTAAGATGATAAAGCACTGAGCAGAGTCCCTGGCACACAGCTAAAGCTCACAAACATTGGCTCCTGGTATATTTATTAGTAGTAGTAGTAGTAGTAGTAGTAGTAGTAGCAGTAGTAGTAGTAGTAGTAGTAGTAGTAGAGGTAGTAGTAGTAGTGTTACTATTACTATTACTATTATTACTATTATTATTATTATTAATTACTGCTGTTACTACCAAAAATATTCTTAGACCTCCCCAATGAGTGGGAGCCCTCCAGGTGGAGACTGAGTCCCCAACACCGCAGGCAATCAGTGTGGGAGAACCTTTGCTCTTGGCTTCCCTCTCCTGGTCCCTCGTGCTCACCACACCCCACCCTCACACGAGGCTTCACATGTGCTGCTCCCTCTTTCCAGAACCCCTCCTCGCCCCTCTGTATGATCCACCCCTAACCCCATCGGGCAGCGGTCTCGGCCTCCTGCAACCCAGGCTATTCCCGACGAACCCTATCTCCCTCTGCAATGACACTTACAGGTGCTGATGTCTGCTCAGGACCATGTGTAGGAGGCACATGGGAGAGGCCAGCTCATAGGAGGCACTGAGCAGAGTGCCTGGCCCACCCTATCTTTGCATGTGCCACCACCTGGGCCTGGGAACCCCTCTTCCCAGGCAGGGTCAGGACCCCTTCTGGGACCCCTCACCCCCACCCACTCTGAGTCTTCACTGTCAGCAGACAGATCCATCCCC
This sequence comes from Cynopterus sphinx, assembly GCA_030015415.1. Taxonomy (NCBI): domain Eukaryota; kingdom Metazoa; phylum Chordata; class Mammalia; order Chiroptera; family Pteropodidae; genus Cynopterus; species Cynopterus sphinx. Next base: position 67,051,057 of record CM057383.1, read on the forward strand.
GGCATCGGACTCAGAGTCCCAGGAGGTGCAGAGCCAGGATCTTCTTGGTGACAACTCTGTTCCCAGCACCATCCCGCATGAGGTGAGTGCAGGGGAGAGGCTCAGAATAAACACCTGGGGATGAGGGCCAGCCATCCTCCCGACGGTGCTAAGAATCATCGGGCCCACAATGTAGGATGGGATGTTCCCCCAGCCCCAACTGCCCCCCATCCCAGACTCACCGCTGCCTCAGGTGGCAGATCTCGGAGCCCTGGGGGTCCCCAGGGTCCCGGTGGTCCAGACCCCAAAGGCAGTCCAGGTCCTCCTTCAGAGAGTGAATAATGCCCTGGAGGACCATGGGGTCCGGCTGCCATGGGACGGGAGGGGCTGCAGGTACTGAATCCTGAGGATCAGAACTGTGGCATCTCAGAGGCCAAGGGTCCCCCAAGGGCACTACCAGACCCTGAGAGCCTGAGAGCATGAAAACACACCATTCCAGACACCTCACCTTCCTTGGGGCTCAGGTCCTAAACGTGCCTTCCAGCTCTCCCTGTCTCCACGCCCCTCACCCCCTGCGCTAGTCACCACCCCTACGACTCTCTTATAGAGCGATTGTGGAACCACTGGGTCATGTTCTTGCAGCCATGCCCTACCCTGAAACTTCGAGGTAGGAGATTCTAGAAGGCCTCACCAGGGTCCCCTCTTGGGGGCCAAAAGGTAGGGCATATTGAGTAAGTGCTGCTCATAGAACAGCACTTGGTAACATGATTTCTTCCCCCCAGAAAATCAGGGAGCTATTAACAATGGGAGCAGACACTGTCCCCGGCTACCCAATCGCCGATCCCAATGCCTTTCTCCCTTGCTGCCTCCTGCTAAAGGCCAGATAGTCAGATAGTCATTGGCCCAGTATTCCTTGCATGTGACTCCTTCTGGCCAAATATTATGGAAGTGACCATTTCTGGCTGAATAGGATAGAAAATCTATTGGGAGGCTTCTGAGAACACTTGGTTTTCCAGTTAAAAGCAGTAGGTACAATACACAAGCACATCTCTGTTCCTCTCCCAATTGCTTTGATGCAGATGCAATTCCTAGAGGTCCAGCAGCTATTTTGGACCAGAAAGAGATAAGGATGAAGTGAAAATCCAACACATTAAGGATGATGAAATAAAAGGAAAAAGGAAAAAAACAGGAGACCGCATTCCTAATGCAATTATTGAGTTTCCACCACCTTCCAAGACACCTTCTTAAGCGATATACTGTGGTTTCTGTAAGGCACTAGTAATGACTATTGTGCCACTTGTCACCAAACACAGTATTAAATAATACAAACCTCAACCTAAAGATTCCAAAGGCAAGGCTGAAGCAAAGTTCCCACCTTGCCCTGGGTACCTGGGGTTCCAGTAGTCTAACCACATCCTCTCCTAGCAGCCCACCAGCAGCAGTCTAGAGTCAGCCCCTCGTCGCAGCTGTAAAGTGCACAGAGTAGATGCGGATCAGGTAGCGCTTGCACTTGAGCTGGGTGGATCTCGAGGCCAAGGGGCCTGGGCGGCCCCCCATCTTGCAGTTCCGCAGGGACTCCAGATCTGTGTGGGTCCAGCAGGTCAAGGGTGACGGACTTCTGCTCTGTTGAGAGAGGATGGAAGGAGCTGTGACAAGAACCAGAGCACACAACCCACAAGCCCAGGCCACACCTCCAAGAGCCCAGGCCGCACCCTCATGAGTCCAGGCCACACCCCACAAGCCCAGGCCATAACCCCACAAGCCCAGGCCACACCCCGACCAGTTCTCTTGGCTACCTGGCCTGTCCCAACTGAGGCTGATGAGCAACATGGCCCTGTCCAAGGTGCTGGCACGAGGCCGTTGTCACGGAGAAACTGAAAAGAACCGAAATCCTCCACCACTGGGGACGGCTTAGAACCATCGCTCTCCAACTGTTGTCTGCAGACCCCTTGGTGTCCCTGTGACCCTTTCAGAATGTCCAAGAAGTCAAAACAATTCGTATAATAACAATAAGATGTCATGTGCCTTTTTTTCTTTATTGACATTGGCACTGATGGTGCAAAAGTTATGGGTCAATACGCTGGTGCCCGTGAGCAGAAATTCAGCTGGGGGCATCGAATCTGCTGGCGGTCACCGTATTCTCCACTGCCATGCAGTCTCAGTGGGGAGCCAGAAGGGAGAAGCAAACAAGTAAATAAATACATGATAGACAGACAGATGAAACACAGAAAGTGAAACCTGGGAATTGTCTTCACGACACTGTAAAAATTGTAAATTTGACAGAACCTCAAGCCTTGCACACACAGCTTTGTACTGCTCTGTGACAAAACAGGAAGCACGTGTCCTGCTGCTCACCAAAGCTTGCCTGTCATCTAAGAAAAAGCACATATGCCATCGAGTTTGAAGCTAAGCTTGCCACTTTTGCATGGAACGTTACTTTTACTGGAAATAATCACTGCCAAACAAAACTAGGGTTATGCAGACTTGGGTGTCTAGAAGGCATTTTCTCAAAAATTAATCATGAACCTGCCACATCAAGAAAAACAGCTAATGGTGTTTGTTGGCAATGATAAAATTCACATGTCAGAGCAAACATTGTGATTTTGGAAAACCACCTCCCTCCGTGTGCCTGACAGTCTCTCAGTGTTAAAAGACCTTCCTGGTGAGGTCTGTGAAGATGTTAACAAATGCGACTTTCTGATGCCCGAAAATGAAATACGTCGGCATTTGGAAGGTCACAGCAGCTCATAGGTGATGCTACAAAATGCGTAAAAGATGCAGACGATGTGCAAGATGCAGCAGTAGGTCTTAGCGTAAGAGTACACGACATTCCTTGATGTGGTTTGAGATTCCACATCAAAACCAACCCATAAAAAACGACCACCTGTCGCATTTTTTCTACGTTAGCAAAGAAGGATGTGTATGATTATCTGAAAAAGTTATGAAAGGACTTCCTTTCCTACTACAGAACTTCATGAGGCACATTTTTCTGCATATACTTCAAACAAAACAGAGAACAGAGAAAATGCAGATATTGTGAGAATTCAGTAGATTTCCATGAAGCCGGACATTAAAGAGATTTGCGAAAATGTAAAAACAATGCTACGTTTCTTCCTAATTTCTTTTAGAGAATATATTTCTCATAAAAATGTTATTGAGATTAATATGGAACAGATATATTACTGTTATTTTAAATGAACTCAAAGATATCTTTAAATTACTTTGAATTTCTATTATGACAAATATTGATTGATAGATAAATCCTACATTAATAAAGCTCTTTGGTGTCCTCAATAATTTTTCAGAGAAGAAAAGGATCTTGAGATCAAATAGTGTGAATCTACAGCCATGCCACCCTGAACATGCCCGATCTCATCTGCCATGCCACCCTGATGTGCCCAATCCTGAATCAGAAGCTAAGCGGGGTTGGGTCTGGTTAGTACTTGGATGGGAGATGACCTAGGAAGACCGGGTGCTGTAGGCGTAAAAAACAAAAGTTTCACTGTGTTAGTGAAGTAATGAGGCGTGGGAACAATGCAATACAAAGCAAATGCTAATGAGGATGACAAACTCAAAAAGTTGACGACAACAACAACAATCATAACAGACGATACCTGTATAAGCAAGTATTATCAGCCAGGCATTATTCTAAGCTTTTAACACACAACTCATTTAATCTTCACAACGCTAAAAAAAAAATGTAAACTGCTATCATCCACACATGGCAGAGAGGGTTACTCTGGCACAGAGGGGAAGTCACTGGCCCGGCTCCCGGCTCATAGCAGTGATGAGTCTGAATTCAGAGTGCGTGCCCTTGGTCATTATGCTATTTTGCCTATAGATTCTCAACCCTAACAGTTGCCGTGACACAGGAAGGAGATGCTTCGGGACTCAGTTTCTAAGTCACATATTACTACTGCCACAATGACTCAAGCGCATGTTTTCTCTGTAATCAGAGAAAGAATGCACTAATGGCATCTAAAGAACAACTCTGTCACTCTAAGTTCCAATCGGGTTTTTCTTTTCCTATCGACCATTTAACTACTTGACATTATATACTTTGTAAATGGTTTTCTCTCCCACTAGAATGTCACCTACATGAAGACAGAGATTTTGTCTCTTTCATTCACTACCATATCCCCAGTGGTGACAATAGTGCCTGACACACTGAAGATGCTAAGAAAATGCAATAAGTGATTGGCTCTATTCACTGACATAACTAAATTTTTATGATATATTACTGAATCTTTTAGAAACAGGTTGAAGGATACATTAGGAAATACAGCAACTACACATAATTCTAGGTCTGAAAATGCACCCACGCACCTTCCCCCATGAACAAAGAATGGAGAAATGCCTGGACTGATTTCCTCCAAAGCATTGCCAGGAATGAGTATTAGGAGTGGAGTGACTTTTCTTTCTTCTTTACATTTATTTCTCTGTGACTTGACGTTAATACGTGAGAATGACTCTCAGAATCAGAAGAAGCCATTCACATTGGGGAAAGAAGAAAAAGAGAGCCACGCCCCTCAATGAAAGAGAAGGCAAAGGGTCTTGTATACATTGGATGGTCAGTTACCCCCAAGAAATCTGGGCACAGTAACCTCCCCACCCGACCCTGGTCCCAACCTGGGTGATGGCCGACTCAGCATGTGACAGAAGATGTTGAACTGTTTGAAGTTCCTCATCTTGTGAGTCAAATATCGATGACTGCGTATGGAGAAAAGTACTTCCTGAGGCCTGGCCATCTGTCTCACCCAAGGGCAAGACACTGGAGCCTTCTAACTTTCCCTGACTCCAGTGCCTCTGGTCTGAGTGATGAGTCCTCCAACCAACCCCACCTTCGAGCTTCTGGTCAAATAGAAGGGGCAGTGGGCAGTATGCCGTTGGCTTCATATTCTAGAAGAAACTGATCCTGGGGAGAACAGGAGAGCCCACCTATATAGGCACACTGAAAGCTGGCATCGAACTCGCCCCACCACTGCTCAGCTGTCATGCAGTCCTTCACCTCCAGACCTAGCACCTGCCCATACACCCACATCTGCACAGCGTGCTCCACACCTCAGAAGACATGGTCCACCTGCAGGCCAGCTGGAGAGTCCATGACCAGTGTAACTGGAGAAGGGGAAGAGACAGAGACCCAGAGGGGCAGAGAGTTCAGGTTTAGCAGCGAGAAAGCCAGATTTCGCACTCGGGCTTCACCACTTACCAGCAGTGGCACCTTAGGAAAGAGACTTTCTCTCTCTGTGCCTATGTCATGTCACCTAGAATTCGGGTCCAATAACAGCACCAACCTTAGAACCCTAACAGGAGGGTTAGATTGAAGAATCCACATAAAAGCATTTGAAACTGTCCTGGACGTTATGATGCCCAACACATGTTGGAATACATGAAATCCAAGAAAAGAATCACAATTCGTACTAGAGATTATTAAATTATTAATGCTTATACTCATTATATATTTATAGTTATTCATTAATTCACCAAACTTTTGCAGGAAAAATCCAGATGGAATGGGGACAGAGTATTGAAGTCAGGTGGGGCAAAGATTTGAAATAAGGGGCCCTCATATCATCTCACACGAAGCAGAATAGCTATAAGCTCTCAAACGACAAACAACAGCATCGGCTAGAATGCTGAGAAAGAGAACACTTACGCACCATTGCTGGCCATGGAAATTGCTGCTGCCACATGCAAAAGAGATCAGAGGTTCCTTGAACGCTTGAAAAGAGCACTCACATACGACCTGACAATTCGACATCTAGGCATTTTTCCAAAGACGCGCATAAAACACTGACGCAAAGACAGAGATGTACCCTGAGTTGCCCCACAGCACTATCTATAATGGCCAGGCCTCAAGGCAACCTCAGTGGAAATGGGGAAATGGCTGCACGAAGAAGACGTGGATCATACATACAACGAAAGACTCTCCGGCCATCATAGAGAACAACCTCTCCCCATGGGCGACATGGTGAGGAATCTCTAGAGAGGTTGACGCTCATCGAAACAAGTCGGACTGAGCAATAACCATACTCCATGTGAGCTCACTCTTTGTACATCGAATCACAAATGAAATCAATGAACAGAAAGATAGATACTCATTAACAATGGACAGCCAACTGATGGTTGGCAGAAAAGATGGGCTTGCGGGGTATGGGAGTTCCATTGAAAGAGGTGAAGGAATTGAGACATACAAAGCAGTGATGCCGCAGTAATCACGGAGATGTAAAATCTGCCGTCGACAGTACAGGATATGCTACTCCGAAGACTATGCCTAGTGTCAGCTGAGTACCAGACCAATCATTGGCATTATTGCACAGATTTTATCAGTGTCTAACTCCTACGTTGTACCTCGAGAGCTAATATCAAAGAAGACGAGAGGTCCACTGTTGTTGTTAAAGATCATCATACTGCAAAGAGAAAAGACAACAGGTGCATTATAACTCTTGGCAACAGAAAACAAGACACCCTGCTGACCAGATACGCACAACTCATTGCCGGACGTGTACAGTCTGGAAGGAAGAAGATGGGAAAAATGTTTCATGAGAGTGGAAACAAAACAGAAGGAAAAGTGATATTTCCCTCGGACAAAGTAGACAATCAAACAATGGGAGGAAACCACAAGAGTAAAACGAGAAAATAGAGCTATTTCATCAGAATAAAGCGATCACTCCGACGAGATAGCAGGCTTGTAATCGTCGATGCACCCAACAGTGAAGAACCTAAGGAAAGCACCCCTAACCGACCTATAGAAATGGAGCAACCATAAGACACTCACAGTGAAGGACTCAAACACTCCACTGACCTAAGTAGACTGACCATACAGACAGAAAAGCAACTGGAAAACAACAGAGTTCGATGACAGATGACAACAGATAGACCGAGTTGATAGTATGAGAACATATCACCACCAAGCAGCAAAATAAACACTCTTAATCAACACACATAAAACGCTGCCCAGAAACGACCGGCATCAAACCACAGAGGAGGTTGCCGTCAGCTTCAGAAGACTCATGGCACAGCGAGAGTCTTCTCCATTTTCTACGCACCAGGAAGGACTCACATTCTTGAAACGTCCTCACCACCCTGAGCCATATCGAGGATCATTTCCCCCAAAATAGCGATAGACTTCTTCTCAGAACTAAAACAGAGTCCGGAAATTTAGACAGAACCACCAAAGTGCCTGACACACCACGGGAATCTCCAGAGAGAATGAAAGAAACGAAGAAGACATCACACTCCTGAATTCCAAACGCACGAGAAAACTTCGATCACCAAAATAGCGTGGTAATGGCAAAGAAACAGATAAAGACACATTCCAGGACAGTTTGATACCATCGAGATATCTATTCATAGATGTCTCGATGGAATCAAATCGCCAAATAGCCCAGGGTATCTCGATGTAATAAAGAGACCACAAAAAACCCCACAATCAGACAAAGGACAAAGGTTCACCAATCAGACAAAGGACACAAGAACATAACACGTGTAATGGAAGGAGACGGTAAAGACAGCCTCTTTGAGGAGAGATGCAGCGAAAAGAAGACACTTCTGTGAAAAAGAGAGAAAAGAATTGAACCGACTTTTGACAGGAAATACAAATATGAGTTGAAAGTGGATGACAAACTTCAACTGAAGACCAACAACCACACAACTCCTTAAAGAAAACACAGGCTGTGAAATCTTTGGCACTCGTCTGAACAAAGTCTCACTGGATCCGACTCGACACGTTACGGCAACAAAAGAAATAAAAGCACAAAAATGGAGCTGCATCAATCTGAAAAGTGCTACAAGGCGAACAAATGATCCACAAGACGTCATCCAACCTGCCAACTGAGAGGCGATAGTCATAACTCACACCGCTCTGAAGCAGGTCAGATTCACACTACAGGAAAACACATACCATACAACAGCAGCCAAAGAAACACGTTGAAAAGTGGCCGGAGGACTAGAAAAGACATTTCTGTAAAGTGGCCCTATGCAGGGCCCACAGAACTAGGCAGAAATGCCCAAGATCTCCAAGGAGACAGATGCAAAGTCAACCACAAGGAGATATCATCTCACACCTGTCAGAATGGTTATCAGCTCTCAATCACAGGAATAGAGTTTGTTATCCCAGAGCTGAGTCATATATATTATATGCATATGTATCAATGTAGATGCACATAAATACATGGTGGATTGTCAAAAACAAAACAAAACAAAACACTGTGCTGCTTCCAGAAATTTGAGGGATGACAGGCCTTTCCAGGTACATTCTTTTCCCGGGAGTGTGGATGTAGGTGTTTCCAGAGCCACAATTCAACATGGACCCTTCTCATACAGAGGTCCACAGAACCCATTCGTAAGGCATCTTCTGCGACCTGCTTTTTCAATTTGAATTCAGACGTCTGCATTGGTGCCAACATCTTCAGCTCCTTCACCTTTCTGCCTCAGCTGGTCATGGTGGTCCTTTTACACTCATTCAAAAAAAAAAAAAGCAAACTAACACACAGAGATGGGATCACCTAGGGAACAAGTGACAGAGTCGGAATTCAGAACCACAGTAGTCTGACGTCCGCCTAAACTGAACCCTTTCCAATAGCGGGACCATGCCATTTGGGCGTCTTCCTTGAAATAGAAGGGGGTGGATGGCACGAAGGAAGGGTGGGCAAAGCATCCCTAAGTACGGGGTCTATGGGTGGCTGTGACTTCAGAATGAGAATATGGAAAATAATGATACAGAGTGAGTACCCCCTGGAGCTAAATGTGACAGTGAGTGCTTCTCAAATTCTGTACCCAAGTAGCCACAGATGACTGAACACTCCCCACTGAGCCTCAAGTTGCTCAGAAGCCTGGGCATTTGCCGCAAGAAATAAATTTCTCAGAAGGATGCACTTTTTGCTTAGAACCCAGGGCAATAAAATGTGTTACCAGAGACTATATCTATCTATCTATCTATATCTATATCTATCTATATCTATATCTATATCTATATCTATATCTATATCTATATCATCTATATCTATATCTATATCTATATATATCATCTATATCTATCTATATCGATATCGATATAGATACGGATATATATATATAGATAGATATATATAGATATATAGTTATATATAGATATATATAGATATGTAGATATATAGATATTGATATATAGATTTATAGATATATAGATATAGATAGATAGTGCTTTTTATTAAAAAACACTGTGTTCCCCTGAACATCTTTGAATAGATGTCTCGATAGAATAAAACCTCCCAGGAATGGGTCTTTATCTGTATCTTTGCCATTGCCGCTCTATTTTAGTGATCACAGTTTTGTCGTGTGTTTGGAATTCGGGAGTGTGATGCCTTTTTCCTTCCTTTTGTTCTTTCTGAAGATTTCCATGGCGCATCAGGCACTTTGGTGGTTCCGTCTAAATTTCCAGACTCTGTTCCATTTCTGAGAAGAAGGCTATCACTATTTTGGGGGAAGTGCCCTGATCCTCGATACGGCTCAGGGTGGTGAGGACGTTTCGAGAATGTGAGTCCTTCCTGGTGCGTAGAAACCGGAGAAGACTCTCGCTGTGCCATGAGTCTTCAGAAGCTGACGGCGACCTCCTCTGGGGTGTGATGGCTGTCGTTTCTGGGCAGCGTTTTATGTGTGTTGATTAGGAGTGTTTATTTTGCTGCTTGGGGGTGACATGTTCTCATACTATCAACTCGGTATATCTGGTCTCATCTGTCGTTGAACACTCTTGTTTCCATTTGCTTTTCTGTCTGGATGATGAGTCTACTTAGGTCAATGGCGTGTTCGAGTCCTTCACTGTGAGTGTCTTATGGTCGCTCATCAGGAGGTGCTTTCCTTAGGTTCTCCCCTTTTGGGTGCATCGACCTTTACATCTCGTTGGAGTGATCGCTTTATTCTGATGAAATGTCTCTCTTTTCTCCTTTTGCCCTTGTTGTTTCCTGCCATTATTTGATTTTCTATTTCGTTGGAGGCAAATATTGCTTTTCCTTCTGTTTGGATTCCACTCTCATGAAACATCTTTTCCCATCTTCTTCCTTCCAGACTGTACACGTCCGGCAATGAGTCGTGCGAAGCTATTTGGCAGGGTGTCTTGTTTTCTGTTGCCAAGAGTATATAATGCTCCTGTTGTCTTTTACTTTGCAGTATGATGATCTTTAACAACAACAGTGGACCTCTCATGTTTTTGATATTAGCTCTCGAGGTACAACGTAGGAGTTAGACACTGATACAATCTGTGCAATAATGCCCACGATTGGTCTGATATTCAGCTGACACTAGGCATAGTCTTCGCAGTAGCATTTTCTGTACTGTCGACAAAAGATTTTATGTCTCCGTTATTACTGCTGCATCACCGCTTTTTATGTCTCAATTCCTTCACCTTTTTCACTGAAGCCCCCACATCCCACAAGCCCATCTTTACCGCCAACCATCATTTGGTTGTCTGTTGTCCATGAGTCTGTATCTCTTTTGTTCATTGATTTCGTTTGTGATTCGACGCACATTGAGTGAGCTCACATGGAGTATGTATGTTGTGCAGTCCGACTTATTTTGTTGAGTGTCATCCTCTCTAGAGATTCCCTCACCCTGTGGCCCATGGGGAGAGGTTGTTCTCTTTGATGGCTGGAGAGTCTTTTGTTGTACGTATGATCCATGTCTTCTTCATGCAGCCATTTCCCCATTTCCACTGAGGTTGCCTTGAGAGCTAGGACATTATAGATAGTGCTGCGGTGTAACTCAGGGTACATCTCTCTTTTCATCAGTGTTTTGCCTGTCTTTGGAACAATGCCTAGATGTCGAATGGCCAGGTTGTAGGAGAGTGCTCCTTTCAAGTGTTCGAGGAACCTCCGATCTCTTTTGCACGTGGCACCAGCAGTTTCCATGGCTGGCAACAGTGCGTGAGCATCCCTTTTCTCACCACCCTAGCCAACACTGTTGTTTGTCGATTGAGATCCGACAGCCATTCTGATAGGTATGAGATGATATCTCCTTGTGGTTGACTTTGCATCTGTCTCCTTGGAGACTTTGAGCGTCTCTGCTGAGGTCTGTGGGTCCTGTGCAGGTCCTTTTTGCAGAAATGTCTTTTCTGGTTCTCCGGCCCCTATTCAACGTGTTTCTTTGGCTGCTTTTACATGGTATGTGTTTTCCTGTCCTGTATATCCGACGCACTTCAGAGTGGTATGAGTTGTGACTATTGCCTCTCAGTTGCCATGTTGGATGACGTCTTTTAGATCCTTTCTTTGCCGTGTAGCACTTTTCAGATTGATGCAGCCAGTTTTTTCTGCTTTTATTTCTTTTCTTGCCGTAACGTGTCGAGTCGGATCCAGTGAGAAATTGTTCAGACAAGTGCCAAAGAGTTCATAGCCTGATTTTACTTTTAGAAGTTGTGTGGTTGTCGGTCTTCAGTTGAAGTCTGTCGTCCACTTTCAACTCATTTTTGTATTTCCTGTCAAAAGTCGGTTCAATTCTTTTCTCTCTTTTTCACAGAAGTGTCTTCTTTTCGCTGCATCTCTCCTCAAAGAGGCTGTCTTTACCGTCTCCTTCCATTACACGTGTTATGTTCTTGTGTCCTTTGTCGGATTGGTGAACCTTTGTCCTTTGTCTGATTGTGGGGTTTTTGTGGTCTCTTTATTACATCGAGATACCCTGGGCTATTTGGCGATTTGATTCCATCGAGACATCTATGAATAGATATCTCGATGGTATCAAACTGTCCTGGAATGTGTCTTTATCTGTTTCTTTGCCATTACCACGCTATTTTGGTGATCGAAGTTTTCTCGTGCGTTTGGAATTCAGGAGTGTGATGTCTTCTTCGTTTCTTTCATTCTCTCTGGAGATTCCCGTGGTGTGTCAGGCACTTTGGTGGTTCTGTCTAAATTTCCGGACTCTGTTTTAGTTCTGAGAAGAAGTCTATCGCTATTTTGGGGGAAATGATCCTCGATATGGCTCAGGGTGGTGAGGACGTTTCAAGAATGTGAGTCCTTCCTGGTGCGTAGAAAATGGAGAAGACTCTCGCTGTGCCATGAGTCTTCTGAAGCTGACGGCAACCTCCTCTGTGGTTTGATGCCGGTCGTTTCTGGGCAGCGTTTTATGTGTGTTGATTAAGAGTGTTTATTTTGCTGCTTGGTGGTGATATGTTCTCATACTATCAACTCGGTCTATCTGTTGTCATCTGTCATCGAACTCTGTTGTTTTCCAGTTGCTTTTCTGTCTGTATGGTCAGTCTACTTAGGTCAGTGGAGTGTTTGAGTCCTTCACTGTGAGTGTCTTATGGTTGCTCCATTTCTATAGGTCGGTTAGGGGTGCTTTCCTTAGGTTCTTCACTGTTGGGTGCATCGACGATTACAAGCCTGCTATCTCGTCGGAGTGATCGCTTTATTCTGATGAAATAGCTCTATTTTCTCGTTTTACTCTTGTGGTTTCCTCCCATTGTTTGATTGTCTACTTTGTCCGAGGGAAATATCACTTTTCCTTCTGTTTTGTTTCCACTCTCATGAAACATTTTTCCCATCTTCTTCCTTCCAGACTGTACACGTCCGGCAATGAGTTGTGCGTATCTGGTCAGCAGGGTGTCTTGTTTTCTGTTGCCAAGAGTTATAATGCACCTGTTGTCTTTTCTCTTTGCAGTATGATGATCTTTAACAACAACAGTGGACCTCTCGTCTTCTTTGATATTAGCTCTCGAGGTACAACGTAGGAGTTAGACACTGATAAAATCTGTGCAATAATGCCAATGATTGGTCTGGTACTCAGCTGACACTAGGCATAGTCTTCGGAGTAGCATATCCTGTACTGTCAACGGCAGATTTTACATCTCCGTGATTACTGCGGCATCACTGCTTTGTATGTCTCAATTCCTTCACCTCTTTCAATGGAACTCCCATACCCCGCAAGCCCATCTTTTCTGCCAACCATCAGTTGGCTGTCCATTGTTAATGAGTATCTATCTTTCTGTTCATTGATTTCATTTGTGATTCGATGTACAAAGAGTGAGCTCACATGGAGTATGGTTATTGCTCAGTCCGACTTGTTTCGATGAGCGTCAACCTCTCTAGAGATTCCTCACCATGTCGCCCATGGGGAGAGGTTGTTCTCTATGATGGCCGGAGAGTCTTTCGTTGTATGTATGATCCACGTCTTCTTCGTGCAGCCATTTCCCCATTTCCACTGAGGTTGCCTTGAGGCCTGGCCATTATAGATAGTGCTGTGGGGCAACTCAGGGTACATCTCTGTCTTTGCGTCAGTGTTTTGCGCGTCTTTGGAAAAATGCCTAGATGTCGAATTGTCAGGTCGTATGTGAGTGCTCTTTTCAAGCGTTCAAGGAACCTCTGATCTCTTTTGCATGTGGCAGCAGCAATTTCCATGGCCAGCAATGGTGCGTAAGTGTTCTCTTTCTCAGCATTCTAGCCGATGCTGTTGTTTGTCGTTTGAGAGCTTATAGCTATTCTGCTTCGTGTGAGATGATATGAGGGCCCCTTATTTCAAATCTTTGCCCCACCTGACTTCAATACTCTGTCCCCATTCCATCTGGATTTTTCCTGCAAAAGTTTGGTGAATTAATGAATAACTATAAATATATAATGAGTATAAGCATTAATAATTTAATAATCTCTAGTACGAATTGTGATTCTTTTCTTGGATTTCATGTATTCCAACATGTGTTGGGCATCATAACGTCCAGGACAGTTTCAAATGCTTTTATGTGGATTCTTCAATCTAACCCTCCTGTTAGGGTTCTAAGGTTGGTGCTGTTATTGGACCCGAATTCTAGGTGACATGACATAGGCACAGAGAGAGAAAGTCTCTTTCCTAAGGTGCCACTGCTGGTAAGTGGTGAAGCCCGAGTGCGAAATCTGGCTTTCTCGCTGCTAAACCTGAACTCTCTGCCCCTCTGGGTCTCTGTCTCTTCCCCTTCTCCAGTTACACTGGTCATGGACTCTCCAGCTGGCCTGCAGGTGGACCATGTCTTCTGAGGTGTGGAGCACGCTGTGCAGATGTGGGTGTATGGGCAGGTGCTAGGTCTGGAGGTGAAGGACTGCATGACAGCTGAGCAGTGGTGGGGCGAGTTCGATGCCAGCTTTCAGTGTGCCTATATAGGTGGGCTCTCCTGTTCTCCCCAGGATCAGTTTCTTCTAGAATATGAAGCCAACGGCATACTGCCCACTGCCCCTTCTATTTGACCAGAAGCTCGAAGGTGGGGTTGGTTGGAGGACTCATCACTCAGACCAGAGGCACTGGAGTCAGGGAAAGTTAGAAGGCTCCAGTGTCTTGCCCTTGGGTGAGACAGATGGCCAGGCCTCAGGAAGTACTTTTCTCCATACGCAGTCATCGATATTTGACTCACAAGATGAGGAACTTCAAACAGTTCAACATCTTCTGTCACATGCTGGAGTCGGCCATCACCCAGGTTGGGACCAGGGTCGGGTGGGGGAGGTTACTGTGCCCAGATTTCTTGGGGGTAACTGACCATCCAATGTATACAAGACCCTTTGCCTTCTCTTTCATTGAGGGGCGTGGCTCTCTTTTTCTTCTTTCCCCAATGTGAATGGCTTCTTCTGATTCTGAGAGTCATTCTCACGTATTAACGTCAAGTCACAGAGAAATAAATGTAAAGAAGAAAGAAAAAGTCACTCCACTCCTAATACTCATTCCTGGCAATGCTTTGGAGGAAATCAGTCCAGGCATTTCTCCATTCTTTGTTCATGGGGGAAGGTGCGTGGGTGCATTTTCAGACCTAGAATTATGTGTAGTTGCTGTATTTCCTAATGTATCCTTCAACCTGTTTCTAAAAGATTCAGTAATATATCATAAAAATTTAGTTATGTCAGTGAATAGAGCCAATCACTTATTGCATTTTCTTAGCATCTTCAGTGTGTCAGGCACTATTGTCACCACTGGGGATATGGTAGTGAATGAAAGAGACAAAATCTCTGTCTTCATGTAGGTGACATTCTAGTGGGAGAGAAAACCATTTACAAAGTATATAATGTCAAGTAGTTAAATGGTCGATAGGAAAAGAAAAACCCGATTGGAACTTAGAGTGACAGAGTTGTTCTTTAGATGCCATTAGTGCATTCTTTCTCTGATTACAGAGAAAACATGCGCTTGAGTCATTGTGGCAGTAGTAATATGTGACTTAGAAACTGAGTCCCGAAGCATCTCCTTCCTGTGTCACGGCAACTGTTAGGGTTGAGAATCTATAGGCAAAATAGCATAATGACCAAGGGCACGCACTCTGAATTCAGACTCATCACTGCTATGAGCCGGGAGCCGGGGCCAGTGACTTCCCCTCTGTGCCAGAGTAACCCTCTCTGCCATGTGTGGATGATAGCAGTTTACATTTTTTTTTTTAGCGTTGTGAAGATTAAATGAGTTGTGTGTTAAAAGCTTAGAATAATGCCTGGCTGATAATACTTGCTTATACAGGTATCGTCTGTTATGATTGTTGTTGTTGTCGTCAACTTTTTGAGTTTGTCATCCTCATTAGCATTTGCTTTGTATTGCATTGTTCCCACGCCTCATTACTTCACTAACACAGTGAAACTTTTGTTTTTTACGCCTACAGCACCCGGTCTTCCTAGGTCATCTCCCATCCAAGTACTAACCAGACCCAACCCCGCTTAGCTTCTGATTCAGGATTGGGCACATCAGGGTGGCATGGCAGATGAGATCGGGCATGTTCAGGGTGGCATGGCTGTAGATTC
The DNA here is from genome assembly GCA_030015415.1 of Cynopterus sphinx. Classification (NCBI taxonomy): domain Eukaryota; kingdom Metazoa; phylum Chordata; class Mammalia; order Chiroptera; family Pteropodidae; genus Cynopterus; species Cynopterus sphinx. The sequence continues at coordinate 67,066,740 of CM057383.1, forward strand.
ACACTATTTGATCTCAAGATCCTTTTCTTCTCTGAAAAATTATTGAGGACACCAAAGAGCTTTATTAATGTAGGATTTATCTATCAATCAATATTTGTCATAATAGAAATTCAAAGTAATTTAAAGATATCTTTGAGTTCATTTAAAATAACAGTAATATATCTGTTCCATATTAATCTCAATAACATTTTTATGAGAAATATATTCTCTAAAAGAAATTAGGAAGAAACGTAGCATTGTTTTTACATTTTCGCAAATCTCTTTAATGTCCGGCTTCATGGAAATCTACTGAATTCTCACAATATCTGCATTTGCTCTGTTCTCTGTTTTGTTTGAAGTATATGCAGAAAAATGTGCCTCATGAAGTTCTGTAGTAGGAAAGGAAGTCCTTTCATAACTTTTTCAGATAATCATACACATCCTTCTTTGCTAACGTAGAAAAATGCGACAGGTGGTCGTTTTTTATGGGTTGGTTTTGATGTGGAATCTCAAACCACATCAAGGAATGTCGTGTACTCTTACGCTAAGACCTACTGCTGCATCTTGCACATCGTCTGCATCTTTTACGCATTTTGTAGCATCACCTATGAGCTGCTGTGACCTTCCAAATGCCGACGTATTTCATTTTCGGGCATCAGAAAGTCGCATTTGTTAACATCTTCACAGACCTCACCAGGAAGGTCTTTTAACACTGAGAGACTGTCAGGCACACGGAGGGAGGTGGTTTTCCAAAATCACAATGTTTGCTCTGACATGTGAATTTTATCATTGCCAACAAACACCATTAGCTGTTTTTCTTGATGTGGCAGGTTCATGATTAATTTTTGAGAAAATGCCTTCTAGACACCCAAGTCTGCATAACCCTAGTTTTGTTTGGCAGTGATTATTTCCAGTAAAAGTAACGTTCCATGCAAAAGTGGCAAGCTTAGCTTCAAACTCGATGGCATATGTGCTTTTTCTTAGATGACAGGCAAGCTTTGGTGAGCAGCAGGACACGTGCTTCCCGTTTTGTCACAGAGCAGTACAAAGCTGTGTGTGCAAGGCTTGAGGTTCTGTCAAATTTACAATTTTTACAGTGTCGTGAAGACAATTCCCAGGTTTCACTTTCTGTGTTTCATCTGTCTGTCTATCATGTATTTATTTACTTGTTTGCTTCTCCCTTCTGGCTCCCCACTGAGACTGCATGGCAGTGGAGAATACGGTGACCGCCAGCAGATTCGATGCCCCCAGCTGAATTTCTGCTCACGGGCACCAGCGTATTGACCCATAACTTTTGCACCATCAGTGCCAATGTCAATAAAGAAAAAAAGGCACATGACATCTTATTGTTATTATACGAATTGTTTTGACTTCTTGGACATTCTGAAAGGGTCACAGGGACACCAAGGGGTCTGCAGACAACAGTTGGAGAGCGATGGTTCTAAGCCGTCCCCAGTGGTGGAGGATTTCGGTTCTTTTCAGTTTCTCCGTGACAACGGCCTCGTGCCAGCACCTTGGACAGGGCCATGTTGCTCATCAGCCTCAGTTGGGACAGGCCAGGTAGCCAAGAGAACTGGTCGGGGTGTGGCCTGGGCTTGTGGGGTTATGGCCTGGGCTTGTGGGGTGTGGCCTGGACTCATGAGGGTGCGGCCTGGGCTCTTGGAGGTGTGGCCTGGGCTTGTGGGTTGTGTGCTCTGGTTCTTGTCACAGCTCCTTCCATCCTCTCTCAACAGAGCAGAAGTCCGTCACCCTTGACCTGCTGACCCACACAGATCTGGAGTCCCTGCGGAACTGCAAGATGGGGGGCCGCCCAGGCCCCTTGGCCTCGAGATCCACCCAGCTCAAGTGCAAGCGCTACCTGATCCGCATCTACTCTGTGCACTTTACAGCTGCGACGAGGGGCTGACTCTAGACTGCTGCTGGTGGGCTGCTAGGAGAGGATGTGGTTAGACTACTGGAACCCCAGGTACCCAGGGCAAGGTGGGAACTTTGCTTCAGCCTTGCCTTTGGAATCTTTAGGTTGAGGTTTGTATTATTTAATACTGTGTTTGGTGACAAGTGGCACAATAGTCATTACTAGTGCCTTACAGAAACCACAGTATATCGCTTAAGAAGGTGTCTTGGAAGGTGGTGGAAACTCAATAATTGCATTAGGAATGCGGTCTCCTGTTTTTTTCCTTTTTCCTTTTATTTCATCATCCTTAATGTGTTGGATTTTCACTTCATCCTTATCTCTTTCTGGTCCAAAATAGCTGCTGGACCTCTAGGAATTGCATCTGCATCAAAGCAATTGGGAGAGGAACAGAGATGTGCTTGTGTATTGTACCTACTGCTTTTAACTGGAAAACCAAGTGTTCTCAGAAGCCTCCCAATAGATTTTCTATCCTATTCAGCCAGAAATGGTCACTTCCATAATATTTGGCCAGAAGGAGTCACATGCAAGGAATACTGGGCCAATGACTATCTGACTATCTGGCCTTTAGCAGGAGGCAGCAAGGGAGAAAGGCATTGGGATCGGCGATTGGGTAGCCGGGGACAGTGTCTGCTCCCATTGTTAATAGCTCCCTGATTTTCTGGGGGGAAGAAATCATGTTACCAAGTGCTGTTCTATGAGCAGCACTTACTCAATATGCCCTACCTTTTGGCCCCCAAGAGGGGACCCTGGTGAGGCCTTCTAGAATCTCCTACCTCGAAGTTTCAGGGCAGGGCATGGCTGCAAGAACATGACCCAGTGGTTCCACAATCGCTCTATAAGAGAGTCGTAGGGGTGGTGACTAGCGCAGGGGGTGAGGGGCGTGGAGACAGGGAGAGCTGGAAGGCACGTTTAGGACCTGAGCCCCAAGGAAGGTGAGGTGTCTGGAATGGTGTGTTTTCGTGCTCTCAGGCTCTCAGGGTCTGGTAGTGCCCTTGGGGGACCCTTGGCCTCTGAGATGCCACAGTTCTGATCCTCAGGATTCAGTACCTGCAGCCCCTCCCGTCCCATGGCAGCCGGACCCCATGGTCCTCCAGGGCATTATTCACTCTCTTAAGGAGGTCCTGGACTGCCTTTGGGGTCTGGACCACTGGGACCCTGGGGACCCCAGGGCTCGAGATCTGCCACCTGAGGCAGCGGTGAGTCTGGGATGGGGGGCAGTTGGGGCTGGGGGAACATCCCATCCTACATTGTGGGCCCGATGATTCTTAGCACCGTCGGGAGGATGGCTGGCCCTCATCCCCAGGTGTTTATTCTGAGCCTCTCCCCTGCACTCACCTCATGCGGGATGGTGCTGGGAACAGAGTTGTCACCAAGAAGATCCTGGCTCTGCACCTCCTGGGACTCTGAGTCCGATGCCGGGGATGGATCTGTCTGCTGACAGTGAAGACTCAGAGTGGGTGGGGGTGAGGGGTCCCAGAAGGGGTCCTGACCCTGCCTGGGAAGAGGGGTTCCCAGGCCCAGGTGGTGGCACATGCAAAGATAGGGTGGGCCAGGCACTCTGCTCAGTGCCTCCTATGAGCTGGCCTCTCCCATGTGCCTCCTACACATGGTCCTGAGCAGACATCAGCACCTGTAAGTGTCATTGCAGAGGGAGATAGGGTTCGTCGGGAATAGCCTGGGTTGCAGGAGGCCGAGACCGCTGCCCGATGGGGTTAGGGGTGGATCATACAGAGGGGCGAGGAGGGGTTCTGGAAAGAGGGAGCAGCACATGTGAAGCCTCGTGTGAGGGTGGGGTGTGGTGAGCACGAGGGACCAGGAGAGGGAAGCCAAGAGCAAAGGTTCTCCCACACTGATTGCCTGCGGTGTTGGGGACTCAGTCTCCACCTGGAGGGCTCCCACTCATTGGGGAGGTCTAAGAATATTTTTGGTAGTAACAGCAGTAATTAATAATAATAATAATAGTAATAATAGTAATAGTAATAGTAACACTACTACTACTACCTCTACTACTACTACTACTACTACTACTACTACTACTGCTACTACTACTACTACTACTAATAATAATAATAAATATACCAGGAGCCAATGTTTGTGAGCTTTAGCTGTGTGCCAGGGACTCTGCTCAGTGCTTTATCATCTTAGTTGATGTGATCCTCACTGAGGAGGCATTGCCACGTCCCTATTTGACAGAGGATGAAACAGAGGCACAGGGAGGTTAGAGGACTTGCTCGAGGTCATTCACACTGAGTAATACGGTCAGTGTAGACCTTGAACACAGGCAGATTGTGTCAGGCCCACCCCGGTTTCCTTAGCTGCTGTGCACAGTGGGCCACTGCTAGGCCAGAAAAGACCACTCGGTGCTGACAGGGGGGACCTGTCCTCAGCCCTGCCATGACTGGGAGACCCTGGGGCTGGGGAAGCCTGTGGGTCTCCCTGGAGGAGCTCGGCAGAGTGCTGGGAGCAAGGTCAGCTTCACTTTCAGCTCAGCCTCAGGTCTGCGCTCCGGTCTGGTAGGTGTGTGCGTGTGTTTGCACGTGTGTTTCTCAGGCTGGTCACACAGACATGCCCCCTGCCCTGAGATTCCCACAGCCGGATCCTGGCTGCTTTTCCTCTTCCCAGTCTGGAGCCTGGGAGTTGTGGAAGATTCCAGGATTCATTCATTCATTCATTCATCCAACTGTTAATGAGTTCCTACTGTGTGCCAGGCATGTTGCCTATCACCAGTTAATATTTGCTGGGCCCCTTCTCAGTGCCAGAGAGAGTCCCACCACCTCCTATCAGGTCTTGTTGTCACATCACTCCTCAGAGATGCGAAGTGAAACGTCCATGGTCTCCCAGCTCATCATCAGTGGGGCAGCGTTGGATGCAGGCACCAGATGGGAGAGCCCAAGTTCCTGCCCAAGGGCCATACAGCTGGGGGTAGTGCTCCAGACAGAACACAGATCATCTATCTCCCTGATGACCGCCAGCTTGGCCGCTGGGAGGGGACACACAGACAGCCGAAGAGCAGAGAGCAGAGGGAGACAACCAGGCCTGGCCGGGGGCAGGCGGGCTTCCATGCGAGGTGATGTTTGAAGGATGAGCAGTCACTGAAGAATTCAAGGATGAATGAGCTGCCCTTGCAGGGAGTGGGAGGGCAGCTACAAGGAGCCAAATGGGAAGCTCTTTGGAGAGCTTAGGGAGCCACAGATATATATTAAAAATGTTTTATTAGGAAAATTTCCAAGCACACCCAGAAGTAGACAGCAGTGTAACGTGCATGTGCTTGTGCCGAGCTTCAAATGTCCTCTATGTTTTACCCATCTTGTTCCATCTGCACTCCCCACTCTCTCCTGAAAAGCAAATCCCAGACATCATTTCTCCTCCATATACACTCCAGAATCTATCTTTAACATACAGGGACATTTATGATAGAAACAGAAGCACTGTTAGCACATATGACAGGACTGCCAAAACTCGCCAGTTTGTGTACGTGATGACACTTCTCTGATTATCTCCCAGATGTCTTCTGTGAATTAACAAACATCTCAATTCAGCCACACAGTGCACTTTGTCGATGTGTCTGTTAAATCTCTTTTAATGGACTCGAGTACCCCCTTTGTTCCTGCTGCTCAGTAGTGGAAGAAGCCAGGTCCTTTGTCCTGTAGAGTTTCCCACGGTCCAGATTTTGTGGATTTGATCTTTATGGTTAATGTGTTCATCGATGTTCTATATTTCTGATGAAGTCGTTATTAAACCTGGTTCAGGTTTTTGAGAAGACACTTTGCTTCTGTCAGGAGGTGCTGAGGCTGGTGACTTTGCATAGTGAGAGATGGATCCCCGTCTTAGAAAGTTTTGTTCAGCCCAGCACATTTCATTTCTCTCATTCCTGGTGAGGCTGAGCACTTTTTCTTACATTTGGTTGCCAGTTGGGTTTCCGTTTTTGTGAGTTGCCAGTTCACCTGTCATTTTTGTTTTCCTTCTGCTCACCCATTTCTTATTGATATCTAGGAGTTCTTTACAGAGTCTGGAGATAAACCCCTTTATGAATTTTAAGTGGTTCAGAAACTCTCCTCCTTGCCTTTCCCGGGTCTTTTCACTCTCTTAATGTAAGTGTCTTTTGATCAACAGAGGTTCTTCATTTGTATGTAGACTCATTGAGAAGTTTTTCCTTTGGAGTTAGTAATTTCAATGTCCTATCTCAGTTTCCTTTTGCTCGAGTGTCACGAAGACACTCTCCTATATCACCCTCTATAATTCTGACTCCTACAATTCACCGGGGATTGATTTTTCATGAGGCAGAGGTCCTTTCATTGACTAGCCAATCATCCATCCCAGTCCCGTTTATTGAAAACAGTGTTTTATCCTACTGCTCAGCCATTGTTGCCTCTATCATAAATAGTGTTTCTTCACAGGTGAGGTTCTGTGCTCTGGAGTCCAGTGGTTTATTTGTCTCTCCTGGTGCCAGCACCATACTCTACTCATGACAGCAGCTTTACAATTAGTCCGATGTTGGGTAGAGCCAGTCCTCTCACTTTTGTTTTTCTTTTGAAGATTCTTTTGATTGTTCTTGGCCAATTGCATTTCCATACAAATTGTAGAAGTAATAGATTTTTCAGTACAAGCACATAGAACTTGTTGGTATCATTTTGAATCTATAGAACAATTTAGAGAATGCTGAAATCTTTATCCATACTGTAGTGAGTGTTGCAGTCTGTAGAGAGAGTTAGTCTATTTAGGTCTTATTTAATTTCTCAGGAATATCGTTCCATTAACCCTTGTTGTTAGATTGTTTTCCATGGTGCTGTTAATGGATTCTTTACCTTAAATATCAATCATGTTGATTTGAGTAGAATTGATATTTGTATATTGAGTTTGTGTATAACAACTTTAGTTAGCTTTGTTATTTCATAATTTATGTGTAGATTCTTTCTGATTGTCAGTGTTTGTCATCATCTGCAAATGACCGTTCTGTTAATTCCTTCCAATGCTTATTTTCATTTCTTTTTATTGCCTGCATGCACTGGATAGGACCTCCAGGGCAATGTTGTCTTACTCTTGCTTACAAGGGTAAATTCAAAGTGTTGCCTAAAACGTAGGTACCTGTATGTTTTCAGATCCCTCATTGATTTTAATTTTCAGGCCAGGTGAGAATAACTGAGTTAATATATAGTTTTGGTAATTATTGATGACCCGTGGCCAGATAGGTTTTTCATTAGGTGTAGGCAATGGTAATGACCTAATTCCATATTTCTGCTTTTGTTGGCAGGACTTCTTCGATAAGGAAAGCATTCTTGTGTCAACTGTATGATTTCTCTGAGGTCCATTTCCCATGAGAAATGCATGTTTAATGCTTGTTTTTTCCCCTCTTTATTTAGCTTTTGCCAGAATAATGAGTTGGTTTCCTTATGTACTGCATGAAGATTGTTGAGTTTTATTCAGTTGGTACTATTATTATGTACTCACGAATGTAAATTTAGTTCATGTTATGTGGGTTTCATATGGCTGCCATGAGAAATACCAAACTTTGTGGTTCAAAACAACAGGAATTAAATGTTTTCCCATTCCACAAGCCAGAAGTCTGAAATCTCTTTCACTGGGCTGAGGTCAAGGTGTTGACTGGGTAGTTCTCTCCTCAGAGGCTCTAGAGGTGAATCCATTTCTTGCCTCTTCCAGCTTCTGGTGGCTTCCACCAATATTTCGCTTGTGGCCACTCCACTTCAATCTTTGCCTCTGTAGTCACAATCCCTTCTCCTCTTCTGTGTCTAATCTCCCTCACCCTCTCTTCTATCAGGATACCTGAGATTATTCTTAGGGCCCACTTTGATAGCCTATTCATCTCAAAGCCTTTGATTTAATAAGATCTATTAGCTTTTTTCTTTCTTTCCATGTAAGGCAACTTTCAGAGATTCCAGAGATTAGAACATAGATGTCTCTGGGAGGCTAATATTCAGCCCACCACACATGGCTCCCTTGTTTTGTGGCATGTTGAGATATCTTGGACTTACAGCCCAGAGCTGGTAGAAGTAACTGTTCCAAAAAGCACTGGTTCCTGTTAGGAAAAAATTGTACTTAGAGACCACAGTCTTGTCCTAAGGGGTGTTTATGGCCATTTGGTTGACATTGCTCTTAGGTGTTTTGAGGTGGAAAGAGACAGAAATTAGACACATTTGTAGAAAGCGAAAAATGATATCTTTGATTTTAACCTCTTTCCTTTGTATCTCTTTTCTCATGCTGAAAAATCTTCATTTCTAGTAATAGTAACACAATTCATAATGATGTATTTGCTTTATCTTGATAATACCAATGCAATTACTATTAATGCGAGTACTGAATAAATTTAAGATTTCTTTGGAAAAGTACTTGCTAAAATTGAAAGAAATTTTTTTTTTCAGTGATGACATAATTCTCCAGTCTGCCACCAACTTCAATATACAAATGAGTTTGAGTTCCTTTTAAACATGTTAGCAATTGCTTCTGTTAAAATTTATTTGTGTAGCATATTCTCTTTTTTGTTTCTTTATTATCATTATTATTAATATTTTTTTGGGTGGGGGTGAGGCAGCTCTTCGTTGACTTCACACATTGCAAGGATCTTGTCAGCTTACAATCTCTTATCTTTTATTTTTTATGGCTACAACACCTGGTCTTCCTAGGTGGTCTTCCATCTAAGTACTAAGCAGGCCTGACCTTGTTTAGGGTCCAAGATCAGAGGGCATGGGGTTTGTTCAGTGTGGAGAATATTTTCACAGTTCCAAATTCAAAATTTAAAAATTGAGTACATTCAGAGAGGTCCAGCTTGTATCGAGGTTGCCAATTCTGTCCGTCCATCTTTCATAGGTAACTTACTTTTTAAAACTTTTGTTTTAGCCTTATCTATTTTTGAAATAGGAACAGGTGTAATTTGTAATTCCTTTTTCTCTTTTACATAAGGACACACACTAAACATTGTCCGGGACTGTTTTTAAACTTCCATCTGGTTGTCCCTTGATGACAGGACATGGAGATCATTCTTATTCCTTCGTAGAGTCGTGTGGGACTCAGGTGAGTGGATGTGCCACAGAAATTCAACCAGTTCTCTGTGATGTACACTTGGGTCATTTCCACTCTTTTGCTCTTACAAATATTGCTGTCACAGAGAGCCTTGTGTGCATGTCTTTGTCTGGAGGAAGCCTTCTGCATGCAGCCTGTGACCTGGTCGCGTCTGCATTTTGGAGTGTCCTCCTGTGATTGGGAGGCGGAGCGTCCTGGCTGGGAGCAGGGGACCTGGGGCCAGGACCAATGCAAGGTTGTGAGAGTGCGGAGGAAGGAAGGGTGACATCTTGCAAGTAGACTCACAGGGCTGTTTTCGCAGCTGTGGTGTGGATGACGATGAAAGAGCGGTGGGGCCGCCAATCGTGAAGGAGGAGAAATGGTGCACAAGGACCACTGACTAGGAGTGCGGATGACGGGGGTGCCCACACACACACACACACACACACACACACACACACACACCCAGGCCCTGCCGTCTTTCCTGTCCCCTGGTGTCAGAGAAGCACAAACTGGAGGCTCAGCTGGGCGGGTCGTGCAGGGGGGTGCTGGCAGGGCAGGGGTTTGACCTCAGACCAGAAAACAGCCTCATCTCTGAGCCCGTGGAGTCCCGGCAGCGGGAGGAGGTGAAGGCGGCAGAGGGAAGCCAGGGCGCAGCTGAGAACCCTGGACAGCATGCTAGCCTGCTCCCAAAGGGTGTGTGGGGCGTGGCCGGGGAGGACAGGGTGTCGGGACCCCGCCTGCTGGTGGCTGGGGTTGGGGTCTGAGGGGCGGGACCTCTGGGGGTGGAGCAGGGTGCCTCAGGGGGCGATGGATGCAGGGTAGTTGGCCTAAGGGACCACCTTCAGACAGGAGGCTCCCATTCTGGGCCGCGGTGGGCGGGGTCTGTGCAGAGGTGAGTGGGGCTGAGCATGCAGTATCAGGACGTGGGGCCTGCATGTGAGAACCGGGGAGGCACGGGGCCCTAGGGCCTAGTTGGGGTACAGGGCGCCGAGCCCCTGATGAGCATCTTGGCAGCCTGGGCTGATTTTGTCCCGGGGCTGACGGGGAACCTTGGGGAGACCCCGGGAGCTCTGGGGGACCTTGGAGGCAGGCCCTGAGCAGGGAACATAGGGAAGGGACGCGAGTTGGGGGGAGAGTTTGGGGGACTCAGAGAGGGGCGGAGGACCTGGGGCAATGCGCGGGTGACGGGCCAGGCGATAGGACGGACCCGAGAGTGCGGGGCTGGAGCCGGTGGGAAGGAGCTCGGATCGAGCTGTGTCCTGGCCTGGGGACTCGGACTCCCCCTTAGTCCCGCCCCGGTCCGGATCTGGAGGAGGCCAAAGGCACACATAGAACAGCGGTGGTGGGAACAGGGACCCCGGCCCCTGTTCCCAGTTCCTGGGTCCAAGGGGTCATGTGCACCATTCCGACCCCACAGCCTTCCTGGAAGACATAGAGAAGAAGAGAGAGATCAAGGGGGAGTTGCGCCCCTTCGTCCGCACCTGCCCCGCACCTGCCCTTGAGCTGGCTGTCTGTGTGTTTTGTAATGAACCTGTTGGCCCTTGGGGTCTCTTAGCTGATGACTGAAGAGTCCTGAGAAGGGGGGACATATGCGAATTGGGTGGGGGTGGCTATAGTTGACACCTGTGTGCATTTCTGTGCACGTGAGTAATTGAGGGACAGGTTGGGGTTCAGGTGTAAGAAAAATTCCCATACACTAAAGCAATGTAAGGGGAGAATGGTGGGGTGTCCTGAGAAGCCTGTCCCCAGAGGGCCCAATCCAAGAGAGATGCTACACAGGGATTCTCTGGCTATGGGGTGGAGAGAGGCATCTCACATGGTGGTTCATTGCCTGGGACGACCCCAAAGCGGCCGTCGGTGACATCTGGGCTGATTGGTGCCAATTCCTCCTGCACCGGAGACCTCTGGGTTATGAGCTGTGATGTTGCTTCTGAGCTGGGGTGTCTGGGATTTTGGTTCAGAGTCAAGGCCTCTCTAGGTTCTGAGCAGCAGCAGTGACACAGCGCTGGGAGGTGGGGGCACACTTGGGGTCTCGGTGGGAGAAAGGTTTGGGGCCAGCGGGACACGGGAGTGCAGTAGGAGCTGACCTTTATTGGGGGGTGTGGCTTTCTGACAGGGTGGAGATAAGCCCTGACACGCAGTGTCGTGGCCATGTCTGGATGATCTGGTACAGCTGGTCTCCCGTCAAGAGTGTCTGCTGCACTTGCCGGTGGCCTTTGACCTTGTAGTTACAGTGCAGGAATATTTGAGCCAGACCACAAGCCAGCAGATGCTTGGCCACCCTGATGGCCCTGGGCGGGGGTGTCTGCTCTGGGTGGGTCAGAGGCAGGAGTGGAGTTGGGGCTTCATCAGAGGACAAGGGGAGTGTGGGGCAGCGGTCCCAACTGTGCCCTCCCTGCTGGCACGCCAGGGCCCAGATCCCACTCTGCCATTCCCTGGCCCTGACTTAGCTGCCCTGTGCTTCAGTTTCCTCATCTGTGAAAGGAAAGACTAGTGGTCCCTGCCACGGACTATGTGATCACATGCCTCATCTAAAGCCTATTGAACGGTACCCGGTTGGCAAATGCCAGCTGTCATCATTACTGGTGCTTCTCTGCATCCCCCAGAACTCTTGTACTACCCACAGCAATGCTCTCACCGAACACTAATTGGTGCCATGGGCCAGCAGAGAAACTTTTTAACAGATGAATTAATCCTCATCCGGACTGTGTGGTTGAAATGGTTATTACCCAAGGGAGGAAATGATACTAGGAAAAGCAGTGACTTGCGCAAGGTCACATAGGTTGTAGGTGTCTGTCTCCCAATGATTACTCAGGGTTCTGTGCTGTCCCCCAGGCTTGGGTCAGCCCCCTGCCCTGGTGGCTGGACAGTCACTCACCCATGGAGCTGCCCATGAAGGTGATGCTGATGGATCTTTGGTTCCAGCCTTCTCCTGAGTGTTCCCCCTTGATGGTGCAGCCCAGGGCCTCAGACACGAGCACATCTTCTCCGATCAGGAAACTGTTGGGGGCGCGTGAGGGAGGGTGATGAATGAGGAGGGCCTCCTGGAAAAGAATCCCTCCCCTCATATTCTCACACCTGCCTTTATTTCTGTCACTCACACACATGTTCCCAAGCCTCCTCGTCCCATTTTTTAAAACCACCGGAATGACAGTAGCCCCTGCTCTTCCAAGCACAGGTCTCTGCACACCTTTCTGATCCTCACAGCAACCTGTGAGTTAGTCCATTCTGTAGACAGAGAATCTTAGAGGTGGAGACACCTCACCTGCCCACGGTCACATAGCCAGTCAGGGACAGAGCCAGGATTTTCACTCAGCTCCCCAGGACTCCCACCTCCAGAATTTGAATCCTTCTTCTCTCCTGCCTTCCTGCAGGATCTGTTGAACTATTGCTTTGCTAAGTCCTCAGATGCACTCAATCCTCTGAGGCAGGTAGTGTCATCACCGTGACTTTAAGCTGAGGAAGCAGAGACTTAGAGATGATTTGCCCAAGGTCATGCCCCAGAGACCCCTGCCTCAGAACTCTCCATCAAGAAGCTCTTCGGGCCTCACCCCAGCCTCGATCCTGTACTGTTACCCACCAGGGTCCACTTCCGTGACAGGGTCACGGACTTAGAAATGGGCCCACAACTGGACATGGAGCCTGTAGCCTCAGCAGGTCTTTAAGACCTAGTGGACGCCCTCAATTGAGCGAGCGTGACAGGGCACATCAAAGTTAACACGAAGATGGATGTCTGCAGCAGCAGCAGCTGCCACCTTCACCATCTGGCTCCAATCGTCAGTCATGCTAAGCGTTTTGGAACATCCAGATCTAGGGTACTTAAGAAGCCAGACTCTCAGAAACCAGATCTGAACACACTAGAAATACCACAGTGACACTGGCACCCAGAACTGTGCCACTAATGACCCTGATTATGTCTCCAGCACCTGGCACAGGCAACTGATGCCTGTTGTGCATTTGTTAAATGGATGCCTCTACTTTAAAACTCTACCACCAGCACCAGGTGGTTTCAGTCGGGAGCCCCATTTTACAGGTAAAGAATTTGACACCCTGAGAAAACACTTGTTGACAAGAGGGAAGATTCCGAACATTTGGGTCAGGCTCTGAGTCCTCAGATCTGAGAAACAGACCTGAGCCTGCTTTCCTGCATGTGGTTAAGGCCCGGGGCCATGGAGCCAGGCTGTGGTATTCTTGTCCTCAAGGGCACACTAAGAGTGGGAGTGTCTTGGAAACACAATCTTGACCTTGGAACTTTTGAATTGTAGAATCTTGAACCAGAAGAGCTGGAGGTACTCTGGGAGGCTTCGAGAGTACTCCAGTGAGATCCCCAGATTTCCTGGCTGTACCCTGGCCCGACAGAGTCCCATCAAGGTGGCACCTGAAAACCTGCCTTACCAATAAGGCACTGGAAACTGGAAGAGCATGCTCACAGCTGTCCCTTACCTCTGCCTCTTCAGTAGAGCCACAATCCACAGCGTGACGTGACCCACAAGCCCTGTGCCCCTCGTTCCTCTCTGCGACCTCCAGCCACACTGACCTCTGGTCTTTCTGCATGACCCGCTGGCTTGGCCCCATCCTTTTCACCTGAGGTCCCCTCAGCTTACTATGCTTCCCAGCTGTCCTTTCCCCCCTCGCACATTGTGTGCTGCCTGCACACGCCCCAGCCCTATGTGGTGAATATGAAGAAAGCGACACTGCGGCTGAGTCTACTGTGTCAGGTGTCGCCAGGTATCCGTGCCACTGTTTCTTGCTGGGGCACCCCTTCCAACCCCTTCATGCTTACTTGTAGACCACGTCACAGAAGCCGAGCGTCTGCTCGTGGGAGTGCTGACACGTTCTGGGCCTGCTGCCGGCACAGGACCGTCGTGTCGCAGGCACAGCCCTCCATCTAGAACACCAACACGCGGCTCGGCAGTTGGTTCAGACTTTCTGTGCACTTGGATGCCTGGGTCCTCCACTCTTTCCGGGTCACAATGGGGCCACAGCATGGCTCATCTTGCACCAGGGTGAGGATCCAGGCCGCGAATCTTCCAGAAACCACAGGGTGAAGAGCCCAGTTGCCTGAATGCCTCCCCACCCCATGCTCAGGGGGCCAGCGGCCCCTTGTCTTCGTCATGGATTATCCCTCATGCCACCTCAGACCCAAACACAGTGCATCCAGTTGCAGTTCTGGGGAGAAGGAAGCAGAGTCTGGGGTCATAAGTCACCACCAAGCGAAGTCCTGCAGGGTGTGAGGCAAGGCACACCGCACCTTAGGCCCCAGCATATAAAGGTGGCCCTGGTGGCCCATGTTACACCCATCGCAGTCCTCTCTGCGCACCAAGTCCCGACGCTGCACACTGGTACCCTGGGCCCTGCTCGGCCTTGGAGTGGCGCAAAAAGGTGAGCACACGCGTGCGCACAAACACACATACACACACACACGTGCACACACGCACACAAGCACACACATTCATGAATTGGCATTTGTAACTGTGGATGGCACTTCAAAAGTGGCTGCTTCAAATTGGGCTGAATGGTTACTCAGTCCTGATTCCTGGCCTTTCTGCATTTTTAGTCCTTGATGAGATGTTTCATCATTTGCAGCATAAACAAACTTTCTAGTTTTCTTTCTCAGAGTGGATATGCCACCCAAAGCCACAGGAGTGTGTGTGATAGCGGCTGGCCAGCTTCCACCAACACAACTTGAACATAAGGAACTGTCTTTCTGTGAGTAAAGAGTGTTTATTTCCGATCCAACATCAGAGGCTTCAGATTGTTCTTTAAAATCAGGATCAGTCATATTATTTGAGAAAACTGAACTGGATGTCTCCTCCGGCAAATCTCTGATCCCGAATCCACACTTTTCGATACCCCAAAGTGGAGAAGCCATCAGGAAAGTGTCAGCCAGCTCATGCTTTACCGCAGGAGTGGGAGATTCAAGACGCTGCCCATCGGTATTGTTATTTACCACTGTTTCCTCGCTTAGTAGCGTCTTCGTTTTCAGTACACCTGAAATACATGTCAAAGAATTTCCTAAAGTAATGAAGTCGGTACATTCTTTCTCTGTGCCTACTAGATCTTTTTCTGAATTATTTTGGTCACAAGAAGAACTATGCAGTAGGGGTGTTTTTTCCATCTGGCTTCCATTTAGACCCGAGAGGGTCAGTGGTGACCATCTAGTGACTACAGACCCTAAAAATGCTTCAGACACTGCTTCACTTTCATTCCCAAAGGGCTTCTGATTTGTTATACTTGAATCTAATAAATTACTGACATTTGATCCCATTTCAGATACAGAACAATGTGCTTCCTTCACCCCCACTGTTTTTGGGGGTGCTCACTAGTAGTGGAGGGAGAACGTTACTCGTGTCATAAAATCCTCTGAAATGAAACTTTCTCTATCTGTGTACTGCCTTTCCCACACCCCTAACTTCATGCTCCTCGCTCCGGTGGTCTCAACATGCATGTGCTCTGTCATGTGTGCTTTCTTCCTTAGACTCTCCTCATATAAGGCTCCTTGTATTCATTTTGCTATGTGCTTTAAATTAGGGTCTCTAAACTAGTTCGTTACTAGGCGAAGAAATGGATTATTAATTACAGCACGTGTGCCAATAAATCAGAAATGAAAAATAGCCTGGAAAAAAAGATTCAGGAGCAGCGAGCTAGAGACAGTGCACAACAATTGGATTCAGGTGGCAGTTACGCCTCTGTAGGCAGTTATATCTCCTCCCCCCATCAATAGGTTAATGGGCAACAGATCACATCAGAATCTGAAATAAATGAAGAATGTAGCGATGAGCTTGAACCGAACTGGCCAGGAGAATTACAAGGGGCCGGTGAAGGTGGCAGGTATGTCACGGACACACACAACCTGCACCAAGATACTGCGCTGCGCCTGGGCGCCGGTTGAGAAGATGGAGTGCTTTGTTTGTGTTCCCTATGCCCTGTAGCAGGGGACACAGTATAGGAACACCTTGCCCTGCGCCAGCCCAGACTCTCTGAGCAGAAACAGCCAGACTGGAGGCAGAACACTGGTGCCCCCAGTTTACTGGCCCAGTCGGGGCTGCTGGTGCCCATGCCCGCCCCAGGCTACTGCACCAACCCTTACAAGGGGGCACAGTTTAAGGCCATCCTGGCTCGGATGAACCCCAGCCTGAGCCTGCACCTATGCAAGGCCAACACCAAGGAGGTTGGTGTGCATGTGAGCCCATAGGTGGACAGGTCTGTGCAGGGTCCTCTGGGGCCCTGCACCCTGTGCAGTAACTCCCCTTGGGACAACACAGACCCCCGGGCAGCCCTGCCAGACTGGGGCATCTGTTCTGCAGTGATGGGCTGCTGGGGCTTGTCCCGGAAAAAGAAGGACTGGGAGGATGAGGGGACCAAGGTGCTTTCAGATCCCGTGGAGGTCAGCCAGCAGTAGCCGTCGCCAACACGCCAGAGGCGCAGGAGAAGTCGGGGGTGAAAGATGCCCTGAGTCCCAGGGAAAGGGAGAGTCAGGAGGCCCCAGGAGACGTAGCCGACCTGCTCAGGAAACCTTGCTTCCAGGTGTACTTCCTCTCCCTTGTCCCTGTCTTTGAGTCCCAGCCTCGCTTTCCTCCTGTCCATTCCTAGTATAATGAGAGCAAAGCCTTCCCTCCTTCCTCCGATAAAGGAGGATGCTCAAAAACCTATGTGTACATGGCCTGCATGTTTTGTCACTTAGTAAAGTAAGGAGCCAGGTGTAAGCACATGGGAACGAAAAGTCTGGCAACCACTGCTATTGGTAATGAGGTGACAAAGAAGAGTTTCAAATCTGTCATACGTGTGATCTGATTTTTACTTGTGGCAGACCGCTGGTAGCATTGTGGCAAATGAGTTGGAGAAGCATGAGATGGCAACAAGAAGAATCTCAGTAATCCTTGAGAGATGAGAGGCTAAATGATTGTAGTAACCTTGAGAACAGCTGTGAATGAGGTTCAATAGGCTTTTTACATTTCATATACAAAGCTACAAGCAAAGACAAATCTAGCTTTCTCCACCGAAGATAATGAAAGGCTTTTCTTCTTTCTTTGCAGATTTGGGATCTCAAATATGGCTATTTTCACTGTAAAGATTAGGTGACCCATTGGGAGAGTGCTTACGTGTGGTGAATTTCTGGAACTAACAAGGTGAGTTAAATGAGTGGGATGTGGAGTAGGATGGGGCAGCACAAACGCTGAGTGGAGGAAGAAAGTGTTTCCTAATGGAGTGTGACTTAACGCCATCTCACTCACCTTGGCATCCTCAGTGCCAGGCACATCATAGGTGCTCAGCAAAGGTGTGGTTTAAACTGGACAGTGCACGTGTGCTCCTGAGGCTGCTGAACCGTGGTGTGGTATTCCCTTGGGTTCAAGGGTGCCGTTGGACAAAATGTCATTTTATTTAGATGAACTTGTGTTGTGTATGTACACTGGGACTTTATCACCTTAGTTGGTATATTTGAACGTGTTCGAGCTTCAGGGCTAGGAAAGTTTCACAGTGTGTCCACGAGGTGGGGCAAAAGAGAAATTTTTCAAATAAATTTGTTTCAATTCCTTTCGAGTATGGGTTAGATATCTAGATAGTTCATAAAATGATTTCCCCAATTGTTCCCTCACTCCCGTCCCTCCCGTTAGCCATCGAATTAATGCTAACTGCATTCCCTGTGCCGTGCAAAAGAGAAATTATTGTAAAGTTTAGCCTGTTGGCTTCTTTTAGGCTAAGCAGCCTTAATTTGAATAGTTGTGAACGTATTGAGAATGGGCAAGACTTTCCAGTCTGCTTTTTCCCATTTTTCAGAGTAGTTTCTAGACCCCATAGACTCGAGTTTCAGTGTGAGACCAGTCAGCCAGGACCAAGCAGCTTCTCCCTCTCTTCCCTGAGTATATGCACTTTCTTGAGTGTGTAACATTTTACACCTGGTCTGTTTCATTAACTTCTACAAACACCGGAGTTTGAGTCAACTGTGCTGTCGTGTTTTTATATACTGCATTTCCAGCTAAAGGATGGTAAAGGGAGGGGAATGCTAAGAATGAATGGAAACATGACTTTCACACTAGCCATTTACTGGACACTGGAAGCAAATGAATTTTTAAAATAAACTAATATTACTTTCTCGTGCAAGAAAAAAAATGTGTCTAATTCCAATACTTCAAGACACTGGAGTACAAAGAAGAAGACATAGAATTCATCCTTAAGTAATTTATTCTGATAGGAGTGATGCAGACAGGATATGATTTGGTGACAAGTGCAATAAATGGTACCCACAATATGGACATGGTTCAGAAATAACACAGAAGGGGGATAATTAATCCTGTTGATTTAAGGAGAGGACAGGAGGTGGTGGGGCTCAGGGCATCTCCTTGTCCAAGTAGGACTTTAAAGGCTAAATCAGAGAAGCTCAGCAGTAAGGCAGGGTGGATGTGTGCACAGGGCAAGTATCAAAGCCTAGCATTCACGTGAATGGGTGGGTAACTGTGGGTAATTTGAAGATCAAAGTGGGAAATCCTGGGAAAAAGTTAAAGCAGGGGCTAAAAGAACAGGAAAAAGGAGAAGGCCCAGGGTTTGGCCTGCACCAGAGTGAAATGACAGCTGCTTCCCGTTGAAGACTTCATGTGCATTGTTGGGTAGTCATCAGAATTACAGAGAAGGTAAGGAGTAGGGTCGCAATCTTACAGGTAAGGCAAATGAAATTCCAAGTGTAAGAAAAAGTAAGGATAGCACCAGAAGAGCTTCCGACCTCAGGGTAGAGGTTGGACAAAAGCAAGTGACAGGTGAGGGAATGGGCTACTTAGGAACTGGGAGCCCTGGGTACATGTTAAGTTGAATTAAAAAAGACAAGTTTCTCTTTCGCTTAGCTTCAAACAGCTCTGTTGCAAGTGCCAGAAGAGTTTTCACCCTTACCGAGTGGAAGGCATACAGTGTCAGGTAACCCTGTGGAACACTTCCATTGTGTCTCTAAGGCCTCCATTCTCAACGTGAAGTTTCTGTGGCATACCATTAGGGTTTGATAGACTTGAATATCTATGTAGGAGTTTTCGATTTTCTGTGCTTTTACTTTTATAATATTTGAGGGAAAACAAATTCTGGGTTTTTTTGGAGGGGGGATCAGAGAAAAATTGATTGAAGTTGCCTTATGGGGTAGAATTATGTAGGGGTGTGTGTGTTTTTCTTCAAAAACTCAGTGTATAGCTTGGATGTTATACTAGGTAAACATTATTAAGCTTATACTATATGCCACACTTTGGGCTAGGGGCTTTATGTGCACTATCTACTCTAATCTAAGTTTTGAGGTTGGCGTTATCCTCACGTTACAGAGCAGAAAATTTCAGTAAGACAACAATTTGGTCAAGGTTCAACAGGAACTGTCAGTTGTGATCGGATCCCACTGCGTCTCCAGTGCCCCGGAAATCTCAGAATTAGGTGTACCTGGTCATTCTGGATTGAGTGCTAGCTTATTTCCAAAATACCTGGCAGGAAAGTTCTCTCAGCTTTTCAGAAATATGTGACATAGTTGATTTTCATAAACAAGAGGTTATTTCTTTAAAACAACAAATCCTTTGTTGAGTGACAAATATATTTTCAACTAAGCATTTCTAGATTAAAAAAGAGTCTAATAATTTGCAAATGATGCATTTTTACATTTTCTAGTCTGATATTCCCAGTCTGTTTCATAGAATTATTAAATTGTATTTAAATGTATTCTACTCCATTTTCTTTCTTGTGTTCACTTGAATTGATTTGAAAAAGAATTCCTCTTCCTCCCCTATAATCTTGGTAGTTACTCATTTTTTTACTGTTCTTCTGGTTGTTGCCCTGGAGATTAAACATAATTCTCTGATTCATCGCATTCAATGTAAATTGTTAATCTTACCTCATTGACAGTGACGATAGGACGCTAACTCCTTATCACTTAATCCTGACTTACATGGTACTGCTGTTGGACATTTTAATTTTAAACTTCACAGGACACATATACATCTAGGTTTAGCTGCATTTATCCTCTCTGCTGCTCTCAGGTCTTTTTTGTAGCAGGGACCAACTTTGACATGAAGAACACATTTTAATATTTCCTGTAGTACAGTTCTGAGGATGGCATTTTTTATTTGTTAGGATAACTTAGAAAAAAACCCGTTTCTGCTGGGCATAGAAGTTTCAGGTTGGCAGTCGTTTTCTTTCTGCTCTCTAGGGCTCTGCCCTGAGGCAAAGGTGGCCATTAGTCTTAGTAGGTTTTCGGAAGCAATCCCTCCCCGACTCTTCCTTTCCTTTTAAATCTGCTTATTTTTGAGTTATTTCTCTCTGCTTTGCTTTTGAGCAGCTTCACAACTAATATGCCTTGTTTCTCTGCATTTATCATGCTTAGGATTCATAGTACTTCTTGAATCTATAGCTTGAAGTTTTTTTTGTCACTTTTGGAATGCGATCAGTCGTTATCTTTTGAAATAGTACTTCCGCCCCATCCTTTCTTTCAATTCCTCGTAATAGACCCCTTGCTATGTCTCTTATAATTTTCATGCTATTTTCTGTATTTCCTATACATTTCTTTCTCCCCGCTTCAGGTCAGATCTTACCTACTAAGCTACCTCCATTTTCTGATTCTTTCCCTAGCTCTTTCGAGTCAGCTATGAAGTTCATCCACTGAGTTATTGATGTAAGTTATTGCATTTTTTCAGCTCTAGCATTTTGCCTCTTTGAAAAAATTACTTCCAGTTTTCTGCTGGAATTATCAGTCTTATTCTCTTAAAATCTGTATCAGATAAGCCCTTATCTTAATCTCCTGTGATTCTGTTGGTAGCCTCTTCATTTCCTTGGTTTTCCAATGTGATCTGTCTCTTCATATACCTGATTATTTCTGATTGAGTGCAAGATAGTGCATATGAACAATTATGTTGATAAATGAGGCCTAGAGTAGTATCTTCTACAGAAGATTTGCTTCTGGCAGGTGATGGGATACCTAACCATTTCAGGTCTCTGTTTTCCAGTTGAGTTGATGTTTTGATCTGGGCTTTGGCATCTGTGTAGGCTGGTTAATTTTTAGTTCATCCTTATCCTTAGGGTATAGCTTTTCTGGGTCCCAACTCAAAAATCGAGTGGTCTTCCAAGCTTTTCCTTTTTTTCATATTTAAAATGGTTGCAAAGCCTTATCAACTTGTTAGTCATTTGAAGTAACCTACTGTCTTTCTCCCAGAAAAGGCAGGTAACTTTAGAGAGAAAAAAACCCAAAAGGTCAGGCTCACCTTTATTTTTTTCTCTCTAATGATTTGAGAATTCTCTAGTGACTTTAAATAGTTCCTTTAAGAAATTATTTTTGGCTCAGTTTTTCAGTTGTCCTAAGTAGGCTTGTTCAAAAGTACCTAATTCATCATTGCCAGAAAAAAAAAAAAAAAACTACCTTTAGAGTAAGCCCCGATTTTATTTCCCCAAGCCTTTCTCTCTTATAAGGGTATTGTGAGAATCGAATTAATCTGTGTAAAGTGCTGGATAGAACAATTCATATAGGAATCACCATGTGAGTATTGGTTATTAGAATTTTTTTATGAGGACACATGCTTAAGAGTAGGTGGGTGGAAAATAGACAGTTAGTAGGGCATCTGATAAATCACATTTTCATTCTGGAAAAGAAAAACGCCTATTTTCACAATGTGGAAGGTAAAGCTGGACTTTCTCTGTTTGACTACAGACACAGAAAATGGAGCCGTCATTATAAGCCTCGGTGACTAACAGGATTGGGAGGGCGAGCAGGTGGGGACTTTCACCAGGCTCCATGCAGAGTGGTCTTTATCAGAAGATAGAATGGGGTAATGGTTAAAAAGAACCTACATGCTAGTAACGAGAAGGCACGTCCAGAACAGAATACCCAGAGTCCTCTAGAACAGCCGTCCTTCTCAGTGATGTGACGAGAGTTATCTTGAGATTTTGCGAGGAGTTTGCTTGAGGTCAAAATGCTGCTGGTTGAGGGCCACTGGTGAGTGCTGGTTTTTTCGGGTGTCTGTGTAGGTGGCTGAATCACTTACTGCTCACCTACTGCTCCTCGGCCTCCCCCCCGCCTAGCATGTGAAGACCTGTGTGGTGAGGGCACTCGACAGAACTTCTGTGTCCTCTCGGCTCAGCAATGCTCTTCTAATCATCTCTGATCATTCATCTTGACAGAAGCACATCATCTAATGGGATGCGAGTGGATTTCTGCAACTTGGCCTTCTCGTAGGATACAAAGAAGGGCAAAGAAGGTGGGGTGGGGGTTGTGGGGAAAATGACCTTGCTTTGTGAGTTGCATTAGAAGCCCTGTTTGATCACACAGTGTCCACACTGTTTCTTGTTTTCTAAAGATCTGTTCAAAGTCCTGTTGTTCCTGTCCTCAAAAGAAAAGACACATGGATCTACGGAAGCCTCACCAGCAGGAGCTGTGTGGCCGCTGCAAGGACAAGAGATTCTTCTGTGGCAACATTTACAGCTTTAAATGCATCATGTGACAGGCAGCGTGGCTTGAGCAGCTCACCCAGACGCCTCTGGTCACTTACTGTGCTGGTTGTTTTTTGCACCTTAGTTCAGACCGTGTTCGGAAAACACATTAGGCTTTTGTATTTTTTGTACGTTGTTTAACAATTGTATGCTGTCAATAGAATCAAATAAATGCATGTCAAATAGACCAGGAAGGCACATGAATTGGTGGCTCCAGGGTAAAAATGTCAACATAGCCTTGGGAAATTGTAGTGCCATCACTTTCATGAAGGCAACAATGAAGAGGAACAATATTTACTTGATGGATGTTTCTATGCTAGATGGCCTAAGCTCTGGGGATCTAGAGACGATAAAAGGCAGGGCCTTTGCCTCTGAGTATACACCATAGTGAGATTTAGTAAGGACCAGGAGTCATCACAAACCATCAGAGTAGTCATCAGAAGCAGGAAATTTCATGCCTTTCCTGGTAGTCGAGGAGAGGGAGACCAAATCTGTTACGTGTCGTTATCTAGCTAGCTTCCCATTTTACTGTAAAAGGAAAATCACTGCTCCCGCTCGGGCCTGATGCCCCCACTTGGCCCCACCCCTTCTACCTATTCAGGGGTGGAGCTCCTGCACAACTGTCCTCTCCCCACTGTACTGATATCTTCTCCCTAACGCATTATCCCCACGGATACAAAGACCCACTCAACACCAAACCTTTCCCTAAGTTCCCCCTCTCTCTGTCACCAATTTCTATATGACCCTTCCACGTTATGCTAAAAATGTGAAGACTTATTGATTTACTTAATGAATTATAAAGCAAAGTCAGCTGAGGAAGGGAGGGAGGGTGAAACGGTCATCCCAGGTACTGGCAATCCGAACTTATCAGGGAGATACAATTGAGCTGGCACTGGAAGCTTGTTTTGGGATTCGGCCCTGTTGGAGATACGTGTGGTGGCAGGTGTGTTCCTGTCATGTCACACTCAAGGAGATGCAAAAGCAGTGAATCGGAGTTTTAATGTCCTGAGTAAGAGGGAGGAAATTTGTGAATATCAGCAAGGAAGTGATGAAAGTCCCTGGAATTTTTTTTGTGTGTGTTCAAATGATTTTTCTCTCTTTTTAAATCAGATTTATTTGGGGTGACATTGGCTCATAATACATATAAATCTCAGGTGTACAACTTTATCATATAACATCTGTATACTCTATTGTGTAGTCACCCTCCAAAGTCTCCTTCCATCACCATACCTTGACCCCCTTTCTCTCTTTGCCCTCCCCCACCCCTGTGGTAACTACCATTCCATTGTCTCTATGAGTTTGTTTTTGTTTTGTTTGTTCATTGGATCAAACAAGATCCATCCATGTTGTTGCAGATAGCAATCCATGACCTATCTATGCTGGTGCAAATGGCAATATTTCTTTTCATCTTTTTGGTGTTAATGTGTGAGCTGAGTAGTTGTCTGTTGTACTTATCCCATCGTCTGTCGAAGGACACTGAAGTTGTTTCTGTGACTTGGCTATTGTAAATGATGCTGCAGTGGACATACAGGGGTATATATTTATAAATGTTTTCAAAATGTTGGGGTAAATACCCAGAAGAGGGATTTATGGATCAGGTGGTAGTTCTTTTAATTTTTTAAGTTTTTTTTAATTAAAACTATTGGGTTGGCATTGGTTATCAAATCCATATAGGTTTCAAGTGTATAATTCAATAATACATCATCCATATATTGCATTTTGTTTTTACCCAAAGTTAAGTTTCCTTCTGCCCCATATATTTGACCTCCTTCACCCCTATCTACCTTCCTCTCCCTCTTCCCTCAGGTAACCACTAATCTGCTGTTTCCATGACTCTGTTTGTCATGTTTTTTTGCTTTGACTTTTATGTCCTGCTTATAAGTGCAATCATATAGCTCTCGACTTTTTCTGTCTGACTTCTTTTGCTTAGCAGGATAAATCACAAGATGCAATAATGTTGCCAGTGGCAGTGTTTTATCCTTTCTTATGGCTCAGTAATATTCCTTGAGACATATAGCACATCTTCTTTATCCAGTTATCTATCATAGGACACTTTGTTTGTTTCTATGGCCTGGCCATTGTGAGTAATGCTGCTGTGAACATCGGGGTGCACACATCTGTGTGGATTAATGTTTTCAAGGATTTTCTTGGATGAAATAAAAAAAACAGTAGAGGGATTGCTGAGTCATATGGTAATCCTATAATTTTTTGCGTAAGCTCCATACTGTTTTCTTCAGTGCACTTCTTATTACTTGTCCTGTTGATGAGAGCCATTCTAACAGGTGTGAGATGGCTTGTCATTGTTGTTTTGATCTCCATTTCCATAACAGCTAGCGAAGCTGAGCATCTTTTCATATACCTGTTAGCCATTTGCATGTCTTCTTGGGAGAAGTGTGTATTGAGGTCCTCTGCCCATTTTTTAATTGTATTGTTTGCTATTTTATTGTTGAGTTGTACGTTGTACAAGTTCTTTGTATGTTTTGGATATGAGGCCCTCATTGGAGGTGTTGTTTGCAAATCTCTTCTTCCATTTGGATGGTTGCCTCTTTTGTCTTGTTGAAGGTTTCCCTTGCAGTACACAAGCTTTTTAGTTTGAAGTAGCCCCTATTTTATTTATTTGTTTGTTTGTTTTTTTGTTTGTTTGTTTGTTTTTCTGTTTCTTTGTTTGTTTGTTTTTACTTTTCTCTTGCCTTTGAGATCAAATTCCTGAAATCTTCTTTAAGCCCAAGGTCCCTGAGTTGACTTGCTATGTTTTCTTCTATGCAGTATATAGTTTCAGGTCTATATTCAAGTTTCTGATTCATTTTTAGCTAATTTTGGTATATGGTGACAGTAATCTAGTTTCGTCTTTTTCATGTGGCTCCCAGTTTTTTCAGCACCATTTATTAAAGAGACTTTTCTCCACTGTATGTTTTTGGCTCCTTTGTCAAAAATTATTTGCCCATATATGTGGGGGTTTTCTTCTGGACTCTCAATTCTGTTCCATCGGTCTGTGTGTCTGTTTTGCTGCCAATATCATGATGTTTGATTGTCACTTTGTAGTATAATTTGAAGTAAGGCAGAGTGTTGCATCTTGCTTTGTTTTCTTTCTCAGGATTACTTTGGCTATTTGGGTGTGCATGTGCGTGTGTGTGTGCATGTGTGTTTGTGTGTGTGTGTGTGTGTGTGTGTGTGTGTCTACATATACATTGGATGATATTTTTGTTCTTTTTCTTTAAAAAATGCCATTGGAATTTCTATGGAGATTGCATGAAATCTGTACATTGCTTTGGGTAATATAAGAATTTTAACTGTTGATTCTTCCAATCTATTTGTGTTTTCTTCAATTTATTTAAAATGCCTTATAATTTTCAGTGTATACGTCCTTCACATACTTTGTAAGGTTTATTTCTAGATATTTACTTCTTTTGGTTGCAATTGCAGAAGGAATTTTTTTTTCATTTTCTGAAAATTCATTTTTAGTGTACAGGAATGCTATGAGTTTTTGTATATTGATTTTGTATCCTAAAACTTTATGGTATTTGCCTATTGTTTGTTAGAGATTTTTAGTGGAGTCTTTGGGGTTTTCTCTATAGAGCATCATGTAATTTGCAAGAAATGATAATTTGACTTCTTCATTTCCAGATTGGATGCTTTTTATTTCTTTTTCCGAATCCCTCTAGCTAGGACTTCTAACAGTATATTGAATAGCAATGACAATACTGGACAGCCGTGTCTTGTTCCAGATCTTAGAGGGAAGGTTTTGAGTTTTCACCGTAAAGTATGATGTTGGCTGAGTGTTTCTCACACATGCTCTTTATTATGTTGAGGTAATTCTGTGCCCATGTTATATATTAAGTGTCTTAATCATAAATAGATGCGGTATCTTGTCAAATGCTTTTTTACATCTATCGATACGATCATATGTTTTTTATCTTGTATTTTATGTGGCGTGTCACATTAATCGATTCGCATATATTAAACAATCCTTTTTATGCCTCTAGAATAAAGCCTACTTGATCATGATGTATAATGTTTTAAATTTATTCTTGTATTCAGTTTACTAGTATTTTGTTAGGATTTTTGCATCTGTGTTCATGAGAAATATTCGACTATAGTTTTCTTTCTTTTCTTTTCTTTTTTTTTTTTTTTTTGTTATCTTTACCAGGTTTTGGTGGCAGAGTAATGTTGTCCTCATAAAATATGTTAGGAAGTGTTGCCTCTTTAATTTTTTGGAACAGTTGGAGAACAGGAATGAAATCTTCTTTGAATGTTTGGCCGAATTCACTAGAGAAGCCCTCTGGTTCTGGACTTTTACTTTTTGAGAGGGTTTTGATGGTTGCTTCTATTGACAGGCCATCGGGCTATTTGGATTTTCCAGTTCCATGGTTCAGTCAAATAAGGTTATATATGCCTAAAAACTTGGCCATTTCTTCTCTGTTATTGATTCGATGACATCTAATCTTTCATAGTATTCTTGTTTGATCCTTTGTATTTCGGTGGTGTATATCAAACCTTTCATTTCTGATTTTATTTGTGTCTGTTCTCTTTTCTTTTTCTTTTTTATTTTTGACCTTTAAGCCTCCTGGATTTCTGCTTCTGGGATATAAATGCCCTCTATTCTCTTGGGAGAGCTGTATGTCTCCTCTGTGACCAGGTCGACTGAGTCCAGGGCTCCACACTGTGGAAGAATGTGAAAGGCGATGGGGAGCCAAGCCTTGGAAAACCCAGGAAATCCTGGTGCTGCCCTGACAGTCAGATGCAGTGCTGCTTAGCTTTTTCTGGAACAGCCCAAGTGTGCAGGGCTCACGTGGATTAGGAGGCCATGAACGCGCACGTGCACACGTGTGTGTTTGACCATCTATCTGTTTGTCCGTCACCCTTCCAGTGATGCTGGCCTCCAGGCTTTGGTTGCCTAGCTTCTGTGCATCCGGACCTGTCGCCAGGCCCCCTGCAGTGTGTGTACCTCTGACCTGCTGCTGCAGTTTCCCCTGTGGCTCACTGCTAGCTCTGCCTGGGAGGGAGGAAGCCAGACTCTGACTCATCATTCTGCCTGGCAATGACAGATGCTGACACATAGCTGTTACTCCTCAGCATTAGGTCTTTGCCCCGTTCACTGCCCTCTGCTGTGAGGAACACCCTGATCACTCAGTCAGGGCTGCACAGGGCTCCGATGAGATAACCGATGGCAGGGCTTTTGAGCTGTTTTCTGCAGCGCTTGTCTCCCCTTTTCTCTCCTTTCCCCTCTTCCTTTCTCTGCCTTCAGATGCTCTGAGCACTCATCTCAGATGTGCTTGTGTGCAGGCTGGGTGTTATCTGCTGGACTGTAGCTCTTCCCTTTGTCATAACTTCAAGGGGAGAGATGGGGAGGTCCCTCATGCTGCCTCGCTTCTCGCGACACTCTTAGTTTTTTGAGGAACTTCCACACTATTATCCATAGTGGCTGCACCAAATGTGTAATCTCACCAGCAGTGTCTGATCATCCTTTTCCTTTTCATCCTTGCCAGCATTTGCTACCTCTAGTCTCATTGGTAAGAGCCAATTGAACGGGCGTGAAGTGGTATCTCATTGTGGTTTTGGTTGCATTTCCCTTAAAACTGGTGACGTTGAGCATCTTAAAAAATGTTATTTTTCAATGACAGTTGACTTACAATATTATATTAGTTTTAGGTGTGCAGCATAGTTATTAGACACCTACATAACTTATAAAATAACCACCCTGATAAATCTGTTACCTCATCTGACACTATACATAGTTACTGCAATATTTTCAACTGTATTCCCTATGCTGTACTTGAAATCACCGTGACTTTTTATAACTGGGAATATATACATCTTAATCCCTTCCACCTTTTTACCCACTTTCCAAATCCCTTCTCATCTGGCACCTGTGGATGCATAGAAGAGTTTCTTTTTTGTATCTATGTGTTTGTGTTTGTTTTGTTTGCTTATGTTGTTTTTTACTTTTCACATATGGTCTTTGTTGTTCTCTGCCTAGTTATTTCACTCAGCATAATACCTTTCAGGTCCATCATGTTGTCACCAATGGAAAATTTTCTTCTTTTCTATGGCAGAGTAATATTCTATTGTATATATTTATCACATCTTCTTCATCCAGTTATCTATTGGTAGGCACTTAGGTTGCTTCTGTATTTCACCTATTGTAAACAATGCTGCAGTGAAAATAGGGGTACATTGTCCTTTCAAATTAGTGTTTCGAAAATCTTTGGGCAAATGCCCAGAATTAAAATTGCTAGATCATATGCTATTGAATAGATTGTCTTTACACCATTGTAGAGCCTTGCCTCCTTTGTCATTGTAAGTAAGTATATAGGCATGGGTTTATTTCTTGGCTCTCTATTCTGTTCCATTGAGCTGTGTGTCTGTTTTTATGCCAGTACCGCACATTTTTTTTTAAGGACAATGTTTATTGCAACCAGAGGCTTTTCTCATCAGTACATGGTTGGTTCAGACTGCAATCCCTTACAAAAAATCAGCATGGTGATGTCCTTTTTCTCTGAACACCTGTGATTTGTATGGGGCTATTTTGAAGGGCCCATTTCGGATTAATTTGAATTTGACTCATGGAACAAAAAACATGGCTGTCAAAGGGAAATAATTTGTTCACTAAATTGCTACAAAAGATTCTTGAAGATTTTCTAATAAGTTGAAATCAGGCTTCAGATCAACACATTTCCAAAGCAGGAAGGATTCGAGGCCTCAAAAATGGGCCTTTTGAAGTCTGGATGAGAAGGGTCCATGTTGAATTGAGGCTCAGGAAACACCTCCGTCCACACTTTATAAAAGAGGATGTGCCTTGAAAGACCTGTATTCCTAAATGTTCTGGGGCAACACAGTGTTTTTTAATAAAAACCACCAACTTTATATATGCATATATATGTGTGTGTGTGTGTAATTTATATTTATATATATTTATATATATGGGAGCTCGGGTATAACTCACTCATTTCGTGTGTTGTGAGCAGAAATTGGAGACTTCCGAGAAACTTATCACTTTTGGCAAAGGCACAGAAATCCAAAGAGCTCTGGGCCCTGTAGGAATGTCAGTCATCTATGACTGCATGGTTCAGAAAGTTTGAGAAGCACTCACTGTCACCAACGGTTCAGTGGGTTACGCACTGTGTCTCAAGACTCTATATCTTCATGCCACAGCCACCCAAAGCCTGCATGAGCATGAATCTTTTGACCCGCCCTTCCTTCGTTTCTCACAGCCCTCCATCTTTGTTGGGGAAAAAGCCCCAATGGTATTTTTCAGCTGTTGGAAAGAGGTCAGTTATGGGAGACGTCAGAGAACGGTGGTTCTGAATTCTGACTCTCTCACTTTTGAGCTGGGTGTTCACGTCTCTGTAACTAGTTTTCTTTTTTAAAATTAGTATAAAGAGATGACCACTATCAATCAGCTGAGGCAGAAGGTTGAAGGAGCCCAAGATGTTGGCACCAGTCTAATATCTGTTTTCCCATTTACAAAGCAGAATGAAGTATAGGCCTCAAGAAGGAGAACTTGGACCCCTGGATGAGAAGGGTCCAAGTTGAATTGTTGTTCGCCGTGTAGCGCCTTTGAGATCAATTCAGCCCTGGTTTTGTTCTTTTATTTCTTCTGTTGTGTAACTTGTTGAGTTGGATACAGTAAGACTTTGCTCAGATGAATGCCAAAGAGTTCACACCCTGTGTTGTCCTTTAGGAGTTGTGTGGTTTTCGGTCTTCAGTTGAAGTCTGTAGTCCACTTTCAACTTATTCTTGTGCGTCCTGTAAAAAGTCGGTTTAATTTATTTCTCTCTTTTTTCAGGGGAGTGTCTTCTTTTCGCCGCATCTCTCCTCGAAGAGGCTGTCTTTACCGTCTCCTTCCATTACACGTGGTATATTCTTGTGTCCTTTGATTGGTGAACCATGAAGTTGTGGTGTTCTTTGTGGTCTCTTTTTTTACATTGAGATAGCCTGGGCTATTTGGGTGGTTTTATTCCATCGAGACATCTATGAATAGATGTCTCGATGGAATAAAACCTCCCAGGAATATGTCTTTAACTGTTTGTTTGCCATTACCGCACTATTTTGGTGATGGCAGTTTTGTCGTGCATATGGAATTCGGGAGTGTGATGCCTTTTTCCTTTCTTTCGTTCTTTCTGGAGATTTCTGTGGCACGTCAGGCCCTTTGGTGTTTCCATCTAAATTTTTGGACTCTGTTCCATTTCTGAAAAGATGGCTTTCACTATTTGGGGGGAAGTGCCCTCATCCTCAATACGGCTGAGGGTTTTTAGGACTTTTCAAGAAGGTGAGTCCTTCCTGGTGTGTAGAAACCAGAGAAAACTCTTGCTGTGCCATGAGTCTTCTGAAGCTTAAGGCGACCTCCTCTGTGGTGAGATGTTAGTCGTTTCTGTAAAGCGTTTTATGCAGGTTGATTAAGAGTGCTTAGTTTGCTGCTTGGTGGTGACACGTTCTCATACAATCAACTTGGTCTATCTGGTCTCATCTGTCATCGAACACTGTTGTTTTCCAGTTGCTTTTCTTTCTGGATGGTCAGTCTACTGAGGTCAACGGAGTGTTCCAGTCCTTCACTCTGAATGTCTTATGGTCAGTCCCTTTCTGTAGGTTGGTCAGGAGCTGCTTTTTTTTGGTTCTCCGCTGTTGGGTTCATCAACTTTACATGCCTACTATCTCATCAGAGTGATCACTTTGTTGTGATGAAATGTCTCTTTTTTCTCCTTTTGCTCTTGTCGTTTTGTGCCATTGTTTGATTTTCTATTTCGTAGGAGGCAAATATCGCTTTTCCTTCTGTCTTTTTTCCACTCTCATGAAACATCTTTTCCCATCTTCTTCCTTCCAGACTGTACACGTCTGGCAATGAGTCATGCGTCTCTGGTCAGCAGGGTGTCCTATTTTCTGTTGCCAAGAGTTATAATGCCCCTGTTGGCTTTTCCCTTTGCAGTACGATGCTCTTTAACAACAACAGTGGACCTCTCATGTTCTTTGATATTAACTCTTGATGGACAACGTAGGAGTTAGACACTGATACAGTTTGTGCAATAATGCCCACAATTGGTCTGGTACTCAGCTGACACTAGGTATAGTCTTTGCAGTAGCATTTCCTGTACTGTCGAGGGCAGATTTGACGTCTCCATGATTACTGCTGCATGACCGCTTTGTACTTCTCAATTCCTTCACCCTTTTCACTGGAGCCCCCACACCCCAGAAGCCCAGCTTTTCCGCCAACCATCAGTTGGTTAGTCGTTGTCAA
This sequence comes from Cynopterus sphinx, assembly GCA_030015415.1. Classification (NCBI taxonomy): domain Eukaryota; kingdom Metazoa; phylum Chordata; class Mammalia; order Chiroptera; family Pteropodidae; genus Cynopterus; species Cynopterus sphinx. Next base: position 67,098,320 of record CM057383.1, read on the forward strand.
TGAGTCTGTATCTCTTTTGTTCTTTGATTTTGTTTGTGATTCGATGCAAAATGAGTGAGCTCACATGGAGTATGTCTATTGCACAGTCCGACTTGTTTCATTGAATGTCATCCTCCCTAGAGATTTTCTCACTGTGTCGCCCGTGAGGATAGGTTGTTCTCTTTGATGGCCAGAGAGGCTTTCGTTGTACGTATGATCCACGTCTTCTTCAGGCAGCCATTTCTGCTTTTCCACTGAGGTTGCCTTGAGGCTAGTCCATTATAGGTAGTGCTGCGGGGCAACTCAGGGTACATCACTCTCTTTGCGTCAGTGTTTTGGGCATCTTTAGAACAATGCCTAGATATCGAATTGCCAAGTCATTGGAGAGAGCTCCTTTCAAGCATTCAAGGATCCTCCGATCTCTTTTGCATGTGGCGGCAGCACTTTTCATGTTCGGCAATGGTGCGTGAGCATTCCCTTTTCTCAGCATCCTAGCGACACTGTTGTTTGTCGATTGAGAGCCGATAGCCGTTCTGACAGGTGTGAGATGATATCTCCTAGTGGTTGACTTTGCATCTGTCTCCTTGGCGACCTTGAGCGTCTCTGCCTAGGTCTGTTGGCCCTGCGTAGGTCATCTTTGCAGAAATGGTTTTTCTGGTCCTCCGGCCTCATTTCAATGTGTTTCTGTGGCTGCTGTTGCATGGTATGTGTTTTCCTGTAGTGTGAATCCGACCCGCTTCAGAGTGGTTTGCGTTGTGACTGTGGCCTCGCAGTTGGCAGGTTGGATGACGTCTTGTGGTTCCTCTGTTCGCCGTGTAGCACTTTTCAGATCGATGCAGCCCTGTTTTTGTGCTTTTATTTTTTTTGTTGCCGTCACATGTTGAATCGGATCAGTGAGACTTTGCTCAGATGAGTGTCAAAGAGTTCACAGCCTGTGTTTTCTTTTAGGAGTTGTGTGGTTGTCGGTCTTCAGTTGAAGTCTGTTGTCCACTTTCAACTCATTTGTGTATGTCCTGTAAAAATATGGTTCAATTCTTTCTCTCTTTTGTCACGGGAATGTGTTCTTTTCGCCGCATCTCTCCTCGAAGTGGCTGTCTGTACGGTCTCCTTCCATTACACGTGGTATGTTCTTGTGTCCTTTGTCTGATTGGTGAACCATGGAATTGTGGGGTTTTTTGTGGTCTGTTTTTTGACATTGAGATTGCCTGGGCTATTTGGGTGGTTTTATTTTATAAAGACATGTGTTCTTAGATGTCTCGATGGAATAAAACAGCCCAGGAATGTGTCTTTATCTGTTACTTTGCCATTACTGCACTATTTTAGTGATGGCAGTTTTGTCATGCATTTGGAATTCGGGAGTGTGATGCTTTTTTCCTTTTGTTCGTTCTTTCTGGAGATTTTCGTGGTGTGTCAGGTTCTTTGGTGGTTCTGTTCAAATTTCCGGACTCTGTTTTATTTCTGAGATAAGGCTCTCACTATTTTGGGGGAAGTGCCCTGATCATCGATAGAGCTCATTGTGGTGAGGACGTTTCAATAATTTTGTTCCTTCCATCCTTCGAGCACGATACCTCTTTCCATTTCTTTAGATCCTCTTCAATTTTTTCAGTGTCTTACATTTCTCTGGGTTCTGATCTCTTCCCTGTTTCCATTTCTTCCTCAGCATTTGGTGCTCTCGGATGCCACGTGAATGGGATCATTTTAATGTCTCCTTCTGACAGTTTCCTAGTTGTGTAGAGAAATGCAAGAGACCCCTGCGTGGGGACCTTTCATCTTGCAAATGTGTGTTTTTGTTGATCAGTCGTGAAAGTTTTCCCATGGCATTTTCGGGTCTCCTCCTTGTCATGTCCTGTCATCTGCCGGTAGTAGCTGTCCTTCTTCTGTTGTGATTGCGATGGCTTCGGGGACTTGTTTTCTGCTGACCCCAGGACTCCCAGGCCCACGTGACACCAAAGTGGAGATTGTGGAAATCCCTGTCATGTCCGTGATCTTCGGGGCATTTCACAATGGAAGAATTCGCTTTGGGTTTGTCCGAGTTAGCCCTTGTGACATTACGCTATGTCCTCCATACCCGCTCTGCTGAGACTTTCTGTCCTGAGGGGATGGTTTTGTCAAAGACGTTGAGCTCTTTCGCCATTCCATGCTTGACCGTTCATTTTTTGATGTATCACATTGATTGGTTCATGGACGAAGGACCATTCTTGTGCTTTTGCCATGGGTCTTGCTCGGTCATCCAGTGTCATCCTCTAGTGTCTTTTCATTCCCGTGTGCCATGATGTTGTTGAGAAATGTGACATGCCTGTTTGTGAAGAATATTGGCCTGTAGGTTTCTTTGGTTCTGAGATGGTTGTTTGTGTTTGGTATTAGGACAGGGCTCACCTTGTCCAATGAGACGGGAGGAGATCCTCTTTCCTCAGTCTTTCGAAGTGAAATAGTTTCCGAAGGATCGACATCAGCTCTTTCCATTTAGGTAGAATAGGCCTGCGGAACTATGTGCCTCGGTCTTTGACTTGTAGGGAGTTGGTTGATGATGGCTTGCATTTCGTTGGTACTGATTGGTGTGTTTTGAATTCTGGTGTCTTCTTATTCTTGTCTTGGAAGGAGACGTTCTCCTAGAAATGGATTTATGTTTGTAGACTGTGGAATGTTGGCCTCTAACTGTTCTGCGTCGGCATTGATATTCCCTGGTAATTCTGCCCTTCTTTGTTTCCTCTTTGTTTCTATTTCTTGAGGTCTGACTTTAAGTGAGACTGTGTTTGAGACATTTCTTGCTCAGTGAGGTGAGCCCGTATTGCCTTAAATTTCTCTCTGAGAGCTGCTTTCAGTGTGTCCCATCGATTTTGAGTTGTCGTGTCTTCATTCATCTCAAGGTAGCTTCTGATTTCTGCCTTGATCTTGTTGTTAACCTATGCGTTGTTCAGTAGCATCTTATTTGGCGTCTCGCTTTTTGTGGTTTGTTGGTTTGTTTTCCTTGTCCTGATGTCTCATTTCCTAGCGTGGTAACAGAAGAAGACACTTGCTGTGCTGTCCGTCTTCTGAAACTCATGGAGACGTCTTCAGTGGCATGATGCGTCGTCGTTTCCGGGACACGATCCACGTGTGTGTGACCAGAGTGTTGATTGTGCTGCTCGGGGGTGATGTGTTCTCCGAATATCAACTCGGTCTATCTGGTCTCGTCTGTCATCAAAAACTGTTGGTTTCCAGTTGCTTTTCTCTCTGGATGGTCAGGCCACTGAGGTCAATGGAGTGTTCGAGTCTTCCACTGTGAGTTCATTCTGGTTGCTCTGTCCCTGTAGGTCGGAAAAGAGGTGCTTTACTTAGGTTCTCCCCTGTTGGGTGCATCGATGTTGACATGCCTTCTATCTCATCGGAGTTACCGCTTTCCTGCGATGAGAAGTCTCTCTTTTTTCCATTCGCTCTTGTCGTTCATTGTCACTGTTCGATCGTCTGTTTCGTCAGAGGTCATTATCGCGCCCACACCCCTGCTGTTTTGTGTCCATTCACATGAAATAACTTCTCCCATCTCCTTCCTTCCAGAACGTGCACGTCCTGCAATCGACTGAGCGTCTGCGGTAGGCGGCGTGTCTAGTTTTCTGTTGACACGAGTTCTCATGCCCCTGTTGTCTTTTTCCCTTCTGGTATGATTATCTCTAACGACTGTGGACCTCTCGTGGTCTTTGATATTAGCTCTCGAGGTACAACACAGGAGTTAGACATTGATCAAATCTGTGCAATAAGGCCCAAGATTGGTCTGCAACCCAGCTGACACTAGGAGTAATCTTTGCTGTTGCACTGACTGTCCTGACGAAGGCAGATTTTACGTCTCCATGATTACTGCGGCATTACCACTTTGTATGTCTCAATTCCTTCACCTCTTTCACTGGAGTCCCCAGACCCTGCAAGCCCATCTTTTCTGCCAACCATCAGTTGGTTGTTCGTTGTCAATGAGTCTGTATCTCTTTTGTTCATTTATTCAGTTTGAGATACAATGCACGCACAATGAGTGAGCTCGCATAGAGCATGTGTATTGCACAGTCCGACATGTTTCGTCGAGCCTAATCCTCTTTAGAGATTCCCTCACTGCGTCGCCCGTGGGGAGAGGTTGTTCTCTTTTATGGCCGGAGAGTGTGTCGTTGTATGTATGATCCATATCTTCTTCATGCAGCCATTTCCACATTTCCGCTTAGGTTGCCTTGAGGGCTAGTCCATTATAGAGAGGGCTGCGGGGCAACTCAGGGTACATCTCTCTCTTTGTGTCAGTGTTTTACGCGTGTTAGGAACAATGCCTAGATGTCGAATCACCATGTCCTCAGAGAGTGCTCCTTTCAAGCGTTTGAGGAACCTCCAAACTCTTTTGCATGTGGCAGCAGCCATTTCCATGGCTGGCAACGGTGCGTGAGCATTCCCTTTTCTCAGCATCCGAGCCGACACTGTTGTTTGTCGATTGAGAGCCAACAGCCGTTCTGACAGGTGTGAGATGATATCTCCTTGGGCTTGACTTTGCATCTGTTTCCTTGGTGACCTTGAGCGTCTCTACCCAATTCTGTGGGCCCTGCGTAATTCCTCTTTGCAGAAATGACTTTTCTGGTTCTCTGGCCCCTTTTCAACGTGTTTCTTTGGATTCTGTTAGATGGTATGTGTACTTTCTGTCATGTGAATCCTACCCGCTTCAGAGCCGTGTGACTTGTGACTATCGCCTCTCAATTGGCAGGTTGGATGACGTCTTGTGGATCCTTTGTTTGTCGAGTAGCGCTTTTCAGATCGCTGCAGCCCCTTTTTTGTTCTTTTATTTCTTTTGTTGCCATGACAGGTCGAGTCAGATCCAGTGAAACTTTGCTCAGATGAGTGCTAAAATGTTCACAGCCTGTTTTCTTTAGGAGTTGTGTGTTTGTTGGTCTTCAGCTAAAGCCTACCGTCCACTTTCAACTCATTTTTGTATGTCCTCTCAAAAGTCGGTTCAATTCTCTTCTCTCTTTTTCAAGGGAGTGTCTTCTTTTCACCGCATCTCTCCTTGAAGAGGCTGTCTTTACAGTCTTCTTCCATTACACGTGGTATATTCTTGAGTCCTTTGTCTGATTAGTGAACCATAGAGTTCTGGGGTTATTTGTGGTCTTTTTTTTGACATTGAGATAGCCTGGGCCATTTGGGCGGTTTCCTTCCATCGAGATATCTATGAATACAAGTCCTGATGGAAAAAAAGCACCCAGGAATGTGATTTATCTGTTTCTTTGCCATCACCACGCTATTCTGGTGATGGCAGTTTTGTCGTGCATTTGGATTCGGGAGTGTGATGCCTTTTTTCTTTCTTTCCTTCTTTCTTCAGATTTCCTTGGCGTATCAGGCGCCTTGGTGGTTCCGCCTAAATTTTCGAACTCTGTTTCATTTCTGAGAAGAAGGCTATCGCTATTTTGGGGGAAGTGCCCTCATCCTCGATACAGCTCACGGTGGTGAGGACGTTTCATGAACGTGAGTCCTTCCTGGTGCGTAGAAAGTTGAGATGACTCTTGCTGTGCCATGAGCCTTCAGAAGCTGACGGCAACCTCCTCTGTGGTATGATGCCAGTTGTTTCTGGGCAGCGTTTTGTGTGTGTTGATTAAGAATGTATATTTTGCTGCTTGGTGGTGACATGTTATCATGCTATCAACTTGGTCTATCTGGTCTCATCTGTCATCGCCAACTGTTATTTTCCAGTTGCTTTTCTGTCTGGATGGTTGGGCCATTGAGGTCAACGGAGTGTTCGAGTCCTTCACTTTGAGTGTCTTATGGTCATTCTCTTTCTGTAGGTCGATCAGTAGGTGCTTTCCTTTGGTTCTCCACTGTTGTGTGCATCGACGATTACATGCCTGCTTTCTTGGCAGAGTGATCACTTAATTGTGATGAAATTTTTCTCTTTTTTCTTTTTGATCTTGTTGTTTAATGCCATCGTTTTATTTTCTATTTCGTCGGAGGCAAATATTGCTTTTCCTTCTGTTTTGTTTCCACTCTCATGAAACATTTTTTTCTCATCTTCGTCCTTCCAGACTGTACACGTCCGGCAATGAGTCATGCGTCTCTGGTCGGCAGCATGTCTTGTTTTCTGTTGCCAAGTGTTATAATGCCCCAGTTATCTTATCCCTTTTCAGTATGAGGATGTTTAAAACAAGAGTGGACCTCTCGTGTTCTTTGATATTAGCTTTCATGGTACAACGGCAGAGTTAGACATTAATACAATCTCTGGAATAATGCCCACGATTGGTCTGTTACTCAGCTGACGCTTGGTATACTCTTCGCACTATCATTTTCTGTACTGGCGATGGCAGATTTTATGTCTCCATGATTTTTGCGGCATTACCACGTTGTATGTCTCAATACTTTACCTCTTTCACTGGACCCCCCCCATACCGCATTCTTATCTTTTCCGCCAAAGATCTGTTGGTTTTTTGTTATCAATGCATCTGTATCTCTTTTGTTCATTTATTTAGTTTTAGATACAAGGCACAATTTGTGAACTCGCATGGAGAATGTGTATTGCTCAGTCCGACTTATTTCATTGAGCGTAATTCCTCTCTCGAGATTCTCTCACCATGTCGCAAATGGAGAGATTTTGTTCTTCTTTGGCCGGAGAGTATTCCATCGTACATATGATTTATGTCCTCTTCATGCAGCCATTTCCTCATTTCCACTGAGGTTGCTTTGATTTCTTGGCCATTATAGAGAGTGCTGAGGGGAACCTCAGGGTGCATCTCTGTGTTTGCATTAGTGTTTTGTGTGTCTTTGGATCTGATGATCTCTTTGCATTTGGCGGCAGCAATTTCCATGGCTAGCAATGGTGCGTGAGTGTTCTCTTTGTCAGAATTCTAGCCGATGCTGTTGTTTGTCATTTGAGAGGTTATAGCTGTTCTGACAAGTGTGAGATGATATAGGCGAAAGTATTTCAAATCTTTGCCCCACCTGTCTTCAATATCTATTCCCCTTTCCATCTGCATTTTTTCTGCAAAAGTGTGGTGAATTAATGAATAACTATAAATATATAGTGAGTATCAGCATTAATAATTTAATAATCTATAGTATGAATTGTGATCCTTTTCTTGGATTTCATATATTCCAACATGTGTTGGGCATCATAATGTCCAGGACAGTTTCAAATGCTTTTATGAGGATTCTTCAATCTAACCATACTGTTAGGTCTCTAAGGTAGGTGTTGTTATTGGTTGCATATTTCAGGTTAGGTAACTTAGGCACACAGAGAGGAAGTCTCTTTCCTAAGGTGCCACTGCTGGTAAGTGGTGGAACCTGGGTGCGAATTCTGGCTTTCAAGGCTGCTGAACCTGAACTCTCTTCACCTCTGGGTCTCTGTCTCGTCCCTTTCTCCAGTTACACTGGTCATGGACCCTCCAGCTAGCCTGCAGGTAGACCATGTCTTCTGAGGTGTGGAGCACGGTGTGTAGTGTGGGTGTGTGGGCAGGTGTTAGGTCTGGAGGTGGAGGACTGCATGACAGCTGAGCAGTGGTGGGGAGAGTTCCATGCCAGCTGTGAGTGTGCCTACCTGGGTGGGCTCTCCTGTTCTCCCCGGGATCACCTTCTTCTAGAATATGAAGCCAACGGCATACTGCCCAATGCCTCTTCTATTTGATCAGAAGCTCGAAGGTGAGGAGGGGTGTAGGACTCATCACTCATACCAGAGGCAATGGTGTCAGAGAAAGTTAGAAGGCTCCAGTGTCTTGCCCTTGTGTGAGACAGATGGTCAGGCCTAAGGAAGGATTTTTCTCCACACCCTGTCATCAAAGATTTGTCTCACAAGATGAAGAACTTCAAACAGTTCAACGTCTTCTGTCACATGCTGGAGTTGGCCCTCACCCAGCTGGGGTCAGAGGTCAGGAGGGGGAGGTTATGCGCCCCAGATTTCTTGGGGGTTGCTGACCATCCAATGTCTGCAAGACTCTTTTCCTTCTCTTTCATCGTGGAGCAGGGCTCTCTTTTTCTTCTTTCCAAATGTGAATGGCTTCTTCTGATTCTGAGAGACATTGTCATGTATTAAAGCCTAGGTACAGAGAAACAAATGTAAAAAGAAAGGAAAATTCACTCCACTCCTAACACTCATTCCTGGCAATGCTTTGGAGGAAATCAGTCCGGTCATTTCTCCATTCTCTGTTCATGTGGGAAGGTGCGTGGGTGCATTTGCAGACCTAGAATTATGTGTAGTTTCTGTATTCCCTAAGGTATCCTTCAACCTGTTTCTAAAAGATTCAGTAATATTTCATAAAAATTTAGTTATGTCAGTGAATAGAGACAATCACTTATTGCATTTCTTTAGCATCTTCAGTGTGTCAGGCACTATTGTCACCACTGGGGATATGGCAGTGAATGAAAGAGACAAAATCTCTGTCTTCATGTAGGTGACATTCTAGTGGAAGAGAAAACCATTTCAACAGTATATAATGTCAAGTAGTTAAAGGGTTGATAGGAAAAGAAAAACTCGATTGGATCTTAGAGTGACAGAGTTGTTATTTAGATGCCATTTGTGCATTCTTTCTCTGATATAAAAGAAAACATGCGCTTTGGCATTGTGGCAGTAGTAATATGTGACTTAGAAACTGAGTCCCTAAGTATCTCCTTCCTGTGTCCCACCAACTGTTATGGTTGAGAATCTATAGGCAAAATAGCATAATGGCCAAGAGCACGCACTCTGAATTCTGACTCATCACTGCTATGGGCCGGGAGCCGGGACCAGTGACTTACCCTCTGTGCCAGAGCAACCCTCTCTGTCATGTTTGAATAATAGCAGTCTGCATTTTTTTTTTAGCGCTGTGAAGATTAAATTAGTTATGTGTTAAAAACTTTGAATAATGTCTGGCTCATAATACTTGCTATACAGGTATCGTCTGTTATGATTGTTGTTGTTGTCGTCAACTTTTTGAGTTTGTCATCCTCATTAGCATTTGCTTTGTATTGCATTGTTCCCACACCTCATTACTTCACTAACCCAGTGAAACTTTTGTTTTTTACGCCTACAGCACCCGGTCTTCCTAGGTCATCTCCCATCCAAGTACTAACCAGGCCCAATCCTGCTTAGCTTCTGATTCAGGATTGGGCACATCAGGGTGGCATGGCAGATGAGATCGGGCATGTTCAGGGTGGGATGGCTGTAGATTCACACTTTTTGATCTCAAAATCCCTTTCTACAATGAAAAATTATTGAGGACACCAAAAAGCTTTATTTATGTAGTATTTATCTATCAATCAATATTTGTCATATTAGAAATTCAGAGAAATTTAAAGCTATCTTTTAGTTCATTTAAAATAACAGTAATAAATCTCTTCCATATTAATTTCAATAACATTTTTATGAAAAATATATTCTGTAAAACAAATTAGGAAGTAACGTAGCATCATTTTACATTTTTGCAAATTTCTTTAATTTTCTGGCTTCATGGTAAACTGTTGGATTCTCACAATTTCTGCATTTGTTCTCTTCTCTGCTTTGTTTGAAGTATATGCAGAAAAATGTGCCTCACGAAGTTCTGTAGTAAGAAAGAAAGTCCTTTCATAACTTTTTCAGGTAATCGTACACATCCTTCTTTGCTAATGCAGAAAAAATGCGATAGCTGGTCGTTTTTTATGGGTTGGTTGTGATGTAGAATCTGAAACCACATCAAGGAACATCGTGTGCTGTTATGCTAAGACCTACTGCTGCATCTTGCACGTCGTCTGTCTCTTTTACGCATTTTGTAGCATCACCTATGAGCTGCCTTGATCTTCCAAATGCCGACGTATTTCATTTTACAACATCAGAAAGTCTCATTTGTTAACATCGTCACAGACCTCACCAGGAAGGTCTTTTAACACTGAGAGGCTGTCAGGCACACGGTGGGAGGTGGTTTTCCAAAATCGCAATATTCACCCTGACATGGAAATTTTATCATTGCCAACAGAAACCGTTAGCTGTTTTTTTTGATGTGGCAGGCTCATAGTTCAATTTTGAGAAAATGCCTACTAGATACCCAAGTCTGCATAACCCGAGTTTTGTCTGGCAGTGATTCTTTCCAGTAAAAGTAGCGTTCCATGGAAAAGTGGCCAGCTTAGCTTCAAACTCGATGACATATGTGCTTTTTCTGAGATGACATCCTCGCTTTAGTGAGCAGCAGGACACGCGCTTCCCGTTTTGTCACAGAGCAGTACAAAGCTGTGTGTGCAAGGCTTGAAGTTCTGTCAAATTTACAATTTTTTCAGTGTCGTCAAAGCGATTTCCAGGTTTCACTTCCTGTGTTTCATCTGTCTGTCTGTCATGTATTTATTTAATTGTTTCCTTCTCCCTTCTGGCTCCCCAATGAGAGTGCTTGGCAGTAGAGAATACGGTGACCACCAGCACGTTCGATGCCCCCAGCTGAATTTCTGCTCATGGGCACCAGTTTCTTGACCCATAACTTTTACACCACCACTGCCAATGTCAATAAAGCAAAAAAGGCACATTACATTTTATTGTTATTATACTATTGTTTTGATTTCTTGGACATTCTGAAAGGGTCACAGGGACACCAAGGGGTCTGTAGACAACACCTGGAGAGCTATAGTTGCAAGCCATCTCCTGTGGTGGAGGATTTCGGTTCTCTTCAGTTTCTCCCAGACAACGGCCTTTTGCGAGTACTTTGGACAGGGCCATATTGCTCATCAGCCTCAGCTGGGACAGGCCACGTAGCCAAGAGAACTGGCCTGGGTGTGGCCGGGCTTGAGGGGTTTTGGCATGGGCTTGTAGGCTGTGGCCTGGACTCATGGGGGTGTGGCCTGGGCTCCTGGAGGTGTGGCCTGTTCTTGTGGTTTGTGTGCTCTGGGTCTTGTCACAGTTTCTTCCATTCTCTCTCAACAGAGCAGAAGTCCGTCACCCTTGACCTGCTGACCTACACAGATCTGAAGTCCCTGTGAAACTGCAAGTTGGGGGGCCGCACAGGCCCCTTGGCCTTGATAGCCACCCAGCTCAACTGCAAGTGCTACCTGATCCTCATCTACCCTGTGCACTTTGACAGCTGTGACAAGGGGCTGACTCTAGCCTGCTGCTGGTGGGCAGGTAGGAGAGGATGTGGTTAGACTACAGAAACCCCAGGTACCCAGGGCAAGGTGAGAACTTTGCTTCAGCCTTGCCTTTGGAAACTTCAGTGTTCAAGTTTGTATTACTTAATACTGTTTTTGGTGACAAGTGGCACAATAGTCATTACTAGTGCCTTACACAAACCACAGTATATCGCTTAAGAAGGTATCTAGGGAGGAGGTGGAAACTCAATAATTGCATTAGGAATGCGGTCTCCTGTTTTTCCTTTGTTCTTTTATTTCATCATCCTTAATGTGTTGTATTTTCACTTCATCATTATCTCCTTCTTGTCCAAAATAGCTGCTGGACCTCTAGGCATTGCATCTGCATCAAAGCAAGAGGGAGAGGAACAGAGATGTGCTTGTATATTGTACCTATTGCTTTTATCAGGAAAACCAAAGTGTTCTCAGAAGCCTCCCAATAGATTTTCTATCCAATTCAGCCAGAAATGGTCACTTCCATAATATTTGGCCAGAAGGAGTCACATGCAAGAAGTGCTGGGCCAATGACTGTCTCACTCTCTGGCCTTTAGCAGGAGGCAGCAAGGAAGAAAGGCATTGGGATCGGCGATTGGGTAGCCGGGGACATTGTCTGCTCCCATAGTTAATAGATCCCTGATTTTCTGGGGCGAAGGGATCATGTTACCAAGTGCTGTTCTATGAACAGCACCCGGTGCAGCATTAACACAATATGCCCTACCTTTTGGCCCCCAAGGGGGGACGTTTGTCAGGCCTTCTAGAATCTCCTACCTCAAATTCTCAGGGTTTGGCATGGCTGCAAGAACATGACCCAGTGGTTCCACAATCGCTCTATAAGAGAGTCGTAGGGGTGGTGACTGGTGCAGGGGGCGTGGGGCATGGGGATAGAGATGGGCTGAAAGTCGCGTTTAGGACCTGAGCCTCAAGTAAGGTGAGGTGTCTGGAATGGTGTGTTTTCATGCTCTCAGTCTCTTGGGGACTGGTAGTGCCCTTGGGGGACCCTTGGCCTCTGAGATGCCAAGGGTCTAATCCTCAGGATTCATTACCCGCAGCCCCTCCTGTCCCAGGGCAGCCGTTCCCCGTGGTTCTCCAGGAAATCGTTTGCACTCTGAACGAGGACCTGGAATGCCTTTGGGGTCTGGACCACCAGGACCCTGGGGACACCCAGGGCTCCGAGATCTGCCACCTGAGGCAGCAGTGAGTCTGGAACGGGGGACAGTAGGGCTCGGGGAACATTCCATCCTACATTGCGGCCTGATGATTCTTAGCACTGTTGGGAGGATGGCTAGCCCTCGACCCCTGGTGTTTATTCGGAGCCTCTCTCCTGGGGTCACCTGAAGCTGGGTGGTGCTGGGAACAGAGTGGTCACTAAGATGATCCTGGCCCTGCCCTCCTGGAACTCCCAGTCCAGTGCAAGGGATGGATCTGTCTGCAGACAGTGAGGACTCAGAGTGGGTGGGATGAGGCGTCCCAGAAGGGGCCCTGACCCTGCCTGGAAAGAGGGCTACCCAGGCCAAGAGGGTGGCACGTGCAAAGACAGGGCAGGCCGGGTGCTCTGCCCAGTGCCTCCTCTGTGCTGGCCTCTCCACTGCGTCTCCTAGACGTGACTCTGAGGGGACAGCTGGCTGGGTCACACCAGTACCTGCAAGTGTCATTGCAGAGGGAGATAGGGTTCATTGGGAATAGCCTAGGTGGCAGGAGGCCAAGACCCATACCCGATGGGGTTAGGGGTGGATCATACAGAGGGGTGAGGAGGGGTTTTGGACAGAGGGAGCAGCACCTGTGAGGACTCATGTTAAGGTGGAGTGTGGTGAGCATGAGGAAGCAGGAGTGGGGAGCCAAGAGCAAAGGTTCTCCCACGCTGATTGCCTGCGGTGTGAGGGACTAAGTCTCCACGTGGAGGGATCCCACTCTATGGGGAGGGCTAAGAGTATTTTTAGTGGTAGCAGCAGTAATTAATAATAATAATAAAAATAATAAAATAATAATAAAATAAAATAAAAATAAAAAATAAAATAATAATAATAATAATAATAATAATAATAATAATAATAATAATAATAAATATACCAGGAGCCAATGTTTGTGAGCTTTTAGCTTTGGGCCAGGGTCTGTGCTCAGTGCTTTATCATCTTAGTTGATTTGATTCTCACTGAGCAGGCCTTGCCACTTCCCCATTTGATAGAGGATGAAATGGAGGCACAGGGAGGTTAGAGGACTTATCGAGGTCAGACACACTGAGTAATATGGCTGTTGCAGACCTTGAACCCAGGCAGATGGTGCCAGGACCACACCGTTTCACTTAGCCGCTGTACACAGTGGGCCCCTGCCAGCCCAGGACGGACTACTCGGTGCTGACAGGGGGGACCTGTCCTCAGCCCTGCCATGACTGGGAGCCCCTGGAGCTGGGGAAGCATGTGAGTCTCCCTGGAGGATCTCAGCAGAGTGCTGGGAGCAAGGTCAGCTTCACTTTCATCTCAGCCTCAGGTCTGCGCTCCGGTCTGGTAGGTGTGTGTGTGTGTGTGTGTGTGTGTGTGTGTGTGCACGTGTGTTTCTCAGGCTGGTCACACAGATGTGCCCCCTGCCCTGAGATTCTCACAGCCGGATCCTGGCTGCTTTTCCTCTTCCCAGTCTGGAGCCTGGGAGTTGAGGATGACTCCAGGTTCATTCATTAATTTATCCAACTTTTAATGATTTCCTACTGTGTGCCAGGCATGCTGCCCAGCACCAGTTAATATTTTCTGGGCCCTTTCTCAGTGCCAGACATGGTCTAAGCCCTTGTCCTAGAGTCCCACCACCTCCAATCAGGTCTTATTGTCACATCACTCCACAGAGTTGCGAACTGAAACACCCATGGTTTTTCAGCTCATCATCAGTGGGGCAGCACTTGATGCAGGCACCTGATGGGAGATCCCAGGTTCCTTCCCAAGAGACACACAGTTGGGGGTAGTGATCCAGACAGAACACAGATCATCTATCTCTCTGATGACCAACTTGGCCGCTAGTAGGGGGCACACAGACAGCCGGAGAGCAGAAAACAGAGGGACACAACCGGGCCTGGACGGGGGCAGGCAGGCTTCCGTGTGAGGTGATGTTTGAAGGAGGAACAGTCACTGGAGAATTCAAGGAGGAATGGGCTGCCCTTGCAGGGAGTGGGAGGACAGCTACAAGGAGCCAAATGGGAAGCTCTTTGGAGAGATTTGTGAGCCACAAATATATATAAAAATGTTTTATTAGTAAAATTTCCAAGCACACACAGGAGTAGACAGTAGGGTAATGTGCATGTGCTTCAAATGTTCTCTAAGTTCTACCCATCTTGTTCCATCTGAACTCCCCACTCTCTCCTGAGAAGCAAATCCCAGACATCATTTCTCCTCTATATATACTCCAGAATCTATCTTTAACATGCAGGAACATTTATGATAAAAACAGAAGCACCATTGGCACATATGACAGGATTGCCAAAACTCTCTAGTGTGTGTACTTGTTGACACTTCTCTGATTTTCTCCCAGATGTCTTCTGTGAATTAGCAAACGTCTCAATTCAGCCACACAGTGCACTTTGTCGATGTGTCTGTTAAATCTCTTTTAATGGATTCGAGTAACTTGTTTTTTCCTGCTGCTCAGTAGTGTAAGAAGTTATTTCCTTTATCCTGTAGAGTTTCCCGCGGTCCAGATTTTGTGGATTTGATCTTCATGGTTAATGTGTTCCTGTATTTTCTATATTTCTGATGAAGTAGTTATTAAACCCGGTTCAGGTTTTTAAGAAGACACTTTGCTTCTGTCAGTAGGTGCTGAGGCTGGTGACTTTGCATAGTGAGAGATGGATCCCTGTCTTAGAAAGTTCTGTTCAGCCCAGCACCTTTGGGTGGTTTTCGTTTACATTTCTCTCATTTCTGGTGAGGCTAAGCACTTTTTCTTACGTTTGGTTGCCAGTTGGGTTTCCATTTTTGTGAGTTGCCTGTTCACCTGTCATTTTTGTTTTCCCTCTGCTCACCCATTTCTTATTGATATCGAGGAGTTCTTTACATAGTCTGGAGATAAACTTCTTTTTGAATTTTATGTGGTTTGGAAACTCTCCTTCTTGCCTTCCCCGGGTATTTTCACTCTCTTAATGTAGGTGTCTTTTGATTAACAGAGGTTCTTCATTTTTAAGTAGACTCATTAAGACGTTTTTTCTTTGGAGTTAGTAATTTTAATGTCTGTCTCAGATTCCTTTTGCCCCAGTGTCAAGAAGCCATTCTCCTACATCAACATCTATAATTCTGACACCTGCAGTTCACCGGGGATTGATTTTTCATGAGGCAGAGGTCCTTTCATTGACTACGCAATCATTCCTTCCAGTCCCGTTTATCAAAAAGAGTGTCCTTATCCTACTGCTCAGCCACTGTCGCCTTTACCACAAATTGAGTTTCTTCATAGGTGAGGTTCTGTGCTCTCGAGTCCAGTGGTTTATTTGTTTCTCCTGGTGCCAGCACCATCCTCTTCTCATGACAGCAGCTTTACGATTAGTCCAATTCATGGTGTGGCATGAATCATCTGCAGTAGCCACGGTTCCCATCATTTCACGGCATGGCGGGCACCATCGGCGGCGTCCTCGCTGCTTGTCATTTCATGGCATCGTGGGCACCATTGGCAGGGCCCTCGTTGTTCATCGTATCATGGCATTGCGTGAATTATCGGCAGGGGCCTCGCTGCCTGTCGTTTCATGTCGTGACTGGAATCGTCAGCGCGGACTTCACTGCCAATTGTTTCATGGCATGGCGGGAATCATCTACGGTGGCCTCTCTGCTAGTTGTTTTTCGGAATGGCGTGAATCATACAGTGGCCTCACTGCCCGTCGTTACATGGCATTGTGGGGATCATCTGTGGTGGACTCGGTAACCATCGTCTCATGGCATGGAAGATCATCGGAGATGGCCTCGCTGCCCATCATTTTATAGCATAGCAGTAATCATTGTCAGGGGCCTCGCTTCCTGTTGTTTCATGGCATAGCAGTAATCATCGGCAAGGGCCTCGCTGCCCAGCATTTCATGGTATGTCAGGCACCATCTTCGGTAGCCTCGGTGCCCATCATTTCGTGGCGTGGCTGGAATCTTCGGTTGCCTCCTTGCCCGTTGTTTCATGGCATGGCAGAAATCATCGGCAGGGACCTAGCTGCTCGTCATTTCATGGCAAGTCAGGAATCATGCAGTGGCCTGCTGCCCGTCGTTTAATGGCATGGCGGGCACCATCTGTGGTGGCCTTGGTGCTCGTCATATGGCATGACGGGAATCATCGGCAGGTGCCTCGGTGCCCGTCTTTTCATGGCATGGTGGGAATCATCAGTTGGTTTCTCGCTGCCCATTGTTTCATGGCATGGCAAGAATCATCGGCAGTGGCCTCGCTGCCTGTAAGTTCATTCCATGGCGGGAATTATCGGTGGTGGGCTCGGTGCCCATCATTTCAGGTCAACTTATAGTATAACACAAGAGTAACACAAAGAGATGTAGATCATGGGAGACAGTTTAAATTCTGGCTATCAAACACACAGATTACTTAAAGACACACATCCATGAATGTTATTAAAATAAAAATACAATTTCTTATTCTGTCAGTCATGTGAGATAATATTGGTCGTGTCCTAATGATTGACTGGATTAAGACAACTTGTAGAAATTTTTAAACATATTAATACACCTATTTAACAAATCAACATAGTTTATGTATTTTGATTATACTCATAATTTGTTCAGAGGACATACAGTGTATCTTCTATTTGCTGTAAATACCTAATACTATAAATAGGAAAACACTGTTGATCTCAAAATCAATTATGAATGCTGTACTCTATGTTTTTTCTATTTTTCATTTCTAGAAGTTAATTAAAATAAATACTGTCTTTTTAGGATTCTCTGCACAAGTAAATAAATAAGAAAGACTAAATTAAATGAAGTGTTATTCATAACGCATTTTTTACCTTATTGAACAAAACTACCTAACTCATAATATCACTTAATATTTTTTATGGAATGTCAACTCATTCATAGGTTAAACAAGTTTTTTCTTTTTCTTTTTGCATTTGGATGAAAGGAGATCAATATAAAGTAAGTATTATATTACCCTATCATGTTTTCTGTGTATAGGTACTTTACATGCTTCATTAAGTTTATTCTTAGGCATTTTATATTTTTTATTGCAATTGCAAAAAAAATAATTTTTTTCTGAAATTTTTTTCTTAGTATATGGGAATGCTGTAGTTTTTTGTACATTGATTTTGTATTTTGCAACTTTACTGTATTTGTTTATTGCTTCTAATAGTTTTTTTGGTGGAGTCTTAGGATATACTATATAAGGAATTATGTCATCTGCAAAAAGTAACAAATTTACTTTTTCATTCCCAATTTGGATTAGATGCCTTTTATTTATTTCTCTTGTCTGATTGCTCTAGCTAGGACTTTCAACATGGTACATATATACAATCTACTCAGCCATAAGAAAAGGTGAAATATTGCCATTTGTGACAACATGGATGGATCTTGGAATTATCATGCTGAACAAAACAAGTCAGACAGAAAAAGTTGAGAACCATGTGATTTCACTCATATATAAGATACAAAACTGAAATCAACAAATGAACAAAATAGAGACTCATACACACAGACCACAGTTTAGTTGTACCAAAGGAAAGCAGGGAAGGGGAGGTATATAAAGGAAAAGGGGGTCATATTTTGATGGCAGAAGAAAATTTAACCTTTTGGTGGTAAACAAACAATGCAATATACATATGATATATTATTGAATTGTACCCTTGAAACTTGTATAATTTTTAACCAGTGTCATTCCAATAAATGTTTTTAAAAAACAAAAGTGCTCTGGCAGGTTTCAAAATGATTCCTTTTCCTTTCCCCCAGCCAGAATCAAGAGGAAATTTCCCCTGATATTTACTGTGGGATCATGATTGAGTTCCTAGATGTAATATAAGTATCACAGAATTTTAGGGTTCTTCTAGGACTGGGTCCCCTGGAGTTTTTAACACTCATGGTTGTCTTCAGGTGAAAAGGACTTAGTTTTTTTCAAGACTTAGCTTTCCTCTAAACCCTCCTTTAATGAAAGGTAAAAATGCCTTGAACTGCTGTGACCCCTTAATGAAAGGAAAAAAAACAATCCACCTCTACCTAACCTCACACCACCCTAGATACAACCAATCAGGTAGAGACAAGTCTGGAATTCCTGCGTTTGCTCTGTATAAATACCCGTTTCCCCAGAGTTCGGGGCTCTCGTTCCAACACTGCTGCATCAATGTCGGTCAAGAGTCTGGACTCAAGTCTGAATAAAAACCCTCATGTGATTGCATCGGTGTTGACTCCTTGGTGGTCTTCTGGGATTTGCAACTTTGGGCACAACATTTTTGGGGGTTCATCCGGGATCCCAGAGACCCCCAAGGATCTCCAAACCAGAGGGTCCAGTGCTGGCTGGTGAGTGCACTCAATTTTCTGTTTATCTATCTGTGTTTCGTTGTCTTTGTTCACAAACACACCTATAATCTGTAGAAACAGGAAGTTCCAATCTGTATAAATCTGTAGGAGCTCCAAACTGTATTGAGGTCAACATTGACTTAGGCGGACGCGTTGGCAGGTCGTCGACCAGGGGTCTTGGGAGATGTCCCTTTCCCCCACCTAGAGGACAAAATCCTCATCTGCAAGGGAAGTTGGCTGCCGCTGCAGTCCAACATATCCTTAACTTACTTTTGGTTTTGTCTCTGCGGCCGTGGCAAGTTTTCCTGTGTAGGCACCTGTTTGTTGTTTGTCATGATTGTCTTGGTCTTAGTGTTGACAGAGGAAATGGGACAGATGCAGACAACCCCTCTGTCTCTCATGACTGACCATTCTTCAGACATTAGGGAAAGAGCTCACAATTTGAGCATGGACGTCAGGAAAGAAAAATTTCGAATTTTCTGCACCTCCAAGTGGCCATCCTTTAACATTGGCTGGCCACCGGAAGGAACATTTGATCTAAATACTCTTTTACATGTTAAAGAGGTCATCTTTAAGACGGGGACCTGTGGCCATCCAGACCAAATTTCCTACATCTTGGTGTGGCAGGACCTGATTGAAAATCTCCCCCCATGGCTTAAACCTTTCCTTCCATCCAGGGCAGGTCCCATGCCCAAGGGCTTGGCTCTACAGAATCCAGTCCTAAAGTCTCAGAGAGACTCTGAACCTAGAGCCCAAACCCTCCCTCTACCCGGCCCTAAAGGACGCCATCTCAGAGGAATTGATTTTTCCACCACCCTATCAGTTTTCTCCAAAAGCCCCACTGGCAGGACTAGCTAAACCTGATGGGGAGAAACCGGCTCCTCTACCTGAAGGGAGGATGCCCGCGTTTGAACCTTCAGTGGGGACACGGGGCCAAATCAATCAAGCTGCCCTCAACCAAGGACCCACTGACTCAACTGTTCTCCCCTTGCATGCTGCAGGGTCCCTGGATGAGGCAGGAGGACAGCCAATGCATTATTGGCCGTTCTCCACTAGTGACCTCTATAACTGGAGAACTCAGAATGCTAGGTTTTCAGAAAACCCCAAAGATCTTATTAGCCTTTTAGATACTGTTCTTTTTACCCATCAGCCCACTTGGGATGATTGTCAACAGCCCTTCAGGTCCTCTTTACCAGTGAAGAGAGAGAAAGGACCGTGGTGGAAGCCCGAAAGGCAGTCTTGGGAGATGACAGACAGCCCACCCAGAATCCAGACCTCATAAATGCCACTTTTCCTTTCTCTCGTCCAAACTGAGACTATAATTCAGCAGAAGGTAAGAAGAGACTCCAGGTCTACCACCAGACTCTGTTGGCAGGTCTCAGGGCAGCTGCACGAAAGCCCACTAATTTGGCTAAGGTATATAATATTCAACAAGGTAGGGATGAAAGTCCAGCACCATTTCTAGAAAGGATCATGGAGACATTCAGACAGTACACCATGGATCCTGAAGCTCCAGAGAATAAAGCCGCTATAGTTATGGCTTTCATTAACCAAGCCACTCCCGATATAAAAAGAAAATTGCAAAGAATAGAAAGATTAGGAGAAAAGAGCTTACAGGATCTGGTAGTTGTGGCAGAAAGAGTTTTTAACAACCAAGAGAGCCCAGAGGAACAACAAGCAAGAATAAACGACCACCAAACTTGAAACTTGGCTAAAATACTGCCAGCTATGACTGCAGATAGCCCACAGGAACCACAGAGACAGCTTAAGAAACTGGCCACTGGACAAGGTAAGGGAGACTCCACCTAAGGGAACCGCCCTAAGTTAAACAGAAACCAATGTGCATACTGCAAAGAGGAGAGCCACTGGGTCAAAGATTGTCCTAACAAGAAACCTAAAAAGACCCCCATTACTATCCTGGGCACTGAGGACATTGATTACTAGGGGTGACGGGGTTTGGCACCCTCCCAGGGTGACTTTAAAAGTAGAGGGGCAACCTATAAATTTCCTTGTGGACACCAGAGCTCAACACTCTTTCCTATTACAACCGCAAGGAAAATTGGCAGATAAGACCTCATGGGTACAGGGAGCTACAGGGATAAAACAATATTCATGGACTACCCGAAGAACAGTGGACCTAGGCGTGGACCGGGTATCCCACTCATTCATGGTTATTCCAGAATGTCCCTACCCCTTATTAGGCCAAGATTTGCTCACCAAGGTAGGAGCGCAAATCGGCTTCTGCCCCGAAGGAACAAAAATTCTAAACAAAAAGGGATATCCAATATAGGTGCTCACTATAAACCTTGAAGATGAGTACTGCCTGCACCAGGCACTCTCATCACCAATGCCCAATCTAGAATATTGGCTGCAGACATTTCCTCAAGCCTGGGCCAAAACAGGGGGAGCGGGACTGGCTCAACATAGGCCGGCAATCGAATTAGGCATATTAAAACCCTGCCAGTTGGCATGGAATACTCCCCTATTGCCAGTTTGAAAGCCAAATTCAACTGACTACTGGCCAGTCCAAGATTTGTGTGAGGTAAACAAGTGGGTGATGGATGTACACACGACAGTCCCAAATTCATACAACCTCCTCAGCTCATTGCCCCCTACCTGAACCTGGTATACAGTCCTAGATTTAAAAGATGCTTTCTTCAGCTTGCCTCTAGCATCTAAGAGCCAAAACATCTTCGCTTTCAAGTGGGAAGATCTGGAGAAAGGAATTAATGGCCAGCTCACCTGGACCAGCCTCCCTCGAGGATTCAAGAACTTGCCCACTATCTTTGATGAAGCCCTACATGAAGATCTAAGTGAGTTCCAACCCAGAATTAACCCTTTTGCAGTATGTAGATGATATCCTAGTAGCCACTGAAGATCAGGTGTCCTACAAGGCACCAAGGACTTGCTTTCTACATTAGGAGCCCTAGGCTACCGAGCCTCAGCCAAAAAGGCCCAAATCTATGAAACGAAGGTAAGCTCTTTGGGCTATAAGTTAACAGGAGGACAGAGATGGCTCATGAAAGCAAGAAAGAAAACTGTATTGAGAATACCGCATCCTCAAAATGTCCGCCAAGTACGTGAGTTCCTAGGATCCGCAGGATACTGCCGATTGTGGATCCTGGGTTTCGCGGAAATAGCTAGACCCCTTTATGAGGCCACCAAAGAAAAACAGGGGTTTACATGGACAGAAATCATTGAAAACTCCTTCAGTAGTCTTAAGCAGGCCTTACTCTTCACACCTGCACTGGGGCTCCCTGATTTAACGAAACCCTTCTACCTATACGTAGACGAAAACAAGGAAATAGCAAAAGGAGTGCTAATACAGTATATTGGTCCATGGAAAAAACCCATAGCTTATTTCTCCAAGAGGTTGGGCACTGTCACCTCTGGGTGGCCCCCATGACTGCGAATCATCGCTGTGGTAGCAACCATGGTCAGAGATGCAGACAAATTAACTTTGGAACACGAACTGAAAGTCCCCACTCCACACACCATTTAAGGGTTACTCAAGCAGCCACCAGATAGATGGATAAGTAATGCCCATTACCAGGGGCTGCTCTTAAACCCTGCCAGAATTCTGTTCCAGACACCCGCCTCGCTAAATCCAGCCACCCTCCTACCTGACATGGACTGGAAAACACCACTCCATGACTGTGGAGAAATCCTGGCCCATGTTCACGAAGTCAGAACCAACCTGCGAGATCAGCCACTGGCAGAAGTAGATGCCACCTGGTACACCGACGGAAGCAGCTTCATGCAAAATGGCATAAGGTATGTGGGGCAGCTGTAACAACCGAGACTGAGACTATCTGGGCAGAGCCACTGGCTCCAAGGACTTCATCCCAGCAGGCAGAGCTGATAATACTAACCAAAGCATTGACCATGGTCAAAGACAGACGCCTTAATGTCTATACAAACAGTAGGTATGCCTTTGCCACTGCCCACATTCATGGGGCTATCTATAAAAAGAGGGGGCTATTGACTGCCAAAGGAAAAACCATCAAAAATAAGAAGGAAATTCTCGACCTCCTATGAGCCCTATGGCTACCCAAGTTGTTGGCAATAATTCACTGCCCGGGCTGCCAAAAATCTGATACCCCGGTTGCCAGAAGAAATAAATTAGCTGACCAATGCACCAGACAGGCAGCCCTTTTTTGGACCATGCACTAGTGACCACATTGCCAGACCTGGGTGCCCCCAACCTGCCAGACACCCCCTCCTACACTGACAAAGACATAAAATGGATTAAGCATTTGCCCATGACTCAATGCTTAGACAACTGGTGGAGAGCCACTGACTGCAGCATCATTCTACCAGAAGAACTGGGATGGCGCGTCCTAACTAAAATGCATCGGGCTATACACATGGGAACAAGAAAAATGGAAGACTTGGTGTGGCATGCTTGCATCACTATCAAGGACTCTTGATCCAAAATTGAGCAGATTGTGGCAAGCTGCAAGGCTTGCCAACTGACAAATGCTATTGCCCATGTTCCCAACCTTGGCACCAGACTTCGGGGAAGTAGAATTCATGGAGGTGAAGCCAGGAAAATATGGGTACAGGTATTTGCTAGTGTTTGTAGACATTTTTTCAGGTTGGCCGAGGCGTTTCCCACCAAACATGAGACAGCACAGACAGTGGCCAAGAGGCTGCTAGAAGACATTCTGCCAAAGTATGGTTTCCCTGTTAAGATAGGCTCTGACAACGAACCAGGATTTGTTTCCAAGGTAACACTAGGGATAGCACAAGTTCTTGGAAAAGATTGGAAATTACATTGTGCATAGAGGCCCCAGGTAGAAAGAGTGAACAGAACCTTAAAAGAGACCTTAACTAAATTAGCCTTAGAGACTGGCAGGGACTGGGTGACTCTCCTTTCCTTTGCCCTTTATAGGGTGCATAACTCCCCATACAAAATGGAACTTACTCCTTTTGAGATTATGTTTGGTATCCCCTCGCCCATTATTCCCAACCTTAAACCCGAGGTGCTTGCTGAGTTTGACCAAAAACTTCTTCTCTCCCTCCAAATGTTACAACTGACCCATGAGTAGGTCTGGCCTAAGCTACAGGCCCTCTATGAGACTGGACCCCCTCCAGAACCTCACCACTACCGCCCAGGTGATTGGGTCTATGTGCGAAGACACCAACAAGAAATGCTTCAGTCACACTGGAAGGGACCTTACATCATGATCCTGACAACCCCCACTGCACTCAAGGTCGACGGAGTCACCCCCTGGGTCCACTACACCCATGTCTGACCAGCTAACCCCTCTGCTGTGCTCGGAGATTACATTCCAGGATGGAAAAGCCAACAAGACAAGCACAATCCCTTAAAGCTAAGACTGTGCCACACACGTCGGTTTCAATGATATTATCTATGTTATGTTTCCTTATTCCTCACGCTCATGAGACCTCACTAGACCCATGATTGGGTCCTTCCTTAGGATCCAGAGAGAGGGGGGAATAAAAGGGACTTAGTTTTTTTTCAAGACTTAGCTTTCCTCTAAACCCTCTTTTAGTGAAAGGTAAAAATGCCTTCAGTTGCTGTGACCCCTTGCTGAAAGGTAAAAATCCATCAACCCCTACCTAACCTCACATCACCCTAGATACAACCATTCAGGTAGGGACAAGTCTGGGATTCCCGCACTTGCTCTGTATAAATACCCACTTCCCCAGAGTTCAGGGCTCTCGTTCCAACACTGCTGCATCACTGTCGGTCGAGAGTCCAGACTCAAGTCTGAATAAAAACCCTCATGTGATTGCACCAGTGTTGGCTCCTTGGTGGTCTTCTGGGATTCACAACTTTGGGCACACCAGAGGGAGCTTCCTGCAAGTGGTCAAGTACAGTTCCCACTTTCCTATCCCAGCACACTCCCCTGGAAGTTTGTGCCAGGATGCCCTATTCTTGCCCCATCTGCCTCCCAGTCTTGGAAGTATTTATTTGCTATGTGTTCTTTCCTCTGATAGAGATGGTCCCTTCCTTGAAATGGTTTGACTTACTATGTTTTGACTTAACAATGGTTAAAAGCAGTACATATTCAGTAGTCTGTATTACAACTTTTGGATTTTGATCTTCTCCTAAGCTAGCAATACTCTGTCATGATGCCAGGCAGTGGTGGTGTCCACAGCCCCCAGTCATCCACAAGATTGAGAGAGAAACTACCAGTTCTCTGTAATGTAGGACTGCATGCATTTTTTATTTGCAATCTTTTTAACTTATGATGGGCATATCTGGACATAAACTCATTGAAAGCTGAGAAGCATCTGCACATCCAGAAAGATCTGAGATTTTTTGAGCTGTTCAACTTTTTATATTTTTTAGGATAATGGATGATTTCCAAGCTGCTTATCAGTGAAACTGGAAACCATCCTCATGCTTTCAATCAGCTATTAAGTGCATATGATGTCTGTCACCCTTTTTCATTTCATTTCTTTATTTCATTTGTGCCCATCATTTCATGGCATTGTGTGAGGCAACTATGGTGGGTTTGGTGCCCATCGTTTCATGGCCTGGCATGAGTCATCTACAGTGGGCTGGGTTCCCATCATGGCATGGCCTAGCATGAGTCATCTATGGTGGGCTGGAGCATGTCATGGCATGGCCTGGCATGAATCATCTACAGTGGGCTTATTTCACATCATGGCATGTCATGGCATGGCATGAATCATGTACGGGGGGCTTGGTGCACATCATGTCACGTCATGAATCACGTACGGGAGGCTTGGTGCACATCATGTCATGTCATGAATCATGTACGGGGGGCTTGATGCACATCACATCATGTAATGAATCGTACGGTGGACGTGGCCAGCCCACCCCACTAAAAGAAAAAATGTCTAAGCTTTTATGGGTGTAAGCGAAGGAAACAGAGAGAAGAGAGAGAGAGGAGAGAGAGAATTCAATGGACAGAGAGACCGAGAGAGAATGTCCCCGATCACTGCAGGCTTTTCCTAGCAGCAGAACTCTCACTGCACAAGCACGCACACATGTGAACAAGAACGCCGCATCACAGATGCAGCCAGCCGGTCCAACTAAAAGAAAAACTTCTAAGCTTTTCTGGGAGAAAGAGAAGACAATAGAGAGGAGAGAGAGAGAGGAGAGAGACTTAAATAGACAGAGAGACTGAGACATAATGCAACCGATCACTGCAGGCTGTCCCTAGCAGCAGAACTCTCACTGTGCATCACGTGCGATGCATACTAGAACTCAGCATCTCTGATATATTCAGTAGGTTATGCTTTGCCTTCAAGGGCGTCCTGGGTCACCCTGGCTGGAGGGCGTTAAGTAGGGGAGAGACAAAAGCCTAAACCACCTGGTGTTCCCAGGTCATCTCCCATTTGAGCAATAACCAGGCCCGACCCTGCTTAGCTTCCTAGATCAGACGAGATGGGGCACATTCACAGTGGTATGGCTGTAGACAGGGTAGGCTTTTGCCTGCTGGCCCAGGCACTCGAGCCTGGCCTCTGAGCACCGGAGACACCCGTGCCTGCAGCACATTGCCTGTGGCCTTTTGGGGGTTTCCCCAGTTGAGGCTGCAGCCAGCAAGGGCCAGCCGTGCTGGGGCATGGCCCGCATTGACCCAGTTCGCAGCATTGGGCGGTCGCTCTCTCATCCCAGGTCTCCCCTGTCTGGGTCGCTGAGCAGGACCCCATCCAGGCATGGCCCACCATCCTCTTGACCACCTGCACACCTATGCACCTGCGGCCCAGGTTATGTCCGGGCTTTGGCCCTGACCCAGATGCATGCTTCCCCTCTGCTCCTTGCCGAGCAGTGCCTTCCCTGCCCGACACACAAGCAGAGTTCATGGCCAAACCCCCAGGAACAGGAACCCACCCCATCCGCTGCCCCTTGCCTTCATATCCACTCTCTCCATCAAGAGAGTGAGATAGACGGAGAGAGGAAGAGCCCAGAGACAGAAGGACAGATAAACCCAGAGACACAGCCAGTGACCGGAAGTGAAGGAGGGAGGAGGACACAGGTCACCAGGGTGGGAGGCCCAGGGAGAGCCATGAAGGAGGGGACTGGGTTGCTGGGGAAGGGGGTAGCTGTGGGAGCTGGCTGTGCTCAGACACAGAGAGGGACCGTGAGGAGGAAAGGACAGAGATGGAGAGAGAGACAAGAGGGGAGATGCCACAAGAGACGAGAGAGCATAAGCCGGTGCCTGCCCATGCATAGAGTGGGACGGGGCACATGGATGAGGGCCCCAACGCCCAGAGCCCGACCCCAACTGGGACGCTGAGACCCTGCGGTGTTGTGAAGACAGCTTGAAAGAAGAGTTAGAGTCTGGAAATGCATTTACTAACATGGATAAGGGAGAGGAGGAATGGCAATTAATGGTGATGCTAGCATTCCCCACCCCTGTCTCCATGGCTTTTCTTACAAGGTTAGCCTTGTAGGTTATTATTAGCTACTATCAGTTTAGTATGTACAAACTACAGTCTGTTCCCACATTCAACCTCAAGGCCACCACCGTGTTTTCAGCTATTTTTTCTCAAGTATCCTTTTCCCATCCTCATCCCCTGAGCAAGAAGTCTCAGAATTGGTCAGGCGTGCATGCCCTCCCCACAATGTGTCCTTGTGTGCAAGTCCACACCTGCTTCTGATGTCCTTGTTGCTCCAAGCACCAGGCATCCTGCCAGGGCTACAGGCATCTCTCACAACATATCCCCATTTTCTTTCTGCTGAGTTTTATTCAGCATTACTGAGAACATAGCGGCCTGAGTCTTTCTTATTCTTTGGCTTCTTGAGAATCTCTTCCAAACTAGACAAAGAAAAACAAGTGACAAACAAATTACTATCTAAGAAGCAATAGATGAGCCCATGAACCCATGACTTTGTGGAATAGGATGTAAGTCTGCAATACTATTGACCATACTTTGTAGCACTATAATCCTCTATAATTCAGGAAGCTACTTTTGAAAAGTGTCAGCAATATGGGTTTATAAGTCTGTAATTAAGCTTGAGGCATTACCATAACCCAAAATATGCTGTCTTCCTGTATCCCATTGAAACCTACTTTCATTATATTGTACAGGAGTTATACAAAAGGAAGCAGTATTCCAATCACATTTAAGTTGCACCCATTACTACAAACTAACTATTTGATCTCCTAACAATATAAGTGCTTACTGTAAATCTGCTACTTGCTTTGCAATACAGAGTCTATTTGTCTTTGAGAAGTCCACAATTGTTCAGCATCCCGATGCTAGGTTCTAACAAATTCTGCAGTCTGTACTGATTGATGCAGGGCCACTTCAGCCACATCAGTAGCAGTAACAGCAATGATACCCATAACAGTAGCGATTAACATGCCAAGGAATCTTTTAGCTCTTTTTTTCACATGGTCCATCAATTGCGGCAATATCATAGTTGCAGGGGAATCCTGCCAGGGTCGAGACAATTTAACCGTCATCTATACTCCAGTTCTAGCTCTAAGAATATATAAGCTTTCATGTGACTTGCTAAAAGGAATGGAAGAGTTAATACAGTGTAAAAAAAAACAGTATTTACACACAACGTAACCTAAAGTTTCGTTCCACCCCACCATACCCTTCATGATGATATAGGGGAGCCAAACACAGGCTCGAGCAAAGTGAGTAACATTCCAACAAAAGGTGATATGAGAAGAACTCCTAGATTGATTTACGAAACCCTTCCAGGCATGCATGGGAAATAAAGCAGCTCCTAACTTCTATACATGATTCTGTAGCCCTCGATGGCATAGTTTGAGGAGATGCGGGGGAAATCCCTCTATTGTGCCAGATGACTGTGTTATTGCTAGTTCTATCTGACAAAATGCTCACTGAACCGTTCTCTACCTTTTGGTGCCACCGCAAACTTGCTTTTGCTCGGGCAGAGCCAGAAGGACTCCAATCGATGACTCTTCCATAGGAAGTACAAACTAAAACCCAAGCCTGTTCAGCTCTATATTGAGTCCACTAAACCTAATGTTCAAGCATCTGAACTTCTGGAGTGGCATACCATGGCAAATCAGGTGAAGAGGTGTCATCCACGTGTTCTGAAACATTTTTAAATTTTTCTATACCTAACAAAACAAGTGACCTACCCCAGCATTCTATTTAGAAGTCTGCAAAATTGTCAACCACATTTGAGCACCCAGCATAAACAGTGCTCTCCAGCTCCCATGCAAATTGGCCTTCCTTCCATTTTCACCATAGAGTTCTCAATCATTTTCCCTTCTTCAGGCCTGAGTGGCCCTTTAGTATCCTAAGGCCTGGGCCATAATCAGGGCTGTCATTGCTAGAAATAGGGGAGTTGGTGTCATCTCCTGACCTGACTCACTGATAACCCACCACTTTTCTCCACTCCCGGAGCCTGACATTCTTGGCTGGGACCCAAAGCTTCCCTGTTCCTATAGAGATAGAAGCAAAACCTCAGCCCTATTTCAGTAACTCAGCAGGCACCCAATCTTTTTTCAGATTTTTGTAGTATACAGGCTTCTGCAAAGGCTCACTGGCTTGTTTCACCTAATGTCGATGAGCCGCTGTGCCACATCATTTATTTCAATTTAAAATTTTTAAAGTATATAATGCTCTATTAAACCTTTGTCCTAGGGTATTCCATATTCCCCTCATCGCTTGCACAGAGAACACAAAAAAGACACTCAGACAAAAATAAACAGACACTCAGACAAGAACAATTACCAGGGTGTAGTGGACCCAGAGAAGTCTGCCACCTACAACCTACACAAGACCAGAGATGATAAACGGAACCCAACAACAGGGCACCGGAGGCGGCATCTCGAGGCCTGGCCATGGTCCGGGAGATAGTACTGCGTCCAGTCTCTCCACAGACTCCTAGTGACTGGTCAACAAAAACAGGAACAGAAAGGGACCTTAAAAAGCACTGAAACTTGTAATTTACTCATTACCCCCCTTTTTTTTTTTCTTTTCTTTTTTTTAATAAAATCATGTGATTTTTACTGTTGACTCTATGCTGAAATGTCCTAAGTTTTAGACTAATTAACTATTAAAGAAAAAGGAAATTACCACGCGATAATGAAACCTGAGCAATGCAAGTTTGTGACTACAAGAATATCTTTTAATAATACAGCATTTAAAATTCTTTTTCCACAAACAGCTTTAGTTCCCGAGGACCTTCCAATGCATTGGGCCCTTCTAAAATAAAGAACAGATTAGTTGAAGCATATGTGAGGATATCAAGGGAAGGACGAAGCCTTGTTAATATTGCCTAATAATGTTTGAAAATCATTAAGTGTATTGAGAGCATCCCATCTAATTTTTATCTTTTGAAGAGTAATTTTCTGTTGCAAAATTTTATATTCTAAATATTGATAAGGAACTGAATCCTATATTTTCTCAGGAACTATCTCGAGCCCATACTTTTCCAGAGCAATTTTTCCAAATAAAAACATTTCTTTTAATGTTTCTTTCTTTTTTAGCACCCAAAGAATATTATCTGTGCAGTGATACACAAGGCACTGAGGAAATTTTTTCCTTACTTCTTGCAAAGGCATATTCACAAATGCTTGGCTCATGATAGGACTATTAAGCATGCCTTGGGGTCATACTTTCTATTGATACCGCTCCATAGGCTGAGAATTGTTTAAAGTAGGAATTGTGAACTCGAACTTTTATCTATCCTGAGGCTGTAAAAGAATAGTGTAAAAACAAGCTGTTAAATCTATCATCTTTAAAAACTAATTTCAGGGAATTAATGTAGGGTTAGGGAGCCCAGATGGCAAAGCTCCCATAGGCTAAATGACAGTATTGATTCTTCATAAATCTGTTAACATTTTCTATTTTCCTGACTTCTTTTTTATAACAAATACTGGTGAATTCTGTGGAGAAGAGGAGGGTTCAAGATGATTCCTGGCTGATTGTTTGTCTACTGATTGCTGTAACGCTTCTAATTTTTCTTTTGTCAGAGGCCACTATTTAACCCAGACAGGCTGGTCACTGAGCCATTTAAGTGGAAGGGCTCAGTGCTGAGCAGAGGCCTCTACTCTGAATCTGGAAAGCCCAAACCATGTTTGTTGAATTTTGGAGAAGTGAATAAGGGAGCCACAATGTCTTTTTTTTTTATCTTATCCAGACCTTTGAAAGGATTACAATTCATATTGAACATGATATTTTGAGTAGCCTGTGACAAAGTAGGAATGTTTAAAGAAGCTCCCTATTGTTGCAATAAATTTCTTCCCTATAAATTCACTGCAACATTAGCAATATAAGGCTTAAAGGAGGCTACTTGCCCCTCAGGACTATGGCAAGTCAGCACATTAACACTTTGAATAATTTCTGTAAGATGTACAATTCCTATGAAATGAACTATTGGGATGGCTAAGATTGTAGAGAAATAATAGAAACATCTGCTCCGGTGTCAAGCCTTTAATCTCTATACCATCAATAGATATCTTTAATTTAGGATGTTGTTCACCAATCATAGTTTGCCAGAATATTTGTTTCTCTTTTAACTGGAGCAGCTTTCCCTTGAACATAGTTAAGATTCACATTTGAGCAAATCTTTCTCCTGGTGCCATTTGGGTGGTCTGTCTCACACTAAACCACAACTTTTCTCTCTCCTTCACAATTTTCATCAATCACTCCAGTATGAACAAAAATTCCCTTGGAAGTATAACTACTTCGTCCTGCTATTAAGCCTACTGTTCCTTCAGGTAGAGGTCCAAAAATACTTGTTGATAATCTGTACACCACTCCAGCAGAAATTAAAGTAAAATGTTCAGGTGCAGTAATATCCAAGGGAGCGCTTTTTGTAGTAGCATGAATTAGATCTCCAACACACTGCCTGGTGGGTTCTGATTCTGCATCATTTGATGGGGAAGACCTGAGCTAATGGGAAACTGAAACCCCAAGTTTTTTTCCCTGAGCCCCAGGGGCAAGGGCCCTGCTTCCTGTTTCCTGACAACCAGTTTCCACATCTGTCCTTTTGAGATCAACAGTCGCTAGCTTAATGAAACCCTTTCCGACACCTGTGACAGGGTTCAGTAGGAGCCTGTCCTCTACCGGGGGGGTTTGCATACACTACTTTTCCTCCTTCCTTATTCCCTCTCCTCCAGTCTCTTCAAAGGTGCTCTAGTTTTCCACATTGATAACACTTCATTTGAGAACTTTGAAACCCTTTTTCTAAAGCTCCTGCTAACAGATTAACTTGATGTGTCCAAGAGCCGATATTATAACAAGCCTTCACATATTCTTCTAAAGGTGCCTCTTGAGCTTTCAGGAGTCTCAAAGCCCTTTCATGCTCTGCATTTGCATTTTCATAAGCCAAAGACTCTAAGAGTAAATCTTGGACCTTAGGGAGAGCCGCTGCCCTGACAATGGCTGTACATAGCTGAGACAAAAAATCAGTATAACTCTCCCTAGGACTCTGTGTCATTTTAGTAAATGATTGAGGATGCTTCCAAGGTGGCTCAACTCGAGACCAAGCTCTTAACACTAATAATTTCACTTGTAACAAGGTTTCTTTGGTCGCCTGACATTGCTGCTCAAGGGTAGTAAAGTTTCCTGTACCTGTCAGTTCTTCAAGAGTAGCCCCTAGACGGTTTTGTGCAGTGTTTCTTTGAGCCACCTGTTGGACTTCCTCTCTATGCTGGCTTTTCATTTGCAAACAGGGACCTGGCTCTAACACAGTTTTCATAATAGCTTCCCAATCTGACAGTAACAATTGTTCTGTGGCTATCCTGCTTAAAAGACCTGTCACATAAAGTGGGCTGCATACTATATTGATTGATAGATTCTTTAAGTATTCTTAGAAATTTATGTTTTACTGGAGATTATCATACATTGATACCCACCACACCCCACCCCACCCCCCAAGGAAATTCATCACTGGAGGGAAATGCCTGTCTCACTCCAGCCTTGTAGTTTATTATTAGCTACTATCAGGTTGGTCTATACAAACTACAGCCAGTTCCCACTGTGTTTTCAGCTATTTCTTCCCAAGTGTCCTTTTCCAATCCTCACCCTCAAGCAGAAATTCTCAGAATTGCTCAGGTGTGCACGCCTTCCCTGTAATGTGTCCTTGTGCGCAAGTCCACACCTGCTTTGATGAGCTTGTTGCTCCAAGCACCACGCATCCTGCCAGTGCTACAGGCATCTCTCACAGCACCACGCCCACTCTAAAGAGGCTGCTTCCACAGCAGAAAGTGGTTGTGCCAGGGCCGGACTCAAACAAGAAGGTGGTTCGTTCTCTAGGACAGGCAGTCATGAGCACAGACAGTCTCGTTGTGCTCCGAGACCTGCCGCGGGACCCGCTGCATAGAGGATAAAACTCTTGGCTTGTTGAGAAGAGAGAGAGAAAAGAGAGAGAGCAGAACAGAGAGACAAAGAGAGAGAGTGTGGATGATCGCTGCATCCCATAATGAGAGACAGGGCTCCCACCGCACAGGCATGAGCTCATGCACTCTAGAACTCAGTTTCTCTGATGCAGCCAGTCCGTCCTGCTTCGCATCCAGGCTGTGCGGGGCGGCATCGCGCCTTGTGTGTGGGTCCAACGACAAATAGGAAAAACACCCAGGCACCCTGGGAGGGAGAGAGAGAAAAGAAGTGAGAGAGAGAAGAGAGAGAGACAGAGACAGAGAGGGAGAGTGTGGCCAAACGCTGGAGCCTGTCAAGAGCGACACGGCTCTCGCTGCACATGCTCCCGCTAATGCACTCTAGAAATCAGCGACACTGACAGGGCGGTCGTTCACCCTTGGGTTCCAAGTTGTGTGGGGCTATCTCGCACCTTAAGTGTGGGTCCCACAGAAAAAAAGAACAAACGCCCATGCTCACTTAAGAGAGAGAGAAGAGAGAGAGACACAGAAAGACTGAGAGAGAATGTGGCCCATCGCTGCAGGCGGTCCCTAGCGGCAGGGCTCTCACTGCGCATGCACACTAGAATGTCGCGTCTCCGACATGACGGGCCAGTCCCACTAAAATAACAAACACCTAAGGTTTACTGGGAGAAAGAGAAGAGAGAGAGAGGAGAGAGAGTTAAACAGACAGAGAAACCAAGAGAGAATGAGGCCAATCGCTGCAGGCTGTCCCGAGCGGCAGAGCTCACTATGCCTGTGCACGCGCATTCGCACTAGAATGCAGCATCTGACGCGGCCAGCCGGTCCCACTAAAAGAAAAAATGTCTAAGCTTTTCTGTGAGAAAGAGAAGAGAACAGAGAGAAGAGAGAGTTAAACAGATAGAGAGACTGACAGAGAATGCGGGCAATCACTGCAGGCTGTCCCTAGCAGCAGGGCTCTCACTGCGCATTTGCGCGCACATGCATACTAGAACTCAGAAGCTCTGACCCAGCCGGTAGGTCTTGCTGTCCTCCACTGGCATCCGGGGGCACCATGGCTGGAGGGCGGCAAAAGTTGGGAGGAGGCAAAAGCCTATAGCACCCGATATTCCCAGGCTGTCTCTCATCCAAGTACTAACCAGGCCCTACTCTGCTTAGCTTCAGAGATCAGACGAGATCAGGCGCTTTCAGGGTGGTATGGCCGTAGATGGGACAATCTTTCACCTGCTGATCCAGGAAATCAAGCCTAGCCTCCGAGTGCTGAATATGCCCGCGCCTACAGCGCATTGCCTGTAGCATTTCAGGGGTTCCCTCCGCCCTGGCTGCAGAGAGGGAGTTCCAGTTGCGCTAAGGCATGGCCAGTATTGACCCAGTTCATGGCATTGCCCGAGCTCTTGTCAGGTGCCCTCGCATCCCAGGTCTCCCCAGCCTGGGCTTCTCGGCAGTACCCCGCCCAGGCCGGCCTGCCATTTTCTCAACCACCTGCGTACCTAGAACCTGTGGCCCGGGTTAAATTTGGACGGCAGCCCTGACCCAGACACACCACTACCCTGTGCTCCCCACCAAGTGGTGCCCAGCCCGCCCAACACACAAGCAGAGTCCTAGGCCACACCTGGGGCATCGCTCAGGACAACCCAGCTCTCGCCATCCCCCCAAGAGCAGAGAACTGCCCTGTCTGCTGCCCCTTGTCTTCACATTGACTCTCTCCATCAAGAGAGACAGACAGACGAAGAGAGGGAGAGCCCAAAGACAGAGGGACGGAGAAACCCAGAGACACAGAGAGTGACCGGGAAGGAAGGAGGGAGGAGGACACAGGTCGCCAGGGCGAGAGGCCCAGGGAGAGCCACGGAGGAGGGGACGGGGTCATAGGGGAAGGGGAGGGCCTCAGGAGCTGCCTGAGATCCAACACGGAAAGGGACAGAGACGGAGAGAGAGATGAGAGGTGAGATGCCGTGCACCAGAGAGCGCAAGCCCGTGCCTGCCCATGCAGAGTAAAGTTCTCTGCTGCCATTTTATGTACTCTTTGGAAAAATACAGAAATGAATGTTATGAAATATTCCCTGCTTTCATCTTATGACCATTTTTAAAATCACTAGTTAGTATATGTCATTATAAAAAAAAATTTTTTTTTACTACCATATTGTGGGCATTTGGGAATAACACCCGAGTGTATGCCATCATAAAGATAAATTTTCTGTTCTGATCTACTGCACATCTTGGAATAAAACGAGACTTGAAATTATTAAATGTTATTCTCTGCTACCATCTAGTGGGCATTTTGTGTATGACAAAAGTGCACATAGGGTGTGAGATGAAATTTTTATCTCCAGTTTCGTGTTACCTTTGAATAAGCACAGGAGTGCATGTCACGAAAACTTGTTCTCTCCTGAATTTTTGTGTGCATTTAAAAAAAAATACCCACATGTAAGTCGTCAAAAAATTATCTTAAATCCTGATATAGTGTGCATATTGGGAAATACATATGTATGTAAAAAATGTTATTCTCTGCTGCTATCTGTGGCGATTTCAGGATTAACACTAAGATGTTTCTCATCATGAATACTAAATCTCTGCTGCCCTGTAGTGGGATTTTTGAAAATAACACCACAGCACACTTCATGAAAAGCTACTTCTGTTGCTACTATTGTGCTTTTTATAAATAACACCCAAGAGAAAGTCATCAAGAAATAGTTTTGCCTGCTGCCGCTTTGTGTGCATCTTGAGGGGAAAAAAAGGGCATGTCATGAAAAAATGTTCTCTGCTGCCATCTTGTGGGAATTTTGAATATAATGACCAATCTAAGGCCATGCTGCCCCGAATACGCTGGATTTCATCTGATTTCAGAAGTTAAGCAGTGTCAGGCCTGATTATCATTAAGAAATTTTTTTCTGCTGCCATTTGATGTAAACCTTGGGAATAACAAGAATGCAACATGAAAAATTGTTCTCTACTGCCATCGTGTGCGTATTTTGAAAATTACTTCCAGGTGCATATCATCGCAAAAAATTTGTTGTCATCTCTTGAGAATTTCGGGAATAAAACCTTACTGTAGGACATCAGGAAATTCCTGCCCCACACTTGTGTGCATCTGTAAATTACACAAGAATGTAAGTAAAATAATTATTCTCTGCTCCCATTTGGTGGGCATTTGGGGAATAACACCACAGTGTATGTCAGGTAAATTTATTGCTGCTATGTCATGTGTAATTAAAAACACTCCAGCTTATGTATTTTAAATTTTTCTCTACTGCCATTTGTGTGCATCTTAGAAATAAAATAGGAGACCGAGTCATAAAAGTGTTCTCTGCAGCCATCTCGTGAACATTTTTAAAATAACACCAAGGTCCATTATAAAAATTTGTTTTCTGATGTCATCTTCTTGGCATTTTGAAAATAACATCATAAATATTTATTCACTGCCGCAATCTGCTGGTAATTTTGGGAGTAACACCACATCGCATGTCATAAACCATTTTGCTGCAATCCTGTGCAGTTAGAAAATAACACCTAACGGCATGTCATTGAGCAATTTTTTTTTGCAGTGGCCATTTTGTGTATTTTGAGAAAAATACAACAATGCTCATGAAAATTATCTCTGCTGCCATCTCACTGGCATTTTGAGAATAGCAGGCACATGAATGTCATCATTAGAATTTTTCTGCTTCCATCTGGTGGCCATTTTAGAAATAACACCAAGGTATAGGTCATCATGAAAATTTATTTCCTGTGCCCATCTTTGGAATAATACCAGAATGTAAGTAATAAAGTTATTCACTGCTGCCATCCAGTGTATATTTTAGTAATGACACCTCAGTATTTGTCATCATGAATTTTCATTCTCTGCTGCTATCTTGTGGGCAATTTTGAAAATAATCTCATGGTGTTTTTTGAAGAGGAACACAGCACATGTCATAAAGAATTATTTCGGCTGCTATGTCATGTGCATTTTGAAAATAATAAATAAGAGCATATCATTATAAAAAGTAGTTATAAACAACCATTTCATATGTATTTTAGGAAAAATACAGTTCACATAATGGCAAATTCTCTGCTTTCATCTTGTGGGCATTTTGAAAATAACAAGCAGGCAAAAGTCATAAAAAAATTTTTTCTGCTGCCATCCTGTGGGCGTTTTGGAAACAGCACCATGAAAATATATTTTCTTGTCTACATCTTTGAATACATCAGTATGTAAGCAAATGTTATTGTCTGCTGTCATCTGGTGGGCATTAGGAATAATACCGAGTATTTAACATCATGAATATTTGTTCTCGCCAATTAGGTAGGTGTTTTGTGCATGACAGAAGAGTGCCTGTTGGGCATGAAGTTATGAAACCTTTACCTTTGCTGCTATTTCATGTTTTTAACTTATGCATGAGATAACAGCAAAAATAATTGTTTTAGATGCGATGTGGTGTTATTCTTCCGATTCCCACAAAAATGGTGGCAGAAATGAATGTACATGACCAGCTACGTTTGGATGTTATTCCCCAAACGTCCACAAGATGACAGCAGAAAAAAATTTATAATTACATTCACCTGGGTATTATCCAAATGACAAGCAGAAGGCAGTAGATAACAATTTTTTATAACTTGTAGTCCGATTTTGTTCCATGAAGATTTAATCTAAATAGCAGCAGAGAAAACATTTATAACGACATATGCTAGGGTGTTATTTTTTAAACATACATGACATAGCAGTAAAAACTTTTCTTGACAGACACTGGGGTGTCATTCCCAAATGGCAGTACATAATGATTTTTCATGACGACAACATTCGGTGTTATTCCTAAAATGCCCACTGGATGCCTGCAGAGAATAATTTATTTTTACTTATGCTCTTGTCTAATTTAAAAGACGCACAAAATATTGAGGCAGAGGATGAATTTTCATGATGTCCTATAGTAAAGTTTTATTCCCAAAGTTTCCACCAGATGCCAATGGAAAATATTTGTTGGTGTATACACCTGGAATTTTCAAAATGCCCACGAGATGACAGCAGAAAATGTTTGTGAGTTGCACTCCTGTGTTATTGCCAATATTCACACAAAAATGGCAGCAGATAAAACTTTTATAACGACATACCCTGGGGTGTTATTTTTTAAATGCACACTAGATAGTGGCAGAAATGACTTTCAAGACATACTGTTGTGTTACACCCAAAATGCCCACCAGATGGCAGCAGAAAATAAAATTTTATAATGACGAATTTAATTATTACTTTCAAAATTAAAATGCCCACAAGTTGGGAGCAGAGTATAACTTCCATGGCTTGCACCCTGTTATTCCCAAGATGCTCACAAAATGGCAACAGAAAAAAACTTTTCCTAAGGAAAGACCTTTAGTGTTTTTCTAAATGCACAAGATAGCAGAAATAAGTTTGCAAGACATGCACTGTGGTGTTACTCACAAAATACAGACCAGAGGGCAGGAGGGAACAATTATTCCAGATGACACACACTGGGGTGTTATTCTAAAATGCCCACCCAATAGCTGCAGGAAATTTTTATTACATGCAGTTGGTGTTATTTTCAGAAAATATAGGAGATGGCAGAACAAAATAACTTATTACTTACACTCTGATGTTATTCACAAGATTCACTTAGATAAGGGCAGAAAATAAAAGTTCATGATGCCACACAACCAAGTGTTATTACCCGAATGTCCACAGCATGGCAGCAGCAGATGAATATTTATGATGACCTACACTACGCTGTTTTTGAAATGCCCACAAAATGGCTGCAGAGAATATTTTATGACATGTGCTCCTGTGTTCATCCCCAGATTCACAAGAAATGGGAGCAGAGGAAAATTTTGTACCATCATGCCCTATGGTGTTATTTTTAAAATACACACGAGATACCACAGAAATAACTTTAAATGACATGCACCGTGGTGTTATTTGCTGAATGTCCACACCTGATGGCAGCAGAAAATTACATTTAATCAATTACACTCTGATGTTATTCCAAAATTCACAGTAGATGAGAGAAAAAAATATATTTTCATGACGGCATATACACTCGGATATTATCCCCAAAATGCCTACAGGACAGAGGCAGAAAATAAATTTTTATAATGGCATACACTTAGTTGTTATTTTCAAAATGCCCACGAGATGGCTGCAGAGAATAACTTTTCATGACATGCACGTCTGTATTTTTCCCAAGATGCACATTAAAAAGCCACAGCAATTTTTCATGACATGCTTGCCACTAGGTGTCATTTTCAAAATGCACATGAGATAGCAGAAAAAAAAATATTTTTTATGACATGTACTGTGGTCTTTTTTGCAATGCCCACCAGATCCCAGCAGAGAATATTCATGATGACCTACGCTGAATGTTATTCCAAAAATGCACACCAGATGGCAGCAGAGAATAATTTTTTAGTAATTTCATTGATGTTATTTCGAGATATACAGTAGATGAGAACAGAAAAGATATTTTCATGACGACAAAATCTCAGGCATTATTCCCTAAATGCCCTCAGAGTGGCAGCAGAAAATAAATTTTTATGATAACATACACAAGCTAGTTATTTTCAAAATGGCACGAGATGGCAGCAGAAAATAAGTTTTCATGACATGAACTTCTCTTTTTTCCAATAGGCACATGAAATGTCCACAAAAAGCAACGTTACATAATGAAATACCCTTTGGTATCATTTTCAAAATGCACATGAGATAGCAGTGGAAATTATTCTTTATGACATGTGTTGTGGTCTTATTTACAATATGCCAACCAGATGGCAACAAAGAAAAATATTCATGATTATAGCACTCCAGTGTTATTTCTGAAATACCCACCAGATGGCAGCATAAAATAACACGTTGTACTTACACTCTTGTGTAATTTCAGGATGAACACAAGCTTCAGGCCAAAGATGAATTTTCATGACCACCAACACTAAGGTTTTATCCCCAAAATGCCCACTAGATGTGTAAAAAAATAAGTTTTTTGATGACATACAAGTAGATGTAATTTTGAAATGCCCACGAGTGGGCAGCAAAAGACAATTTTCATGACACGCATACCTGTGTTATTCCCAAGATTCATATGAAATGAGAGCAGAGAAAAATTTTATAGCGACATGCCCTTGGGTGTTATTTTATGAGTGCACACAAGATAGCAGGAGCACTTAAATTTTCATGCTATGCAAAGTGATGTTATTCCCGAAACTCCCACGAGATAGAAGCAAAGGATGAATATACATGAAAACAAACAATGGCTGCTTATTGCTTAAAAGCCCACCAGAAGACAGCAGAAAATAACCTTTGATTATTTTCCCTCGGCAGTTATTTTATAAATGCACACTAGATGGCAGCAGAGAATAACTTTTTATTACTTATACTCTATTATTCTCAAAATGCTCACCAAATGGCAGCAAAGAATGAATATTCATAATGACAAAACTGGTGGTGTTCCTAAAATGGTCACCAGGTGACAGGAGAGATTAACTTTTCTTACAATCTAGAATTGTTGAGATGCACACAAGATGGGTGCAAAAAACAAATTTGTATCTGAACTATGTTCAGATTTTATTCCCAAAATTCACATCAGATATCAGCAAATAAATTTTTATAATAAAATACACCTGGTTATTTTCAATGTGCCCACAAGAGGGCAGCAGAAACAATGTTTCAAGACATGCAATTCTTGTTTTTAACAAAATGCATGCACATTGGCAACAGACAAAACCATTTTATGCTGACGTACCCTTGGGTGTTCTATATAAAATGCACATGAGATAGCAGCTTAAATATCTTTTCATGATATGCACTGTAGCGTTACTTCCAAAATTCCCAATGGATTGAAGCAAAGAATAAATATTCATGACAACCACTCAAGTGTCATTCCTAAACAACCCACCAGAAGGCAGCAGAAAATAAATTTTTATGATAACATACACTTAGGTGTTATTTTCAAAATGCCCACGAGATAACAGCAGAGAATAATTTTTCATAACACACACTCCTTGTTTTTCTCAAGACACACACAAGTAGCAGCAGACACCTTTTCATGACAACATGCCCTTAGGTGTTATAATCAAGCACATATGAAATAGCAGCAGAATTAACTTTTTATGACCTGCCTTGTGGTGTTATGGTCAAAATACCCACAAGATAACAGCAGTGAATGAATATTCAGGGTGACCTACACTAGGGTGTTCTTCCTAAAATTCCCACCAGATGGCAGCAGAGAGTTTTTTATTATTATTATTACTTCCACTCTGAAGTTATTCCAAGATGCAAAGTAGATGAGAGCAGAAAATGTTATCATGATGGCATACACTGGGCTGTTATTACAAAAAAAATGCCCACAGGATGGCAGCATGAAATTAATTTTCATTATAACATACACTAGGTTGTAAGTTGCAAAATGTCATGAGGTGGCAGCAGAAGATAGTTTTTCATGACATACATTTCCCTGATTTTTCCCAGGATGCACATGAAATGTCCATGGACAGTAACTTTTCACAACCACATACCCTTAGGTGTCATTTTCAAAATGTGCACGAGGTAACAGCTAGTCGTTTTTTATGACATGTTGTGTGATCTTTGCAAAATGCCCAACAGATGGCAGCAGAGAATAACTTTTTTACTTACACTCTTGTGTAATTCCCCCCAAGATTGTACACAAGATTGGGACAGAAGATGAGTTATTATGACGACCTACACTAAGGTTTAATACTCCAAATGCCCACTATGTAGTATAAAAAAAATAATAAACTTTTTGATGACATACAACTAGATGAAATTTTCAAAATGCCTACAAGGACAATTTTCATGATACACACTCCTGAGTTATTCTCAAATTTCTCACTAAGTGGGAGCAAAGAAAAATATCAAAACAAGATGCCCTTTGGGTGCTATCTTTTAAATGCATCTGAAATGGAAGCAGAGGAAATTTTTCATGATTGCATTCCTGTGTTATTCTCAGATGGCAGCAGTGAATGAATATTCATGGTGACCAGCACTTGGGTGTTCTTCCTAAATGCCCACCAAATGGCAGCTGCAAAAATTATATTGACATACACTTGCATGTTATTATTAAAATGCCCATGAAATGGCAGCAGAGAATAGTTTTTCATGACATGCAATCATGTTCTTTTCCCAAGATACACACAAAAGGCAGCAGATAGCTTTCATAATATCATGCTCTAGAGTTTATTTTTAGAATACATATGAGATAACAGTAGAAACGACATTTTATGAGATATACTGTTGTTTATTTGCACACTGGATGGCATCAGAAAATAAATTTTGTTTACAGACACTGGTCAAATTCCCTACATACACACATGATGGGGGCAAAAAATTAATTTTCATGATGTCCTAAACTCTGGTGTTATTCCAAAATGCCCATCAGGTGGCAGCAGAAAAGAAATTTTTATGATGGCATACAACTGGGTGTTAACTTGAAATGCATATGATAGCAGAAATAACTATTCATGAGATGCACCACTGTGCTATTCCCAAAATCCCACCAGATGGTAGTAGAGTTTAAAGTATTATGATGACATAGACCCTATATGGCCACCGTATGGCAGTAGAAAATGAATATTCATGATCAAGCATTCAGGTATTATTACTACAATATTACACTTGATGGCAACAGAAAATTAATTTTTATGATAATCTACATTATTATTCTCAAAAAAACCCACAGGATTGCAGCAGAAAAACAATTTTATGAAATACTCTGGCTAATTGTGTTATTTTCACAATTTCCATGAGATGGCAGCAGAGAAAAATTTTTCAAGACATGCACTGCTGTGTTATTCCTAAGATTCACACAAAATGACAGCAGAAAAAAAAACATTATAATGATATACCCTGAGGAGTCATTTTTTAAATGCACATTAGATAGTAGTAGCAATAACTTTTCAAGACATACAGTCCTGTGTTATCCCCAAAATGCTGAGCCAATGGTAGCAGCAAATAAATTTTTATATTGACATACACTTGTCTGTTATTTTCAAATGCCCACCAGACGGCAGCAGAGAATAATTTCTCATGATATGTACTTTTTTGTTTATCCCAAGATATACACAAGATGTCCACGTACAAGAACTTTGTTTGACCGAATGTCCTTAGGTGTCATTTTCTAACTGTATGAGATAACAAAAGAAATAACTGTTTATGATATGTGCTATGGTGTTATTCCCAATGTGACAACCAGATGGCAGCACAGAATGAGTATTCAAGATGATCTACAGTAGGATATTATTTTCAAATTGCCCACAAGACTACAGCAAAAAATTACTTCTTCATTACAAACACTCCTGTGTTTTTCACAAGATGCAAGTGAAATGGCAGCAGAAAACTTTTCATAACATTCCACGGAGTTTATTTTCAGAATGCACATGAGATAGCAACAAAATTACATTTTATGACACACGCTGTGATTTATATGAAAATGCTCACCATATGGTGGCAGATGAATGAGTATTCATAACAAACATTCAGGTAATATTTTCAAAATGCCATCCAGATGGCAGCAAGAATAAATTTTATTACACTCGTGTTATTCTCAAGATGCGCAATAGATGAAGGCAGATAATAAATATTTACGGTGACCTACACCAGGTTTTATCCCTAAAGTGTCCACCAGATAGCAGCAAAGAGTAACTTTTTATTTCATACACTGTGGTGTTATTCCCAAAATGCCCACCAGATGGTAGCAGAAAATAAATTTTAATGATGACATATACTTGGGTCTTATTTTCAAAATACCCACGAGATGCAGCAGAGAAAAACTTTTCATAATGACATGCCCTGGGTGTTATTTTCAAAGTGAACATGAAAAAGAGGCAGAAATAACTTTATGAGCAGCACTGTCATGTTATTCCCAAATTGCCCACGAGATGGCAGCAGAGAATGAATATTCATAATTACCTGTACTTGATGACCTGTATTCAGATGTTATTCCCAAAATGTACACGAGATGGTAGCAGAGGACAACGAATAACATTTCGTGATCTAGCCTCTAGTGCTATTCCCAAAATTTCCCACCAGATGGCAGCAGAGAACAATTTTGCGTGACATTCACGCCTGTTTTATTCCTAGGATTCACATGAAATGGCAGCAGAGAAAAAATTTATAACGACATACCCTGGGCTGTTTGTTTTTTAAATGCACACAAGATAGTAGCAGAAATAACTTCATGACATGAACTGTTGTGCTATGCCCAAAACGCCCACCAGATACCAGCAGAAAAAATTTATGACATAAACTAAGGTATTGTTTTCAAAATGCCCATGAAACAGCAGAGTATAACTTTCATGCTATTCCCAAGACGTTCACAAAATGGTGTCAAAGAAAACTTTTCCTAGGGGAAGACCCTTAGTTATATTTTTAAAACACACATGAGATAGCAGCAGAAATAAGTTTTCAAGACATTCACTGTGGTGCTACTCACAAAGTACAGACCAGATGGCAGGAGAGAACAAATATTCAAGATGTTATTCCTGAAATTCCCATAAAGTGGCAGCAGGAAATAAATTTTTATGCATACACTTGGTTTTATTCCCTAAATGCACAAAAGATGGCAGCACAAAATAACTTTTTCACTTACTCTGATGTTATTTACAAGATATATAGTAGATGAGGGCAGAAAATTAAATTTTATGATGCCATACACTTGGGTGTTATTCCTAAAATGCCCTGCATGGCAGCAGGGGATGAATATTCATTATGACAAACAATAAAGTGTTATTCCTAAAATGTCCACCAGAGAACAGAAGAGAATAACATTTAATTACTTACACATTGGTGTTATTCAAGATGCATAGTAGATGAGAGGAAAATATATTTTCATGATGGCATACACTGGGGTGTTGTCTCCAAATTGCCCACAGAACAGCGGCAGAAAATAAATTTTTATAATGGCATACACTAGCTTCTTATTTTCGAAATTCCCATGAGATAGCAGAAGAGAACATTTTTTTATGACATACATTTTTGTATTTCTCCCAAAATGCACACAAAATGACAGCAGACAGCAACTTTTCATAACGACATGCCCTTAGGTACTATTTGCAAAATGTACAAGATAGCAGCTGAAATTATTATTTATGATGTGCTGTGGCCTTCCCAAAATGCATACCTGATGTCAGCCATCCCAAACTGCCCTCCAGAAGGCCTCTGAGAATGAATATTCATGATGACAACACTAGGGTTTATTCCTAAAATATACACCAGATTGCACCAGAGAATAACTTTTTATTCTGGATTAATT
This sequence comes from Cynopterus sphinx, assembly GCA_030015415.1. Classification (NCBI taxonomy): domain Eukaryota; kingdom Metazoa; phylum Chordata; class Mammalia; order Chiroptera; family Pteropodidae; genus Cynopterus; species Cynopterus sphinx. The sequence continues at coordinate 67,143,311 of CM057383.1, forward strand.
TCCAAGATGAACACAAGATTCAGGCAGAAAATAAAATTTTATGATGACCTACACTAAGGTTATATCTCAAAATGCCCAGATGGCAACAGAAATTTTTTTTTTGATGGCATACCTCTGGTATAATATTTAAATACCCACGAGATGGCAATTTTCATGACTCACACTGCTTTGTACCCAATTTTTACATGAAATGGGAGTAGAGAATAATTTCATAACGACATGTCATTGGGTGTTATTTTTTAAATACACAAGCAATACCACCAGAAATAAGTTTTATGTTATGCAACCTGCTGTTACTCCCAAAATGCCCACAACTTGGCTACAAAGAATGGATGTTTATAATGAAAAACACTAGGTAGTTATTACTTAAAAGTCCATTGATTGGTCTATGGCCATGCCACCCTGAAGACATCTGATCTCGTCTGATCTTGGAAGCTAAGCAGGTTCGAGCCTGGTTAGTACTTGGATGGGAGAGCAACTAGGAAGACTGGATGCCGTAGACACACACACAAAAAGACCATTGATAGAAGCAGAAAAAAACTTCTGATTACTTACACTGTGGAGTTATTCCCAAAAATACCCAACACACAGCAGCAGAGAAATACATTTAATTACTTTCACTCTGTCATTATCCCAAGATGCAGAGTAGATCAGAGAAAAAAATAATTTTCAGGTAGGCATGCACTTGGGTGTGATTCCAAAAATATCCAGAGGAAGACAGCAGAAAATAAACTTTTATGATGACGTATACTTGAGTGTTATTTTTAAAAATGCCCACAAGAAGGCAGCACAAAATAATTTTTTGTGACATATAATCCTGTTTCTTTCCCAAAATGCACACTAAATAGCAGCAGAAAGCAACTCTTCATAATGTCATGCCCTTGAGTTTATTTTCAGAGTGCACATAAAAGCAGGAGTAACTTTTCATGGCACACACTGTTGTGTTATTCTCAAATTGCCCACAAGATGACAGCAGAGAATAAGTTTTTTAATATACTGGTCAAATTCCGTAGATGCACACAAGATAGGGACATAAAATTATTTTTCATGATGTCCTACACTCCAGTGCTATTCACAAATGTCCCTTGGATGGCAGCAGAAACTAAATTTTTAAATATGCCCTGGGTGTTCTTTTTTAAATGGCCACGAGATGGCAGCAGAGAACAACTTTCCATGACCTACACTGCCGTATTATTCCCAAGATTCACACAAACTGGCAGCAAAGAAAATTAAGTGACACACTCAAGGATGTTAATTTTCAAATGCACACGAGATAGCAGCAGAAATAACTAGATAGTCACTACACCGTACCTATTGCTTCTTTAGTAAAACGTTTAAGAAATTTCTGTCCATTGGTGTTCTGCCACTACATAAACACGGCTTCCAAATAACAACAGTAAAACTCCTTTAAGGGATTATTCAGCCTCGGAGGACACACAATCTTTTTAGCTATTCTGTATCCATCCCGCCTCGCTTTTCACCAGAGAATGAAGATTCATAATGACCTACGCTTGATGACCTATATTCAAGTGTTATTCCCAAAATGAACACGAGATGGCAGCAGAGAATAAGAAATAACGTTTCACGACCTACACTGGTGCTATTCCCAAAATGCACACCAGATGGCAGCAGAATAAATATTCATAATGACCTGCACTTGGTGACTTACATTCTGCTATTATTTCCAAAATGCACATGAAATGTCAGCGAAGAAGAGTGTTTCTCTGCCTTAAGGGCTCTGCCCACCATTCAAATAAGAGTCAAAAACCTCAGTACTTAGCTCATTTTGAAATAACTCCTGTCCTTTACACGTCTCTTCTCACCTACTGCTTCTGTTTGTCAGATGAGGAAGAATAATTAATATATCTTTTACAGGTATTTAAACTGAAGGTTAATTCTAACACAATTCTGCATCCAGGACACCACACTCACACAGGATCCTGGACAGAGTAATCCAAACAGTCTTTGCAACTTTGAGTTGAATCTTGGCTATTCTATTTGAAGAAAACTTGTACATAACCTAATGGTACAGGTTGCCACATACTCACTCAAGCTGGTTTTCATTCTGGGACTTGGACGGGCAGCTGGGGATAGGGATGGGTGGGGAGGAAGAAGGTGGTCCAGCCCATCACAGGAGTACAACCAGCACCAGATTCTTATAACGATGACTTCCTCACTTCTACTCTCTGACATCCTCTGGCCTTTTAAGTCTGTTCTTGTTCAAGCCAGAGTAATGGCCTGCTCTTGCCCATGTTCCTTTCCTCTGAGGTCTCAACATCCCCCTCCTCTGTTCTCGATCACCTCAGACTTTGCAGGACCCAGAGCACCAGGGACACCCACTGTGCTCCCAATGTGGGTCCCAAGGCTGTAAGCTCCTCCTAGTTGGCTCCTCCCAACAAGCCCCTGGTGGCAGTGATGAGGTAAAACTGGAATCTGACTTGTACAGTCTGCTCATTCCCCCTGAGTAAAAGAAAAAGTAGACTCTACCCATAACACATTTTGCATTTACACTCTCACCCTATTTTTGTTCCTTTAAAAAATATATTTTCTTATGGACTTTTATACCAAAATGTTTTCTGTAAAGCAAAAATTCAGAAATGAGATTTCTTTAGGTTAGATTTAATTTTGTGCACAAAGATGTGTCCTTGAAGAGTGTTGTGTGTAAAATGAGGTGAGCAGTCTGCCGTTTCTTTGAAGTCTGAGGAGCAAAGGGCAGAGCACACCTGATACAATTGTTGCTTTCATGGTGTGCTCAGTTTCCCCACCTTTATCTCCAGACTCAAGGATGGGGAACACAGATCTCACAGTTTCTTACAGGAGCCAAAATTTAGGGATCTGAATAAAAAGGGGGGGGCGGATAGCAAGTAGCTAAAAGAAAGCATTGTGTGTCTGGAGCAGCCCACCTTCTCAAACTGTTGGAAGCAAGCACCAACTGGAACCAGTCTCTGGGCTCAGGATCAGCAGAAGCAGTACTGGCCTGGGGGCTGGAGCAGTGGCCATGGCACCATCTGCCAGGTGTCTGTGGGATCGGCATCCAGTCCTGTGCTGAGGTTAAATCATAGTCTCATTAACTGTATATTCACTATGTCAGGCAATGTGCTTAGTGCTTTGGGTGACTATATTCTCACCTCCTTATTCTTTTAAAACCACTTTTATGAAGGTATGATTGACATACGAAAAAGCTATACCTGATGAGTTTAGAGATCTCACCTGTGAACCATCCCCACCCATATAGTATGCCATAAACATATCCATCCACCTACAAAAGTTTCTGTGCACCCTCTTTATTATTATTATCATCATTATCTGTGTGTGTGGTGAAAACCATAAAATTCATCCCTTTAGCAAATGTCAGTGTACAATGCAGTATTATTAGCTGTAGGCACCACGATGTGAAGTAGACCCAGAATTTATTCATCTCGCATAACTGAAACTTTCCACCCCAAATAACACATTGTGCATTACCACCAAGACCAAGCCCAGGCTGCTAGCACTATAGCCAGCAGTCATTCACCCCAGGTTTCCAGACCCTCAACCACAGAGCAGAGGGGAGGGGAGGGGCCACTCTGAGCCCATGAGAGTTGGGGAGCTAAGGAAACCTCGTTTCCTGACTTCTTCTTTTCTGCTGGCTGTTGGCTCTGTTCCTTAGAGGGATCGAAATGAGAAGAGTGTGTGGCCAGCTTGTTGCCTCTTTTCTGGTTTCCACCTGGTGGGGAATGTAGTTTACCTGTGGGCTGTAACTTCCTCCTCTGTCTTCCAGGTTCTAGCTTCTCCAGGAGTCCGAGGGCCTCATGGGCCATCATTGTCGTCCTCCTTATGCTGTTTGGCACTAATTTTTGGACTGTTGCTGACTGGCCATTGACAGGTACTCAAATACTGGATTTCTAGACAAGGCACAAGTGCAAGTTCTTTAGGGGCCCTCCGAATCCAGTGCCCTGCTTAGCCTCTCCCAACCTACCTCAGCTCTTGCATTCAATGGTGTGCCCTGTGAGCGAGTGTTGCTGCTATTTTTCACTTAGAAACTAGCTTTTTGTCTTGGCATTAACGTGATGGCACAAGCCCAGCTATTTCTCACTTTGCTCACTTGGCCTACTGAAAATGTATGTTCTCATAGAAGCAGAAGTGACAGCTGACTCCACTCACAGGCCTTTCTGCTTGCCCTGCCACTGTTATACAGTTCACGTGCACTTAGGGAAGGTCGACTGGCCTGTGTCCTAATTCGATGTACACTAGAATATGAGTTTCCAGTGTTCCTTTTTTGCAGACACCCCCAGACTCTGCAGGCAATTCTCTTAGAGCCAGAAATTCTCAACTGGATTTTGCAAAAAGGCTGAGGAAAGCCGCAGCAGCCCCTCCTAAGCCCGCAGTTTCCGGCTCCAGTGATTCTTACTTTTCTCCTTTTGCTCCTCCTTCTTCCATGGATGGAGTAATTAGGGTTACTGAGAGGCCTTTCTGCTTGGTTAGTATGTTGGAGTACTCACTGCTTCTCTGCCCTCAGCTCTGGAGCCTAGATATCAGTCATGGTTCCTTCTGTGCCTTTCTTACATGAAATATTGTTTATAGCTGTGATAGACCATTATATAGTGATCTCCTAAATCATGCCTCCCCAGTCCATGCTCCTCCTCGTGCGACATTGCCACACCTTCCATTGGGGACTGAATTTATCCCTCTGCCCACTTGAATGTGGGCTGGCCTTGTGCTTGCGCTAACAGCATGTGATAGAAGTAACCTCGCACATGTTTAAAAATCTTGGATTCGTGAGTCCTGAAAGCATCTTCTTTTGCCCTGTGGGAGCACCATGCCAAGAGTCCAAGTAGTGAAGAAGCCTGAGACAGAAGTGCATCTGGAGATAGGGTCAGACAACCCAGCTGATCCGCCAGCTGAGTGCATCTTTCTGAAAAATAATACATTGTTATTCTAATCCCCTAAATTTTAGGATGGTTGATTGCTGCAAGAAGATAGGCAAATGAAAGGGAAAGTAGTCATGGAAGAACAAAACGATAGGTAATTTCAACAGAAAGTGCTACTAAAAGTGCAAAGCAATAGAAAAATGTACCAGAAATTAGCATTGCTCTAAGGAAATTCCAAATGTATAGCTTTGTCTTCAGGGCCGGGCAGCAGGTTAATGCAAGAAGGGGTAGAGAGCAGACAGTGCAAGCTGGAAAAGTGGGGAGGAAGTTGCTCCTGGAGACTAGAGAACAGAGGTGGACCAAGTGACTTTTTCCTGCAGTGACCTGGAAGGTAGAAAGTGCATCTAATAAACTTGCTTACCTCACTGAAGTAAACCCCATGTAGAATTAGAAAGTAACAATTACCTTCTTCTAACTGCTTAGTAAGGTACACAGGAGAGAGATAAAAAATTATCACAAACCCTAGCAGCTGAAACAACACAAAATTATTATTTTTATATTTCTGCCAAAAATCCAGAGACAGTAAAAATTGAAAACCAAATCAGTAAAATAGTGTTTAGTAAGGGTTAATTGTGCACAAAGAAGAGTTCACAAACTAGAAGAATTCAGATCCAGTATCTGCCCAGAGAACACAATGCCACGGCATGGCTTATCAGGCTGCTGTGTCACCTTTACAGTGATTAGTTGTTGAAATGGGTTAAAGATGATTATCTTATACCATTTAGGACAATGACTGAAATTTCTTTTATAATTATCAGGAGCATTTACAAGAAATAATTAACTCTTGCTTATGTTCATAAAATTAGCTGGATTTATTTTGCTTTATGTGGCTTGTGGTTTTGTCTACTTGGGGGATTTTCAGGCCTGATCTCTATTTCATTTTATTTGAGCAGTTCTGTAGGTCCGAAGTCTCACACAGCTCCCAGCCCAGAGCCAGGGCATCAGCAGGGCCGTGTCCCCACGCATAGGCCTCAGGGGCAGAACTATGTCTCTGCTCATTCCAGGTGTTTGTGAAATCAGGCTCTTTGCAATTGTAGAGCTGAACCCCCACTTCCTCAATGCTGTGAGCTGAGAGGTGTCCCCAGCTCCAGAAGCTACCCTCACCCCTCTCTCCCCTCCCTCAATCTTCAAAGACGGCAGTGGTTATGTGAGTCCTCGCTCTTTGAGTGTCTCTAGCCACAGCTAGAGCGGTTCTCAGCTTCTGAAAATGCGCGTGGGCGGATTTGGCCCACCTGGACAAACTGCGCCCTCATCACATCTGCTGTCCCTTCTGCCGCGCAGGGTGGAATGCTCACTGGTTTCAGGGACGATCATGTAGACATCTTCATGGAGTGTTATTTTGCCCACTGCAGAAATTATTTAAAGAAGAAATTTACAGTTTACAGAATTTAGAGGAAATATAGAGGACTCGGGGCAGTATTTAATGTAAGAAATAGTCTCAGGATACAATTCAAATCAAGGGAATGACTGTAAAACCCCTGATTAAGATACCTGAAGGATTCCAGGCAGTGACTTGGAGACTTCCTCTGACAGACACACTGGAAGGGGCTTCTAAGAAAGTGAAGGTCTCAAATGTAGTGTCAACTTGGATTAAAAGGAATAGAGACAGTTCAAAAAATCAAACAAACCAAAAAAAAATGCCTCTGGGCCTTCAGCTTTCTGTGGGCTGGAAAAACTACTTAGCTGCAGACAGGAGCCATATCTTCTGGAAAATACAGGAGAGCAACAGACTAGAAAACATCAGGGGCAGAGCTGCGCTGTAATAAAGAAATGTGGCCCAGCCTCAGGGTCAAGGGAGCTGGTGACATGCCCAGGTGGATTTCAGGAACCTATGGTTCAGTGCATGCGGTAAACCTTCCATTCTGAAAGCAATACCTCCTTCCCCTCACCTTATGAAGTGGGAGTGTTTATCGCTGTCTCACTAATACATGCTGAAGGCTGAGTGGCTGAGAATGAGGAGGGCACACTATTTGTCTTCCTAGTTCACAGATCTCTGAATCCACAGGTGCTGTGCCCAAGGAGCTGAACCTGTGGAATCATGCCTGAGGAGTTTTGCCTACACCTGGACTTTAGGCATCGAGATACACAGAGATGACTTTGGTGATTAAATGGACTTTGGAGTCTTGGGAATGAATAAGTATACTTTGCCTGTGAGGGGGATGTGAACTGTCGTGGCCAGAGGACAGACTATGGTGGACACTGCAGAACAGCATCTGAAGGGTCGTGCCTTCCTGTGTTCACACCCCTTGCAATGCCACCTTGCCACTCTCCTTTGAAGATATGGGGTCTGTTCCTCTAACTGTCCTTGTGACTTCCTTTGACTAACTTTCTTTGGGCAGGAGGCAGGCCGAAAGGGAGTAGAAGAATGTGGTGGGAGTGACATTACTTGAGGTCCAGAGCTTAGATCTAAAGAGGTACCATAGCTTCCACAGTCACCCTGTGAGTACCAGGTGCCTGAGGGAGCCTGGACTGAAAGACTAGACAGATGCCTAGCCATCCCAGATGTCTCAGCTGAGACCAGCCTCAGCCCACCTGCCAGCCGAGTAAGCCCAGGAAAAGCTGACAGAGTAACCACTTGATCCATCTGCAGAATCATAAATAAATGACAAATTATGTGATCTTAGGCCCTGGTTTTAGCTGTGATTTGTGACTTAGTAGATAACTGGAACTGTAACTGTAGTAGTTAAGAGTAAGGTGTACCTCTTACTAGCACACACAACATCTGTTTATGTTGTGCTATTAGTCACCTGAAGAGAGATGGCAAAGTATAGTTATCATAAATTCCTTGAATTGATGAGTATTATTGAACACATAGAGTAACCATTAACTATAGTATTATCTTTACAATAAAATGAAGCAATCATCTAATGAACATTTTTTACTTTTCGTACATCTTAACATTGGTACAAATGCAATCTCAGTATACCTGCTACTTTTATAGCATAGGAAGAGTAATTGCCATTAGCTGCAATACCCTCAAATGAGTTCCAAAGTGGATAGAGAAGCCATATAAAGAAGAAAGGAAAAAATTTTATAGACATCATTATTACCTGAATAAAGAAACCCTAGATATAGAAATATAACGGAACAACAAGAACATTGGTCAGTTAGATGGCAAAAGTGTCATCCTCATTAAAAAGTCAAGAAATGCTCTTTTTCTGGATAACAGTTTGTTTTGGTGAGGTCATGAGACTGTGTAGTACTTGTTCATGTACTCCTTTATTCGTGTGGTAGTTATTAATGTGCCAGGCACTGTGTTAGATGCTGAAGGTGTCCTAGCCAGTGAAGCAGGTATGGTTTCTGTTCACACAAAGTCAGCTGGGAATTAAGGTCCAATAGATAATGGAAATGTGAATACACTATGTGAGCATTGTAACAGGATAGGACATGATAGTAATAAGATTTTGTTGATTCTTCTTAGTTTTTCTTTTGTTTTGTTTTGTTTTGTTTTGTTTTTAGCTCAGTACCTTCCAGATTGCAACAATAAAAACACCGCTGCTCATTCTGTAAATTGTTCACTTGTGTGGGGAGTACTACGTCTTGACCCTTTACTTCCCAGGTTCCCATAGACCTGTGAATGCCCTTGCATCATATCTTAGGGGACCCTTAAAAGATGATGCATGTCAGAAGACATAATTCTTTGATTTTTCCTGAGGATTTCCATCTGTGGCCTAAATGCACTTTTGAAAGAGTATTTTCAGAGAGCAAAAGGAAGACTTTTTTACTGTCATATAGGTAGATTTAAATGTCTAAAGTCTGCTTTTTCTCATGCCCCTTTAGATGTACGCCAGGGACTCCCAGCCTCACTTTTAGTTGTTTTAGATTCTGCTGCCTCACAGGCATCTGAAGACCAAGACCTGCATTATTTATCTGTGTAGACACTGTAAACACATGATAAATGTTGAATGACTCAGAGAAACACTGGGAAAGTTTTCCTTTTGAGACCCTGACTATTTTCCTATTGTGTTTTTATCTGGGCATGTTTAAAACTTTGATTTTTAAACCCCTTTAACAAACTCCTCATGAAGGAAAAGAAAAGAAAAAAATTAAATTAATGCACAAGGACTAGAACTGAGCCTTTTTTTTTTTTTTACTCTTTTACATGTGAAAGACCTCAAGAAAACAGTTTCTAATTGTTTATTTATAAACTTCATTATTGTTTATGTGTCAGGGACAGTCTAATCCAAAAACAAAACTAAAACGGTAATGTGTTTTGTGAAATGAAACTTAAACCAGGACGCATCGTTCTTGCGGGATGCCGTCCCTACAGTGCCAAATGGGCACTTAAAAAATGAACAGAAAATTAACAAATATTTACTTGCTCGGACAACAGATGTTGGAAATTTTCCTAACTAAAGCAGCAGCCTTCAAGAACGGATGCCGGCAAGGAGAGCGCCGTCCGGCCAACGCTGGAAGGGTTCAGCGCTGGGCCTCGTCGCGCGGTCGCGGAGTCGGGGCGGCGCAGGACCCTCCCCTGACGCCGTGGGCTCGGGACCTCCTCCTGCGACGCGTCGGGGGAACGCGGAGTGAAGGGTGACGCCCCGCGTCCTGCCAACACTCGGGCGGTCACTGCGACCCTCTCTTACCCCTCCCCAGTCCCCGCCCCCGCCCCGTCTTGACTGGCCCGGGCCTCCACCACACGGTCCAGAGCCGCAGCGGGGGCGGGAGCGGCAGCTGTGGCCGCGGCCGGCGTAACCGAGCGCTCGCCTCCGCGGCCCGAGCCCCACTCGGGCGGCGTCGCCCCCACCGCGCCCCGCACTGGCGGGAGGGCGGCCCCAACGGGGAGGCCGCGCAGACCCCTCCCCCGGCTGAGGCGACCCGCGCTCCGAGCCCCAAGCGCTGCGCTCAGGGCTCGCCGCTTCATCCCGGGCCTTGGCCGGTCCGCGGCGGTGCCAGAGGTCCGGGTGGGCGCTCCCGCGACCCGGGATTGGACAGGCCCCGGCTCGCCGTCCTCACCAGTCTTGGCAGCTCCGCAGGACCCCGGCCCGGGTGTGGCCCGCCGTACTCTCGGCCACCTGGGCTCCTAAGCAGGTGTGGCCTTGCCACGTCCCCGCCCTGCCCAGACCCAGACCCACCCCTCCCCTGCATTCCCCGCGGTGGCCGAGCCCGACCTGCCCAAAACCACGCGGAGCCCCGGCGACACCACCTGTCAGTGCTTGGGTCTGAAACCGCGCCCTCCGCCCTTGGGGCTCCGCCCGCCGAGCCCAGGAGGCGGGGCCCGGAGCGGAGAGAGGAAACAGCCAGGGCCTGGCCGTGGGAGTGCAGGTGGAGGCGGGTGGTGGCGAGGGTCGGGAAGCCATCCATGCGAGCAGCCCTTGCGCTGGCAGCTGCCCGGGGACCCCAGGAACAGCGAGCGAGCAGGTCCCGGGGTCGTCCGAGGACACCCTGGCTGGAGGGCGGCAAAAGTCTACAGCACCCGGTCTTCCCAGGCGGCCTCCACATCCAAGTACTGACCAGGCCCAACCCTGCTTAGCTTCCGAGATCAGACGAGATCGCGTTCAGGGTGGTGTGGCCGTAGTCGGGAGATGGTGTCGCCTGCCACCCCAGGAGCTCGTGCCTGGCCACCCCGGGGCAGAGATGCCCACGCCTGCACCGCACCTACTGGGGGAAAGGGGCTTGTGGGGGTTCCGCCCGCGAGGTGGCGGCCAGCAGGAGCCAGCCGCGCTAGGGTACGGCCTTGGCCGGTTCGCGGCGGTTCCACAGGTTTGAGTGCGTGCTCTCGCAACCTGGGACTGGCCGGCAAAAAAATAACCTCCTGATGACAGACACTCATCAGTTGTTTTCAGGATACACACTGGATGGCAACAAATAACTTTTCATGATAACATACCTTCATGTGTTACTCAAGTGATGCCCAGGATGACAGCACAGAACTACTTTTTCTGAGGATATACGCTTGGATGCTATTCCCAAAATGTCCACCAGATGGCAGCAGAAAATGCCTTTTTCTTAATTGTGCTCCAAGGATATTCCCAAGATGCACACTACATGGTGGCAGAAAATGAATTTTCATGATGCCTGACATTCCAATGTTTTCCTAAAATTCCCACCAGATGGCGGCAGAAAATAAATTTTTCTAATGACATACACCAGGGTGTTAGTTTCAAAATGCCCACAAGATGACAACAGAGAATAATTTTTCATCAAATGCAGTCCTGCGTTATTCCCAATATTCACACAAAATGGGAGAAGATAAAAAACTCTAAACAACATGCTCTTCAGTGTTATTTTATATATGCACACGAGACAGCAGCAGCACTCAGTTTTTATGACATGCACTCTGGTGTCACTCCCGAGATGCAGACCAGATCGCTGCAGAGAATGAATGTTCATGGTGACCTACACTCGAGTGTTTTTCCTAAAATGCCCACCAGATGGCACCAGAGAATAACTATTCATGGTAAGGTACACATGAGAGTTCGAAAATGCACACAAGACAGCAGTAGGGAACAAATTTTTCTGACATACACTCTGGTATTATGTCCAAAATACCCATGAGATTTCAACAGAGAATAACTTTTCATGACATATATGCATTTTTATTCCCAAGACGCACACGAAACGGCACCAGAATAACTTTTCATAATGACATATACTCAAATGTTATTCAGGAGAAGCCCACAAAATGATACTAGAGAATAGCTTTTTATGACATACACTCAGGTGTTTTTTTTTTTTTTTGCGGGTTTTATTTTTCAACAGCACACAAAATAACAGCAAGTAGACGTGGGTGTTATTCTTGATATGCTCACAAAATGGCAGCAGAGAATAACTTCATGATTACATGTACTCTGGTATTATTCCCAAAATACACACCAGATAGCAGAAGAGAATAATTTCTTATTACATGAACTCTGGTGTTAGTCCCAAGATGCACATGAGATGGAGGCAGAAAATAAAAATTCATGATTACCTATACTCAGGTGCTATGCCTGAGATCCCCAGGTGATGGCAGCAGTAAATAGTTATATGATATGTACTTGTGCATTATTTTCAAAATACCCATGAGATAGCAGCAGAGAATACTTTTTACAACTAGCTTTTTTGTATTTCCCAAGATGCACACAAAATGCCAGTGGACAACAACTTTTCATAATGACATGCTGTTAGGTACTATTTTCAGAATGCACATGAGACAGCAGCAGAAACAATACTTTATGACACATACTCATGTCTTCTTTCAAAAATGCTCACAAATGGCAGCAAAGAATCACTTCATGACATGCACCCCTGTGTTTTTCCCAATATGCACCTGGCAACAGACAAAAAATTTTTGTAACGACATGTCCTTGGGTTTATTTTCAGATTGCACATGGAATAGCAGCAGAAATAATATTTCATGACATGTATTGTGGTACTGTTTCCAAAAAGCCTACAAGATGGCAGCAAAAAAAAATTTTATGCTGAAAAATGCTTGGGTGTTATTTTCAAAAAACACACAAGATGGCAGTGGAGAATCACTTTGTGAAATGTACTCCTGTAGTTTTCCCAAGATGCACACAAAATGGCATTAGAAAACTTTTCATAACAACATGTCCATGGGTTTATTTTCAGAATGCACATGAGATAGCAGCAGAAATAGCATTTTACCCCATACTCTGTGGTGCTATTCTCAGATGTGCCCACCAGACAGCAGCTGAGAATGATAGTTTGACAAACACTCGGTTGTTTCCAAAAAAAAAAAGCTGACCAGATGGCAGCAGAGAATAACTTTTTAAATTCACTCTGGTGTAATTCACAGGATGCACTCAGAAATGGGGCTAAAAACAAAATGATGACATACACACAAGTTTAATTCACAAAATGCCCACCAGATGACAGCAGAAAATAAATTTGTATGATCACAGATACTTTCTTGTTATTTTAAATGCTCGTGGGATGGCAGCATAGAACAATTTTTCTTGACATGCAATTTTGTGTTTTTTCCCAAGATGCGCAAAAATAGCACCAGAAAATTCTTCATAACAATGTATCCTAAGGCATTATTTTCAAAATTCCCACAAGAAAGCGGCAGAATTAACTTTTATGACTCGCGCTGTGGTGTTATGCCCAAAGTGCCCACCAGATAGCTACTGAAAAAATTATTATATGATGTGCACTTGCGTGTTATTATCAAAAAGCCCATGAGGTGGCAGTAGAGAATAATTTTTCACAATATGCTATCCTACACTTTCCCCAAGATGCACACGAAATGGCAGCACACAACAATTTTCTGTAACGACATGCCTGTGAGTTTATTTTCAGAATACAAATGAGATAGCAACAGAAAGAATATTGTATGACAAGCACTGTGGTTTGTTCCCAAATTTCCCACCAGATGACAACAGAGGATAACTTTTTTATAGACACTGGTCAAATGCCATAGATGCACTCAAGATGGGGGCAGTAAATTAACTTTCATGATGTCCTACACTCCAGTGGCATTCCCAAATGCCCACCAGATAGTAGCATTTGATAATTTTTAAATTTTCTTTATTTTAACTACTTTCAGGTATACAGTACATTGGTTAGACATCTATATAGTTCATAAAACGGTCCTCCCAATTTCTCCCTCCCTCCCTTGACTCTCCACGTAGACAATATATTCATTCTAATTGCATTTTCTATGCCATGCTTCCCATTCTCATGTCCATCTATCAACTACTAATTTGTACTTCTTTAACCCTTCACCTCATTCTCCCAGCCTCCCAAACTCCCTTCCCCTCTGTCCATCGCCAAATAGTCCAATATATTTGTGGCTCTGTTTTTGATTAGTTTGCTCTTTTTTATCTCTTAGATTCTGCATATAAGTGAAATCATATAGTGTTTATCTTTCTCTGTCTGACTTAAATACCTTCTAGGTCCATTAAAGCAATATCCTTTCCATCCCCTTCCTTTTAGTCTGTACCTTTTAATCTGAAGTGAATCTCTATAGGCAACATATAAGAGTTTTGTTTCCCTTTCTATTCATCCATTTTTTTAGTTGGAGCACTAAATCTTTTTTATTTGAGGGACTTATTGATAGAATGTGGTTGTTACCATTCTTACCTTGTAAGTCCCTGGTGTCCTCTGCTTGCAGCTGAATGGGCACTGGTACTCAGAGGGAGCAGGTCACTATGAAAATCTGCTTGCTGATGTGACCCCTTTAAGAGATCTCTGCCACTGCCACTGCTGCATCCTCTCTCTCTCTCTCTCAGCCACTTGAGACCTGTCGCTTGGTGTCCTCACCCCATCTTACCTTCTGCCATTACAGGGTGCTTTCTTGAATTTCTCCTTAGTTTTATAGCTTGTTCATCAAGATCCCAGGTGACTTCCTTGCTGCTGCTCCTTGTTTCCATTAAAACTTTGAATTGGTCGCCAGCGGGACAAACAGCCTCTATCATCTATGCCATTTTGGTTGCCCATCCTTTAATAAATTTTTATGATGACATACGCCGGGTTATTATTTTCAAAATGCATGTGATAGCAGAAATAACTGTTCGTGACATCAACTGTTGTGTTATTCCCAAAATTCCCACTAGATAGCAGCAGAGATTTGCTTCATGACATGCACTCCCAAATTTTTCCCAAGAAGCATATGAAATGGTGGCAGAGAAAGCCTTTTCATAACAACAGGCCCTTGTGTGTTATTTTCAAAATACATACGAGAGAGCAGCTGAAAAAAACTTTTCATGAACTGCATTGTAGACTTATTTCCAAAATGCCCACCAGACGGCAGCAAAGAATAAGTTTTAATTCTTATACTCTGGTGTTATTCGCAAGATTCACACCAGAGGAGGGCAGATAATAAATTTTTGCAGTGTCATACTCTTGTGTGTATTCACCAGATAATAGCAGAAAATAAAATTTTATGATGACATACAATTACGTGTTGTCTTTAAAATGCCCACGAGATAGTAGCGGAGAATAATTTCATGACGTGCACTTGTGCGTTTTTCCCCAAGATGTACACGTAATGGCAGCAGAGAAAAACTCTTCATAAAGATGTACCTTTGGGTGTTATTTTCAAAATGCACACAGGATAGTAGCGGAAATGTTTCCATGACTTTCATTGTAGCCTTATTTCCAAAATATCCACCAGATGGTAGTAAAGACTATCCATAATGAGGACAGGTCTGGTGTTATTCTTAAAATACCCACCAGATGGCAGCAGAGAATACTTTTTAATTACATGCCCTCTGGCGTTATCAGTATAAGCACATGAGATGAGGGCAAAAAATAAATTTTCGTGATAAACTACACTGGGATGTTATTCTCAAAATGCCAAACAGAAGGCAGCAGAAAATAAATTTTTATGATGATATACACTTGCATGTTATTTTCAAAATACCCATGCAATGGTAGCAGAGAATAACTGTTCGTGGCTTGCCCGCCCGTGTTGTTTTCAAGATGCACACGAAAAGGTAGCAGACAAAACCTTTTCATAATGACATGCCCTTGGATGTTATTTTCAAAATGCCCAAGAGATAGCAGCAGCAGAGAATAACTTTATGACAAACACTCATATATTTTTCCCAATGTGCACACAAAATGATGGCAGAGAAAACCTTTTTAACAACAGGCCCTTGAGTTTATTTTCAAAATGATCATGAGAGAGCAGAAGAAATAACTTTTTGTGACATGTGCTTGGTGTTATTTCCAAAATGCCCACTGAGTGGCAGCAGTGAATGAATATTCATGATGACAAACACTCAGGGGTTATCCTTAAAATGCCCACCAGATGACAGCAGACAAAAATGAAACAACAATTTTTATTACACACACTCTGGTATTTTTCCAAGATACACACTAGATGAGGGCAGAAATAACATTTTTATGATGACAAAGACTTACTTGAGCGTTATTCCCAAAATGCCGACCAGATAGTAGCAGAAAATAAATTTTTTTGACAGACACTTGGGTGTTGTTTTCAAAAGGCCCACGAGATGGCAGCAGAGAATAACGTTTCCTAACGACATGACCTGGGAGTTGTTTTCAAAACACGGAGGCAGAAATAACTTATCATGACCAGTACTGTGGTGTGGTTCCCAAATGTACCACCAGATGACATCAGAGAACGGATAATCATGATGACCTACACTTGATAACGTATACTCAGTCGTTATTCTAAAAATGCACACGAGATGGCAGCAGAGGATAACGAAAAATTTTTCATGGCCTACATTCACGTGTAGTTCCCAAGATGCACACCAAATGGCAACAGAAAAGAGTTTTTTATCATGACAGTCACCTCAGTGTTATTCTAAAATGTACGCGAAATGGCAGCAGAGAAGAGCATTTCCCTGTCTTAAGGACTCTGCCCACTAGTACTAAGCTCACCGTGAAATCGATCCTGCTTTGGCATCACACATGCCTCATCTAACGTATTATTTCCATTTGTCAAATGAGGCAGCTAATGTATTATCTCCATGTTATAGATATTTAAACTGAAGACTAATTCTAACACAGTTCTGAATCCAGGATCCTACATTAACACGGGATCCTGGACAAATAGAGAAATCCCAATAGTCCTTGAAGCTTTGGTTTGAATCTTGGCCATTCTCTTTGAAGAAAATATGCACATAACCTAATGGTCCAGTTTGCCATGTACTCACCCACGCTGGATTTTATAGTGGGACCTGGACAGTCAGCTTGGGGTCAGGTAGGAAGGGAGAAGGTGGCCTGGCCTCTCATCAGGCTCCTATAAGAATGACCTCTCCACCTCCACTCTCTGCTGTCCTCTGACCTTTTGAAATCTGTTCTTTTTCAGTCCAGAGCACTGGTCTACTTTTGTCCATGTTCCCTTCCTCTGAGGCTTCAACTGACAAGAGCTTCTTGGCTGCTCTGAATGGAGTCAAGGGTGGCAGTTTCCCTGTGGTGGAGTTCCTGAATCCCAGACAGGCACAGAGCTGACTTCTGGCTTAACCACTTACTAGAAGTGTGACTTTAGGCAAACTCTGTCTCCTCATCTGGCAGATGGAGATAACCGCTTCCTCTCAGAATGGCTGTGCAAGACCTCTTCCCCCTACTGGTTCTCTTCTCGTTGTTCTGGGGTTTCCCTCTCCCAGGACAAAGGAGAAATGGGGAGAGAGCTAATCGGCAGCTTCCCTAAGATCTGACCCCACCCAGTGTCTTCATCTCCCCCAGCCCAGCTGCCCCAGGGTACTGTGCAGAGGAGTCTCATGGATTATCGATTCTGCTGTGTCAGCTAGGATTTTTGACTACAAAGAACTAGACATACTTGCTGAAGTAATATGAATTAATAATTTTTTACATAGTAGAAATAAATTAAAACTTGCAAGAGGCAAGTTTAAGTAGGTGGTTTGGAGCTGGCAGGTCCAGGGTCTCATACTCTCGCAGTAGGACCTGGTCCCTCTCCAACCCTCCATCCTGGTAAAGTGCCTTTGGGTGGTCCCCCTCACTGACACTGTCTCTCCATGAATCCAGGACCTCCAGCCATTCCAGGCTGACAGCCACTCACCCATTATTCTACCAGGAAGGGTTTCTCCTTCCCTTAGTCTTCATAAAAAGTCATGGTTTTAAATGCCTTTGGCCTGGCTTGAGTCACATTCTCATTCTGAACTCATTGGAGCACCCAGGAGATAGCACGTGGGGTTGGCTGGGTGGAAATAGGGAGAATGAGGCAGTGGTCTTGGGTGTGAGGTGAGATGCTGGGTCGAGGAGAGCAGCAGACTGCATGTCACTGACGGCCTCTTGCACCGCTGTGGCCCACGGAGGGAAATGCCCACATGGCTAGGGCTGTGGCCCCTGTCTGGTGCTCTTGCTGTCCTCCTACAATGGCAAGAAGCTCTTCCGCTTCCTAAGAAAGCAACGCTGATGCTGCTGGTGCTGAACTCAAAGATCCTGCCTTGGGCTTCAGGTCCTTGCAGCTCAGAGTTGGGTGCAGAAGAGCTTGTGTGCCCTCGGGGGACACACTGACCTCGCTCGTGTCCCTGGGAGGTGGGAGCCCAGGATCACGGAAAATAAATTATGTCCACACGGGTCCATGGAATAAAAAGAACTAAAAAAGAAAGAGAATTGTTCAAATTATTCAATATCGTGAAATAATATTTTCAACCCAACTTAACTTTTATAGTTATCTTTAGTTATCCAAACTACCTAGTTTGTCAAACTTCCATAAAAATGTTGCTTTTTAAAAGGCTGCTCTTACAGTGAAGTCCTCACAGCACAAACATGTTTGTGCTTACACAGTATTTCTAGGCACCATGGCAATGCAACCCAGAAATTCTCTCACTCCCTGTACTAGGAGTGTGCAAGAACGGCCCTTCCACACACATGGCACCAGGTGAAATCTTATCTCTGATCTTTGCCTTCCTTTCAATAACTTAGCAATAATGTATCAACTGTAAACATTCTCTCCATGAAACGTCAAGAAGTAGGTGATGAATTTCTTATTTCATCAGTGAAATATTCTTCTATTAATGCCTTAAAAAATTGAATTTGAGGAAGCACTTTATCTTGGATCACATGTGTAGGAGGAAGTGACAGGTTGTTTGTTTGTTTGTTTGTTTGTTTGTTTGTTTTATTTCTACAGCACCTGGTCTTCCTTTGTGGTCTCCCATCCAAGTACTAACCAGGCCTGACCCTGCTTAGCTTCTGAGATCGATGGTATCAGGCGTGTTCAGAGTGGCATTGCTGTGGACAGAAGTGACAGTTTTAAATGAATTCATGGTGAGACAGTTACAGTAGCTACATTGTAAGTGATAGACACCTCAAAGTGATTGTTCTAAATGTAACGCACAAATAGGTGGTCCTTTCTTGCCCCGCTCTCTGTATTGTGTGTATGTGTGTATGCAGTGATACTGACCTGCACTTTACAGAAAGGACATCAACAACTACTTTCCTTGAATTTTTGTCCCAACACCACCTGTAAGGACCATCAGTTTTATGGCTTGATGGTCTTACTAACATATATTTGCTATATCTGGGTGCTCTAAATAAGTGACTGTGTGTACACACTACACACTAAACACCTGTCCTTTTACTCCTTTGTTCACTGAGACATAAATTTGGTATTTGCTGTTTGCCAGACACATACAAAGAAGAGTTAAGATAGTGCCTGTGACCTTGAGGATATTATAGACTCAACATAAAGACAGACACATAAACAAAGAACTTCAATACATAAAGTTACGTCATGTGCTCATCAAAGGTATCTCCTTCCTGCACAGATTGCACCAGCTCCCTGTTTTGTAATTTCATAGGTGTTTCTTGCCATCCACTCTTCTAAGATGTCTAGTTAAATTGTGTTGTATTATAATAAGAATTAATTCACAGATTAATTAGACAAACACATTAGAAGGCATCTTAAGATAATTTTGGGGGGGGTTAGAAATTTTTGAATAATATTACATATTGCTTATAATCATTATAAACTTCTAAATACAAATACTTTTAAAAAATCCTCCAAGTACAGGCCAACTATACCATTTTCCTTTTTTCCAGATGTCAAGAAGCATGAGACAACATTGAATTCCTTGACGTTACTCTGTCCCATTAAACACTCAATAACTCATCTTCCTATATTTGGAAAAATATACCCGTCTAAGGAATCATAGCTCTTCTTCTCAGGTAGGGAAAGTGACAACACAGGGAGGGACATGGATTCAAAATGCTTTTGATTTCTCAGAGAACCATTAACAGATAGCTTATAAAGTAGCATTATAACCCAAATATTACATACCATATTTGGAGGTATAGACCATATATTAGGCCACAAAATAAGTCTCAATAGAATTAAAAATATAGATATGCTGTAAATTATATTTTCTGTTTGTGATGGAAGGAAGCAGAAATCAAAAACAAAAGTTAAAAAAGAACAATTACAAAATTATGGAAATTATGCGATACACTTTAAACCAACACTTTTAAATAAATCAAAAAATAAATCACAAGAGAAAATAGAAAGATTTAGAGAACAATGAAGAAAAAATAACTCATGGGACACAGTGAAAATGGTGTTGGGGGAAAATTTAGAGTTAAAAATGCTTAAGTTAAAAACAAACCAAAACTCTTAAATTAACAGCCTGGCTTTACAATTTAAGAAATTAGAAAAAGACCAAACTAAATTCATAGCTACCAAAAGGAAGAAAATAATAAAGATTAAAATGGAGAAGGACAAAATAGAGAAAAGAAAAAAACAGTAGAGAAAATACATGAAACCAAATGTCGGTTCTTAGAAAAACTCGAGAAAATTAGCACAAGTATAGTTCAATGCGCTAAAAAAAATATGGACATTACCATAAATTCTGCAGAAATAAAAAATATTATGAGACTACTATAAGTAATTGTATGCCAAGATATTGGATAACCTTCTCAGATGTCCTAACTAATTCTATGAGATCAGTATAATCCTGATACCCACGTCAGACAAGGCCAACATATGGACTACATTCCTTGTACTGTATACTACATCCCTGAGGCTTATTATTTTATAACTGGAAGCTGTTACTTCTTATGGTTACTAGACTTAATGCAGTGATCATATTGCAGGGTATGTAAATGTCAAACTACCTTGTTTCACACCTGAAACTATTACAACATTGTATGCCAACTATACTTTAATAAAATATTTAAATAAAACTATAGACCATCCCTTATGAACATTGATGCAAAAGAGAAAAAAAATACTCCTACCAATATACTAGCAAACAGAAATGAGTAGCATAATAAAAGGATTATACACCATGACCAAGTGAAATTCATTTCTGAAATGCAAGAATGGGTCAATATTTAAAAACTGATTAACATAACACGCTACAACAACAAAATGAAGTGAAAAAAAACACATCATTCCAATTGATGCAGAAAAAACTTTGACAAAATTCAAACCCTTTTATAATTAAAAAAAAAAAACACTCAACAAAACAAGAATGAAAGGAAACGACCTACACATAATAAAACCACGTATGAAAAACCCATGCAAACATCAAACTCAATGGTGAAAGCCTGGTAGCTTTTCTAGTGTAATAGCTGATCTCTTCATAGGACAAAGGCTGATTATATTGGTGAGGCTGACAATGCCTGGCAGGTCTTTAAAAAGGAAGACATGCAAGTGATGAAAGAAATAGAAAAATCTGTTAACTCACAAACAATTGAGGGAATATCAACGATGTCCATGTATTACCAGACTGCTGAGCTAGCAACTTTTAAGAGTCATGTAGAAAACAAATGTCAGATTAACTAGACAGATTGCTTTTTATTTATAATAAATATCAGTAATGTCAAGCTGTATCAATTCTATTATCATACTGTAATATTGATTAAATCACTTTTATCTCCAGGTATGGTCTATGGAATATATGCTCCTCTGAAATTTTTTTAATTCTTATGATCAAACTTAGGCATAAAAAAACTTTTAAAGTTCTTAAGTCTACATCAAGTTATTAAGCTTTAGAAAGATGATGTGTAAAATTTGTCACATTGTAATAACTGCTCAGAGGTCTCTTCTTCATTTTGGGCCAAGAACTATAATTTTCTAAAATTATTTCTGAGGAGACTATTTTCTTAACTAGCCAGAGGGAAACAACTATAAGGGCATATTACCCTGATGGCAGGCATGAACCTTAAAATTTAAATTAAATGAAATTAAAGATTCAGTCTATCAGTTGCACTTGGCCGTGTCAGGTGCTTGATTGCCATGTGTGGTGGAGGGCCATGTGCTGAGTGCAGCAGAATCCACATCTCTGTCACGGAGTGTCCTCAGGGCCCTGGCTCCTGTGAGGAGGAGCCCCCAAACACAGAGGAGGCAGAAAGGTGAGGAAGGTGGGGAGGAGAATGAGCTCACTGATGGTTCCTCTGTGCGAGGCTACACCGCCTTCGAAACCAGTTTCATCACACTGTTTGGGAAGAAGTCAATGAATGGTTTTCTCTTTCAGACTCTTAAGGAAATGTTGCTTGCCCTGTGCTGAGCTCAATCAAAAAACTTGCTTATGATGCCTGCTTCTCATGTTCAAGATATTAGTCCAATAGGACTCAAACTGACAGTTTTTGGTTACCTTAAATAACTAATTTAAACTAACAACTAATGAAGGTACAAAGAACCTAGTTATAACAGAAAAATATGCCCTTGATAAACCGGGAGTTTAACATTTCAGCAGTCTTATAATTCTCTATGGCCTCTTCTAACAAAAAGCATCAATAATCTTTGTGAGTCTTTAAAGGTCTCGGCAGGACAGACGCAGGCCATTTTTAAACAGTTGCTATGCATGTTCAAAGAGGCACAGTGATTTTGGAAAGGGGAAAACCCTATTTCAGTTGGGAACTTTTGGGCCTAAGGGAGACCAATGTGTTTGCGCTAAAACGGCCAGAACAGAGAGGAGGAACACCCATTTCAGAGGAGGCGACACAGAATCTTCAATGATCTTATGAAGAAGGTTTTGTCGTGGGAGATAGCATTTATTCTCCTACAGCAGCTAGATAAACCAGGATGTGTGTGTTTTCATCACAGAAGTAATTCCCTCGAATGAAAAAAAAAGTACTCAAATCATCTACTTGAGCAGAAATTCCTCTTGGTGCTTGTTTGTGGGCATGGATGGGTTCTTCTATGTGTGGACGTGTGTGTGGACGATGGTGCTGAGAGAAGGCGGGTTTGCTGGGCATCTTCAGAGCTCCTTACAAATGCAGCACTTCATATCTAGAGGAGGTTCAACAGCAAAGTAGAAGTCAGGGATCCACCGTGCTGACTGGCTTCAAAGTGAGATAAAATAAACAAGTAAAAACCAGGAAGCAGCTGCATACGTCTGGAGTGACGTCAAGAACAGATCGGGTGTATATTGCAAGAGAGAAACAAAAATCATATTTCTGGTGAAAAAGAAAAAAGAAAGAAAAGATATAATTAGATTTTCACCCCTCCCCACTTAACAAAGAACAATTTAAAAGATCCGATCTTTTGAATGCCCTCTGGGAATTGGCATAGTTCCTTGTACATAAAAGGATGATTATTTTTCCTGGTTATATTGGATTTAATCAGCATAGTTCCCGTTGAATTTAATATATACCCTCTCTAAAGAAAATAGTTCTACCTCCACCTACCCACCCCTAAAAGTCTCTGAAAATCAGCATGTGGCAGCAGAGAACGGATTTGCGCACTTTTTTACTAGAATTGGTGCCACAGCCGAGGCTGCTCCTCGTGCTACTCAGTGATTTTTCTGGTAATTCCTTCTCTCTAGCCTGCTGGAGGTGTATTGTTGTGAGAGGGGTTTAATTCAAGCTTATTTTCTTCTGCAAGGACATGTTCGCCAACGCTTAGATTTACGAACCCCGATGTGAAGACATGCCACCCTCCCGAATGCTGCGTGCACTACCCGTCACGTTGGGGATGAATCCCCAGGGGTCACCTGGCCCCACAGCCTAAGTGGGACTGCGTGCCCCCAGGTTCCCAGGACCCTTGGTGCCAGGGTCCCCCGCTCCAGGAGCTGGCAGGACCACAGCCCTCGCCTGCCGTCCTCCCGGAACACACGCCGGCCCAGGTGTGCTCACGAGTCCTCATTTCTGTTGGAGACAAACAAGGGGGGAGATGGGGTGGGGACAGGGCCCCGAGCAGAGACTCCTCTCAGGAACCCTATGGGCAGAGTCAGGCCAGGAGGTGGGCGCCTCCTGCTGTGGACATTTAGTGACTTCATGGCTCTGACCTTCCAGGCGCTGTGCGTGGGAAGGCGCAGTGAACGGTCTGGTGGGCGCCTCCTTCTCGTCTCTTCCATCTGAAGACGAAGAGGAAAGGCAGGAGGGCGGGCAGACAGGCCACCCGCCGTGGGCGCAGCCCCCGTGCCTGTGTGCTTGTGCTTGTGACAGGGAAGCATAGCCCACAGGGATGGAGAGCAAGCTGCTACTTCTGTGAGTGCCACCCACGGAACTGTGTGGCCACACGGCTCACCAGAGGGTGTATTCCTGCAGGCCAGACAGGGTAGCAAGGCCATCCCCCCAGCCAACACCGCTGGCTGCGGTGACCACCGGGCCGCTACTCCTGCAGGCCAGGCGGGAACACAGGCAGAGTTGACAAGGAGGTTTGTCTGGCGGAGCCTAGGTCCCCAAGACCCAGGGAGGGGGGAGTCCAAGGAGGGGACTGGCGGTGGCAGTGGCAGCGCTTGCTCCTGAGGTGGGGGTGTGGGGAGGGCTCCCGCTGCGCCCTCGGTGCGCGCGCGGGGGTAGCCCCGATCCATTTCCCGGGGGAAGCGGGTCTGCTCGACCCTTTCAAATGAAGGGTTTGAGGCATACCGACTTTCGTGGTAAGCGCCTTCATTTCTCTCTAAGAGAAATGCTTCAATGGGGTATATCTTAGCGAGAAAGTCTCCCCTCTGGTCCGCAGTGCACACGGTGCCGCAGAAGACCCCGCCACGGGCGGGAGCGAAGGTTCGCGTCTGCCGCCTGTCCCGACTGTGCTTCTAAGTACCCCAGGCTCAGTGAGCAGTTAGTGTTTCCTAGAACAATGGTGTTTTATGTTCAAGCCTATATAGGATCACGTGTCCTCGTACATCAAGTTAAAAGATCTTTGTAATGATGTCTGCTGATGCCACTTTGGGATGATGGTCCTGACTAATGGTTATCCTTTTACCAATGGAGGTGATTGAAATTCTTCTCTGTCCATGGGTAGGAGCAGGCACTAGACGGCTGACGGGCCTTAGTGATCAGGTAAAGTAGGGATGGTGCTGTTTAGAAAGTATTTTTAAAAAACTTCCTATAAAATTATTATACAGATTTAAAACTCTGGGACTTACTTTTTAAAATTACCAATAAATTGCCTTGGTAGAAATTTACAGGCATTAACCTATATCTGAACACGAGTTTCATTTTGTGAGGTCTCTTCAGGCCCAAATGAGGACAAGACTGCTGACATTATGAAGAAGCCTCCCCTGGCTGGGAGCTGGCTTGTTCTCAGTAGATGTCCCTTTGTCCCTGGGGATGTGGTGATCAGTCTCAGTTCTCTGGAAACTCAGTTTGAAGAGAGAGCAAGGTGATCGCTCTGCAGATCTGGGGGCAGATGTGGAGGGAACAGTCGCCACCGTGGGACTGGGTACTCATCTCGCCTGTGGTCAGATTATGTAGTTTTTACAGCTATGGAAGAGAATGACATCGAAAACATAAATTGTCTATTAAATTTCACTCTTGTTTCTACAAAATCATAAATTTATAGCACACACTCCAAACAACTTATCTTTTAGAAATTTTACCACCTTTGTAAACTTGGAACATCTAACTATATTCTATACATTCTACGATTACATGAATCCTCTCACCAAGACCACAGCATACTTTGTAGGTTGGCAAAGTGGTAGATATTGCTAAAGCATAAATAACAGGCAGTTAAGGATTTAGAAGCAGAGTATTGGACCGAATCTCTTCCCCGTGTATCCAGTCCACCACTTTCAGTTGTGGAATACGTCTGCTTCCTGTTACCTGCTATCGTGGGGCTGACTCCGAGCAGAGCCCCTTGGCGCCCTGAGAAGGCTGCTGGCTGCAGGCCAGGCCAGGAGGCCACACACAAAGGACACAAAGGGCTTGTGCAGAGCTCCTGCCCCAGGAAGCTTCCTGATGTTCCAAGGCGTTATCTGCTCCTGTGACCAGCAGCACCTCTTGCTCCCCTCAGTCGGGGAGGGGGCTGTTCCCCTGGCAGGGAGCCCCTCCCTCTGCTTGCCCCTGGTCAGCAGCTCCATCCCTGCAGCCACGAGCTGCCAAAGCTCCCCGACTCATGGTAATGAATGGGGTCTCACCCCTCTGGTCCTAGTGGTCCTTCAGGAAGATCCAAACCCAGTGCAAGCTCCAGGCCTGGGCCTCCTGCGTTAGGTATGTTAACTAAGTGTCTGCCAAAATTCACTTTTCCAGATTCCTCCACTAACAAAAAACAATAATTTCAGGTTGTTCCTCTGGCTTCTCAGGAACTGAACTGTTGTCAAGGCCACCCTAAAGGTCATGAAATGACACTAGAACAGACAAACTAAAAACTTACAGCAATTAGGAAAAATACAAATAAGTGAATTTGCTAATTTAGGAATCAACTTCAATCACTGGTAAAAGAATATATTAACATAAACAAATTGAAAACACATTTCTTTGTTTTGTTTGTTTTGTTTTTTGTCTCTGCAGCAATGTCTGGAGGCAAAGAAATTCCATGATGTCAGCCGTGGAATGCAAGAAAGTGAGAGTAATTTTACGTGAAAATGAACCCTGAAAGTTGGAGAGGAATTCTCTGCAGCTTAATTGATTCCAATAATGAAATACAACATTATCGAATATCTTTTATTATAGTCAATTCTGCTTAAATATAATATTAGATTCAGAATATAATCTCTAAGACAAGATATCAGAAGTAATGAGACACTAGAAAACAATTCTTCATCAAATGTCACTACCAACACACTTCCACCAGCTGTAGTATAAATTGAGTAGAATATGAGTGAGCATCTATCTAGCCTTTCTCTTGATGCATGCATGCATGAGTCAGTATTCAGCCCTCTACACTGATAAACTTCCCAACAACCACTGTTGTCGTTTTTAGGTCAATTGAACACACTGAAATGAAACTTCTAAGGTTTTGAGGTTCTACCATATAACTGAAGGGATTCACTGTGGGTTTGGAGCCGCTAGAGGTTTAGGTGAGTATTTCTCTGCACCTGCGTTACTAGGCCCATCCATTTTATAAGTATTTGAGTTTTACTGAGACATAGGAGAAATTTACCAGCTAGATTAAGAATTTTAATCAGAAATCTGGAAAGGAAAATGCCAGGGTTACAGCAGCTGGAAACTGTACCCCTAGGCATTTTGTTGAACTTTGCAGATATGGCTTACGCAAGAAAGCCCTTCTGCGGCATTTTTTTTTTTCTTTTTAACATGAGGGCAAAAAACCTTGGGGATGGTGCTTCCCAGTGCAAGAGACATTAGCTACTGAAAACCCTTCCCCAAGCTCTCTGTTTTCAACAAGTCAAAGAACTAGTAATCCCTGCTGAGTGCTCGTTTTACATAAGAAAAAAACAATGTTGGAAAAATCATTATGATGTGTTTTTAATTAATTTAAGCTAGATAGAAATTGCATTTTTGCTGTGTCTGGTATGCTAATGTCTAACCTGACTTATCTTTAAGAGGTTTGCCTCTGTAGTAATTACACAGTGGCATGTAATTAATTTTACTGGAATTTAATTCAATTTCTTCATTTTTTTCCTATGCTTCGTAAAGATGATTCCAGCTAAAGACCTTAGTTACTTCAGTGTGAACTGCAATGCATAAGTATTAACAATGAAGTGTCGCTTACCTATTTATCATCTTTTAAATGAACAAATCTTTATTAAGCACTTTTTACCCAATTGTTTGCCTAAATAATTAAGTACAACTATTTACTTAAAAGCTGCTGTTTATTGAGTACCTAGTATGTGTCATGTGCATATACCACATTCAAGTACATGTATGAGTTATCCACATGGTGTGTCATACCAGGAGTATGTGCCTTACCCCAGTATACACAATAACACGTGCTGTCATTATAATTTGAACTACAATTCTCCAGGCTAGTGAGTAAAGTTAATCTCAGATATTGTTTTCTTAAAGTCTGTTTAAGCTCAAATTGGCATTTCAAAGAAAAAAATCACAAACTATTTTAAAATATTTTGAAATAGATCAGAATAAAAAAACAGTTTATCAAAATGTGTGGCACACAACAAAAGCAGTACTCACAGGGAAGTTTATAGTAGTAGATAGAAAAGAAGAAAGATCTAAAATCAATCATCTAAGTTTCTACCTTTGAAAATTAAACTTATAAATACAAAACTATGAGATTTTACATCAGTTTTGATATCTAAGTGTCATACCTGTGAAGAAAAAATATGTCACTCTATGTTACTCTATTTTATTTACATATGTATTAAATCTATTTTTATATAATACCTGTCTCAATTATACTTTGTGAACAGAAAGAGATATTATTTTCCATTTTTCCAATAATAGAGAACAGCCATGTGAAAAAAACAAAATAGTGTATTAGAAGTAATAGTAAGATAAATGGAATATTATTTTCTTTGACTATAGTTTTATTTACAAGTTAACAAAATCTTAACTTGGACAGAGTCCTGAATTCCCTTTGCCAAAAAATTTTTCTATGCTCTATATCCCTGTTGCTAATAGATTATTATCAAACATATTAAACTTTTTCTCTCAGATTTTCCTTTGTGAGGTAAGAGAGTAATAACAATCACCCTCATCCACACACATCAGGCTTCAGCTCCCTCTGACAGTGAAAATGCTTGCATGAGGTCAGCAATGACCTCAAGCCATGAGCCCTTCCTAGCACGAGACGTTGTGCCCTGTGACCAGACATAGCTTTACCACCTGGAACTGCTTTCCTCCGTCATGGGCCACCCCATTGTCTCCTGTGTGCGTAACGGGCTTCTGTGCTGGCATCTTTCTTTCCATGTGCATGCTCGTGTGTGTGTGTGTGTGTGTGTGTGTGTGTGTGTGTGTGTGTGTGTGTGTGTGTACGCGCACATTTAGCAGCTTCAGCCAGTTCTTCAGCGTGAGGTGACACCTGCATACTCATGACTCCCAGGTGAGTCTCCCAAGTCCTCACCTTTCTCTTAAGCGCCGACTCCTATACCCATACCCATGTACTTACCTGACAGTTGTCCTTTTATGCCTTAAGCAAACTCAACTTTGGGAATGAAACTGAGATTCTGCTCTGAAAATGGTCCCTCCCCAAGCACTCTCCATTTCCCCAAAATGGCAATGACACCCTCTAGCCACTCTGTCCAAAAATTGGGGAGACTTAATTTTTTTCTTTGCCTCATTGCCCCAGTTCCAGACAAGAAGAAAACCTGTCGGTTTTACCTCATGAATGTGTTTCGGAACTACTGGCCAAACTCAGTTCAGCTCCAGTTTCTGTCCAGCTCCGGGGATGGATGTTTCAAACTCAGCGCTTACATCAAAGCCACGGTTTTCCCCATCCTTTCGTGGTCACTGGACGGAGTTCCACACCAACAGACCTTTGAGGGCCTCCTCACCTCTCCCTGCATGATGCTAATTGGGAGATTCTAGGCTTTTGCCTGTAGCATTCTAGGAATAGGTACGGTGGGAAGCTCACCAGAGTCTAGCTACTTTAAAGGGAGCATGAACTACACAGACAGAAAGGACTTGTCCACACAAGGGGAGAGAAAGAGAAAGAGGTGAGGAGAAGGCGAATTTATAGTCTCAAAATACTTCAGAATCCAAATACCGAGTGGGAGCACTCTTCATATTTTACTATGCCTTGAGAACAGTACCCATATACAGCTTTTAAGAAGACATTTAGTAAATTTAGTGAATAGAAATGAAGACGTGACGTTAATGAATTTCCTTAGTTTGGTTATACATGATTTGCACTAAGTTGTTTCAGACTCTATGTTCAGTGTAAAATTAGCTTCCTTTATTGCTTTTATTCTCGATTTTAACAAACTTTTTCATTATGCATGACATCGCAAAAGCAATTGGTAAACCATAAACTTAAATCTGAACCAAATTGTCTCTCATGAAAATGGGATGTGCCAGAGTCTCACATAAAGGTGAATGAGATTTTATAAAACTACACTACTAAAAACTTTTCAATTCAAATTGCAATTTTAAATTGCAAAACCTTGTCTTCCAGGCTAAATTTCAATGCGTTGATAAAAGGATTGCTATTTAAAAAGCATAATAGTCATAACTCTCACACCTGATCATAACTTTGGAATTCCTTCTCTTTATCTGTCATCATCAACCTACTCTTGCCAGAGGAGAATCTGAGCATATCGAATGTCTTAAAGGAAATAAATGAGTTTACCAAGATGGGCCCAATTTGGAGTTCTGTGCTTCTAAACAGTAAGTGATCAAAGGGAAAGATATTTTTTCACTTTGGGAGACTCATTTGAATACAATATTTCTTTTTACTTGTTCGTGTCAGAGTTTTCCATATATATAAAAGCATTGTTCAGTGAAAGTGCATCTTTTATTTAAATATTTTATTACTTTGTCCTTATTGACAATAGAAATTTTAATACAGAGCAGGGGTGCTTCTTGTGTGTGTGACGTTACACGTACATTCTTGAAAAAATGTGCTCCTAACTAAGGAATACATTTCAAATGATTTCAGGAATCGTTCAGACTTCAGGGTCTGTCAATAGATAATCCTTGAATCAAGTGTGAGTTTGGTCACTTGCCAACTCTGAGCTGAGGCAAGATATTTATTTTATCTTCCAAAATCTTGGTTTCTTCATGAGCAACTGTGAGTAATGCAGTTCTCAGCTGTTATGGGCAGCTCTCTCCCTACCACCTAGCGCTCCAAATATTTTAGTCGTGAATTAAGGTCCTTATTGTGCAGGGATTTAATGATTTGAAGGTATGTTTATAGAAGAAATATGCTTTCTAACTATAACTTCTCACGATTGCTCAGAGTAGTTTTTCACCTTCATGAGCTATACGAGATCACCATCACTATAATTTTTAGTGTAAACTCTTGAAGTGACTTCCAAAAGCCGAGTTTGAGGGAATACTGACATGAAATGCTATGAGTGCTTTCTTTTAATTGGACTCTGGCTTATTCTATTGGATTACCATTTTCCAAAAGAACAAACAGTTATGTCTGGTTTCACTCTGATTTTTATTTTTCAAAGATCCCATTCATGGAATCTGAAGACCAATGCTTGTAGGTTGAATGATATGAAAGTGCCAATATTTAATTTCTCGACCTAGGAAAATGACTTTATTTAAATATTATTGTAAACAGTAGAGTTATTCTTCCTTTAGCAGAATAAATATAGTCAAAGATGTTTTAATTGGAAGTAAATTTTCTGTTAACTGTATTGTATGTTGTTTTTGAGGGTAGTTGCACTATTATTGAATATCTTTTAAAGTTATATAGCAAATCTAACCGAATATTTTATTTTCATAATAATTTTTTATAATTGTAAAATGAATATAGAATCAATAAAATACAAATAGAAAATGTAAATCACATATGGTTTTAATTGCCAGACAAATATATTTAGTACTTTATTATATTATTGTCTTTTTTTAAATAGTAGGTATATTTTTATGTGACATGATCATTTTCTCTAATGTAAATCCTAGTTTTTCACTTATCATAAAAAAATAACACCTATCAACAACTTCTTCAACTGTTACATAAATCTTTTCTATGAACAAATCACAGTTTAGCCATGTTGCTAGTGTATGTTTGTATGTGTATGTATGGGTGAACTTGCTTATATAATAGGCCGTTTACATAAAGGATTCCAAAATGTGTTTAACACATACAGCTAAGCATCTTTAATAGAAACTCTTGGTTAAGTATGAAATGAAAATAAATGTATATGCATTAGAACAAACAGCAAAAGTTTATTTCAGTTACTGACTTAACTAGAACAGAGGAATGTACTAAGACAGTTTTATAATTACTATTCTGTGTATCAGTAAATATATAAGAAATGCTATACTTCTTCCTAAACTTTGTAACCTATAGACTCAATTGCTTTCTTTTTCAGCAATTGCCTTTCAAAAAATAAATTCATTCATTTAAAAAACCCAATGACTAATAAAGAAACAACAGTGTGCTAAGTTTCACTTTTTCTTTTAACATCTTTGTCCACATTCTGGAGTAGTTTTCAAACAGGAGGAAAAAAGAGAAAGGAACACAAATGAGAAAGGACAGTCCCCCTGACCAACACCTCGTGTGTTAGCTAAACAGGGCTCTCCTGCTGGCAGGAGTCTGAGAAAGCCACCAGCAGCGGGCGGGGGCAGAAACGGAGAGGAAAGCGAGGGTTCCATGTGCAGCTGTCGCAGCTGTCGAGGAAGCAGGACTTCCTGTGTGATGTTCTTAGTGCAGTCGAATAAAACGAAAAAAAGGAAGTTGTCCTCTCTGCAGCTTTTCTCGGGCTTTTTCTAAGTTCTGCTCGTGAGGAAAAGCCACCATCAAGCTGTGGATGCAGAGACAGTGACCAAATAACCCAGGAAACACTTTTGGACTGTAATCATTTTTAAGAAAGTGTACTTTATCGCTATAGTTATTTACTTTTCATTTCATTGCTCCCCCAGATTTTCACTTCCTATGTATTTCACCTGAGAGATCTAAAATGTTTTACATATTTTTCATCAGCTCTTTAAGGGACTTATCACCTGGCAATTTGGTGAGATATAGGTATTTCCTGAAAATACCAAAGAGGAGGTGAGAATACGAAAGGATGCTTTACATTTCACAACTTCTAGAAGATAATTTTCTCATGAACTATTTGTTTAGAATTGTTACCTCTAATGTTCCTGTCCAAGGCATTCTAAAATTTCTCTCGACTCTATTTATGTCACCTACTGGAATCTTTCATAAAAATAAGGCCACTTTAAACTTTATGTCAATCGTGCAAATTTGAAAGAAATCTTTAAATATAAGAAAACGAAAGATCTTTCATAATAGGATATAATTCCAAAGTCACTGACAGAAAGGTGATGAAATGTGAATTTGTGTGGGAAGGAACATTACCATCCAATCACAACGATCATGAGGCTGAAAGAAGAGAATAAAACAGAGAATCTTAAGTAGTGTATGCCATGGTCCTGGGGTTCGAAGCAGCTCAGGCTGTTCCCCACAAGTTCTCCTGCGTTAGCACAAGCAGGTGGGATGAGAGAGAGGAGGACCTCGGCTCTGCAGTGATCAGACCCCGTGGCTGCCCACAGGGAGTGGCGCCTTGGTGACAATGGGTAAGCACAGGTGTCTCCTCTTTCATGTGAACTCCTACATGAAATCTTCACAAGAGTGTCCTGAGGGTGCGATGCGGATAAATTTTGTCCTCTCTAAAGAGTGACAAGATGATGTTGAAAAGGTGTCTCTGGAGGATGCGTATAAAATGTAACAGTGCAATTTCTGGAATGCGGACTGTTTAGGGAAGAAGAGGGAGAGAAGGCTGCACCCGGGTCCAGCCCCTCCGATATGCCTTCCCGGAGGCCAGGACACCAGAGGGGAGAGAAGGAGGAAGGGGACCCAGGCGTGAAAGAAACGTGGGCACATGAATCAGAAAGGACACCTGCAGAGGGGCTTCCCTGAAGGACCCAGAAAGGCCGATAAGAACGGGCAGGTGACTTGGTTCCAGCAACAGGCGTGAGATACCGCCCTTAGCACTGCGAGCCTGGAGGCCCAGGAGCATCTCCGCAGACAAGGGCAGGGGATAGGGGTGTGGGCGGTGGGGGGCAGACTGTGGTGACCCCCACTCTGTCCTGGGGCATGGCTGGTGGACTGAAGGGGTGAGGAGGCTACCTGAGGGATGGGGAGGCGAGGGACCCGTTTGCACATCCCTGGTCCTAAGGCCTCCTACTGTCACCATCCTGTGCCCTCCTCAGGGCTGTGGTGAAAAGGGATGCACATTTCACCACCCTTAGCTCATTGTACGTCTGTGTTTTCCCCATAAAGTGTTCCGTTTCACAGATGGCGGTGACAGTGGGAGGTTATCCCTGTCAGACACTGTTACAAGAAGAGTACAGGCATTTTCTCCCTTAATCCCCCAGACTCTACAACATAGGATAATGCTATCATTCCTGTTTTAAAGATGAAGAAAATGAGATGCAAATTGGAAAATAACTGTCCATGGGTCAACAGCGAGAGAATGTTGGAGATGAAAAGAATCTGATGTCAAAAGTCCACGCTCCTGACACTCGGGGAAGTTGAGGCTCGGAAGGTGAAACCACGCCCTCCAGGCCTTGCCGCCCAACTCGAGCTCTTCCTCTGGGCCGGAGAGGAGGGAGAGGGCACGGCTGGGCCTTCTGTGGAGGGAAGGGATGTGCAATGTACAGATGCCCCTCATCTTGGGGGATGAGCCAGGGGATGGCAGGGCCTCCTTCTACAATGTCTTTACATTCCCAGGCAGAAGCAGGAGACGGGTTGCAGGTGCCACAGGCGGCAGGAGCTGTGGGTCGCACATAGGAGGAGCCCTGCAGGCTGTGGAAAGAGGCCCTCAGGCCCTTGGAAACTAAGCGAAACCTGCTAAACTCATCATCTGGTAACCAATTCCAGAGGCTAATTTACCTTTAGGGAAGATAGGGAAAAAGTGTACTCATCTCTGAAGTATCAGTATCTCATACAAAAGACTGAAAAAGTCCCATTGGCAGTCTGAAAGGTACAGAATAAAATCAAAGGGAGCTTGTGAAATGCAAGTACTGCTAGAAAGCATTTTATTGACCCCTGAGGCATCATCACTCTGTAGGCTGTGGCAGCTAGCTCCTGGCCACTCACTGTGGTCTCTCCCTTGTTGGAATAATGGTTCCTATTCTCTCCCCGTGTGTGTTGCATTCATAAGAGATGACATTTACAATAGGCCTCATGTTCCTGGGGATGTGAGTTTTAACTCCCTCCCTGCTCTCCCACACCAGGAAACACCTTAAAGGCAAATGCATGGTGAGGATACCCCTGGGTTCATACTCACACGCGGTCACCCCTGGGTTCACACTCACATGCAGTCATTCGTAACGCTCCACACTCCTTACTAGTAACTTATTGCTAATGGTAATACCTCACATTGTAAAACTAAGAGTTTTATAGTGTCAAATACAGACAGATCTTCACTTCTTGAGTCCTCTTTTTGGGTCCGTGGATTCCAGGATGGGTGCTGACTCTAAAGGAGATGCCTTGTCTGCTCTGGCTGCTTTCTACATTGAATGTCCAGATGAGATCTCATTGCCTTGATGTCTTGATGCTATAGTGAGAGGAATGTAACAGTTACGTGAACTCTTTACATGTGAGTTAGAGCCCTTTAGTCTCATTGATAAGTAACACATTTATAAACCTTTGCTTGTGCCAAGCTGCTTTTGTGAGAACCATCCACATGTATTTTACATTTATTTTTTATTAGCTTCAATGGCTCAATATTTATATTTTTGGCTTTTTATATAAATTTTGGAATGTGAACTATGTATAAATTGCAGCTATACTGACTAAAGAAATCAATGAGAGATAAGATTCTATGCAACTAAATTTTAGTGTTAGTTTTCTGAAAAGTATATATTCTTTCAAGTAAGGGACATCTACATGGTGTGGTTCTATACATGAGGGACAACCAGTCTCGTAGGCAGTTATTAGCGATGTTTTTCCTGATTATGAACAAAGATTTAAAAGAAAAGCAAGAAAGGAAGATACCCATAACCCGCCCAAATATGCCTTGTTTACATTTCCTTACACTGTTGTTCCTTCTAATATTTAACAAAATGAAAATCATATGCTTAAGTAGTTGTATGTTCCATTTCAATTAAATTTCTGATATTGGATTTTTATTTTACTTTCATTTGATTTTCTTGAAATTACAAAAAAACACGACATGATGTTCCTCATTCATTAATTCATCAGCTAGTTCTGGAGTGCCGAATATTTGGGAAAAGAGGCTAAGCCATCTCTCTAGCAGCTTCCTGTCGCCCCTCCCCCAGTTTCTACCTTGGCCCCCACCCTGGGTGGTGAAGTTCAGAGGTCTGCTATGCCAGACCTGTTTCTAGATATGTTAAAAGTAGGGGAAAAAAAATAATTGGGAGAATCATGTTGCCTCTCAACAAAGCCATGCTTGCAATCCCATTGTGCTGTTGTAGATTAAAATTTTCTATTTGGGGTGTCAGCAGCTTAATAGTTACTTCCGTTCTACATATATTCTTGCTGTGACAATCCTAGTGCCCTCCAAGGGACATGGAAGTCTTGGCTCATACATAAATAATGCCGAGGAGAAATGTGTCAGCAAGTTCAACACAGGTGCGTACACCTCTTCTGTTTTACACACATGTGCACACACACCCAAGGGCAGGAAGGACATTGCCAGAGACCTGCGTTTACAAGACCCTTTCCCCCATGGCCCTGAGTTATTAGTCTAAGTATAACATCATCTAATTAACATGTAGTTTTAACTAATATTCATTAAGAAGGACTACAATACTTGAGTGACAGAGCCATGGATATCATGTTATTTAAAAGCCAAACACGAATATCTTGACAGTGCTCTGACAAGTGCAATGAGACCACCAATTTATCTGTGGCATTTTTCCATTTCGACACATTGATTGGGTGCCTGGGGCTGCTATAGAGGACCAGAAGATACCTCTTGTCAGTCTGTAATCACTAAAGTAAATATATCATTACAAATAATGTTGTGGAGAAAAATAGAGGGGGCCAATGTAGATTGCCTCAGGAAGGTCTTTCCGGAAAGAAATGACAATTGAACAGGTACCTGAACAATGAATAGGATCATCCCTGGGAAAATGGGGGAGTATGGACCAAAGGGAGGGGACACACTTTGTATGATCCTGAGATGAGGCAAAAGTCAGTTAAATGGAAGTGAAATTAGTAATGAGATTAAATTTAGGAGATAGGCAGGGCCAGACAATGCTTGGTCTTGTGAGCCAAAGAACAGGATTTGATTTTATTCAAGATGAGCAGAAAATCGTTGAAAGTTTTCAATAAAAAGCACAGGCAACTTGTCTATACATTTTTTGCCTGTTTTTCAGATGTATCATTAGGAGAGATTGCTAAATGCGGACACCTGAGGTCAAAGATATAACTATTTGTAAGGCTCTTGATATTTCAAGAGCGTTCATATCAATTCAGTTCCCTCTTGATAGTGTATGAGTGTCCATTTCATAAGCTTTCGATAGCATTAGCACTGAAGAATTGACATTTGAAAAAAAGTTATGACATGTTGTTTTTGTCATTTTATTACTAGTGAATATGAACATTTGTCAATATTTACTAATAGTTTATATTCTGCAAATTATCCATGGCCTTTGTCCATCTTTGGGAGGGAGTGTGGATGTTTATTTTATTGATATGACATAGTTTTTTATAGTTAAGGATCATTGCCCTATTTCTCATTTTTTCCATATATACATAAACATACATGTATATTTATATTTAATGACTATTACCCTATTTCTTCTCTCTTCCAAATATAGATATTTATATGTATGTATACTGTCCTAGTTTGTTTGCCTTTTAATTTTACATGTACAGTCCTTCCCACATTACAAGGGTACTTTGTTATTGAAAACCATCTTGGAAATTAAAGATGCAGTTACTATTATTTTAAATTAGAAAAAAAAAGCTATGTATTTCTGAGCCCCCATAAATGAAAACCACCAAGTCTCCGTGAAATAGAACTTTTTACTTCATTAGTTTACGTTACTTGTGATAACACAACATAACACTCTGTCTACTGTTTGTCCGCATTTCTGAGGCATCTTCATAGCTATTCTGCACCATACACTTAAGACTGTTTTCAAAGCATATACACAGTTCCTGTACTTTGACCTTTAATGCACATCAAAAACATAAAACTTAATAGTAAAGGCAAAATAAATAAAAGCAACTCATTTCTGGGATTATTGCTACATGCTAGCAAACCAGAACTTAATAGGAGACCCCCACTCCACACAGCTGCGATGTGGCCCTCTCTAGGAAATCCGAATCCGTTCCAATTAAGTGAAGAAAGTGGGAGAAGAAACTCCTTATCAAGTGTAAAAGTTTGGGAGTATTTTAAACTAGGTCTACATTTGTTTTTGACATATAGGGCTCAGAAATGTTTATATAGTCAGATTTCTCATTCTTTTCTTTTGAGACAAAATCATTGCTTTAGAGCTTAGGATATTCTCCTCCAACCTCAATGTTACAAATATTCACTTATACTTTGTGCTACCTTTGAAAAAACGATTGTTTTTACAATGACATTATTTAAGTCATTCGGATTAGTTTTTAAGCGTGTTATGTAAGGTAAAGATATAATTTGGTTTGTTAAAGAGATGAAATTTCCACACCTACTTGTTGAATAATATTTCTTACAGCACAACTGATATAGAGTTAATATGCTGATCCCATCAGTTATTAAGGGCAGCGAATGTCGGTGTGGAGTGTTATGTGGGGGTCCTTCTCTGGGTGGTACTAAGACTCTGAAACATTTCAGGTTGATGACAAACCATTCCTCACGATCTACTACTCTTTCTCTTCTCTTTTCCCTGCCACCTTGACCCCTTGATATCTCTTTGTAATTCAGCAGTAAAAACATGGTATAACCTGAGTTGTATGAAAACTACGGAGTCTTTGGCTCCCTTCAACTTCCATTGGCCTCCAGACCACCTCCCCTGCCCCGTATTCATTCAGCTGAGGGAAAAATGAGGTTAAGAAAACTGTTCTGAAGGAAAAATAGGGCCAAGATTTAAATTCTAGGTAAAACCAATAGGAAATCTGGGGATAATGTACCTAATGAGAGTATCTGGGTATAAAAACTGAAATTATGCCTAAAAATTGGATTGGAGAAAAATGTGGAGTTATGCAATCGCTTCTCTCCTAAGATGTAGGCTTTCTTTTATACATGTGTGTTGTCTTCATTGAGTGGCCTCAGTGAAATATGTAGAGCCATGCAGTCTTCTAATGGATTTTTTTAAAGGACGATTTAGTTAAGGCTGTTCACTGTCAGAATTCCTGGTCCTGCGTTCAAACCAGGTATGGCTTTCTTTTTCTGACACCCTTTAACCCTTCTGCTGGATTTTAATGGCATATGTTTATCTGTAAAATTAAAATGAGATAAAATTAGTCTGTGATGTCCCTTGAAATAAGCAAGAACTCTGTGTGATGTGTCAGAACCAGGGCTGCGAACGGCTGGAAGGCTGTCTTCAGTGAGCATCACAGACCCACCCGTCTTCCCAACCTCGCTCAGTCTCAGTGACCAGCCACGCTGCAAGACTGACGACCTGGACCAGCAGCCCAGCCCTGGGATTGTCCTATACACGGTACGTCCAATGGGGCTCGGGGCAGGACGTCGGCTGCCCGGGCTTCCTTCCACGCTCCCTGTGCGGGACACAGTGGCGCTCGTCTCCGAGCCCGTCTGGAACGGCCCGCGGGGCCTGCCCGGTTAGACCCACAAGTATGGGCCTCGGGCGAGCCCCGGGGCCCCAGCCCGCCGCGTGCCCGGCCGACGGCGCGCGGCCCTGCTCCGCGGAGCCAGTCCGCGCGCGTGCGGGACGAGGTGAGAGCTCGGCCCCGCCAGTCCCGCGGACAACCGCGGTAAAGGCGACGGGAGCCGCCCTCCGCGCGGGGCGGGCCGGAGCTCTGCGCGCGCGGCGCCGGCACGTACGTCCTCCGCGTGCGGCGGCGCCGGGCCGAGCGGCGCGAGGATGCGCGGGGGCCGCAGCGCTGCCGGGAGGTGGGTGCGGGGGCGCGCGGCCGGCGGGGGCGGGGGCGGGCTTCGCGCGGCACCGGCGCTCGGCGCGGCGGCACAATACAGTCGGGGGCAGGCGGGGCGCGGGGGCCGGCCGAGCGGCCCGCGCTGCGCCATGTGAGCGGCGCCGGGACCTGCAGGACGCAAACTTCCGCGGCGGCGGCGGCGGTGGCGCCCCGACTTCCCGCCCGGCCCCGGCCCGCCGCTCGGCGAGGAGACCCCGTAAGTGCGGGCGGCGGCGGGCCCGACGCCCCGACACCCCCGGCCCGGGCCCGTTCCCCGCGCAGCTACCGCGGCTGAGGCGCCGCCGCCGCCGCCGTCAACATGGCGGCCTGAGCGCCGCGCCGGGCGGCGGCGCCGCCGGGGCCGCGGGGATCCGCGGTGCGGGCCGGGGCCGGGTTGCGGGCCGGCGGCCGGGGGTCTGCGGGGAGCGGGAGGCCGGGCCCGCGAGGCGGCGGCGGCGGCGGCGGGACCGGAGCGTAATGGCGGGGCAGGCCCAGCGCGCGCGGGCGGGCGGGGCTCCGCGGGCCGGGTGGGCCCGGAGCAGCCGCCGCTCGCCTCCCGCACCGCCGCGTGGGCGGCGGCCCTTCAGGCCCTGGGCGGCCTGAGGGGAGGCCCGGGGCGGGCGTCCCGGAGCGGGCGCGCGGGGCCTGCTCGGCCGCGAAGCCGCGGAGTCGCGTGAGCGCCGCCCTTAGGCCCTGCGCGGCCAGGCCCGAGGCCGCCGCCCGTGCGGGGCGGGAGGAGCGTTCGCCGTCGCGATCGGCATTCGGCGCCGGGGCGAGGCCGGGCCGGCGGGGCCCACTCTCGGCGGCACTCGGTCCGCCGGGCCCCGGCTCCGCACGTGCCCGGACAGGCGCGGACCCCGACGTGTGCGTCCACTGCCCCTCACGCCTCTGTCCCGGGCCTGCCGCGGTCGGTGTCGGTGTGGGCCCGGCGCCGGGTGGGCCCGCGGTGTCCGGTGGTACCTACGCTGTGGCCTGACATCCGGTGTACCGTGGGCGCCGGTGGTACCCATGGGGTGGGCTTGACGCTTCGTGTGTCGTGATGCCCGGTGGTACCTGTGGGGTGGCCATGGTGTCCGGTGTGTTCGATGCCCGGTGGTACAAATGGGGTGGCTGTGATCCTCGGTGTGCCCGGTGTCACGTTTGGTGTGCTCCTGGTACCGGGTGTGTACTGTGGTGGGGTATAGATGCTGCAGGCGGGGTGCCCGACGTGCATGTGGTACCTGGTGTTTCATACAATGTGCACGGTGCCCGATTGTCCTCGGTGCCTGGTGTGGTGTCCAGTGTTTGAACGGTACCTAGAGTGGGCACGAGATACCTGGTGTAACAGTAAAGCTGTGTCTGGTGTCCGCACATACAGTGTTTCTGTGAGCTCAAAGTTAGTGCCCAGGTAGCCTGTGCAAGGGTGGGAGCCTGAAGGTTGGAGGGCCCCATCTGACCCTGCCCTTGAGGTCCTGGGTCCTCTGCCTTGCCTCTCCCAGGTGTTCTGTATCCTACAGCAAGCCGTGTCTATGGAAGCAAGAGCCGGCTTAAAAGTAGTTTAACCTGTTGAAAGGCAGAAAGCAAAACATTGTGTTTCCTTTTAAACTGAGAAATGTAGTAGTAGTGTAATTATAGGATGTATAACCTTTTCAGGTTTTTGGGTCATCGTTCCTAATTGGTGGTTGGAAGTTATTGGGGAGATAGTTTTGGTTGTACTTAAAAAGTTTGCTGTCTGGTTAGCAGGGTCACCTTTGTTATTTTCTGAATTCTAATTTGTGCAAGCAGGAGATAAAGTATGAGTTTTGTATAGGCATGTTATTTTCCTTGTCTTTGGTTCACTGGTGCTGGTTATAGTCATTATTTTGGTGGCCAGGCTGGAGAATCAAGGATTAAAAGATACGGGATGTGATTACGACAATAAAATATGCTTTTTGCTTAACTTCACATGTACTTCTTGCTTAGCTTCTTAGTTAATAGAGGATTTTTATCTTTCGCATGGTACTTTTTACTGTTGATGTTTTGGTGTGAAAACTGAATCTTATTTTTACATTCTGTAATTGGACAATTTATTTTTGCAGTTACTTGTTACAAGGTGTTTGTTTATTAACATACGAGTGCGTCCGCTTTACAAAGAAAAATAAAGTGTTAAAATTTAGCTCCTTTGTTCATTCTAAATATTCCTAGGATATTGTTTGGTACTTTGAGTGGATGTCTTCTTGCATGTTTCTCTGAATTGACCTGTGTTTATTTGAATTTTCTCCCTTTTGTAACCCTGACCCCCTTTTCCTTTAAGGGTTGTTCAGATAGTGTGTATTAGAAACATTCATATCCTTTTGGCATATGCTAATTAAAACACTAACTGAAGCTAATTAAAAATTTTAACATTTGTAGTGGAAGTATCAAATGCTGTCCTAATATTGCTTAGAACCCTAAACCTCTGGTGTCTGATTTTCTTACCTAGCATTAGCATCATTCCGTTGAATTCCACACAAAATGTTAAAGTGAATGTATCAAGAAAAAAATTAAAGAGAAAATAGCCAGACTTATGGTAGTTAAAAACTTTTACTATTTGAAAGCCTTAACTTTTTTTTTTTTAAAAAGGTGATTAGTTTTTTTTTCTTTTGGTCACTAGATTCGGGTGGTAGTAGAGCGATATGACTTGGAGGCCAGGTGGCTTGGGTCTGAATGTCACCTCCATCAGTTACCAGCAAAGTGATCTTGTGTGTATTACTTAAAGTTGTTATTTCTGGTCTCAGTTTCTTCATGTGAAAAACAAGGATAAAAGTAACTGTATAATAAGGGTTATTGCCTCATAAACAGCTGTTAGACTGATTGACTTCACTTGAGTCAAATTCACTGTTAATAATCACGAGTGGAAAGGTGTGAAGCTCAAATCACAGCAGGGCATGCTCTCAATATGCTTGCTCTTACTGATTTGAGTTTAACTGTCATAGAGTAACTGATTCTCTTTTCTCTTTAGCTATCCTGGACAGTTGGAAAATAAGCATTTGTCATAATCCTTGGGCCTCACTTGAAGCAGTTTTAAGGATCTTCATATCATTACGTTTTTATTGTGAAAAATATACATACCATAAGTTACCATCTTAACCCTTTTTAAATGTATGGTTCAGTGGTATTAAAGACATCAGCAGTGTTGTGTACCCATTACTACCATCCATCTCCATAGCTCATTTTATCTTGTAAATCTGAACTGCATATACATTAAACACTGAACTCCCCACCTACTCCCCTCCCCAGTCCCTGGCAGCTGCCCATCCTGACTTCTTAACATTTGATGAAGAACATAGGTGATTGAAGTATGTAGTGTGAGTGTTCTTATTTTAACTATTGATTTTAAATTAATCCTGTCTTTTCCTACATCTGTCACCCTGTCTGTCAGGTTGTGTATTTTATATTTGCTCCAAGCAGGTAGACTCTAAATAAAGGAACAATGCTTGGCACCTCTTGGATCATTGTGGAACTAATCCCTCACCATTTTTATTAGGAATTTTGACAAGAAGTCAGAAATAACTGATTAGAGTTTAATTTCTACCCATATCTCTTGCATGATAACTATCAGTCACTTCCTTGCAGTGGCATTGTCCAATTGCTAAACAGTTTAAATCTGCTTTGGTACAGTGATTCTGTGAAGTTATCAGTGGTCTGTCTTCCTCTGGTCCCAACTTTTAGAAATGCTGTGGTTCTTGCAAGTTTAGTTCACAGTTGAGTACCTGTCAATAATACATATCCTGATATTCATCAGTGGGAATGTTACTACATGATAGCAAATTTGGTTTCCTCATGTTTAATAGCTTTGGGAAGATTTAAAAAATATATATTCTTTTAGTGAAGGCTAAGTATGAGGAAATTATCTCAACATGAATTTTTTAGTTTTTTTTTGAGATCAATTAATTTATCTGCCTGTTAATTGTCTCAAAACCTCATCTGAGAAATGCTGTTTGGGAAATCAGGTCTTTAATTTTCAATTGATTTCTGACACAGAGCCCTTCTTGAATTAATATAAACTGTACCTCATTTGCCCAGTTTTTCGGTGGTAGAAACAAGTGAGACTAATTTTGGGGGGATTTCCATTAATATATTAAAAATTTTTGGGGTATTTCATTTATCATTACAGATTTTGTCTTTTTAAATCATAGAAGATATAAAGTTTAAGGTGATTTATTTTTC
Organism: Cynopterus sphinx; assembly: GCA_030015415.1. Lineage (NCBI taxonomy): Eukaryota > Metazoa > Chordata > Mammalia > Chiroptera > Pteropodidae > Cynopterus > Cynopterus sphinx. The sequence continues at coordinate 67,186,526 of CM057383.1, forward strand.
CATTTTACTGGCAACTTAACATTTTTTATGTTTAAAAACATTTAATGTTATATAATGTTAAAGTACCTGATATGTTTTATTTTTATTTTTTGATATGTTTTATTTTGAAATATTGTACATACACTTCCTTTGCTATTTTGCACGTACATATTCCATACACATAACCTTTAAAAGCCTCTCACTTGTGATCAGTATACATGTTGGATTATTTCATGTAAGAAACTTCCGTTTGAATAATTTGAAAGGTAAATTTTATTTTCTTAGGTTTGTTAATAAACTAGCTTTAGTCTCAGTTATTTTCAAGTGAATTAAAAGCTGAATAACCACTAATCAGTTTAAAGTTAGATTTTTGTTTTAGTTTGTGCTCACATTTTAAACACATGCAAATGAAAAATATACTGTTGTTAGCCTTAATTGCAGTAGTGTTCTGGTCATCTTCTTTCACTAGGTTCTTTGGATTCTAGCCGACGTCTTAGAAACCAGGAGCATCCTGTGTACTCTTCATGATACACTGGTTCTCCACCACGACTGAGTGTCTATTTGAATTACTTTTTAAACAAAACCATTAAATAGTCTGTGGAGATGGATCTGGCCTCTATTTTTAAAAGTTCACTTTTTAAAAATGTACTTTTCAAGTTTCAAATTTTAATTTTTTAAAGTAGGTCGTGATAAATATATACATATGGTCTTCTTTCAAATATTTCTTTTTGGAATGGCTTATAGAAAATTATGTGCCCTGTGCCCTTTAGCTTTACATCTCTGAAATTGTCCTTCAAGAGTAATATTCATGACATTTCTTAAAGAGGATTGACAGTCTGAAAAATACGTGTTTCCCAGCAGGAAACCTTGAATCTTCTCTGGTTCCTCTAAAACATCCCATATTTTTCTGCTCTTGGTTGGAGAAGGTGGATGTCTAAGGTGGGTTTGGTTAGTGGTGTTTCCTGGTGGTCCCGCATCACGTCTGAGATGAATGGTATTGAGGAGGTGGACCGCCACCCAGTGAGATGTCTCTGGGGTTTCCTGTAATTCGAGTGGCAGCCCAGTGTTCCTGCCGGTGCTGGAGTAAACAGCTTGCAACCCTGATGGGTGTTGGGAAGAAAGCGTATGGCTTTCTTTCCCTAGACCATCATGCCTGCCACGGTGTGCCGTGTCTGCAGATGGGAGTGAGGCTGCCTGAGGTGTTCTGGGCTCTGCTCAACAATCTGGCTAGCCCAGGCCTTTGTCTGAATTTCACATGCTCCTTGGTACTCCTCTAGTTTGGGAGTGTCATTTCCACCTACAGGTGGTTGGTTCCCCAGAGGCAGGGGCGTTGCAGGAGCAGATTCAGTGTCTGAGCCGATATCAGAAGCATATGGAGGAAGAAGCCCTGTCACTAGACTGCTGCTGGCCACTGTCTGCACCTGTCCTCGGTTGCTGTATTTCTGACTCGAGCATCCAAGGCATCACAGCAGCCCCGGGAACCTGCGGAGCGCCTGATGATGTCCATGTGCTTCGCTCATTCCCTTCCTCTCCAGTGCAGTGTCTGTGGTTCTGCAGGGGCCAGGGGACAGGGCAGATGGAACTTTTAGGTTACCAGGTACATTCAAGAAGTATATTAGTTGCTACCATGGAAATTGCATTTTAAATAGAATATTTTTATAAAACTTGACCTTGAGATAGAGTTGGCAGTGTTACATGGGGATGCTATTATGAGTTGGTGTTCTCAAGTAGTGGTACCTTTTCATAGAAGGATCCTGAATGTTGTGATAGGAAGAGAAGAGCATCTGTGGTCTGATTAGTGAAAAGTAATTGGTTTAAAAATTTGGATTCAGCCAAATGAAATACTAACCAGAAAGCTGGTGGCCAGCCTCTGCTCTTGGTCACCTCAGCTTGGGGAGGTGGCAGGCTTCCTTTGGTTCTTGCTCTGACAGCCTAGTGTGCTGCTAGGTGGCAAGGGGCAGGCATCTGTGACTGCTTCTCATGCATTTTCCTTTCCTCATGAGTCGTAACCTGTTGTTCATGATGTTTCAGAGTCTCTTTCTAGTCTAACTTTTTAGTCTTATTTTCTATTCCCCTAAGTAAAACTTTTACTTCAGCCAGTCATTCTGTTTGTTCTTTTAATAAATATATATATTTTTTTAATTCAAAGATAATACTGATTGTATACCTAGTAGTTTATAACTTTGCCTCTGGTATCCTTTTCCTCTCCTCACACCACCTCCAGTGCTAAAGTCAGCTTAAAATTTACTTTAGAACTTGCTGGCATTTGAGAACTCTGTCAGGTTTCATCGTCCTCATCTTATTGCCATCCCACAGTGATCTGTCCCCTCAGTCTAACTTCCACAGCATTTAGTTTGCCTCAACTACTTCTTTTTTCTTTTGCCTCAGTAGTTCTTATTCTTTTGCCATTTATTATTCAGTTTTACCCCATCCTCATCTTCCCAGTTCCTTGACTGAAAACACCTACTTTTACATATTACAATCCCTGGGAGGTACAGTGCTGTGTGTGCCGTAGGTCGCATGAGTGTGTACAGGTAGACAAAAGAGGGAGTGCTCTTTCTCTTTTTGGTGCTGACAGCTGTGGATGACCCTGAGTCTGGGTGGATGGACCCCCACTCTCCCTGCCTTCACACTGGGTAGCCGGACTGCTGAGTGTTGACACTGCACAGGCTCTTGGAACTGACGTAGGTGGTTATCTGGGCTCTCGGTTGCACTTCACTGTTCTGATCAGTCATCTTCCACTTTCCATGTGACTTTCTCCACCCCTGCCCCTTCCCTCTCTCCCCGGAGAGCCCACCCTGGCCTCTTCTTTGAGAGAAGAGAGACCACACCACGTGGGACGTGACTTCAGGTCTGCAGACGTACCTGTACTCGTGGTCTTCATTTGTCATTCTCTTCTTGCATTGTTGATCGTCCCCTCCAGAAACTTCTCGCTGATCTTATTTCCACCCTCTTCTGTTCTGGCTCCCTTCCATTTGCATTCAGTTATCTTCAGACATCTGCCATCACACACACACACAGCAGAAACAACACACCTACTGCTCTGATCCCCCACCCCCCCATAAGCCTTGCCCTTGGTGAGGACTCCTCAAAACTGTCTTCTTTTCTTGTGTTTCTCCTCTTCCTCCCTGTATAGTGTCTGCCACCGTCATATGATTGGAGCCCCCAGCTGGTCCATCACCCTCAGCTGTAGTTTGAGGCTCATTCCCCTCATGGTTATGAGATGGCTGCATCAGTTTGGGGCATCATATCTGGATCTAGTGACATTCAGAGAAAGAAGAGCCAAGGAGCTAGGACTTCTGTCCTAGAAGTAGCCCTAGTGTACTTCTCTCTCACTGAGTCGCATGGCAGTTACTTAGCCTGGTATCAGGTGATAAGGAAGGTGGAATTACTGTGGTTGGTACAGACTCAACTTCTAAGCTAAAGAGCTGTTGGCAGTCTGATCTTTTTTCTGCTGAACAATTCTTCCGTGACTTCCCACTGCCCTTGGGATAAAGTCTCAAATCCTTTATAATGGCTTATGAAACTCAGCATAACGTGGCCCCTGTGTATTGTGCCACCTTCCCTAGTGCTGCAGTCTTCCTTTTCTTCAACCTTGTTAGCTAATCCTAAATGTCTAAGAGGCTTCAGCTTAAATGTCACTCTTTCAGGGAAACTACATTGATCTTGCAAGTTGAGGTAAGGGGGTACAGACTCCTCGGTAGCACTCTGAGCTCCCATGGCTCCTGTACTCAGAACAAACAAAATTGTTGTTTAACATAAGTAAATGTTGACTGATTAAATAGCCTGGGTATTGCAACATACAGGAATCAGAAGAACTCATGGCAGGGAGCTATAAAACATCCATGACTGACAATCCTGTAAAAATGCGTGTTGCGTGTGCTCGAATAGCATTTGTATTAGCTCGTTAGGCTACTATTTTTAAAATATAACTACAAAGTTTATTTTTTGAAGAACAATACAGTAGTAAAGTATAACTAAATGTATTCAGTTTATCGTTTTTAATATTTTCATATTAAATTCTGGGTATTTTTTGGCATATTGGAATGAATTTTATACTTGATAAAGTATTATCCTTCAGACATATTGCCTGGGAGGGAGGGCAGTTATTCTGCTATGAGAGAGGAGAAAGGCTGAAGCAGAGCCTAATAAAGTGAAACATTTTCGCTCTTCTTTTTTGTGGAACCCTGCTCCTCAGGCTAGAGAGTAACCACTAACTACCCTGCCTGCCCAGTCTTCAAAAACCAGAGGGAGAAAGCTGAGAAGTACAGTTCTAAGTGAAGGAAGTTGTTTGCCAGCTGTACCTGAGGCGTAGTGGCTGTGAGCTTGCCCTGTGCCATTCTGGCAACTTTCAGAGGCGAGCTGTGGCTTAGGCTGTGGCCACTTTTAATGCTGATGAGATGGGATTATTTTTGAAAACGGTATGCCTTCATTAACCATGGTTAATCATTACATACTCTTTGTAGTTTCCTGGAGACTCATGTCCTCCCCTGCCCCACCAATAGCCTGTAAGCTCACTCCTTGGCCCCAAGGCCCTTCCTAACTAAACAGTGCCCTGGGCTGTAGTGGCAAATCAGAAGTGTGACATGAAACCAAACTTTTTTGACACCGCCTTTCAAGATTACAGAAAACATTTTAACCAGATTAAAACTCAAAGTATTTTAAAAACAGACTATATTAAAACAACAGATATACAACAATGGCTCTGCAGAGTGGCAGATTCACTGGCAGACATTTTCAATGTCAGCTGCTCCCTGTGTGCAGCCGTTGCCATACACTTCGCACAATATGTAAGATGATTGTAAGATTTCAGGTTGTCTTGCATACTTAATAAAATGTTTTATACATTTTCAAAGATACAAACTTTGAGATGTGTGTCATATTAATTCAGTAAGACAGTAGGAAAAATAACTCAGTCTTGCTCAGAAGTGGACTGTCTGCCTGCCTGTGCGCTGTAATGAGTGACGTTTGCCTTGGTTCGGAGCATGGTCAGGAACCCTTGTGCTGTGTGTTCTCACCCAGTGTGTGGATATACTCTTGGATCTAGAACATGGTCATGTAATTTCTTAGTTGTTTCTTTTGCTTATTCGTTATAGCAAAATAGATATAGTAAATGAGATTTGCTCCCTTATTAGGCTAAAATATCTTTTATTTGGACTGATAAATAATGGTTTAAAATGACAGTTAATTTTCATGTAATCATAATCTAAGTAATGGAAAAGTTCAGTTGCATGCTGGTCAAATTTTATTAGAGAGAATAATTTTAAAGGTAAATGTATTAGGAAAAAGGTCAGTACAGATGGGGATACTAACTAGATCTTGTATTTTAGAAGCATGCAGTGACTCTTAATGTGCATGAAAGTAGAAACCATTATTTGAGTTGTCTCCCTTTTAAATTCATTCAGACATTTAATATACAGGATGTCTTACTTTTAGTGTGAAAAGTTAACATCTGATAAAATTGACTTATTTCCTGTTGTCTGTCTGCCCTTGAATGCCTTCTGCATGGTGCCACTCTCTAAGTAATTCACATTCCATCGGTGCAGCAATCAATTTGTTTGTCATTTCCTTCAAATATGAAGTTTACCATTGTACAATCTACAACTTATGACAAAGTCCTTTTGAAAAAAAAAATTTGAGAAATGAGGCATTCTGGTTAACCAAGTATAGGCTAGTACGATTACTATGCAATAAATGAATGGTTAATTAAAACTAATTTTAATATAAACATTATATACCCGATTTCATAGATTGTTAAGTTTCTGTCATTTTAACTAATCTATTAGGAAATAATGTTGTGCACTTATTACAGTATTACAGTTACCCCTGTTCTGCCATGCTGACATTTATGCAGATGTGGATGAATATCTCTAAGTGGAAATATTGTAAAAGCTTCAATTTTTTTCATCTTCTATACTTCAAATGGTTTTCAGAAGGTTTATTTCATAACATTATAAAAATGGCTATTCAAAACATTTAAAAAATGCTAATTACATTTTGTTTACAGTTACAGTTAGTTGATTCTTGTTACTTGCTGTACTTCTGTTCCCTTAAAGTCTCAGTGTGTGTGTGTGTGTGTGTGTGTGTGTGTGTGTGTGTGTGTGTGTGTGTGTCTGTATGTCTGTCTGTGTCTGTGTGTGTGTCTGTCTGTCCCCCACCCCCAATTACCTCAAGGGAAATGCAGGGCTCAGTTCCTGGTAGCCTCTGGTCACAACACTTTTGTAAAGCAAAATGCCATTTCCATTATGTAGGTTCATTTGCCAACCTTCTTGTGAAACAAGCCACTATCAGCAGCGAAAACCTGTTCTTCTACATGATCTTTTTGCATGCGAGTTTTTCTCATTGTGCCCACCAGTACGAGCAGAGAGGGGGGTTTTGTGTTTTCCTGACAGGGCTGTCATCTCATGGATCCACAGTGTCATCACTTTTCTGTCTTCGTCGCTTCCTCAGACGCTCTAGATATTATTTTGCACTTTCCATAATGCCCTCGGGGCACAGGTGGCACAGTCTTCTTCCTTGTTCTGAGTGCACCTGGGCTGGTCACGAGCAGCCTAAGTTGGGCCTAAGTGAAGTTCATGTGACACATCACAGCCTTCTTGCACTTGGGAATACTAAACAGCACCATGCTTGGGGCCATTTTAAACAGCAAAATCAAACAGAACAAAAGTAAAAAAAAAAAAAAAAAAAACAGACAAACCCAAAAATGTGGTACTAAATACATTGCAAAAAGGACAGTATTTATCGGCTGAGCTAGAAGGACAAGGCAGAACGTCGCCTTGTTCCACCTCAGCTGGGACCATGCGTGTGAGTGTCTGTGTGACGCAGAAGGCCACGAGTTTTGATTTTTGGGTTACAGATAATTTTAACAAGTCAGCAAATTCACAAATACGGGACCTGCAAGTAATCAGAATCAACATACATTAGCTCAAGTGTCAAGGTTTTTATTCTTTTCATGTCTTTTAATTCTTATTTTATAAAAGAAGTTTTGTATTGAAATTTCATGGCTACAAATGGAATGTAAGTAAATTCCTCTTATTTTGAGTTCTGTTGATTGCACGCTTTTCCCTGTGGTTTTATTTATTTTTCCAACCTACATGGGGCTTAATATATACTAGGCTTTTGGTAAATTTGGCTGTAACCTATTTCCCCCCTAGAAAAAAGAAGTGCTCTCACGGCCAGTGTTAATTTTACATAAACACGCTCTTTGAGGCTGAAGCAAATCTGACTGGTTTTCCGTGTGAAAATAAAGTATAAAAACTTTTTGGAGCTGTTTCTAAACAGAACTTGTCTCTAATCCTAATGTAACAGAAATGTATGATGGTCAGTATTTAATAACTCTTGTGTGTGTGTAAATTTCAAAGTATGGAACAACACAAAGCAAAACAACTAGGGTTTGACATTTTCACCGATCGAGGATTACTATATTTTATAAATGGAAATAGCACTACTAAAAACAATGCTCTAAGTAGAATGATGTCATTTGTTCCCAAAGATTATCGATATACTGGAGCAATGTAAAAATAATAATAAAAGTGAGGCAATTTGTGGCAGACTTCGGGGGTGAGGTTAGTACTGTAATCTTGCGTTACCTCGGGGTAAATGCTGTAGCCACAGGTGCCTCTGGCGAGTAGGAAATAGGCCAAACTAAGATCAGATTTTTTTCCCCCCAGAAAGCATTTCATGTGATTAAACAAATCAGATGTAGTTCAAAGTAATTGGGGGGAGGGGGAGGGGGAAATGTACATTGTTTTGGTATGTGTTTTTTTAAATTTTAAGTTGAGAAAGGTTATTGATCCCAGGGCAGCAGACTTAGGAAAAAAGATTGATAAATTTTATTATATAAAAATTTAAAACTGAAAAAGAAAGCTTGTTACAAAAGAAAAAACTGGGAGGATATTGGTGATGTAAATGATAACCCAAAGGGTATTATCCTCAGGTGTGTGAAGAATGTTGAAGTATCATTAGAAAAACGGCCAACAGTAACTACAGAGAGCATACACACTTTTCTAAGAAAAGCTAAACTGAAAAGAAATTATTTGTAAAGATGTTTGGCCAAAGTAGCATGTTAAGCAAATTAAAATGACATAGTTTTCGCAATTTCAGTTTTTGTGAACATTCAGAAGAGACCGAGATCCTCCACCATGACCAGTCCTCCCTGGGAGACCGGCTGTCTTCACAGTGGTTGGTATAATACTTTAGTGGACAACGCACTTAAAATTTTAAAAGGAAAAGGGAAGTCTTTGAGAAACACGCATTCTAAAAAGAGGTTTCTGTGCCATCGAATGGTGAACACTGGAGGAGGAGATAGAAAATTTACAAGACTCAAGCACACAGATGCAAAAGCATGACGTTTGCTTTGCACCCAGCGAGTTTGCCCCCCAGGAGACATTTGGCCTTGTCTGGAGACATTTTTGATTGTCATGTCTTGAGGGATACTTGGCATCTGGTGGGCAGAGAGAGCTAGGGATGCTGCTGGCACCCTACAGCGCACAGGACAGCCTTGCAACAGAGGCACCCAGCTTTCGAGAGCCCCCGCTGTAGAGCAAGGTGGCCAGTGCAGCTGGCCAAGTGGTGCTGTCCGCTGCCTGAGTGGTGGCCTGTGTCTACAGAACTAGATGCGGGCTCTGTAGTTCACGAACGCAGGGATGGGAGTGTCTAATATACATTGGATTTCCAGTTACATTTTAAAAGAAATATCTAATGGTTAAAGAAATCAGTTATTTGGACGTTTCTGTATTTTCATGTTTAACATGCATGAGTCATGGAACTAACTTATAGTAAAACATTTTTTCCTTTACATGTGATTACTTTCTTAATGGGATATGCCAATCACAAATATGATACATATTTTAGCTTAAAGACCCTTATTTAGGTTAAAACGGCTACTTCCCTAACCTCAGGTAGTGTGAAAACCAGAAATTTGGAAGTAGACTGATGGATTATATTTATTTGAGAGAGAGCATATTTGTCGAGTGCGGAATATCTGATTATTTTGTCTGAGTTTTCATAATATCCAGGACTTGATTCAAAGCACTTATTTAGTGAAATAATTTGAGTCAAAATAAAAATATAAAATTACTTGTATAATACTTAATATTTTAAGTTATGTAGGGACAGATTTTGCATTGATATTTGAAAGTTGGCTGTGTAAAATACCATTTCAATTTTATTTTGGTAGTAGAGGGAAGGAAGAGATTATAGAGTCATTTGTGTTTTTTAACTGAATTTTATAATTTATACTTAATGTTATTTTGTTATTAAGGATAGATTACTATTTACAAAAACAATGAGTGTTTGATAACCTAGGGTTTGGGAGTCTTTACGGAAGTAATTTAGACTTAAGACATATGGCAAAATATTAATTATTAAAACACAAAAGACTCATATTTCTACTTTTAAATATGTTTGAAGTTTTCCGTAATAGTTGTTTAAAAAAGTTAATAGCAATAACGAAAGCAGACAGGAGCTACTTTCTGGAGGATAGGGAGCTGGTCTCAGGGAGACACATTCAAAGATAAGTGATTGTGGTTGGAAAGTTCCTTTTAAGTTGAAAAATTTTTAACAGAAACTGTAAAAATAATCCTGTTCAGACTCCTCACTTCAACTGTGACATGTCACTTGGCTTTGGTGACTGTGTTTTAAGTGAACAATTCAGTGGTTTCTCGCACATTCCCAGGGTTTTGCAGCCATTAGCACTAATTCCAGAACATTCCACACTGCAAAAAAGGAACTGTGAATCCATTAACACCTCCCTCCCCGTACCCTTTTCTCTGTCCTGCTTACTGTCTATGGATTGGCCTCTTCTGGACATTCCATATCAGTGGAGTCACATAACATGTGGCCTTGTGTCTGGCTGAACATGGGTGTATAACTCTTTCTTTGAGACCCTGCCCTCAGTTCTTTTGGGTATATACTCTGAAGTGGAATTGTCATGTAAAATTTCTATATTTAATTTTTCTAGGACCCTCCATACTGTTTTCACAGCAGTTGCACCATTTTATATTCCCACCTGCAGCGTACAAGGCTTCTCTCTTCACATCCTCACTAACACTTGTTTTCTGTTGTTTTCTTTTTCTTTGGTACCCATGGTAGTGGGTGTGAGGTAGTATCTCACTGTAGATTTGATTTGCCTTTTACTAATAACTCTATTACATTTTTAAGTGGTAGTCTTTAAAAAAATTTTTTTTAAAAAAATTTTCAATTACAGTTGACATACAATATTAGTTTCAAGAGTACAGCATAGTGGTTATTAACATATAACTTATGAAGTGATTCCCCCTGATCTAGTCCCCACCTGGCACCATACATTGTTAATATAGTATCATTGACTGACTCTGTTCCCTCTGCTGTACTTTACATCCCTGTGACTTTTTATAACCGGCCATTTGTACATCTTACTCTCTTTCCCCTTTTCTCCTAGACCCCCAACCCCTCCCATCTGGCATCCATCAGAATGTTCTCTGTATCTGAGTTAGTTTGTAATGAAATTTTTTAGATCCTACATGTAGATGAAATCATGGTATTTGTCTCTGTCTTGACTTATTTCACTCAGCACAGTACCCTCTAGGTCTGTTCATGTTGCTCATGGCAAGGTTGTATTTCTGTGAGTGTGACTGAGCAATATTCCGTTGTACGTACATATCTCATTTTTATCCATTCACCCATCCATGGACACTTAGGTTGCTTCCATTTCCTTGCTATTGGGCATACTGCTATAATGAACAGGTGCATGTGTCTTTTTTGGTTAGTGTTTTGAATTTCTACAGATAAAGACCCAGAGGTGGAATTGCTGGGTCATAATGTAGTTCTGTTTTTAATTTTTCACAGAACCTCCACACTGTTTCTGGAGTGGCTGTACCAGTTTACATTCTCACTAACAGTGCACGAGGGCTCCCTTTCCTCCATTGCTTCACCAGCACTCGTTTGTTGGTTTGTTGTTGTTGGCCATTCTGACAGCTACGTGGTGCTATCTTGTGGTTTTGATTTGCATTTCTCTGATGATTAGTCATGTCGAGCATCTTTTCATATGTCTGCTGGCCATCTGTATTCTCTTTGGAGAAATAACCAGGTTATCTGCCCATTTTTTAACTGGATTGTTTTCTTGCTGTTATATGAGTTTCTTATATGTTTTGAATATTAACCCCTTGTTGGATGTATCTTTGGCAGATACTTAGTCCCATTTAACAGGTTACCTTTTTGTTTTTTTGATAGTTTCCTTCACTGTGCAAAATCTTTTTAGTTTGATGTAGTCCCGTTTATTTTTTTCTTTTGTTTCCCTTGTGCGAAGAGTTATATCAGAAAAAAAAATTACTAAGAGCCATGTCAGAGAGTTTACTGCCTCTGTTTTTGTCTCCAAATTTTATGGTTTCTGGTCTTACATTTAAGTCTTTAATCCATTTGGAGTTTAATCTTGTATATGGTGTAGGAAAGTGACCCAGTTTCATCCTTTTGCATTTATGTGTCCAGTTTTCCCAGCACCATTTATCGAATAGACTGTCTTACACCATTGTATAGCCTTGCTTCCTCTGTCATAGGTTAGTTGAACTTATTGGTTTGGGTTTATTTGAGTCCTCTGTTGTGTTCCACTGATCTTTGTATCTGTTTTTATGCCAGTACCATGCTGTTTTGATTATTACAGCCTTGTGTAATTTGATGTCAAGTAGCACGACACCTCCAACTTTGTTCTTTCTCAAGATATTTGTGGCTATTTGGGGTCTTTTGTAGTTCCAAATCAAGTTTTTGGAATTAACATATAAATGGGGAAAAGGTATGAATAGACTATCAAAAAGTAATTTAAAATTGTTGATAGACTTTGGGAAAATGTCAACCTAATCTCTAAAACAAAGAAATGTACATTATATGTTGAGATAAATTTGAGAATTTTATGTAATATGTGTTGAAATACTTCAACATAGTTATATTTATTTATGTTAGATAGTATAATAATAACTTGAACCCACCATCAAGAAGTAAAAATCAGAATTTATTTGATCTTATGTACCCTTCCAGTGTGTTAACCTTTGACACAGTCTTCTCCCTATTTTGCTTATTTTTAAGTTTTTCCTGCTTGCTTTCTCTTTCATTCTCATCTTTTTCTGTTTGTACCATTCATATGATATAAAACAAGACACTTAAATAGATGGAAGGGATTGCATTAAATATTGATTTATAGGGATAGGAGCTTTGCCAGAGTTACTTGGTCCCCCCTCACCAATTAGGATGGCCACGATTAAAAACAAAACATAGAAAATTAGAAGTGTTGAAGAGAATATAGAGAAATTGGAACCCTTGTGCACTGTTGGTAAGAACGTAAATTGGTGCAGCTCCTGTGGAAAACAGTGTGGAGGTTTCTCAAAAAGTTAAAAATAGAGCTACTGTATGACCCAGCAAACCCATCGCTGGGTACCTACAAGAGACGTTTGTGCCCCCATGTCCACAGCAGCATTGCTTGCAGCAGCTACCACGTGGAAGTGATCCGAGTGTCCGTGACGGATGAGTGGGTAAGCACGATGGGGTATATGCATGCCGTCGAGTAGTGCACAGCCTGAGGGAAGACATTCTGGCACAGGCTGCAGCATGGATGGACACCGGGGACAGCATGCTCAAGAGAAATTGTTCACAGTCACGAAAGGACCACACTACAGGATTCTGCTTCTGTGACATACTTATGATAGTAAAAATCATACAACAGGAATGAGGGGTGCGGGGTGGGGGGATCGGGGTGGGAGAGATGCCGGGGAGCTCCTGTGTGACAGGCACAGAGTTTCAGCTTTACAGGATGAGATGAGTCATGGGAATGGACGGCGGTGACAGCGCACAGCGTGAACGCACTTAATACCCTGAACCGAATACTTGAAAATGGTTACAGTGGCCATTTTACATTATGTGTGTTTTACCACAAGAAAAGCATTGGAAACCATTCACTGGGAAATTTTTGGTTTTGTATTTTTGTTTTTTAAACTGAGGACCTCTTGAGAATATCTGTCCGAAGGAGCTATTCCTATTGAAGGTTCTGTCATGGTCCCTAAAATGTGTTGGAGCCGAAAAAAAGATTGTGTTAAATATCTCTACACATCTCACCTTTCTTTTTGATGTCTTAATCTTTGGTATGAATCAGGGCTTACTCTGGGACTTTGTTGCTTGTATGCCATAGCTGGAAAAGTTTAATTTCCTAATTTCACGTAGAAAGTTTATCACATTTATGCAAGACACCTTGAAAGACAGATAAGCAAGATATGTCCTTTCTTGAATTAATTATTTTGGGAAATTTTTATTATTTGCATAAGGCAATAAATTTGTAAGAGATATATAAACAGATTACATTAGAATACACATGTGAATTGAGTTTGAGTTAGTTTGATTCTAGGGGAGAGGGTTGGTCAGGAACAGTTTGCATTAGGGTAACTCCTAGAACAAAGAAATTTTTGTTAATAAAGGGACAGGGAAGAACATTCTAGGCAGAGAGAACTATTAAGCAAAGGGGTAGAGGTATGATGTTTTTGGAAATACTTAGGAATTTTGAGTAGTCACTTTAGTAGAAATATGATATACATTTGGGAAAGAATGGACTGAGAAGTTTGGTTTGGCTACTACCATAATGATTTAAAGTGACAAGCTGTCAGCACATAGGATCTCAGAAGCTCATTTTTTGAGATTTCCTTTTTATTGATGGACACTCAGATTGCTAATGATGCTTACTGAATGATGGATTTTTGCCTGTTTTTGCTATGGCTGTATTCCCAGAGCATAAAAGAGTGCCTGACATTTAACAGGTATGCCTGAGCTGTGGTAAAGGGATGAATGGTTTTGGGGTTCATAAGAAAGGAACATTTCTGTGGTTTTACTTGGAGGAGATCTTGTGCCAATAGGCCGAGTGGTTTTGGTAGTTTTAGACCATGCTTCCTGTGTCGCCACAGTCCCCTCACTTGGGTCTGCGTTTTTCGTAGTGTTCTCTGGGCTCCTGCAGCTATGAGCACTTTCCTTCTGGTGTCCCCTTATGTTTGCCAGTTGGTGTGACTTGGTCCAGGTAGATCCCGAAATTCTCTTTTTACATCTGTTTTCCTGCAGTGTGTCTTTGCTTAATTCTTTATTCTGGTTTTTAACTCTTCCTAGGAACTAAATGACATCATTTTGAGACTTTCTGGTACTGTGCCCCACTGTATTCTTCTGGTTGCCATATTATGTTATAGAAATAGTTATTTAGGTTTATTTTGGTATTTTTAAATGTTTTGCTGTTTATATTTTTGTGGTTCCGAATAAATTATTAATTTTACACATGTATTTTGAAAAAATATTTTTTAAATTGAATTAATGTTAACTGTTCCTGTTTGTATTTTTATAGTGCTCGCTCTAGGGACGGTACTGTGCATCCTCAATTTACCACAGCCCCCCTTAAATTAACATATTGCCAATTCACATAAAATGTAGAAATTTGCATAATTATTACTGCCTCTGTCCCCTTTGAGGTGGTGTTGATGTCTGTTATGTCTGCACGTGTTATAACTAATAATACCTCTCGGTTAATTTTTATCTTTCTTATAAACAGCCAATTATCTTTTAAAGAAATTAAAATTTCTTTTATATTTTTCCCATGTATTTACCATTTTGCAGTCTACCTAAGCTAGAAGTAGTGTTTGGACATTTATGTTATATGTGATGTCACAGTTAGTAGTTCCATGTACATATCAACTTTCCTTGACCAGTTTTAGATTATTTTTCGGCAACGGCTATAGTTTATTCAGTTTTAAATACTTTGTGGTGTGAAGCATGGTGTCTTACACTGAATAGGCAGCTGCTGTTTTTAAAGTGTAAGAATGGCTGTAATTTTGTTCTTTTATGTATTTGTGTTACCCAACAAGTTGTATTCTTACAGTTCACCATTAGATGTCACTTCCTAACATTTTCTGTTTTTATCAATAAATTCCTTACGATGATGCTTATTAGATTAAAAAGTTGGGCACACCTAGACATGTGCATTTAAAGCAAGAAGTCGCCATGCATTTTAAATTGGTTTCTTTCGAAAACAGACACATTCATAAATTGTAATTGGTACTGTCTTATAGGGTTATATGTCTATATACCGAACCAACTGATCTTCCTCAAGTTTTCTTGAAAGCTTGAATGCTTGTGTGAGTTTTTCATTATTCTCTCTGTGGGACAAAGTTTGCCACAATTAGAAGTCGCAGTGGGAAGAAGTGGGAGATTCGAGAATATCCCAGAACGTGTTCACATTCCTGTTAGGAACACAATTCTGAAAACCACCTTCTTCCAGAAGCCTGACTGACCCCAGACTCAGCAGTGTCTAGGCAGGCTGTGACAGCAGCTGCTGGCTCTGTTTGCTTTTGCCAGAGAAGGCGGGGGACTAACCGACTTAGCTGTGGAGGAGATGTCGATGCAGTGAACAGAAAGACGTGTAAGGCTCGGCGGCCAGTCGTGGGACACGGTCAGGTGCTGACAGTTAGTTTCCCTCACCCGTTCTCTTCCCTTAAAGGTAGGAAAGGTCAGGCCGAGGAGACTTTAGCCACCCCCTGGAGGGCTGGATGTGTACCTCATGCCTGCGTGCCCCAAGAGCCTAACCTGTGTGACTTAGGTATCGGGTGTCTGAGTGGCCGAGGGCTTTGGTGACAGGCAGAGCCCTCCCCACCCGGCTAAGTCCAGGTGAGCCTCTCCCTGCAGTACTGTCACTCATCAGACACCCCGGCCTCAGCCCCGTTTCCCCGTGGCCCCCTTGCCAGGACACACTGGTGGCCTTTTCCTTAGTGCAGTCAGAAATTGAAGTTTGAGTAAAAGAGCAATGTGTTCGTAGAATGTAAACAGTGGCCGGCGTGACTCCAAGCACGGGAACATTCCTGACTGCAGCTTCGCTGCCATGGCTGCACCAGCCTCTCGCAGCTCGGCCAGACTGTCGTCCAGTCTCTGTCTGTGGTGCTGCTCACAAAATAATGCTGTCTGCACTCACCAGCACGTCTTTGTGAGACTGAAAATTTGAATCATGAGTCTAACAAAGAACTGAAGATGTAGAACATTGGAATGCCGTTTCGTATCGGTCTGTGCAAATACAGCATAATGTCAGTAAGTGAAATTGTAGGTTGTAATATTTTCGTTTTAGAATACAATTTGATTGATATGTTTTTGATATGTTGGTATAAGGTAGCCAGCCACTTGTCCTTCCTAGGCAGACCTTCTTTAACTTTTGGATCTCAAAATGTCGTTCTTTCTGAAGTAATGGAGTGAGGGATCACTGCTGTGGAGTAGGTGATGACGGGTGTATGCGGCGGTGCTCGGGGTCCGTGCAGGGCTGCTCATGTTGCTGACCACTCACTTTGTAATTTGTGCTTTTCCCTTGTGTTTTCTGTATATTCTGCAGCTAAAGCAGTTAACAGGTCATGGCACGTTTAACAAAAAGGCGACAGGCGGACACGAGAGCTATCCAGCATCTTTGGGCCGCCATTGAGATCATACGGAACCAGAAGCAGATTGCCAACATCGACCGCATCACCAAGTGAGTGCGTGCGTGCTCTTGGGGCCCGTGAGTGTTAGCATGTGGCCTCGGGCAGAAGCCCCAGTGACTCCTCTCTCATGGTATTGTGCTATAGAGGGCCACTCACTTTTCACTTTGCAGGAGTGCACAGTTGTTAGAAAAACAAATATAGAAACATAGGCAAGCAGCGCGTGTTTAGAAGTTTTATGAATAAATATAAGTAAAATATCAATATGTATGATTCATAGTAGTTTTTAGTTATGAAAAATTTAACTCTTGATACAAATATTTATTTCTCTTTTATTAAAAAGGCTTTTAACCAATCACTTATGTGGATTATCTAAAACCAGTCTACTGTTCGTTATCCATTTCAATGTAGGACAAGCATGGTTCATAGAGTAAATAACATCTTTTTAGTTCATAGCCTGTTAGCCAGAATTTGTAACAATTTCGCTCTATTGTTTAGAAATATATTAAATCTTCAGTTGAAGAACAAAGTTTTTGTGTTCTCATTTGCAATGCTGCTTATCTTGGTAGACCAAGATTCAGTGTAGAAAAAAATTAGACCACTATGAATACTCGATTTACGTGTTATATGTTAATTATAAGGGAGTCTTCAAATAGAACTTGATTTTGTTTTGTTATATTTGTTTCTTTGGGCATTTACATTTATTTATTTGTTTGTTTAGCTATTTATTTATTTAATTTTTTTAGGTGAGGCAACCCTTGGTTGACCTCAACAGATTGCAAGGACCTTGTCAGCTTACAATCTTCTATTTTTTAAATCTTTTATGCCTATAGCACCTGGTCTTTCTCGGTGGTCTCCCATGCAATTACTAACCAGGCTCAACCCTGCTTAGCTTCTGAGGTCAGACGGGATCGGGCTTGTTCAGGGTAGCATGGCCGTAGACTGTAGATATTTTAAAGGAGTAAAGCTAAATTTATGTTTTTTAAATGTTTGAATGACATTTATGGGTAACTTAGAATTTCTTTATACTTATTCTTCCCCACATTTTTTAGATATCTGTAAAAATTGAAAATATGATTTACTAAAGCTCATTTACTCAAATGCTTGTTTTTCTCTTATTAATAAGTAACAGAATCGAATACCATATATTTTTTGTCCCTCACCTATATTCTGGTGGAGAAGATTATAAAGGTTGGTTAAGAGGCAGAGGAGTGGAGAAAAAGAAAGGGAGGAGGTCACGTGTTGCTCTGACTCGTGTTTACCCCTTGAGTATTTTAAAGCTGCCTGTGTACAAGTCCTAGCTCCCACAGTCTAGCACTATAGGGAAAAATAGGTAACACCTAGGTAGGCAATGAGAATAAAATAAATAGTATATAATAGTCAAATTATTTTATGTTTTTAAATATAGCATATAATGTGAGTCATGGTCACTACAAGTTACAGTGAGCTGATAGTGATATAAAAACATTTTTTAAAAAAACTCAAAAAATTAAAAGCTCTAGGTATTTTCAGATTTTTAAAAAAAAAACAGGTTATGTATATCAAAATTGTTTACAGAAAGAAGACAGTGAAACTGTTCTTTGGGTTTAATTTTTAATATTAAAGTCATTGAAACTTTACTGAACAATATGAATTTTTAGGCAGTTACTTCTTTCTGAGCCTTGGCATCTTTCTCTGGAAGTTTTAGGGCTGTTCTCTAGGAAGCTGTGGGCCTCCTCCAGTGTGAGATGTACAGTTTGGCTATCAAGGTTGTTGTTAGGTTGTATCCACCTACTGATGTGGGAACCAGGTGTAGTGTCTTTGTGTGTGCCTCAACATGTGCACATGTTAGATCAGTGGTCCCCAGCCTTCATGGAACCAGAGACCAGTGCTCCAATGAGAATCTAGTGCCTGAGGATTGAAGATGGAGCTGAGGCAGTGATGTTAGCGCTGGAGAGCAGCTGCCAATACAGAAGAAGCTTCTCTCCCTCACCTGCCACTCCCCTCCTCCTTTGGGCGATGGACTGGTACTGGTTTGTGGCCGGGGGCTTTGGGGACTCCTGTTAGATTACTGTAAAAGTCAGGTTGTTAACAGGAATTCACGGGTCATTTTGCGTTATGGATTGTGGATGAACATTATCTTTTCTCCCCTTTTCAGTTAAATAAGCCTAAACGCTTATTTTTCTTCATGTCCTTAGGTCCATAGATACTAAGAGAAATGTAAATAAATTTATCTACCAAATAGTCATTGTTATTTCAGTCTCA
The DNA here is from genome assembly GCA_030015415.1 of Cynopterus sphinx. Lineage (NCBI taxonomy): Eukaryota > Metazoa > Chordata > Mammalia > Chiroptera > Pteropodidae > Cynopterus > Cynopterus sphinx. The sequence goes on from CM057383.1 coordinate 67,205,197, forward strand.
TCTAAAGGTGAAAAAAAATAAGAAATAACTAAAAATAACTAAGAAAATGAGTAGTAAGTGTTTCTAAGAGTGGTTCCCAGTCTTTCTTCTGCCCCATCTCATCTGTGAGTATGCCGTTTTCCCTTTTATTATGGGGACACACTTCATAGTTCGCTTTACTTATAGCATTAGTCACATGTACTCATTTCCCCAGCAGAACCACGTCCATAAACCTTAGATTAACTTTAAATCAAGTTGCTCTGTGTAGTTACAGCCAGTCGTGAATGTATAGGACTCTCTTAATCTTTAGGAACATTTCAAATTACTGAAGGCTGAGTAGAGTTATGGTAAAAAATGTATGTGTGGCCATTAAGTTTTATTTTGTTATGACTGGTGAGTTACTCCGTTATAAAGGTAAAAGCCACACAGCTTTAGTCATGCATTAAAGGTTTTGGGCTTTAGGGCCATGGCACTTCATAATACTTGGAAGCCTGGCACACACTAAACACTGTAGTTTACTTACGTAAAATGTTTTAGTTTTGCTCGTTTTGTTTTTGGTTGATAATGTCTTTTAAGTCACTTTTAATCTATAGGTTTCTCATTCATCTTTTTGTTTTCCTTTGCAATTTATTTATTGAAGAAACTGGTTCATTTGCTCTGGGGTCTCTCAGTGTCTGGCTTGTGCTGATCGCATCCCCGTGGTGTACTTGAACCTGTTGCTCATTCCTTTGCATTTCATGGAAATTGATATTTTTAACTAGCGGCTTGGGGTTGGGCTGTGTTCTGCTGTCTGTAGGCCACAATATCTGCTGTTTCTTCTCTGGTGAGGTTAGTAGCTTAGATGTGTAGGGGCCAGGCCTAGTAATTAATTAAGGATTGCAAAATGTTGATAATCTAATTTTATCTTGCCTTTCTAACTGGAATACTTCTTCAAGGACATAAACGTCCCATCAGTTACTGTTTGGTTACCCTGTGATGTTCATGTTGGAAAACTTGAATGACCGTTCTTTTCCTTTGTTTACCGGTTTTCAGAATAGCATCCTTTAATGGTATCCAGCTAGTTTTTTTAAGTGTCACTTGGAATTCATGCATTTAAATACATTCGATATGTGTCAGTTCACTTCTGATGTTATTGCCTATTGATGCTCAAAATTTTCTGTCACTGACTGGTTGGAGCTTCTGCACGCTTGCTCCTGAAGTTGCCCTGCTTCCTGGTGCTATAGGGTTTCCATGCTCATCTCGAACACCCTGCCCTCGGTTTCTCCAGGGGCCTCTGTGTTCTTTTGGTTAGAAATTGTACTTCAGGAGCCCTTTGTGGCCTTCATCGTGCTCACTGCCACTAGTTCAGTCTCTCTAGGACTCTGAGTGGACAGAGTTAGGAAATAAATATAATTGTAAAAGGAAAAACACTTTATGAATTCATACTGTTATTTTCCACTTGAATTTATGGCTGCTGGGTTTTACTTAACTCTCTTATCCAAAATCTTCATCTCCTTTCTTACACTGTAAAGGTCACGGTTCTCCAGGACATCGTGGATGATATCGTTTCGACCATGGTGTCATCACTTTTGTTTTATGCAATGTCATACACCCAGCTATTTCTAAATAGCAACCAACACCTGTCATTGAAACCATAAGAATTTATCCATTGTTTCTAAATAATTGTATGAATTCTAAATTGTCAGAGATGTAGTAGTTGCATATGATTTTCCTTACAGCTGCCATTTAGTTATACTCTGCAGGCATCTATTTCATGCTTATCACTAGTCCTTAGGTTGATTCGTAAAGTTCATTCTCCAGTAGATTCTTTTTTTTATTACTCCCCCCAGTTGTAATTGACATTGTATTAGTTTATGTTGTGCAACATGATGATTTGATATATGTATATATTACAAAATGATCACCACAGGAGTTTAGTTAACATATATCACCTCACATGGTTATCCATTTCTTTTTCGTGATGAGAACTTTTAATGTTTACTTTCTTAGCAACTTTCGAATATTATTAACTATACTCACCATGCTGTACATTACATTCCCTTGACTTATTTATTTTATGAGTGGAAGTTTGTGACTATTGACCACCCATTTCTCCCAATTTCCAAACCCTGCCTCTGGCAACCAGAAATCTGTTCTCTGTATCAGTGAGTTTGGTTTTTATAGATTCCACATATGAGATTACACAGTATTTGTCTTTCTTTTTCTGATTCATTTCACTTAGCACAAAGTCCATCAACATTGTCACAAAATGATAGAATTTCTTTTTTTATAGTTGAATAATAATTTGTGGCACACATTTTCTTTATCTAGTCATCTGTCATTGGACACTAACGTTGTTTTCAGGTTTGGTTAATGATGCTGCTGTGGACAAGCAAGGAGGTGCAGGTATCTTTTTGAGTTAGTGATTTTATTTCCTTTGGATATACATCCAGTGGAATTGCTGTCTTTTAGCTTTTTTGAGGAACCTCCATACTGTTTTCCGTAGAGGCAGCACCAACTAGTAGATTCTTAATTGAGACTTCATGGGAACAGGTTTTTAGTTCTTACATGTTAATAACACTTCATTTGCAGCCTTTTTTCTTGATAGTTCTTGTGACTCGGTATAGAATCCTTAGCTCTTTTTTTTTGGGGGGGGGGCGGTTATTATATATGTTGTATAATATGACTGAAAATATTATAGTCCAAAAATCTGATGACAAGTTGATTTTTTTTGTTGTGACTGTCCTTTTGTCTAGATTCACAGACCTTCTTTTTCTGTCTCCTGTATTTGTAATTTTATTTCGAATTCTTTTCATTTCTCTCTTTCTTAAAGGCTTTGGTTGCCAAAGAACAGCTTTAGGTTAACAGCAAAATTGAGGGGAAGGTATAGAGATTTCCCATCTATTTCCTGCCCTCCCCGTCCCCACTTTCACGGCCTCCCTTATACTAATATCACTCACCAGATGGTACATTTTTTTTTTAACCAAGGATGAACTTACATTGACATGTTGTCATCATCCTAAATCTATAGATTACATTAGGGTCACTCGTGGTGTAGGCCATTCTGTGGGCCCAGTTTGATGTATAATGACACATACTCACCGTTGTCACACAGAGTGGTTTCACTGCCCTAAAAATCCTCTGTGTTCCACCTGTTCAACCCTCCCTACCCTCTCATTTTTGACAAACACTGATCTTTTTACTGTCTCCATAGCTTTGCCTTTTCCAGAATGTCTTAGAGTTGGAATCCCATCGTATGTAGCCTTTTCAGATCGGCTTCTCTCACTTAGTAATGTGCATTTAATGCTACTGTTTGTCTTTTCATGGCTTGATGGCCCATTTCTTTTTAGTGCTGAGTAATGTTCCATTGTCTGGATGGACCACAGTTTATTTATTCATCCCACTTGCTGAGGGGCAGCTTGCTTGCTTCCAGGTTCTGGCAGTTATGAGTATAATTGTATATTTTTGATTTTTTAACATTTCCTTTCCAGCTTCTGTCTATGATATATTCTGCTGTGTATTCACTCATGTACCTTCTAGTTATGACTTCTCTTCTGAAATGATTTTTAAAATTTGCTTATAGTGTTCTACTCTGAGTTTTTTCAGTTCTGATTCACGTCTTTTTTATGTCTTGCATTGTTTTCTTCATGTCTTTTTCGTGTTGGGACAGCTTCCATCTGGTTTGCAGGCACACTTCTCGGGCGTGCTTTCATAGCAAGGGTGTTACCTTCTTCAACCACAGTCTTTCAGGTTGGCCATTTTGATGTGAAGTCCATTTTCCTGAACTGATACAAGGGAAAGGTGGTGAAATAGTTTTTCTAGATTGATGGCTTTAAAGTTCCTTGTATCATTTTTATGAAGTGCTCAAAATAGGGCCTCGTATTTCCCACGGTTCCCTGCTTTTTCCCCACTGCTTTTTTTCTGGAACCACCCTTGATTTTTTATCCATTGTCCTTTCCTTGAAGATCATGTTGATTTGACTCGAGGACGGTTTGATAGTTTTATTGCTAGCAGTTTCTCTGCAGGATGGGCTCTATCCTGGAGGAAGGGAGCTTCAGCTGAATAAGTTGGAGTGTTCATGGGGTTATGCTCCAGCCCATAAGACTTCTCCTTCTCCATGAGTTCCTGTGAGTCACCTGCAAGTGGGAGTGTGTAAAACCCTATCCACTGTCAGTGGCTGTTCTCAAATTGGCCCACTCTTCTTTGAATGACGTTCTGCTGGTTATTTTATCCTCCAGTACTCTGTCCCATTAGGTGCTCTGTGACGTCACTCTGCCTTCTCCCACACAGGCATCAGCACCAATGGGGATTCTGGCTCTTGGAGATTTACCCTCACCTACTCAAATTTTGGGATTCCTGGGGATTTCTCATCACTTTAATTTTGTTGTGTAAGTTTTCCAAGGGTAGGGTTTTGGTTTGTTTTCTTGCTGACTCTTCTGGTAACTTGCTAGGAGGCTTGAGAGAGATTTAAAACTATTACTTCTACCATTTTCCCAGCTCACAGAAGTCTTGTGTTTTTTCATGAATGAATGAATGAATGAATGAGGATAGTGCCTAAAGGCACTGGATATTTTCTGAAGTCCAAAAGCAGAGCTAAATGCAAAAAATTCCTTCCAGCAGAAACAAATCTAAGGAACATTCTCCAATTTTTGTACATGACACTAGACATATAAGAATTACAGCAATATCACTTCAAACACAGGATGACTAAAATATTAATGTTGAAATTTAAAAATAAATTCCATGATAGAAACTTCAGATTCTCAGTTATTTGAACAATTAGGGATTTGTTATAGTTTCCTAATCTCTGGAACAAAATAGAATTTTTCTGTGTTGCAGATTTTTTTTCACATAACCTGATGACACCTGACTTTTAGGGATCATGGCAGTAGTCTCCTGTTGGTCGTCATCACACCTCCCTAGGAAAGAGTCCCGAGTCCTTTACCACTTTGAGTTTTCCTTTTTAAAAAAAACTGCTAGTGTTCTGTTTTAAAAAGTAGTAGAAAAATGACTATTAATTAGAAAATCACTGTTGAGATTAGAATATTTCAAGTATTTAAAAAATATAAATCATTTTTCTTGAACAAGTTCACTATTTGGGGATGAAAAGTATTTTTACCAGAAGAATCAATTTGAAATCACAATATGTATGGGATTGTTTGATTTTCATAATGGTCCCTCTGATTTAAAAGGTCGTGTTTGTAAATTTGATCCAAGTTTTTAAGGAGCAAAGAGACGAAGAATTTTATGAAAATAATCAGGAACAGAAATGAAATTTACTTTCAATTCCTAATATTCCCAGTATATTTATAACTCATTGTCATGTTTTTTTTCTAAACATCACCTATATTTTAATATACAATAAAAATAAATTACATACATCATTTCCTTTTTCTCATTAATCCAAACAAATTTTACTATCTAATTTGGATAATTTTAACATGGCATTTGAGTTTCATAAGTATTATTTGTAATAGTTATAATTTAAAGAGTTACTATGCAGTGAGTATGGGTTTTATATTAGTCTCTACCAGCATTATTTGCTTGTTATGTCATTGAGAGAGGTCTATTTATTTTTTGTTGGCTGCTGAAAAAAGCAGTTGAGCCTTTATGTTTCCTTCCAGACTCTATGATTGTGACTAGCGTGGTTAGACTGACATTGAATTGGTAGACTAGTCCCTTTCAAGTTAATGTTTCAGATTAGGGCATCTTGATTATATGTATTGGTTATGTCAGGGTCAAAACCACCACCTCCCCTGCCGCTGTAAGAAAATGTGACCTCTGATCATCTCTTGTGACATGTTTGACATTAAGATTTCCTGGAGTTCTTCCTGTCACTATAGATAGATAAAAGACCAAAGTGTATGTCCTCTTTGTGTGTAATTTGCAACTAGGGTCTTTCCCTTCCTCCCTTTATTATCTAATTTTACGAAATAGTCACTTATCTAATTTTATGAAACCCACGATTTCTAAGAACTGTTCACTAAAGTTATAATTTTGCTTTGTCTGTCAATTTCTATTTCCTCCTTAGGTTTGCTCTAATGGGGGAAAATGGCCATTGCCTAAATTACTTCTTTGGAAATGTTAGTTAAGTAAAATACCAGTTAATGTTATGCTGTATGTGTAATCCCAAGAGCTCCTCACAGCAGAGCTAACTGTAGCCTCGCTTTAGTCTACATGGGTTTGTTCTTCTGCATATTTCTCCTTAATAGACCGTCAGTTGCACTTTACCATGGCCGCCACTTAATTTTATTTTACGTGGAAACAGCCTTATGGAGAAGTAACTGATTCCAGAGAACCATAATCCACCATCCCACATTGTGTTTTTTCAATTTGCCGCACTGTTATGGTACTCCTCTGGACCTGGGTGGTCGTAGAGTTGTTTTCATATGTTTAACATTTCTCTGCAGTTCTGTGAAGGAAACAGACAAGGCCCTGAAAAGTGTAAATAACTATTAGAGAGAATAAACAGTGGAATTGAATAATGGCGAGATGGCAGAGCACGTCTCAGTCCCATGTGAGTGGGGCGTATTGCATAATGTTGTGGGGTGGGAGTGGGGAGACCTGTGGAGGGTAAGGAATTAATCAGTCCTTGGAATCTGGATGGGGTTCGCTGAGGCCGAGGGGGAAGGGGCCATGCAGAGGGCCTGTAGGGTTTTAAGAGAATTGAGATGAAAAGGAGAGGGCCAAGCTAGGGGCACCTTTATACCAGCGTTCAGGTTTTTATCCTATAGCTAGAGAGGAATAGTGAATGTGTTTAGAGTATTGAAATGGTAAAAGTAAAATACTCGTTTTTCCTCCCCAGGTAAATCGAATGGTCCTCTTGAGTCCACCTGTTCTTCCCTTTTCCAGCCTGGAATTTAGCCTTTGCAGTTTCCTGCCTGTGCAGTGGCAGCAGGTTTCTAACTGGGCTTCTGGCCTCCCCGTTTTGCTTCTGACCTCCTCTTCTTGCTAGGCTGTTTCTTCCCATCATTGGTGTCAAAGAGATGTTTTTCAAAAAACCATCCTATCGAATGTTCCGTGAAAGCCTTTTCCTGTTGCCCATGAGGTGCATGCAGATTCCTGTCCAGGAGTCATCAGTGGCTGCCTTCCTCACCTGCTGCCTCCCACTGCTCTGCTGCATCCAGACGCGCCTGGCCCTGTCTCCACATTCTGCCTGCTGCCATCCTCCTGGACTCGTCCATCAGGTGGACTGGACTCTGCATTTATGTCACTTATCCTACAAAGTTGTTCCTGACACCTCTGAGTCAACTTAAGCCTCACATTTTATCAGTTATTTTTCTAGATTTTCGGTCTTACTATCTTCTTAAATCCTCTTGATTCTCCCCTTGTGCATTTGTGTGGAGTGTTTCCCAGTTAGACCCTCACATTTCTTTCTTTTCATGCCTGTTGCTGCCCACTCAGAGCTCCATCTGATGAGACTGTGCTCAGTTGCCTGAGCGCTCTATTATTTTGATTATTTATTTCATATTTTTCTCTCATTGATGGATAAAATCATACCCTTACTTTTAAGATCCAACTCAAGTACTATCTCTTTTGAGATACTGATTCATGCCTCACTAACTAATCCTGGCACTCTTACTGTGTGCTCACATATTAATATGTATAAAACTCAATTTTATGATTTATTACAGTCTCCTACGAACTTTGGAAGATAGTTCTGCCTCCTTTGCTGGCGTGAGCACCTGGAGGGCTGGGCGTGCATCTTCCTGTCTTTGTATCTTAGAGTGAAGTGGCCAGGACAAGGCATTGAGAAAAGGTTTCTTAATAAATATTGAGTTGCTTTAACTGAAGTAACTGTTTCAAGGATAATGATAATTGAGAACACTGAGTTGTTGTTTTGTGGCAAGCGTGGTGCTTTCTGTGATTTATCTCATTTAATTTTCATAGCAACTTCATGAAGTGTTATCCTCATTTTCCTGATAAAGATGGTGAAGCGTGGACAGGTAAAATAAATCGTTAAAGCCTCACAGGTTGTCAGCAGAACAGAAATTTGAATATGGATCTATGTGATGGCATAGTCCAAGCTCTTAACCATTAAATGTTTTCTTTTGATATTAGTGAATTTATAGTTGTATCCTTGCAAACTCTGAAGTTTTAAAAATACTCTCCTCTATGTGATGCTTTCAAATTATCTCATTTCACCCTAACAGCAATGTTGTGACATTCAAATTAACCCCACTTTATGGGTGAAGAGTGTGAGACTGGGTGAGTCAACTTTTTGTCCTAAGTTAAGTAATAGAATTAGGAAGAACCTAGGTCTTCAGAGTAAATTCTAAAATTTTAAGTAAATTCACTGATGAACTATCCACAATGTGCTGTTTAGGTTTTAAAGTTTATTAATATTTGTTCAGGACACCTTTAGAGTGAAATATTTGTTGTATACTTGTCCATTATAAAGCACCCTATGGCAGATCATTTTTATTATTTGAAATTTTTCGTTACTGTAAAATACACGTAAGGCGAACTTTACCGTCTTAAACATCAGTGCACAGTTTGTCGGTATTAAATACTTTCACGTTGTGCGGCCATCACCACCACCATGTCCAGGACTTCTAAAGCTTTGTGAAAATGAAACTCACTGCCTATCAGTAATTCTCCACCCCTCAAGTGCCTGGCAACCACCATTCTAATTTCTTTGTTTCTGATTGTGACTCACAGAAGTGAAATCATACAGCATTAGTCTTCTTATGACAGGTTGATTTCACTTAGCATGATGTCCTCAAAGTTCTTCCATGTTGTGGCACATCGCAGAATTTTCTTCTTTTTATTAAGGCAATTATTCCAGTGCACGTATACACCAAATTTTGCTTATCTATTCATCTGTCAGTGGACACTTGGGTTGCTCCCCAGTTTTAGCTGCTGTGAACATGGGTGTATAAATATCTATTTGAGACCTTGCTTTCGATCCTTTGGGGTATATCCCCAGAAGTGGGGTTGCTGGATCATATGGTAATTCTAGTTTAAATTTTTGTAGGAACCACTGTACTGTTTTCCGTAGTGTATACCACTTTACCTTCTCACCAGCAGTGCACAAAGGTTCCACATTGCTAGCATCCAAATTAATAGCACTGACTTTTCTGTTGCTTTGAAAGTAGACATCCTCATAGGTGGGAGATTGTGTCTCATTGTAGTTTTGATTTGCATTTCCCTCATATTTAGTGATGTTGAGCATCTTTTCATGTGCTTGTTGGTCATTTGTACATCATCTTTGGAGAAATGTTGATTAGATCTTTGTACATTTTTGAATTGGATTGTTTATTGAGTTTTGTGAGTTCTCTCTGTGTTCTGAAAATTAATCACTTATCAGATATGTGATCTGCACATATTTCCCTCATTTATAGATTGCCTTTTACCATGTGGATAGTATCTTGTACAAAATTTTTTGATTTTTGTGAGGTCTAACTTGTAATTTTTTCTCTCTTGGTCTCTGCCTTTGGTGTCGGATATATCCAAGAAATCATTGCCAAGTCCAGTGTCCTGAAACTTCTGTCCTATGTTTTCTTCTAGGAGTTTTATTACTTTAGGTCTTAAATTTAGGTCTTTGGTTCATTTTATTTTTTATATCTGGTGTTGTATTATGGTGAAGTAGTTTCCTTCTGCACTCAACTTGCTGAGTGTTTTCATCGTGAAAGGGTGTCATTCTGTCATGATGCTTGCATCTGTAAAGCACCCAGTGGCAGAATGTTAGGATTTACATTTTTTTTTAAAGTCCCATAACCATATTATGGGATTCTTGGGAAATAGAAAGCAGAAAAAGAATCACCTATAATTCTGCTACCCAAATTCAAGTAAGGGACCCATTTAAATTAATTTACTTATAGTCATTTTTCACACCTATTCTTTTCTCAGCATTATTTAGCCTTTGTTCCACATTGTTGTTTGGTTACCGTAAAGTACTATTGGTAACGGTTGCACAGTAGTCTGTCCTTGGAGACTGTTCAGTAATAAACTGTGTATGAGGGAGGAGAAACATTTATTGTGGGTTTACAGTACGTTATCTTGTTTACCTTCAGAATAGCCACATGTGCTGACACGCTGACTCTTTATGGACATGCCATGCGGAGAGGTTACGCAGCCTGTCCAGGGCCATGCGGCTAGTAAGATGTAGAGCTGATGTTTGAGCCGAGATCTCTGACTGGAAAGGCCTTGTGTTCCCACTATACTTCCATGTGGTCCACACGTCATCTGCTGAATTCTGACAGCAACTCTGAGTATTCTGATTGTACACATATCCAGTAACACAGTGTTGAGGTGAAAGCTTGGAGGGGTAGATGATAATTAGAGCGGGAACCATTTACTCAGAATGTATGAAGTGCTGGGCACTGGGCCGAGTCCTTCACATTTATCACCTCCTTTCACTTTCATCACAACCCTGGAAGTACGTATTACCATCTCTTTTAAAATCGCCATTCTGCCTTTGTTATATTTCTGGATAATTTGTGTGTTTCTGTTACTTTCAGTGGGTTCAGTATTCTTTCTTCGTAGCTCTTCCCCATGCTTTAGATTATTTCCTTACGATGAACACTCAGGTTGTGTCACTTTCTACCACAAAGAATCATGCATCGCCCCAATTCTTCACTACCACAGTCACAGTTTCCTTTTGAACCTATATGAGGAGTTTGTTGGTGTGTATATCCAGGAACACATGTCTCCTTGATTATAAGATATGTATTCACTGAACTTGACTAAACTTTCAGTTAATTTTATTAACTGTATTATATTCAATTGGGTTATATAACTTATTTTATATCCATAATTTGTTTTAAGATTATGGATATTTAGGCCTCCCCCCCATAGCATTTCACGATGTGAGGAACATTTTTTTGCATAAATCTGGTCCCATCTCAGGTTATTTCTAAAGAGTAGAATTACCGAGTCAGATGATAGGATCATCTATAAGGCTTGATTCATAATGTAAAAGCACTTTCCAGAAGGTATTTTCAGCAACACTGTTGAGAGTGGCTGTCTTAATGCATCTTCACCAGCACGGAATAATTTTAAATATCTTGCCCATTGCCAGGTAAATACTTTCCTTGTTTTAATTTTACATTTTAAGGATATAATCTCTTTGTCATATTTGTGATAAATGCTTTTCCATTTTGTTTACTTTTAATTTGCAGAATTTAGTTAGTGGTTATTAACTAATTGCTCCAGAGACTTTGGGGAAAAAAATGAGTTTGTGATGTTTATGTCATATAGAAATTCTATGTTTCTTATTTAGTCAGATATTTTGGATCTGTTCTTTCCGTATGTTTATATTCAGAATGCCCTTTAACATCAAGAGATTAGATCTATATTCACTTAAATTTTTATCTCAAATTTTACATTTCTGATGTTTTTGGCTGAGTCTGTTTTCAACCCCTGAGCCAGTTTACCAGAGCCTCTTGGGAGCCACTTGATGGTGAAATCATGGGGTTATATTAACCTTACCTAGCTCATCCAGAAAACACTGAAAAGGGAGTTTGTTGTATTTCCATCACCAAGAAGGCCTCTGGACTCCACTCCATGATGGTGTGGAGCTGTTCTTAGGAACAAGAGGACAGGAAAGGTGTTCATTATGTTTTCTAGTTAGTAAAAACATCAGTTCATGTTGTGGTGGTTCCTTCTTCCCCAGGAGAGTGTCCAGTTTACACTGTTCTTGTCGGTGTGTTTATGTCACACAGTGTGACCAGTCCTGAGAGTGCGTCAGTGTTAGACAGCTTAAAGAGAGAGAATTACTTTTGGGAAGTGAGACCTCGTGAGGTTTCTTACTTTTCTAAAAATGTTACATCAGCAATGGCTGTCACCATTAGCTGTGTATTTTTTGTCCTGGGACATGCTGAGTTGTCTCAAGGAAGATGAAACATTGGGCTTTGCAGTCTGCCTCTGGATCCACTTCGGTTCTAGGCAGCAGTCGGGAGGTCGTGTCCTGGGGAAGATGAGGGGAGGGAAGTTACAGGAAAGGAAGTGAATGGGATGGGAAAAAATGTAGACGTTCAGAGAAATTGAATATAACACTTCAATATTAACTATTCATGATTTATGCTAAGTGAAATTAATATAGGAGATAAGATGGCCACTGTAAGTGCATCTCAAACCCAAATTGCTATTTTTGCCTTATTATTTGAAGAAAAGTCGCTGTGATGGATAAGCAGCCTGTAAGAAAATGAGAGCACTGGAGTGACCTTAACCTGAATTATTAGCATAATTATAAATACTCAGTTTTTGAGTCTTTATAATTAACTCAAATGCACTTCGCCTGGACTCAGTAAGAGGACATTATTCTTCATTAGCTTAATGTCTGCATCACTCTGGCTAAATTCTACTTCTTAAGAAAAATAGGTTAGTATCATATCAGTATATCTTTTAAAAATAGAAGAGTAGGGAAAAAGGAATTCCTCAAGTTTAGGCATCACATTATGAGCTTGTGTTTGTTGATACTTGCCACTGTTGGTGACTTTTGCAACAATAAATATTAAACCAGACACCTCACCTTGCTCATATAGAGTTTGGATTTAGACCACACACACAAAAAGAAACCTCTGTCGATAGGAATGCTTATAACCTTTTGTCATCCTTGATATGTCTGTTGACTGATTTGTTCCCCATTTCAGTTTCTTACTCTTACATTTTGCAATCTTATTTTTATGAGTTCAAATACTTTGTTTCTTCCATTGTTATAATTCATAATTTGCTCCCAAAATAGTTGATAAATACTTTGTTCTAATTATTCCTATTTTGTATTGTTTCAGTATTTAAGTCATTCAAAATTTAAATGATGTTGATATAAAATATTTTTTTCAGGTTGTCATTTAGTTATTCCATTATCAGTTGCTAAATATTGTGTTTTCCCTTCTTTTGTAGTGCTTACTTTTTACATTTAGATTCTTGTGTACTTGGACCTCTTTGTAGATATTCTGATCTTTTGTATTGTTCTTTTGTTTGAATTTTTATATGTATGCTGCATTGTTTTTAAATGGTTAGTTTTGTCAGCTGTGTAAGCATATCCTATACCAACTTCATCATTGCCATTGTCCTAATAGGGTACTTTATAATAATTTCTGTTGGCAGGATTAGTCGTTACTCACTTTTTTTCCTTTTAAACATTTGTATGATGATATGTTTATTTTTAGATTTTTTTTACGCTTATAAAAACACACATTGAGAGATCCTGAATTGGTCCCTGGGACAGAAGAATAGTGGAAGAACTGGTGAAGCTTAGATGAAATTTACTTTAAAATGCTAAAGTCGGGTGTACTGTGTTTTATTGCACTTTGCTTTATTGTGCTTCACAAATGTTGCATTTTTTTAACAAATGAAAGTCAAGACCCTCCACCAGCAAACATATTATTATTCATTTTATTGCAGTAGTCTGGAACTGAACACACATCTCTGAGGTATACCAGTGTACCAGTGCTAGTTAATGAAGAGATGTCTGGATGTTAGCTAGACATTGTGGTGATTATTTCACAATATATACAAATACTGAACTGTTATGTCGTACACTTGAAACTAATATGATGTTATATGTCAGTTCTATCTCAAATAAGTGAATGTTTTAAAAAGAAATTAAGAAATTTTTGCAATTGTACTATTCTAAGATGGCAGCGTTAGGAGAAGCTGGATAAAGTATATATGGGAACTCTACTTTTTTTGCAACTCTTCTGCAAGTGTAGAATTTAACATAAAAGATTTTAATAGATCACACTGAAGTTTTCTAACACTCGTGTATATATTCAGCAGGCATCTATGGAGTACCAGTTTTATGTGAGGCATTAACTAAAATAGTATGTCATCTGCTCCTGCTGGTGGCACCTTGCCTGGCTGCTACTGCACATAGGTTAGCAAATAAATCTTGTGATTGGAAGGCCTTAAAGGGAAGTAAGTAGTACCTATTTGGAAAGAATTTAAATGCAAATGTAACAAGTATTTTAAATAATGTATACATGTTCTTAGCCTTAACCTTTAGGCAACACTTTTTAACGCATGTTAGATCGTTTGCTCTTTATTCTGATTTTTCTAAACCTAAGCCTGACTCTGGAAACAAAACCCTTACCTGAGAGCTGTTACATTACCAAGTTATAGCAGTACTAGGAGGAAGCACCTTTTGGTATTGCTATTGTGTTCATGATCTAGTTTTAACTAATTCTTCATCCATACCCTCCTTCATCCATACCCTCCCTCATCCATCCTGAGTCTTTCCTTCTGTACACCTTTGTGATCCTTCCAGAACAAAAGACCTGAATAAATGACTTTTGCTGACTTCAGTGTTCTTTGAACTAAAGAAATTTAGCCCAACATGCTGTCACTAACGAAAGTGAAAGCTCTGTCGTGTCTTATTCCATGTTTTCCAGATGTTTAAGTGCACGGTGGTTGAGAAGACCATTTGTGTGATGAAATTCAGTGGATTAAAGTATATCAAGGAGTAACATAATGCAGTTGTTAATAAACAAATTAACACAGCAAACTGGAACTGAATTTCCTTGACAAAAGATAGCTACCAGTATCTGGTAGCAAGCATCATGTTTATATTTATATTTATATTTATCAGTTTATACTGACAAAACATATCTATCTACCAATAACCTTTGGCAAGTGTCATGTTTAATGGTCAAACTATTATAAGAATCTCTTGCAAAATCAGAAACAAGACCCCCACATTAATACCTGGGGTGTTCTAGAAGACCTGATCAGTGCAAGAAGAAAGGACCATTTAATGGATTTACTTAAATAGACAATAGACTTGACTTAGAGACAAACTTAAAACTAAGAAGAGAGGTTAGCAAGGTTTCTGAATATATGCTAGCAACCACGAACCAGAAAATGTATAAAATGAAATTACTTTTTCAAAGGTAACAAAAATATGCAGTATCTAGAAAGAACCAAAAAAAAAATGCAAGAGTTTTATGGAGAAAAATCATAAAACTTTATTATGGACTTAGATAAAGATATAAATAGACAGTTATGCCAAGTTCATCCATGGAAAGACTTATATTTATACTCCCCAAATTAATTAATCACAATCTCAGTGATGTTTTCATGGATCTTGGAAAACCGATGCTAAAATTATTATAGATGAATAAAAGACTAAAAAGAGCCAGGATGGGTTTGAAAATGGGAGGAACTGCCTAAGACTGAGGAGCTTGTGTTGGAGAAAGGAAAATTTGTATAATCTTTTTGAGAAATTGTATGCTTTTATGCCATATTTCCCCTTTTTTAAAATTTGAGGTATAATCGATAATCTGTTACTTTCAGATTTACAACATAATGATCACCACAATAAGTCTAACATCTGTCACCATACATAGTTAAAAAATTTTTTTCTTGTGATGAGGAATTTTAAGATTTATTCTCTTAGCAACTTGCAAATATGCAATATGGTATTATTAGCTATAGTTAATCCTGCTTCACATTATATCCCCATGACTTATTTTTTAAAATAACTTATATTTCAATTATAGTCAACATATAATGGTACGTTAGTTTTAGGTATCCAGCATAATGGTTAGATATCTCTATAACCTACAGAGTGATCCCCTGATAAATCTAGCACCTACCTGGCACCATACGTAGTTACTACAATATTTTTGACTATTTCCTGTGCTATACTCTAAATCCTTGTGATTGTTTTCATAACTGGCAATTTATACATCTTAATCCCTTCCCCTTTTCCACCCATTCTTCCAGCACCTTTTTGCAACCATCAGAATGTTCTCTGAATTTGCTTCTGTTGTGCTTGCTTGTTTTTTAGATTCCACACATAAGTGCAATCATATGGTATTTGGTTTCTGACTTAACACCTAGCGTAATACCCTCTAGGTCCGTACATGTTGCAGTTGGCGAGATTTCATTCTTTTTTATGGCTGAGCAATATTCCGTTGTGTCTGATGTGCCACATCTTTATCCAGTCATCTCTTAATGGACACTTAGGTTGCTTTCATATCTTGGCTACTGTAGATAATGCCAGCAGTGAACATAGGGGTGTATATGTCCTTTTGAAGTAGTGCTTTGGGTTTCTTTGGGTAAATAAGCAGAATTGGAATTGCTGAGACCTTTTTCTCGTGATAGCCTTTGTTTGAAAATCTGCTTTGTTTGGTAGAAGTAGTGCTGCCCCAGCTTTTTTCCCCCCTAGTTTCCACTTTCATGAAATATCTTTTTCCATCTCTTTACGTTTATTATTATGTTTTATTTTTGGCAGTAAGAACAGTACTTTATCCCACCCCCTCCTGCCCTCTGTCCCCCACAAGCCCCAGTACACCTGTCCCCTCTTGTTCCCACAGCAGCGTTATGATCAGAAAATAATCAGTGTCGGGGTGGAATTTGGGGGGCATACAGGTCGAAACAGTCAAATCACAGTAAGAATTTTTCAAAATAGCTTACTTCACTTGGTCATCGTCTGCTCCCTAATCTTCAGGTTCTCGCTTTCACCTCTGACCTCTTTTACACTGAGATCTTCATCTTCCTCCTCGGCTCCTAACCTCGTGTTACAGCCTCCTTCCTCCTCCTCTTTCTCTCCCCTCTTGTCCTCCCTTTCCTCCCACTACCAAGAGCACCCTAATCGTAGTCCTCTCCTCCTGCCAACGTCCAGGCCCTTCCTCTGCACAGCCGTCCGCGGGCTTGTCCGCGGGGGATGGGGGGGTAGGGGGGTGGGTGGGAGGAGCTGCGCCCGCTTTTCTCGGGGGTGGAGGGGGTGGTCGGGCGGTGACCTCCGCGGAGGAGAGGTCTGAGCCCTGAGGCTCCCCGACCTGCCCCGTAGCTGTGTTGCGCCGCGGTCTTCGGGTTCATTGCCACTGCCCGCCCTCCAGGCGGCAGGGTTCGGGTGCTCAGGCCCACACCCTCCTCAGCGCGGGTCTGGCCAGGCGGCAGGTCCTCGCGCCGCCCGGGAGGCCTGGCAGTTCAGCCTGGCGGTTTGGCCTCGTTCGCGCGGCCATGCCAGGGACGAGCTCGCGGAGGGGCGCGGGCAGAGAGACACACGGCGGTGCGTGGGCGGACCCTGAGGCGGGCCCCTTCTCTCCGTGGTCCGCGTGTGCCTGCCAGGCTGTGTCTCCCACGGAGCCGCCCTGCCCTGCATTGCCCTGCCTCTGGGTGGGAGCGTCAGCTCCCTTATCACTGAAAGGAGCTGTCGGTGACTGTGTTGCTCCATTTTGCTGTTCATGTTTTTGATCTTTTTATTTCTTAAAGCGGTCCCGTTCACGTTTCTGTACCGATGGCTTGGTGGGTGAACTTCCTTAGCCTTTTCTTATCTGGGAAGCTCACTCTCTGTCTTTAGCTTCTAAGTGACATCTTTGTGGGGTGGGGTGATCTTGGTGTTAGGTCCTTGCTCTTTGTCACTTTGAAAGTTTTGTGCCTGTCCCTTCTGGCCTGCGAAGTTTCTGTGGACAGTCTTACCTGAGCGCCTCTGTAGTTACCTAACTGCCTTTCCCGCTGATAAGATTCTTTTTCTTGAACATTTCGCATTTTAATTATGATGTGTCCTGCTGTGGTCCTCTGTGGGTTCATCTAGTTTGGGGCTCTCTTTGCTTCCTGGGCTTGTGTGTCTGTTTCCTTCACCAGGTCAGGGGAGTTTCGGTCATTATTTCTTCAGATGGGATCTCAGTTCCTTGTCCTCTCCTCCTCTTGGTACCCCTGTGATGTAAATGTGGGTACGCCTGACATTGTCCCAGAGGCCCCTTAAATTAGTCTCTCTCTTTTTATTTTTTAATTCTTTTTGTTGTTCTGATTGGGTGTTTTCTGCTCCTTATCTTTCAAATTACTGATTCAGCCCTCTGCTTCATCTAATCTACTATCGATTTCCGCTAATGTGTTCTTTATTTTTGACGGGTTCTTTTTTATGTTTTCTATTTGATGAAGTTCTCATGAGATTGTCTAGTATCCTTAAAAAGGTCAAGCTCCTACATCTCCAGGTTTTGATAGAGTATCCTTATGTAGTAGCTGCCCAGTAGTGCAGTCTCCTTGTCACCTGAGGCTGGGTGCTCTAGGTGTGTCCCTTGTGTGTTCATTCTTGTTCTCTTCATATGTTGACAACCACACATGTAATTCCTTTGTTTTCTTTGATGTCATTTCCTAAGTATTGAGTGAAAGTATTTTGTAAAGTTCTATGGCTGGAGATAAAAAAATTCTAAATTTAGAATCTGCAGAGTGGAAATTAGTGATAATTGCTCCAGAGTCTAAAACTAAATGGGATGTTTGACCAAAATCTGTTAAGTGTTTTATATTTTTCTGGTTTGGCACTACTTTAAACCAGTATCTCTCTAAATGCACAAAACAGAATTAAGGTTTAAAGCACCCTGGTAACTGAAGGGGTTGCATATTCAGGACCTCTTTCTTCTTTTTGGCATGGCTCCCCTAAGTACAAGTCATAATAAAAGAGAAGTAAATCACTTCTATTTTTAAATTTGTATTCATTTTATTTTTAGCACTAAGGAATTTTTATATTTGTTTTTCTCTGTGTTCAGGTATATGTCTCGAGTCCACGGTATGCATCCAAAAGAGACCACCCGTCAGCTGAGCTTAGCTGTGAAAGATGGTCTTATTGTTGAAACTCTCACTGTGGGCTGCAAAGGTTCAAAAGCTGGTATTGAACAAGAAGGGTACTGGTTGCCAGGAGATGAGATTGTAAGTATGTTTTATTTAATAAAATCAGAGAAGCTGACTTTTAAGTTTCGAGCGTTATTTAAATATAGCCTATAGAAACTCATTTTCAGAAGTTTGGTAATATTTCACTTTAACATATCTGTTCACATTAAGGACCTACGTTGATCGGATGGATGCTCCCTCCTTAGGAGGAAACCCACTTTTACAAGAATGCTGTTTTTGCTGTATAGGTTACCTTGAATCTGAAAAATTCAAACAAATTAAGTAGAAGCCCTTTTAACGTACATATCGCTAGCGATATTCCTAAGTTTTCCCTAATAAATATTAGTGAAAAATGTTTCACTGCAGGATAATGTTGATGCTATCTCAATAGATTGGAAAGGCTAAGCTGTCTTCCAGGAGGGGTCTCTCACCCAGGGTGTGGGGGGTGGGGCATGATGTCCAAGCCCAGGGCCTTAGGTCAGAAGGGGCTTGCAGAGCACAGAGTCCAGTGTTAGACGCCCCAGCCAGTGTCTTTGTTGACTAGAGACTAGTACATTGGGGGGCACTTGGACAGAAATCACAGGAACGATAGAAAGTTAATTTTCTTTATATTTTTACTTTGTTCTTATTTTTACTCCCTTTTTAAGTTATGATGTTTTAAATTTATTTCATTTTAGTATATAATTTTATACTTGGATACATAGCACAGTTTTTTCTTATGTAAAGATTGGTTTTATGTGTTAAATTTCTATCCTCTCACCTCATTTGTTTCGATAATTTGAATATTTATATCAGAAAAGTCTTACTTTTTGCAGTATAACATCCTTTAAGGTGATAGGTTTCAAATTTAATAGACATTAGATTTTTTTTTAGTTTCCAGAAGGAATGGATTTAGTAATTAGGTATTTTAAGCAGTGAACTCATAGCTTGTCATCTGTGGGGGCTGGTCCACAGAAGAAACTATGACAAGTTACAAACTTAGAGAAGTTTTTCATTTTTAATACTGTTTTGTTAAATTTAATCTATGGCTCCAGAGTTTCAGGAAAGGAAATTCACATTTTCCACAAACAGAAAACATGGAACAAAATGTTTTAATGTCACTATTATTATTTGATTTTTACATTGGAAGTTTTTGAAAGCTTCAGTAAATACGTTTATGTCAGAATAATTTTTCAGTTGGCTTCCACATGGAAAAGTAAAGCCTATAAAGAAACTCTGGTTGCCAACCCATAAATATAACACCAAGTGATGTAAATCTGTCTACATCAGATGTTTAAATGAGGGCCTTTGATTACCGATAGCTTATTATATAGTTAGAATAATCCAGATAATAAAAAATTTCTAATCTCAAAACACTTGCAAGCTTACAGATTTAGTATAGGTGGCCATACTGATAATTCCTGAGATTCACATGGTAATTAACCGGCAGGAAGTCAACTCAGTCCACAGGATTTTGGCCTGTGGATCATGTACCTTTTACACAAAAATATTATGCCTCCTTACTTTTTAGAGTTGTGCTTTTCCACATGCTTTCTTCCTCTTAAAGTTGAAGTTTCCTTGTTTAGTTTAACAAGTAGATGAGTTGTTATACATTGGCTACATTAGGTTTTGTATTCTAATTTTTATTTTTACATGTTCTTACTGCACATATTAATAGTAGCATCCTTTTTTCTAGATGAAATCTTATATGTAAATCAGACAACCAGTGTATAGATTTTATTAATTCATGTTGGTTCTTATATACATTTTTATACTAAGTGCGCATGTATGATGTAAATAAAAGTGAGTATATAAAAATTGTGCCTAGTTTATAAAATGTGTAAACATTAAAATACAGAGGCATTAATATAGTGTAGTAGAGTGAGATCAGGTCTTTCTTACATGTTATAATAGACAGGGTTTCCATCCCATTTCAAGCATTTAGTTGTGTGACCTTGTGGAAATTTCCTCTGATCTGCATTCCTTTCTTGTGACATGGGCATTTTAATATCTATTTCGTTTGATTGTTTTAAGGATTAAATAAATGAGATTACCTATATAAAGTATATAACTGTGTACTCAAAGCAAGTGTTTGACCAGTGAATAAATATACTTAAAACAACGAAATGCCTGTATATCTACGTAGAGTATAGCCCCAGAACATACAAGTTTTTTACTAACCATATATGCAAGACTTCTCATCAGGGTCTGTTTACTTTTCAACCTGAATCAAACAAAAGGAAATTTATATAGAGGGTTTCCTTAAGTTGCTGGTTATATGTTAAAGGTGTAACTGTAACATGATGAGTCTCATTATATGTGTATTTCATGACCGTGGCTGGTGTACTGCCTGGCCACCCAGGGGCTGTCATGTGCTACAGTTTCCATGCCCTAAGGATATTCCAGAAGGATACATAGCTGACGCATGTTACACGTGGCAGAGCACAAACATCTCACGCTGGCCAGCTCTGTGTGGCTCGGCACATGCATGGGGCCAGTTGTGAAGTACATAGCATAGGAAGTAGAACTCACTTCTCAGACATCGTGTGTTTGTCTATTCAGCAGTTTTCTAGCACATGGCAATAAAAGTGTCTTCTCACAGAATCAGTCTTAAGGAAGGGTCACCTTTTCCGATTTGCACACAGGAATTCTGTGGGCTGGTGATGACCTTGTGTGCAGGCATTTGAGTCTGGGACCCTTCTTTATAGTTTCTCGACCTTGTGTATGATATGCTTGCTGCCTCTAAAAACTTGAGTTTTTAAATGGGAAGCTATACATCATTATCTTAACTTTCTGATTCAGTGTCAAGAGAAGAAAAAGTCAAGTAAATATTTATGGCCTTGGGAAGGAAAGGGTTAACATTTTTTGGTTATTCCTTTTTGAAACCTTTAATTCAAAGTTGCACATAATCTTCGCTCAGGAAGTTCTGTCATTTGAAAAATGGGTAGTAAAGTGCTTCTTTTTTTCTTTCTATAGCCTCTGTAAATTGTTAACAGTAGTTCAGAGGTGGGGAAAAGTTGATTTCTGTTGGTAAGTCCCACATGTCACAACCCCCAAGAAACTTGGTGTTAGCAAAGAGGCTGTACTCTCTTCGTCTTCGCAGTTACAGTGACAAAGGCAAGTAGGCAAGAGTGTAGTTTTCTTTATGCCATTCAATTGTAGCTGAGCAAAGTTTGTTGGTGTTGCATTTTTATTGCATCTCTGCTATTTTCCCCATGCCTGTTTTTAAAAACTTAATCCAATTGAAAAATATGCATATCTTGAGCAACATTGTTTTATTAAATCCAGCAATGATGTAAGCCTAACTCCAGTAATAATGGCCAGATATAATTATACGTAATCTGTTTAATTGGAAGGAGCCTTTGTAAGTCAAAAATGGTGGCCTTTATTGTGCTGAGATTCTTGGTAGACTGGAATGATTTTTAGACAGTTTGAGATGCTGATTTCAACCACCATTTGTAGCCCTATTGACATGATCGTTTCTTTAGAGAATCTGTGACCAAATTAGGCAATAGAAAAACATCTTCATGGTGATATTTTAAATAAGTCCAAAATGTCCAACATGTAATTATTGAAAATGACCACTCTCAATTTAAATGGTTTGCTTAAATAGTAGTCAGTAAACAAGCAAAAGTACATGTACCAATCAGGTTTTAAAACAGACTCTGCAACTGGGGAAACTCTTGAAATTTCTATAGTCACTTTAAACTTCCAGATTTGTATGTCATTTATATTCACTCATAGGATCCAAAAAAATTTTTTTAGAGATGATTTTCAAAGCTTTTGAAGTTGTATTGGTAAAAGGCCAGTAGGCAAGGGCATGGAGTGAAACTTTGTGATGTCTGGCCACTCCGTTTTGTTATATGTAGGCTTTTTCTTTTGATTTCTTTTAAAAAGAAATCTACATGTTCTCATAGATCCCTTCGTCATCGGCTTTCTCTAAAGAAATATACATGAATGGCTACTTTCAGTCTACATTTAATCATCGTATTTTATGTCTTTTGTTCTAACAAGTTGGGAAATATGTTTCTTGGGAAGAATTTTATCATTTGCTGGGCTCAGTTAAGTTTGGTATTTAGTAGCTCCCTTTGTAGTACACACAAGTTAGTGTTTTATGAGTTAAATTATAACTCCTAAGGTGCTCGCTAAAGATAGGAAGGTCTTATTAAAATATTTAGTAGAGTATAGTTTTGCAAATAACCTAGAGTTAATGGATCATTTGCAGATAAAACATACAAAATATCAAATATGTGTTTTGATATTGAAGCAGTTAATGTTATTTATTTGATGTCTTTCAGCTTTATTCACAGTCCCTGGCACCAAGCTATAACTCTACCCTATTATTTGACAGATACTGTTGATCTGACATTAAATACTGTGGTCACCAGAGTAGAGGATGATTTAAAAGTGTTAAAAAAAAAAAAAAAAGACATTTGCTATTAAACTACTACTCCCTTTACTCACCTGCCAAATGTGGACACAGGGTCTCATTTCTTCTTTTCTGTTTAATGCCAGTTCAAAAATAATGCATCAATGTAGGGACTACAGTGTGCATTTCCAGTTAGAACCCATTTACCCATTTTGTTGCTTAGAGTTCAAGAACAACTGCAAACATGAGTTCAGGTTTTGGCTTCTGTGCCCTGCTTTAGTCTGAGTATTTAGTTTTCATATAATAGAGTTTATCCCATCAGTAAGCACAACCATATAACTACTTTTAAAGTAGGTCTAAGTGAAAGGTAGAATTCTCTATTTTTACTTTTTATTTAAGATTTTGACACCTTTTAAAAAGTGTGTTTAATGAAAATACATTTTTTGTGGTTTCTTGAAGAGATTAACATGTTATATCAGGGATAAATGGATTTTTTTAATAACTCAAAACAGGCAAGATAGATTCTTTTTCCTGTGTCATCACCTGCTTATCCTGATTCAGAATGACTGATATAAAGAAAACTGTGGTTCATGTACCTCTGAAAACATAGCTAAGCTCATATCTTTTAGATAGGAGGTAGGATTTGGTTTATGTCTTGCTCTTCAGAAATCATACCATTAACCAGACCTGGCGAGGAGTGCTCCCTTGCTTTGTTCTTAAAAAATTACTGAGAGGCCTGCTAAATTCAAACTGTGTGGCTCTCCCAACCCCCTTCATACCCATAGCAGAGCAAAGTAAGAACTTTAAAGTTTAGATCTTTGCATTTTCCTCATTATAGTTATAGCTGTCATAAACTAATCATGTTTTCAGCACCCTACATGTAAAACTTCTTGCCCCTTGCATACCTTTGATTTTTGAAAAAATGAAATATATTTTATTATATTTATGTTAATTATGTGCAGAACTATACATTTTTGCCAACGGTCCATTACCTGTCTTAGGTACACCAATATAAATAATTATTTATTAAGTAAAATATTAAGTATTGGTGATTATTAATTAGAAACCAATTATACCATGGTTCTGTGTATATTCAAACTGTAATGTGCTTATTCTTAGAAACTACTCTAGAAACTACTCTTGCTTTGATAAAGAACTTCCATTTTATTCAGTAGAATATTTTGGGTCATGCTATTTTGTTATACTCTTTTCAGCTTATACTGATAGAGTGAATGTTTGTGAGCTTATCTTTCTCCTGTCTAAATTCTATCTCACTAAGCCGTTTTATAACATCTTTATTTAAAAAGTTACTATTCAAAATTATTGGAAATATTTAATAATCAAATGCTTTCTTCAGTGGTTAACAGCATTTATTAACCGAATTGAACCTTGAGTTGTAGAGAATTAATTTTACATTGTATCTATATTAAAATACTACATCAAACACATATTTGATAATGTAAGGTTTATCTGCTCCTTACATATAGAGAATTAAAAGTTAGGATCTGTTTTGACTATGATGAGGGTGGATTATAGTTTAGGAGGCCCTCGTTCCAAGACAGTTCTCCCATGAGCACTCCTGCATCAGTGTTACCTCTAAATTGACTTAACAATATTTATTGCTCTGTGGTGCTTACAGAAATGGGAGATTCAGCTGGCATAATGAATTTTAAAGTGCTGAAGAAGAAATTTGCACATGTTTAATTACAAGCACCATATCATTTTGTTAACCTGTCGATTCCTGCTTTGTGGGCTTTTGCAAACAGGTCATCTTAATAACACCAGCTAACACCCAGCATAGTAACTTAGTTGATCCTTAGAAAAATTCTATAAACTAGGCATTGTCATTTTGTTCATTTTACAGATAGAAAGTGATACACAGAGAAGCTCAGTATTCTGCTCTAGATGACATGACCTATTAGTGCCAGAGCCAGGATTTGGGCTAGCCTGGCTCCCAAATCTCAGCCAAATACTGTAAGTGGTAACAGAAGTAGGGCCGCAGGGTGCATCTGGATGGTGGAATTTTTCCTGGTAGGTTCTGAAGACAGCCTGTGCCACGTTTTACACCACGGTGAAGTTTTGAATTGACCATGTTCACATTCATCACTCCTGATTATAATCAAAAAGAATTTCCAGCTTGAACCAGTTTCATATCATAAAGACACACATTTATGATCCTATGCAGGTTTATAATAGCACCGAATTTGTTTGTTATTAAAATGTTTTTCTAACATCATGTTAGGTTTCATGGCACATAACCTCCTAGAGATTTTCCCCGTCCATTTGCGTTTGTGTTAGGATCAAAAATTTTCTCTTAAACTAGTAATGACTTTTAAGTTTACATGTTAACTGCTTTTCCAATCATCATTAGCATGTTCATAGATTATCATTTGATATCATCTGCAAAATAATGTAAGTCGTATAGCAAATAATAAAGTTTTACCACATATGAAATCCCTTTAAAAGGTCTGTGTATTGCCTGATATTGAGCAAAGTTATAGTAGAGAGACCAAGATTATTTTGTTTTTATTTTGAAAGGCCTACAGTATGCAGCCTTTCTCCAGGACAGCAACCCCAAACAAGGTGAACTAATTTTGCACTATGTTGTTTTACTTTAATTCTGTGTTTTTTTTTTTTTTTTTTTTTTGGTATTACATCTCTCTCTTTCTTTAGGCTCACTTAGTTAACTATTATTAGAATTGTTCATTAAAATTATACTGTCTTTACATTGCTTCTAGTTCTGGATTTTGTGCTAGTAGATGTGCTTTTAAAATTTTTTCTTGAGGCGTGAAAGTGGCATTTTATATATCATGCTGTTGATCAGGCGGTGTCAGAGCAGCTGATGATGTCTGCTGAAAGCCAGGAGAGAATGCAGCTTTGCTCTAGGGAGTGCATAACCCAGGGTCAGTTAGAGCACCACAGAAAAGAAAAGTTGTAGTTCACTGCCTATCATCAGCAAGCCTATATCATTTATATATCAGAGAAATATGTCCTGGGTTCAGAATCTCATAACTTCTGAACTTGACTTTTGCATATTTTTTATATTCTAAACAGCTGTTGCTGTGATTAAGAGAATGTACAGCACGTGCATCCCCACCCTGTACTTTCTCTTAGATAACAGTTACTCACGTGCCATCATATACACGTGCAGCCAAGTGTTCATTTTTACTTCATTTGAATTATACTTTCATTTCTATAATCGTTATGGAAAACTAGGCCTACTTTGAAACACCCCATCAAAGAAAAATCCATTTTCATCTTTGCTTCATGGGTGGGTGGGAGAGGGTTAGGAAAACTAGAGGAGGTGATGTGAAGAGGCTGGACTGCATCAGAATTATATTCTCTTGATTCCTTTTTTAGTGACAACCATTTTAAGAATCACAGGAAGACGAATTAATGTAAAAAAAAAAAGTTAAAATGATGGACGGGAGTTTCTTTTGTTAATAATGAATCAGATATAAGCCACCAGAATTCCTTAAGATGTTTCTGAACAGCTATGATGAAAAATATTTTGAAATACTTTGTTTTAAACTTCGAAAGAGTTCTGTTGAGAATAGAAAAAGTACCTTCACCGAAACCTAACTTATCAATTTTTGTTGCCAAGATTACAAAACCTGAAATGCAGCTTGCATGTGAGCTTCGTGAAATGGGCACTCGGTGACTGGTTTCTGTGCAGCCAGGCACCACACACACCTGCTGTGTTTCTGTGGTGTCATTATGCCACACACTCCGTGAGGCATTTTTTTTTCCCTACCGTGCACAGATTAGGGTTTCATGTCTGTTCAATATCATGATTTTTTAAGGCAGTCTGACTGAAATTACTCCACCAATGTAAGTTTACAGAGTATATCTGCAGCAGATTACTAGAAATGGTTATTATTGTTATTTTGCATTATTACTTTGGTCAATTAAAGACCACCAATTTCTTAACAAAAAGCAAACCAAAAAGTTAACATTTTTGCTGAGTGTACTAATGTGCTCTAGTTGAGACTTTGTATGTGGGTTAGAAGATGTGAATTTTGGGACATTGGTGGCTGCCTCCCTTTGGAGGGAGTGGGCAGTAGCCCTGTCCTGTGTCCAGCAACAGAGTTAATGCTTTTCGGCCTGGCCACCTGTAGTGTCACTGCTTGCTAAGCAAACGCTGTGTCAGACCCATTTGTTGGGGGAGTTACCAACTTGAGAGAAAACGAGAAAGCTGCTTTTCTTCACAACCAGTGTAGACAGGGACTTAACAGAAAAGAAAAATGATGGCAGAGCCCAGGTTTAGAATTCCACATGCCCCATTGGGAGTGACCTTGGTGACATTAAAATGTGAGTTAGACCTTTGTTCATGCAGTAAGCACATCTACAAAAGGAAGCTGGAGACAAATTGATCACTCTTACCACGGGCATTTTTTGACAAAAGCTAAGAGTGATATTAATGAAACATGAATTCTAAATTATGAAAACTTATAACATCTTCCTTTGTATGTTTAAATGGTATTGGCTGTATTAAAAAGAGTGTAACAAAGAAGGAAAATGATGAAGGAAACCTGTACACCTGCAGTTATGTTATATTACATTACATTTCTAGGAATAGCCCCAATAAGAAAATGAGCCTACTTCCTTTTTTGATTTTATGGCAGTTGTCCTTTGGAGAATGTGATAAACTTTAGTTTCACATTTTCAATTTATTTTTCCAAATTCAACAGACCCTGAAAATTTGACAGCCTATCACAACATGGACATTCTGATTAATGGTTATTTTCAATAAAGCATCCAATACCATGGATGAGAAGATAAGAATAGTGAGCATCACCATTTCTTACTATTTTCTCTGTTCCCACAGTGTGCTAATTAAGTACTTATTATATATATTTTTTTAAAGAACAAAACAGAGGTTTATTTGAAAAACTAAGCTATAGATGTTTATGATAATTCAGTTCACTGAAGAATTTATTTCATAGATTATATTAAAAATGAAAGATACTATTAGAACTGGGATTGGCTTTGGACTTATTTTGGACTGGTTTTGCAATCAGATCACCTTCAGATATTTTGAATATTAATACTGTTTAGGAAAGAATTTAAAGAAGCAAATTTCTAGATATTTTTTCTTTTTGTTTTAATACAGTAAATGTCTAAGATTGTTTATAATGCCTAACTTCTGATGGACTTTAGTTTCAATTTTGTTCTTAGTCATTGCAGATATTGACAAAATGTCATACGAAACTATTTTGTATTTTTTGTAGGACTGGGAAACAGAAAATCATGACTGGTATTGTTTTGAATGCCATTTGCCTGGAGAGGTGTTGATATGTGACCTGTGTTTTCGTGTGTATCATTCCAAGTGTTTGTCTGATGAGTACAGGCTTAGAGACAGCAGTAGTCACTGGCAGTGCCCAGTTTGCAGGGTGAGTACCTATATGAGCTTTAATGTGCTGGTCAGAGGGTTGGAATTCATCAACACTAGACGCACAAAGATATCCCAGGTGGTCGTGCCAGGTTGATGGATGAAGCCCTGGAGGGTGGGGGTCATCTACGGAAATGACGGTCGATGAACATAGAGCACTCATAAATGAATGTCACAGACACACAATGTATTCAAGGGGTGGTTTTTTAGAAAGTTGTCATCATGTAAAAATACTTGGCACTTGCCTTGCCTCTGGATTGTGTGACTCCTTTAAGGGAGCCTTGGGAATAAATAAGCACTCTCCCACACTACAGTCTGTTCAATGTGTCCTCTCTGCTGCTCCAAAGATGCAGCAAAAGGCACATTGTGGAGACGTTCTGTATCTACTTCCTATTTATATCCATGTAATATTGCCTTTATTTTTTGTCATATCGTGGGTTAGTTTCTTTTTTTCTCCTGTTTTATTTGAAGGGTGGAGGGGTGGGACAATTGTATATAAAAAATTTAATTTGAAGCAAAATGAAATAGGCTGGTAGGTGAAATAGGTAATTTGCACAGTTATTTTCATTCATAGTATTTCCCCGTTGAAAAGTATACATGACTGTGCTTATTGGTTACAGAATGTGGCGTGTGTGCATACGAGTGATGTGTGACACCGAAATATTACATTACATATGGCATTGATGATGATTAGCAAGGAATTACTTGCTTCAACCTCCTATTATTCTGTACTTAAAATTATTAAGATACTTATTTGGAACCATGCAAATTGCCCAGATTACTCACGAGTTCAGTTTGGGAATATTCTTTGTAATACTAGAAAAGCTGAAATATTCATTGATTCTTCCAAAAAAAGTTTTTGTCTTCATAGTTTTTTTCCTCTTACATGTCAGCTAGACATTTTCTGCCAGCACGATGAGTAACAGAGTACATTCTGGCTTTGCGTTCCTCAGTGCACATCATTCGACCGTGTGCTATACGTGCTCCATAGGCAGATGAAGGCCATTGGGATAGCCCTGAAAAACAGTGTGTAGTGATGACCCGTGCTGTGCCCACGTGCTGTGCTCAGGCTCTAGGTTGGAATATGTCAGCATCAGGCCTCAGGTTGTAGACCTGCTCTTTGGGAATCTGTGTGTCTACAAAGGCCACTGTGATTGGTGGTATAGGAACTGCAGTAACACTCATGTTGTGTTCTCATGGATTCTGGCTGTATATTGTAGAAGTGAACGTCTGTCTCCTGTTTTCTGGTAACAGTTTACACTAGAGGGAGTAAAACATTAATGAGATCTTAAGAACAAAAGCATTAAGGTAGTAAAAACATCAAATAATATGGATTCAGGAATATAGGAAATACAGTTCTGCATATATCTGTGTCTTCACAGCCATAGCTTTTTAATATCTGATATTTAGTTCTTACAGTAAAGAATTTAAACAAAAACATTGGGATTTTTGAGGATGGGTTAAACTTTATTGTGGGTGTTTTATATTCCTTACATGAAGAATGCAAATTGAACAATCACACCTTTGAAGAAAAAGTCTAATGCTACTTCTGTTAAAATTCACCAAGTTGTCAGATTCCATTTTCTATATATGTTTGCTGTACTCTTCATTGATAGGATGATTTCTAAAAAAAATTTTTTTAGAGTATTGCTGGCTCACACAGAAAGATAGTTGATAACCAAAGTGGAACTTAGCTTACCCTGTCCTGTTTTTCTTTCTTCCCTCTGGTTTTCTTTGTTGGTCTAGATAGTCTCACACTGTGATACAATTAGGCTTACTGAAATGAGTCCATGACATTCTGTTATTCACACATTTATTTCATAGACTGTGAGCTACTCTGGTGAGGCTCAAAAGGCCTACATCTGGGCTGGGTGGGGATGGTAAGTTTTATCACGAGCTTTAAAACTTCCAAAGAAATAGTTTTTTTCTGTGTTACATCTATGTTACCATTTGAATTGTTATGTCCAAGAAAAAGAGTAGTGCTAACAGTTTCTTTCCTGGGAGAAGAGGTAATAATAACCTTGAAATTTGAATGCAGTTTTGAATATCTTTGAGGAAAAGTTTTGTTTTTGTTTTTTTTTTTAAACAAAATATCAGAAATTCAAGTAAAGTCATTTTAACAACTTTGGTTCCAAACCAGAATGATGATGTTCCCTGTTTTTCTTTTTAATTAATGTTTGGAAGGATAGGTTAATTAGGTATATTAATGAGGAATTTTGATGGGAAGATGCCCAGAGCCGAACTTCAATGCCGGTATATCGAATAGTAGATGGAAGCTAACCATTACTACCTAAAATTGAAGACTAAAATATTTCAATAACTTAAACGATCGGAAGACTATTTCATTTTTATATAATCTCTGCTGCTTACAGCATTGAAAAAGTCACTGAGACTGTCAGCTCTAATTGAAAATATTAAAAATGATAATAAAAATACATGGGAGTTTCACTAAAAGCTGCTGAGAATAGATTATGTCTCACCCATGGTCAGCTGTTATTACCAGGTTTACTTCAGCTCAAGCAGCTTTATCTCAAACATTTGCTTCTGAAATATTTTAAGAGGGCAGTGATAGGAATTTTTCTCAATTTAAAATAATTTTATCAGTTTTTATAATCTGAAGAATCTCACAACCCTGAGGATATTTCTTTGGAATGTTTGCCTTTCTGAAAAATAAGCTATTTCTTTATAGATACAGTTGATCGTTATTGAAAAGTAGCCTATAATGTCAGATTAGCATTTTGCTTCGAAGAAGATTCGAAATTTGAGTCATGTTCTCTTTCGCACTCTTAGTACTGAGAACTCTCAGTAGTTAAAAAAAAATTGAAAAGGCTTTAATTTTTTTTTTTAATACTTGCTGTAAAAAATCCAACTAACTTAGAGGAGGATGGGGAAAAAAAGTAAAACTCCTGAAAGTGCTTTCACACAGCAGGCATGTGTTCTTAGAGACCTCTCCCCTGTGCTCGTCTGTTTCTGTCAGTGTCGGCGTAACTTTATGCACGTTACTACTGCCGGTGGTTTTCACTAGCTACGTCCCCAGGTGTTTTCTGGGTGTCACAGTGTGCCATAATCTGTCCAGCCAGGCCCCCACCGACGCCTGTTACATTGTTCCAGCGTCCTGTCTGACGGGTACCATGGCACTGCTGCCTCCCTGTCGGAGGGGACGTTTATATCGCACACCCCAGTCTGAATTGCATTATACTTCATTTTTGTATGAAACTGAGGTTTATATTTTGTTTTATTTGGTTGTATTTGAATTTCATATTCCTGAAATAGCCATGAATTTTCTAGGGAAAAAAAGAGAGAAAACCTTAATTTTAAAGTGAATAGTGCTTTTGAGATTTTATTTGCCTAAAGGATATATCTTTACAACACAGTATAGTCAAATGTATTTTTTTAAAGGAGAAAAAATAAATTTATATTCATCTATGTAATTCTGTCTGATTACCTTCATAGGATAAATTCGTTGAAGTGGAATTCTTAAATTTAAAAGATAGGCACATTTAAACTTGTGATAAAAATCGCTATGTTGTCCTGCAAAGGATTATACCCATTATGCCAACCTGAAAGTATTTTCCAATTTTTCATTACTAATTTGATAGAGTACAGTTGGATGTCTTATTTTAGTGTGGCTTCATTTATATGTATATATTTTATATATTAGAAAGCCATTTTAACCTTCTATGCTATGGTTACAGAAGGTAGGCCTGGGTGTGTGTGTGTGAGCACATATATGTCTGCATGCATGCATGGCTGGTGTGTGTGTACATGCATGGGTGTACGTCTGTGCTGTGTGTACTTGGAGGACGGTGTGTGTGTGCACATGCGCATGTGTACTGCCCACTCACTGGCATCCAGTCCCGCTGGGGAACATCACAATTCGGTTTGAGTCATGACTCCTTGAAATTTTTTTAATATACGGATGGATAAAAGGCACTGTGTTAAGCCCTAGGACCGCCCCAGAGGTTGGAACCGTGGTGCCTTTTAGAGCAGCGCTGTTGGGGAGACCTTTCTGTGGGGACAGACGTGTTCTCTGTGCTGTCCAGCAGGAGCCACTGGCTGTGTGTTTGTTTGTTGAGCACTTGAATGTGGCCTGTGAGACCCAGTAGCTGGTTTCAGTTTGGCACATGTGGCTTCTGGCTGCCCGCCCTGGGTCAGCGCGGGTTGAGAACTGCGCATTGCAGGCACCCGTGGCACGCCAAGGGACGCGCCTTTGGGGTAGAACGTCAACTTCGTGGCTGGCCTGGCGTTTCTGCTCCCCATCAAGACATCATTATGACTTGGAAGAGTGCTGACGCAAGGACGTGGATCAACTTGTTCCTTGTACACATAGTGGGTTGGCTAGCAGCACTGCGTCGTGGTGTGAGACGCAGTGTGTGTCGCAGAGTGTGCGCCCCTAACAGATGCGTGGCTCTTGTTTCTGATAGCGCTGCATTTACTGTGAGGCTGGTGCCTCATACGTCAGAAAGTTAACTTTAGGGGGAAAGAAACTAAATAGCAGAGCAAAATAGTTGGCGCTGTCCAGCTGAACCGTTTTGAGGTGCATTTTCAAGAGGGGGCCCGTTTCCTCCGCCCTCTCATAACACATGAATGAATGTTCTCAGGAGTTTTAAGAGCGATAGATAGATTCAGATTATAGCTCCTTTTAAGTTCAGATAAATTAAAATTTTACGTGTAGACTAAAATGTCATTGGAGAGCAAAAGTTAGTGCTCTGAGTTGCGTATTGTGTGGATGTTACTGAGAGCACATAGACAGTGCTAGAATGGGAGAGCCACAGTGACCTGGTTGTCTTTTTCCATATTTGGGTCTCTGAAGTAGATTATTGCTCCTGTGAAATTCACCCAAAGATTTTTATCTTAGGCTTTTATAATTATATTTTATGGTAATGTGAAAATTCTATCTTACAATTCTTTACAACCCAGCTTTGGTTCACTTTACGTTCCATTTATGCTTACTGTGATTTTATATGGAAAGATCAGTTTAAGTCACAAGAAAGGTACTCAAGGCAGTGGACAGGGATGTATTATTCCACTGTCTAGGAAGTACTCACCTCCCCTCACATTTCAGATGGCCTTTTTCTGTTTAAGGATCACGGGTTGTCAGGTCGTGGTAACACACAGACGGTGAATCCTGTGAGCCCGTTAATAAAGTGCAGGAACCCTAGGAAAGGTAGATGGGGAAAGGAGGTGGTCTCTGGAGAGTTTCGGCAGTAGCTGAAGGACGTCGATACCACGCGGACAGCGTGGCGCTCTCCCGCCCTCGCAGCACCCGGCTCTCAGGACACCCGTGCTCAGCTGCCAGAGCCCCACGGGCCCTGGGGACGTGTCAGCGGACTGCTCCCAAGGCCTTTAAATGTAGCTCCTCTTTAACGTGTTTGGCACGAAGATGCGTATTTTACAGGAAACCTGATAACTTCAAACAGAAAGGAGTCTGTGGGAGCCATTTCAAATTAATCTTTCAGTTGGCCGTTAAGCACAAGTACCGGGGTTATAGCATACTCATTGGCAGATGCTGAAAATTAAGAAACTTAATGGGTCTACTACAACAGAACCAGACCTGAGTCGCCATCAGGAGGGCCCCGTAGGGCTTAATCAAGGTGGTACATATGAGCTTGTCAGTGTGGACTTAATTCTGGGTAACTTACAGTTTGAGAAATTTGTGCTGTGACTTTTGGCTGTTCCGGTAGCTTAAAAAAAAAAAAAAACCCAAACCAAAACAAAAAAAAACATCATGAAAGCTGTTTTTGGAAACTGGAGGTGGAAATTTACTTCTGAATCCCCTTTTCATTCCTTTGGGTATGGGGGTAAAAGTTGGGAGAATGCTCAGTTAATGTTCAGAACAAAATGGTATAAATGGCTAAATGAAAATATTTTGAACATGAATTCTATGTATCTACTATGAAACTAATTGTTCTTGCTTTCTGGTGAGTCTTTGCTTGTTAATGTGGGAAATCAATTATTAATATTTTCACCCCGAAAGTAAGTGCATTTACCTTCAAGATACATTCAATGAATTGAAAACAGAGATTTGATTTTTAAATAAAACAGAAGCCTTTTGGGGGGAGGGGGGCTTTAAAAAAAAAACTGATGGGCAATCATAGTATTGAACACTGAATGAAAATTGAATTTTTTTTACAATTTTCAAAGCCAACTGGATCATATTTTTATACTAACAGTAGAAAATTAATTTTAAAAAGATCTTTGTCTAAATCAACTACTTTATAAGGCAGTCTTGACTAGGGGAAAAAGTAATGGGAATGTTGATAAAGCCAGAAGATTTCAAAAATTGGGATATAGAACTTTAAAACCTCATATTATTATCTAATCTCTTTATGAAACTACCTGCACCCAAGCAGGAGAGAACAGGAAGCACCTGGTTTCTACATTAACCTCCTGTTACGGGTTTGACGGTGCCATGGTCAGAAAGGCTTAGATAGGAGTGTGGAATGTTTGGGGTGGTGGTGTCTTTGACCTCTGTGATAAGTATTTTGTGGCTTCTTTAGAATCCAAATGGAATTTTATCTTTGATTTTTAAGGAGATGGTAGTTGGGCTGGTCCATATGTCAGGATGGGTCCAACTTAATCTAGGTAAACAGAAGAAAGTTCACTTCGTGTTTCCAGTACTGCTGAACCGAACAAGTGTGCACTGTCTTTCATCGTCTACAGATGCAGGAGGTGGGAGGGAAGGTGCGTGCAGGTGGACAGGTGGTGGTCTCGTTGGCTGGTTGTCAGCCGCAGTTAGTAGAGAACAAATGATACTCATTTCATGACCTGGAAGTGGATTCATGTTACTTATTTTCAGAAAAGAATGGAAAGGCTTACTCCACTGAGGAATGCATTTGCTTCTGCCTTTGGAATCTTGTTTTTTCATTAAAGATTAGTATTGTGTAGAAGAGGAGGAACAACTAGATAGAATAGAATACTTGGTTCCACAGTTTATCTGAGTGTTCTTTCCCTGTTCTTGGGTCCCTATAACTTGCCACAGAGGAACTTAAAGTTACCCCCAAATGTGCATTTAATATCAAACGGTAAAATTCCTGACATGCATAGTTACACCCCTATGTCTGCAGCGAATAATATTTTAGCAATATTTTTGTGACTATGCAGATGTAGTGGGTTTAGAAATACTACGTATTTGTGCAATACTAGTTGGTTTTGTGAATTAATTTGAGATGCTTTACTATTTGGGAAGACACCCTTGACTGACTGCTGTACAGCTGATTACATCATCTGAACCTAACTTGCTGACCTTAGTCTGAGATCAGAGAGTTGACTTTGTGAAAATTAGTGAGCACAGGTGCAGGCGGAGTCGCAGTCAGTGCAGTTTGTAGCTGTGGTGAACAAGTCTGGAAACACTGCCTCAGGGATTCTGCAGGACCTGCCTCCTCACTGGGCGTGGGGTTGGAGTCGTGTTTCTAGCACAACTCCAAGGGTCCCCCTTAAGATACTCTTTATAGTTTGAATTTTCCCCTGCATTCCAGCTACCAGCTGTAAGAAGGCATATTTGTGACAGCTTAAGAGAAGTTTGAAAGCTTAAATTTACATTCCTTTAAATTAAAAAAAAAACAATTGCCAGAAACTTAAGTGCAAGGGACTGTTGCTGGATTGGCTGTAGAGGTCTAGGGTGGAGCTGGAGGCACCCCCACCCACACACACGCGTGTGTGCAGCGCACACCCCGTGCAGAAGAGAGCTGCCACGCCGTCCACCACTGAGCCTTGCGGCAGGTTTGGTGCTCTGGGCTTTGGTCTTGTATTAGAGGGTTAATTTCAGTGTGTTGGTACCAATGGTGAAAAAGACTGAATGTAGATGCATTTTTAGAAAATAGTTCCAAGACATGATTGTCTTTGATGGGTGTTGGGGGTCCCAGTGGTATGGGAGGGGAAATGGCAAGGATTGGCAGGGATTGGGGCCACTCCCCCGACTGACTCTGTGGTTAAAGTCTCAGTTATTGGGATTTCTTATAAACACTGGGATTCCTTTGTATTCAGTCATTATAAATTGTAGAGGGTACTGTGCAGCCTCTGATTTCAGTAACAACACAGGCAGTTTATGTGCAGTTGAAATTCGTTGTGATTCTTTTCTATCTGTGATTGCAGATAGTCATGGAGGAGTGCTTGCAGCGCTTAGTTCCTCAAACTGCTTAAGTCTTTTACATGCAGATTAGCATTTCTCCAGGGACTTTGGGGCCAAACCAGCCAGAATCCCCAGTGTGCTATCCAGAACAAGCCTTGGGGCTGAGACCCTGGAGTCTGCTCTCCAACACGCGTCCCCAGGTGGTTGTGAGCTCACTGCCCTTTAAATGGGCAGTTGTTAGGGGCCAGCAGTGATCTGTAGTTGCCATCAGGAGACTAGGTTGTTCACACACCAGAGGTAAATGGCATGGTTTACAGTGGTCAGAGCATGCCAGCATGCTCAGGCATGACTGACTGCTGGAAGGAGCTCATGCTGTCAAGTTCAGCTACGTGGGGCATTTGTTTGCAGCAGGCGGTGAAGTTAGTTAGGAGTGACTGTCGTCAGTTCAGTCCACCTAGTGGTTACTGAACACTTACTGTGTGCTGGATAGAGTTTAGGGCCCAGCAGAGGAGTGCTCAGCTAGACCGTGTGGCCCCTGCTTTCCAGTGCTTGAACTAGTCAGGGGTCTCAGACTGCAGCCCGTGGGCCAAGGCGAGCCCCACCGCCTGTTCACTTACTGCTCATGAGCTAGGAGTAGGTGTTAGGGTTTTCAGTGGTTGAAAAAAAGTCAAAAGAGGAATGTTATTTTGTGAAAATGATAAAAGAAATTACTGTTTTGGTGTCTGCAAGTCTTGTCAGAACACAGCCACACTCACGGGGCATCTGCATTATCTACGACTGCTTCCTCACCACAGTGGCAGCTGAGTAGTCAGGGCAGACAGCAGCCGTGTTTCCTCAAGTCCCAAATATTTACCGTCGGGCCCTCCTGCCACAGGAAGTTTGCCAACCACAAGAACATTCTAGGTATTAAGACCCGAAAAAGTGCAAGGCCTTTGTCTTTAGTCAGAGACTTGGAGACTTGGATTTGAACTCTCGCAGCAAAATTTTGTGATCTAAGGAGGTCATGCCCTGATTTCTGCTTTTCAACTTCTTTGGGGGGATATTTGGAGTGCTGAGATGCTGTTTGCACAAGTTCGTTCTCTACTGAAATCCGTTTCTGCAATGGCGAAGCAGGGTCCTAGGGTACATGAAAGATTCCAGACCGTTTTACTCTGGCACGTCCCATCGAACAGTGGTGCTCGGGTGTTATAATCAAGTCGGCTGTGATCGGAGTTGCCCAGTAGAAACGCCTCCAGTAGGAACGCCGGAACACGCCGCATATACCACTTCTTCATGCTTTGTCTTGGGCTTGGCTGCACCCCAGCAGTCCTTTGTAACTGGCCAAAGAACCCCTGTTCAGGGAGCGGTTCGGGGTCTGCTGTCACTCCCCCTCGGAGGAGAGTGGACCCTCGGTCCTCTGTGGCGGCCTCGGTGGCCTTGCCTTGGCGGCATCCTACGCGCTTTCGGAATGGTTTCAGCCAGGCAGGCTGTGACCGTCATTCTACAACGGGCGCGAGCATGGTGCTCGTGGCGTGTAATGCTTTTCTCATGAAGACTCCCAGGGGTTGACCCAAATCACCCCTGTAGCTGCTGGTGACGGGGACAGTTCCCAGGACTTACGGGGCTGGCCTGGGTGGCTTCTGAGCCGCAGCCTAGGGTTGAGGGGCCTCCCCTGAGCAGGCCCGGGTCTGAAGTGGTCTGCGGATGGTCGGCAGTGTGGCTGTGTGTTGTCTGAGCTTGTCCGGAGCCGTCGCCTAGCTACGTTACAGACCAGGGTGTTCATCTCAGAAGCAGACCGTCTACTTTGCATTCGGCAGTGGCTTTTCCTTGAGCCACTACAAGTGCCTGGTCTGTGAGTGGCACAGAAAGCCGTTCACAGCGTCATACCCAAGAACTCCCAGAGCCTTACAGTGCTTCTCGGAGACAAGTTGAAATACAGACTCTCCAAACGACAGCAGGGTCGCCTCAGAAGGGAAGCCACCCAGTCAGCAAATCCGAAAGCGCTTACAGCAGAGGCTTGTTCCTGCACATCGCTGGGAGGGGGCATCTGGTCCGGGTCCTTCCCTGTTTGCCTCAGTGGGAAGCGGGCCCCTCGCAGTGACCCGGGCACCTTGAGCAGCCTGGCCCTGTGGAGAGCCGAGCCCTGGCATGGCCGTTCAGGGAGCAGTGCAGTGCTTCTGCCCGGCATCTGCAGTGGAGTCCCACGTGCGTCACTGGGAAAAATGTGTTGAGCAGCTGTGGGAAACAAAAAGCCAGATGACAGCGGCTTTCGACCGAGTCGCTTTCCTGGGCTGCGGAACTTCTTACATTGAGGCCTCACAGCCTGCACCAGCGGTTTAATGCAGTACCTGCAGAGGATGAGTGGCCAGTGAAAGGGCAGTAGGAGGGCACTTCTGTTCACTTGAGCGGGAAGGTGGACAGAGTTACCGGGCCTGGCAGCACCGTGCCAGTGAACTTGTGAAGGTCACCACTTGACACCTCTAGGCACAGCAGCCAGGGCCATGGTCAGAACTGCTGTGCCGTTGGTGCAAACCCCCAGCCCCCTCTTTGGCACCAGACAGCGGTCCTCAGATGCCTCTGGGCCGGCACCTTGACTTTGGTGGGCTTTTGCTTTGAGGTAAAACAATTTGCAGGGCTTCGCGTGAGTCTGGAGCATTCCATTTAACAAGTAGATGCACACACAACTGTGCACCCAAGTCCCGCTGAGGCAGAGGGTATAACCATTTAGTCCCCCTCCCCTCAGTCATTCTCATTACTATCCATCACAGATAGGTTGTGCCTGTTCTAGAACTTTCTGTAAATGGACATTGGTGTTTTTAACGGCTTTCCCAGGTGGTCCTAATACACAGCCAGTGGCGCTCGGTGGGGAGGAGGACAGTGGGGTCAGAGGTAGCGCTTTGGTACGTGGGCGAAGACCTGCAGTAGCCTTTTGAAGGGGTCAGAGCTGTGGTGGGTAGTTCACATTTATTTAACCGTGTTTCCTTTTTACATTTCGTTTGAAACTCATTTTTCCAAGCTCATGCCACCACTTTGAACTGCACACAGAAGAGGCACTCTAGCACCTGGGCTCTAAGCAGGTGTAAACATGATGCAGAAGCAGATTGTCACCCGATATTTTATCATTCTGTTTGTGACATCAAGGCCCTCAGCCTGAACTGTGCACTCACAGTCTTCCCCACAAGAAGGAGATGTTGCTGCACGTGGCTGCACTGATGTAGCAATTCACTTAACAACGTGCACATGGAGGCCCCAAAGTGAGGGCGTGTGAGAGAGGTGACATCCACATTCTGACTAGGTCTCTGTGAACTGAAAGTGGGACCTGGAAATGGACCTTTCTTACCTAGGAACGATTGAGTGCAGGAGTTACCTAAATTTAAAGTAAAACAGGGATTTTCCTGTTGTTTCACAGTGTTTTCAATGTGTTATTTTTTTCTTTTTTTTATAAAGTGTTTTGATTGTTTTTGTTTCAAAGAAAGATCTAATTAGGACATTTTAGCTGGACTGACCCTCAGATTCTAGCACTGCCTCAGTTTGGCCCAAGAAATAGTTGCTTTTGTTTCTAAGGTTCTGAAAACAAAAGTTCGATTCTCATGGACACGGCAAAGTGCTTCATAGGTTGATGACACTGCTCCTGCCACACGTGATGTACACAGCAGCGCTAGAGACAGGGCCACGTGGTGGAAGATGTGGTGAGGTCCCTGTTCCCACCATCACCACTCGGGGGAGGACTTTATATTTCAGCACCACGTCAAGTGTCGGCTGTGTGTTTCCCCTGAATAATGTTGCCTATTATAAGAACTTGAAGCCCACAAATACTGTTGCAGACCTTCAGACCTGTTGCAGTATATCTGAACTCACGCAGATTTATGCTTTACTGATCAGCTCGATATTTGGGGTCACCAGTTGTAGTACTGCAACCAAAACGGTTGTTGTGATGGTGTGCATCGTCGGCGTGTGGAGACCGAGGAGCACTGTTTCATCCTTCCTTTGTGAGGGA
Source organism: Cynopterus sphinx (assembly GCA_030015415.1). Lineage (NCBI taxonomy): Eukaryota > Metazoa > Chordata > Mammalia > Chiroptera > Pteropodidae > Cynopterus > Cynopterus sphinx. Next base: position 67,245,500 of record CM057383.1, read on the forward strand.
ACATAGGATTCCCAGGAGGTGAGAAAAGAGCAGCCTCCATGGCCCGCTTACCTTTGCCCTTCTCTGCATCCATCAGACTGTCAGATGGCTTAGTAACAGTAAAGAGCAGCGCGTGAAAGGGTGTCACGCTGCCAATGTGGGCCTAGGAGTGTCGGTAGCTGACGGCGTGTCAGGCCCCTGGGCACTCCCTGTGCATCAAGGCTCTGGTCTCCAACTGGAGGGCCAATAGTTCTCGTGGTCCGTGTGCACAAGGATCCCTGGGGAACCTGCTCTGAATGAGGCTTCACAGTCACATCAAAGCCCCTGTCCCCCAAAATTAGAAACCTAGGTCCAGGGAACGTCGTTGCCCTTTAAATTCCACAAACACCCCCATGGGCTTGGTCTTGGCCATGAGTCACAGCTACCCGAGGAACCAAGTAAGCCAGGAGTGAGCAAGCAGACACGGGGCTCAGGACCTCCCCCCAGAGACTTCGGCCCTATGCTCAGGCCTGAAGCCAGCGTTTCCCCAGCATCTCTGCGCGTGGCCAGTATCACGGGAGCGCTCTGTAAGTGGCGCAACTTCGGACGGTGTGCGCAGGTCAGACAGCTGGGTCAGGAGAGACTGTGCCTGTGTGTGTGCTTTGCCGGAGAACCCAGGTGAGATGTGGAAGGGAGGGGTCCCTTTACACATGACGTCTGCGGGATGGTCTTCGGCCAAGAAGACGTGTTTCCGCTTTGCATGCAGCTGTGCTAATGCTGCACACGCATCTGGTCCACTCCCTTAAGCTGCAGTTGGAATTCTCAGTGAGAGGTGTCTGTCCTTCCTTCACCCCATTGAGCGTGATGACTCAGGTGGCTTCCTGTGCGGAGGGTTCTTTGGGAGTGATGACCAGTGGCCTGACAGTGAAAACACCCATTCAGGACTGGCCCGTGCCGCTCAGTCCTCAGCAGTGTGGCCCCTGGTGGCTGCGTGGCTGCCGTGGGGTCTTATTCTGGGCTGAGGAGATGCGAACATTTGGCCATGTTTCCTAGCTGGTCAGATAGGACGTAACAGGTAGAATCCTGGTTCTTCATGTGATGTTAGATTTTCTGAGAAATTAGGAAACCTAATTGGCTTTTAGTTCAGACTCATAGAAGTTGAAGTTATTTCTGAGTAGATCAGTAGCATTTTAAAACAGATACATGGTCATGTGTCACTGCACATAACTCATAAGTGACATGACTTTTAATAACCTTTTTAAGGAAGAATTATTGTTTTTTAAATTCGCCATTCACTCTTGCGAATTTAAATACATCCTGAAGGACATCAGCCATTGATTTTTTGCGGGGAGAGAGGAGTGTAAAATGATTATACATTATGTTACTATTATGCCATCATTATCATCATCATCATCATTTCTTTTCATCTGAAAATTGGTTTAAGTTTCAAAATATCAAGAAAAGAAAAAATGCGTAGTTTTCTAAAGTTCTTACATCAAATACAATATTATACTTTCTGATTCCAGTTTCAGTAATTGCTACTTTTGCTCTACAAATTTCAAAGATTTCTCTATCAGATGACAGTAATAGTGCATCTTTTAAAAAAAATTGTATGCTATAATTTTTTATAGGTATAAGTCTTTTATGTGAATATAAACGTACAAATGATAAGATTTTTATGTTGGGCATTTCCTGTTTTTAACAGAGCATCAAGAAGAAGAATACAAATAAACAGGAGCTGAGTACATACCTGAGGTTCATTGTCTCCCGCATGAAGGAGAGGGTGAGTCTGGCTGGATAGGGGGTGAGGCGAGGGTTCCCATGTCACCCCGTTAAATTTCAGTCTGGTTCACTCTTGAAATCTTAATGACCGGCGAGTAACAGACACTGATAGGGCAGTATGAAGGGTGGGAATCACTACTGTCATATTTCGTTTGTGTAGTAAATAGTTCTATAAAAGGACTTTTAGATTTTCTTTGTTTTGTCTTTGCTTTTGAACAGGCATTTTTTTCAACCTGTATCAGGTTAGAAACATTTACATTTAAAAAATTCATTTATCAGAATGATCATCTTCATTGATAATTAGTGTTTAAAATAAGACATGGAACTTCTCATAGACACAGTCAACAAGCCGATGGTTATCAGATGGCAGGGGGCTGAGTGAAAAAGGAGAAGGAATTAAAAATAAATAAATAAATAAGTAAGTAAATGAGACAAACTTTCCCAATTGTCCTTTCTGTCATAGCCTTAAGGGTCTCCGCATTAAACTGTAATCGTACATGTGCATTTTTTCATTATGTCTTCAAGTCCTTGTTGTTTAGAGACTGATGTTTTACCTGTCTTTCTCCAGCCATGTTTAAAAGTGCTGTATCTAATGACCTTTCAGGCTATAGACCTTAATAAAAAGGGGAAGGACAGCAAACACCCGATGTACCGGAGGCTGGTGCACTCAGCGGTCGACATCCCCACCATCCAGGAGGTAAAGCTGCTGCCGACTCCCTGCCGGGTGCCTGCCCCGCCTGTCACTAAAATAGCAGACGTGGCTGGCACTCCCAGGGCTGCCACTTTTAAATTTCATATGCTTGCTCTGGTGCAGATTAGGTAGGGGTCATCTCATAAAAGGCCTGGCTTTACGCCACGTGTGGCTGTCGATACTTACTTGTTGGTTAAAGCAAACGTATGGTAGCCTGGTTAGATCTGTGTTCAGGTGTAGAGTTCATACCTGGAGGTGGGTCCCTTGTTTCAGCAGGAGCGCTTAGGAGTTTCTGTAAGGAAACAGAAGGTAGAACTAATGTAGAGTTTTGGGAAACAGTGAAATGAACTTGAACAAAACGAAATTAATTTTATCTACTCTTGCTGAGGATTGTTGGGTTTGTTAATATTTAATTACTAATTACAGTAAAACCAATAGAACACTTAGACACGTTTCCAGTTAGGGTTACTGAATTACTAATTCTATAGCTTATTTGTCATTTTCAGATTTTGAAATCGTATGGTTGAATGTAATAGCTTATAGGGAGACTATAGGAATTGAAATTATCTTACAAATTTCTCAGTCTCCTTAGCAGCGGAGATTGACCGAAGGTATATTATTTCAGTGGAAGAAAAGGGTAAATGAAGATTGTCCCCTTAAAGTAGTTGGCAGATCCTGGATTAAAAACAAGTAATTTTAGTTTTATCTCCTACCCACAGATTTCACAGCCTCTGGCATAGCCTCTTTTCCTAAACTCTAAGGCCTCTAAAGAATGATGATCCCAGATGCCTTTCCAGCTCGCCTCTGCCCCTGCAGCTTCTTCTTCCTGCCCAGCACCTGCCCAGATCCCTACTTTGATGCCGTTGGCTCCACAGGGAACAATAGATGAGTGGGCGGTATCTTGGCTGTGTGCTTGAGCAAAAGCACCATCAGCAAAATAGAGGAAGATGATGATTTTTATGCTTTAAGGAGCTTGTAATCTGGACCAAAATGTAAGGCGCGAGGGTGCACACCTCACAAATTGCTTTGAGGTCCGAGGTATAGTTTGACCTCCACCTGGATGTATATTGGGCCACCTGGGGAGTCCCAGATGGTGCCAGTGCCTAAGCCTGCCTGGCAGTACCATCAGAGATTCAGGGGGGACCTCAGATATCAATATTTGTAAAGAAGCCCTGTGACCCTAGGTGATAGGCAGGCAGCCACTTCCAGCTGGCAAACCTGGGGGGAAAACCTTCCTGAAGGAAGGGGTAACTAAATTGGGTCTGGGAAGATTTCAGATGGAAGGTGGATTCCTAAGTTATTCTTTAGAGGCAATTAGAGGCCAAGCTTTTTGTAAACATATTTCCTAGAAGTATCAGTAGGGTAAGAAGATGCCTCCTTGCTAGCTAATTAACTGTGTCATGCCCCCTCTAAAAACTTGCCCCCCCTCCAAAAAAAAAACATCCTTTCAAATTTTCTCTGTGAGCCTTCTCTTTGGTAGCTGAAGGCAAAGCTATGGAGAATCCAGTGATGGAACATCTTTGACTTTTGCCACTCCACTGGGAGAGAAACCTTGACATTGCCTCAGTGCCTGAGGAGCATCTGGGCCTTTATTTTATAGTTATTTATAAATTAGTGCCTAGTCCAATTCAGAATGGTAAACGTGTCCTTTGTGGTTACGGTAAACTATCACAGAGGCTAACTGTCTTTTTTCTCCAGTGTCATAACAGTGGGCGGTGTGTAGTTAGGGTTTCGTCAGCCACACTGGCCCAAGCTTTCACCATTTACAAACCCTAAGTAGGATTTTTTATCATCATCACAGAATGGATGAGACATGCAGGCTGCCAGGTTCACTGTGGTAAATTAACACAAAGGATGGTGGTGGCTGTAGGGTGTCAGATCTGCCACACTCCACCATACTGTCACATTCTAACTGTGCATGGAGTCATGGGTTTTTCTTACACATGGCCCATCAACACTGTGGGACACGAGTATCTGTGATGTCATTCTGGAGAGTTCTGCCTATGCTAACTCTGTTACCACAGTGCAGATAGATGTTTTCACTAGTAACCCCTATGCCGCTTTGTTTTTTGCCCTATTCAGAAAGTGAACGAAGGGAAGTACCGAAGTTATGAAGAGTTCAAAGCTGACGCTCAGCTGCTTCTCCACAACACAGTGATTTTCTATGGAGGTTGAATACTTTTTGTTTTTCCTTTCGTGTGCATTTTTTTATTGCCATTTACATCCAAGTTGATAAATACTTTTCATAAAACATTACGTTAAAAGTTTGTATTTTGATGATCTGTAAGTAATAATGTTATGGTTTAATCTTGAAAATATTTAGTTATGTAGTTGTAGCTTATAGAATTGACTGTCAGAAAGCAAAACACCAGTGCACTGAATAATGGAAACACAATTCCTTGTAGTTTTAGGTATAAGCTTAGAAACTTAGCTGAGAGGCTTTTCATAACTATTGTGATAAACTATGGTCATTTCTCCATTAATTTCCTTTTATTTAAAGGTGAAAAAAGGCTGCTCTCTACCTAGAGGATTAGTGTTATGTGGGATGTGAAAAAACAGTTGCCTGTAGAATTTTATTTTGCTGCGAGAACTTTATTTGAAATATACTTTTTCACTTTAAATGGTGTGTGTGTCCACTTTTGTCAAACTGAAAACTTAAGTGACTGTTAATTTTGATAGTCTTGTGTTTCCACATTTCTGGTAATGGATGGCTGTGTTCAATTACAGCGGATAGTGAGCAAGCTGACATAGCGAGGATGCTTTATAAAGACACCTGCCATGAGGTACTGTTCATACCTAGTAATTAAACTTGCTATCTCTCACGTTAATTTATTTCTGAATTCCACTTGCCATGTATACATTTAAATTTTGTCATTTCATTTTAAATACAGTTTTATTTCCCTGTTTGATATACACAGGGAATAATGCAAATAGAAGGGAAGAAATTCTGCCAGATGGCGCTACGCTGGGAGATTTCTTTACTAACTTCTACAAGGAAATTGTCGGCCCTCCTGTAACTCCCTTCAGGGCATTCATTAGTCTCAAGTTACAGGGACGTGCGTGGCACCAGGCAGTCAGTCAGTGTTACAGTTTTTGAATGAGTTCCTGCTAGACTGCGCAGGCAAAAAATGATCAAATAACAAAGTTCATATCTATGCAATAAATGAAACACATGTTTAGGGAAGGTTTTTTGTGTGTGGTCTTATTTGTAACACTCGAACCTATAACGGCGTACTGTCTTTGCAGAGGCATCAGTGTTATAGAAAGTTTTGTTTCTTGAATTAATTTCAGATTTGACTTTTTAAAGTTCATTTAGCAGACAGTTATGAGTAGTATCTACTATGTGCTGTGCAGTGTGTTAGGAGGACCGAAAAGGTGACCAGGGTACCGGCTCCCTGGTGGTGGAGCTGTGTTCTTAAAAGGGAGACTCAGAATAGATTTCTTTACAAGCCGTGAAAGAACGTTACCAAAGAAAGTCAGGACTAACTTGGAGAGCTGGCGAAGTGAGGGCTGCTGTCGCCGGGGTGACTTACTGGACAGCTCGGGAGGGCCTTTCCGAGGGAAGGACCTTAGTCCAAGTGCTGAATAGTCAGAGGCCCCAGAGCAGGTGGCTGGGAGGGCAGCCCAAACGTGCCAGTTTGTTGTCTTCCCCGGGTGCACTCTGGGGTCACAGGGATGGCCCCAACAGGAAGGTGGTGGCTCTTCCAGTGTGATTTATTGAAAACGTAAAAATGTAAGCTTAGGAACAAAATCCAAGGTTGTCGGTATACATGAAAGAGAATGTTAGTTTACATGGATCTGTTTTATTTTATGCACATGTATGTTTTATACAGGCTGACGTAGCTGCTTTTCTTTTTCAGCTGGATGAACTACAGCTTTGCAAGAATTGCTTCTATTTGTCAAATGCTCGTCCTGACAACTGGTTCTGCTACCCTTGTGTATGTGACATTTTGTGATTTTTGTTCTTTAACTCTTTAAACGCACAATGCTCCAGGAAAGCTTATTGCCCGTTTGCTTAATGATTATAATATTTCCTAAGTATGTTTCTTTGTATCGTAGTACATATGGTTTCAATGAGTATAAAAACAGACGGGAAAAACATGGGACCTTATCCATTTCCAACTCTAAAATGAGTGACTCGGGTAAACCTTGGGACCCTTAACCTACATAATGAAGTAGATTGTCAGATTGTCACCTTTCCTCTCACTCTTTTATAAGAAACCTAAGGCTTTATGTATGTTAGTAGCTTTGTGATGTCTTCTAAAATGACGCAGTTTCAGGTAGGGTGTTGACAAGCCCGTGAGTGTTACGGGGGCCCAAAGGCATGAGTATAGGAGGCCACCTGAGAGCGGCCAGTCTTCCAGAAGTTAGTGTGTGTCTCAGTTACTTGAGAGTTTCGTTAACATTTAGGTGTCTGATGAGGTAGGTCTGAAAGCAGGCTCTGACACACCCTCTATTTCTAATGGTCTCAGAAGCGCAGTGAGGGCCTGCTGTTTGTCCCTGGGACCCATGTGGCCCTTGGCCTTAGGGCCACCCCATTCCAAAGTGCTGCAGTCTGTCAGGAGAGGGGCTTTTCCTGTTTAGACTCTCTGAGAAATGAAGGTTCATATTTCTACTCTAATGTAGATTTTAATATTTTGTTTTGATGGGGGTTTTTTTGTGGGGGGAGCAAAACTAATCCCATTAAAAAAGTTCTGTGTGTTCAGGAGTTAGAAAATTTCAAAATAATAAATTACATTTGACTAAGTAAAGTAGTTCAGTATTAATGATAGACTTGTACTTACTACTTTAAAAATACTATGGCAAGGTAACACATTTTATTTACAGATACCTAATCATGAACTGGTTTGGGCTAAAATGAAAGGTTTTGGATTCTGGCCAGCCAAAGTCATGCAGAAAGAGGACAATCAGGTTGACGTCCGCTTCTTCGGTCACCACCACCAAAGGTAATCATGTCCCCCGTGTGTGACAGTCATAGATGAGCTTCTGAGTAATGGCATGAAGGTTTTTTAAATTGGAAGAAACAGATTGGCACTTAACTTGACTAGGCAACTAACAGTGATTTCTTGAAATTGTATCTCTAGGTATATAATTCAGATATCGTTTGCTAAATAAACAGGACTGTTTCACTGGCCAACACTGGTGAATCAGGTGCATGTTAATGCTAGGATTGAATTTGTAACGGGCAGTGTAGGGGAAGGGACCCGGATGTGTCCATTTCAGAGTGTTGTAGTGACTTCGCGGCAGCACCCCTATGCCTGGGGTTCCCCTGCATACGGTCCCGTCTACATCTCACCATCTTTCAAGACCAAGCCCAGACGGAGCCTCTTCCTCCCCCGAGTTCCTAGTACCACCTTGCCCACCTGCCGCCCTGCACACGGTTTCCCTGTTCTTTCTGACAAAGGTGCGGAGTCACAGAGGCAGAGGCAAGGAATGCAAAAGTGCCGCATGTTCTCATGATCAGGCACTGGGAGTGCCCTCGCCAGGCTCCGGCCACTGAGTGATAGCTTACCATCCCCTGCTGCACAGCGCCTGCCCCAGCCATACGAAGAGGCAGCCCCACGTGACAGCATTCCCGTTCACTGTCCTGCGCCTTGGGGTACCTTCCTCTGGCATTTAGTCAACGTTCTGGATAGATGCTAATTAAGTCCAGTCTAGTGATTAGTGCCTGGGAAAAGTTTCTTGGATTTTTTTTAAGTATGTTCCCCAATAGAAAGAAATACAACATTTAAACTACAGTGACGTATACACAGCTTGCTTACTTCAAATTATATGCATGTCATGAAAATTTCTTGGCATTTTCAGATGATTCGGTAGTTCTGATCTGCAGATAGCTAGATTTTGAATGACTACACAAACCAAGAGGTGGTAACATTTTAAGAAAGACTTAGGCAGATTGTACACATAAACAATGACTTGCTCAAGCTGGTTACAGAAAACAGTGAACACTTCCGAGGGATCTGTGCATCACTCCAATTCTGAGAACTTTGTTGACTGAACAGTAAACAAAAGCTACCTCCCCGGTACATTTTCTGCTTGGTGAGAATCTTTTTTCCTAGCCATAGCTAATAGCCTCAGTAAAGCGGAATGGCCACAAATTGTCCTTTACCGCGCGTGGAGTCCAGCACCCCTTTGGCAGTTTCTGACGACACCTCTGAATGTTGCCAGGGCTTGGATTCCTTCTGAAAACATTCAGGACATCACAGTCAATGTCCACCGGCTGCACGTTAAGCGCAGTATGGGCTGGAAGAAGGCTTGTGATGAGCTGGAACTGCATCAGCGCTTCCTTCGTGAGGGAAGGTTCTGGAAGTCTAAGAACGAGGACCGTGGAGAGGAAGAGGCTGAATCGAGCATCTCCTCCACCAGCAATGAGCAGGTGAGCGGCGTGACCATCTGCTGTGGTCTGGCTGTGGGCCCCCTTAGCGCACTTGGTGGGAGCATGTTCGATGTTCCTTCCACCCCCCATCCACACACTGGAGAGAGCAGCCGGCACTTGGGCCCACAAATGGTGAGCACCCACAGCCCCCACTCGGCTGTCAGTGCAAAGGGTGTGGACACTGCCCTGTCCCCAAGGCGCGTCGGCCCTCCTCAGCCTCCTCTGCATAGGGCGGTGAGTGGGCCGCAGCTTTATAAACGGAGCTAGGTACTTCTCACCTGCAGGTCCCTGGCTAGTATTTTGAGCAGAGAAGTGCTTCCTGGTGTTGAGAATAATCTGCTGTTCCTTTTGTGCCTCCCACAGCTAAAGGTCACTCAAGAACCAAGAGCAAAAAAAGGACGACGTAATCAAAGTGTGGAACCCAAAAAAGAAGTAAGTTGAGCATCTCATAGTATCCGCATGACAGGGAACTGGAGGTACTTCAAAGTTGTGATCAGGACAGTCACTTATCACGCGACCTTGTTACTGTCAATCAGATAATACCAACCAGGTTTGAGTCCAGCCTTCTGACCGCGCAGTGCCAGTCTGGCTCTTGGGGTAGCGGCCACTTGGCAGCACCTCCTAAAACATATTTTTTCTTAGCATCATTAAAAATGTGTCAGACCAGTGTAATAAAGCTGTAGGGACCTGTGGCTAGGCCCGTGTGACACGTGCACGTGCCAGACCGGGTGCGGCAGAGCCCGGCCTCAAGAAGAGAGTGAGTCGGCGCTTTTACATTTCACGTGAACACGTTTTTTATTTTAAAAGCAAAGACTACAGTATTCGTACATGAGGAAACTGTAGAATTCACCATTTAGAATCGCCGTGGCTGTTACTGCCTGGGTTTTTCGGTTCGGTTTGTCTTCATTGTGGTGAAGAACGTGTACCTCACAGAACGGGGCCATCGTGGCCGCACGGGCTTTGGCAGCAGCTCGTCATGCAGCCACCCATGCTTGGCTCTTGTGTCCCGCCCCCAACCGGCTCACCTGCCACCCGGTCTCATACCCTGGTGCCTACCTTCCCTAGGAACCAGAGCCTGAAACGGAAGCCGTGAGTTCCAGCCAGGAAATCCCCAGCATGCCTCAGCCTATCGAGAAAGTGTCCGTGTCCACCCAGACCAAGAAGTTAAGTGCCTCTTCACCACGAATGCTGCATCGAAGCACCCAGACCGCCAGCGACGGAGTGTGCCAGAGCATGTGCCATGACAAGTACACCAAAATCTTCAACGACTTCAAGGACCGTATGAAGTCTGACCACAAGCGCGAAACCGAGCGGGTCGTCCGAGAAGCCCTGGAGAAGGTGAGGGGCCTGGGGAGCCAGCGGGTGGCCTCTTCCGCTCGGTGTTGGCCAGGTAGCCAGCCGCTCTCCGCAGCCGGGAGTCCGGTCCAGGGGACCCGCTGTAGAACCATGGTCCCTCGTGCTCCCGTCGTGGGAACACGTAGCTCTTAGTGAGTGAGGGGGGAGGCGGCGCCAGACTGGTGCTGACCAGGCAGTCGGGTGCACGTGCGGGTTGGTCACCTTTGCCAGCCGGGAGCTGATGTGCCGTGGGCCACCTTGGTCTTCATCCAGCTGCGTTCTGAAATGGAGGAAGAGAAGAGACAAGCCGTGAGTAAAGCCATGGCCAACATGCAGGGCGAGATGGACAGAAAGTGCAAGCAGGTGAAGGACAAGTGCAAGGAGGAGTTCGTGGAGGAGATCAAGAAGCTCGCCGCCCAGCACAAGCAGCTCATCTCCCAGACCAAGAAGAAGCAGTGGGTGAGTGGCCGTGTGTCGAGAGTAGGCGTGACGGGGATCAGTCCAGAAACAGACCTGTGCATGTATCATTCCTGAAATCAGATCAAATGCGAAGGCGTCAGCATTAATTTAAAATTTCTTTGAACCCTGTGACCCTGCAGCGCCGAGCACTGCTCGGGATTAGTCCATAGAGGGAGGTCAGATGGTCAGGACACACCAGCTTCAGTTTGGTTGATGAATAGAACTTCCCCATCTGTGCAGATACTCGGTTTGGATAAGTGGGCTGGCCCTGACTTCGGCCTGGTAATTCCGGATAGGTGGTGTCGGCCTCAGGGCCAGCCATCCTGTCACAAGCGGCAGGGCCTCCTGTGGCTGAGTGGTAGTCCGCTGTGTGTGCGCTGCATCCTCTTTATCTGACCCGTCCGTGGACAGACACTTAGCTTGTTTTCATGTCCTGGCTATTGTCAACAATGCTGTGAACATGGGGGTGAGTATGCTTGTGTTTGTGTGTTTTGGGGTTTTTTTGATCGATACCCAGAGGAAGAATTGCTGGGTCATGTGTAGTTCTGTTTTTAACATTGTGAGGACCCTCCACACTGCTTTCGCGGAGGCTGCACCAGTCTGCACGTCCTCGCCAGCGCTTGTCGTCGCTTGTGTAAATCAACAGGTGTGAGGTGCTATCTCGTAATTAGTTATGCTGAGCATCTTTTCACGCGTCCGATGGCCATTTGAATGTCTTCTTTGGAGAAATGTTTTATTCAGGTCCTATCCCATTTTTCAGTTGCTTTTCTTTCTGTTGTACGGTTTCTTTATGTGTTCTGGACATTAGACATATGACTTGCCAGGATTTTCTTCTATTCCACGGGTTGCCCTGTCGTCCTGTTGATGGTTTCGTTTGTTGTACACAAGCTTTATACTGTGATGTGCCAACTTGTTTAGTTTTGCTTTTCGTGTCAAATCAAAACAATCATCAAGACTGATGACTAGGAGCTTAACCAACTGCCTGTTTCCTTCTAGGAATTTCAGTTTCAGGTCTTACATTTAAGTCTTTGAGTTGATTTTTGTGTCTGGTGTGAGAGACTGGTCCCGTTGCCTTTTTTTCGTTTGTGGCTGCTAGGTTTCCCCAACACCATTTATTGAAATCACTGTCCTTCCCCTGCTTCGCTTATGTCATTAATTAATCATATGTGTGTGGGTTTCCTTCTGGGCTGTCTCTTCTTTTCCACGGATCTGCATGTCTGCTTTGATTTGCACTCGTCATTTTAGATGAGGAATTGGAGGCTGATGAAGTTAAGCAGGGTGACTGAAAACCTGGTTGGTAGAGCTGGGACCCACCCTTCTAAGCTGCCCTGCTCATTGTATCACTTCCAGTAGACTGGGAAAGGATTCAGAATCACCCCTGCACTGTAATTGAGTCATACATCATTGCAAAAACGGCGTTGTCTACAGTGGCCGCACTAATTTGCACGCCACCAGCAGTGCATTGGGGGTTCCCCTTCCCTGCATTGCACCGGCACTTGTGTTCTTGTTCTGTGGTGGTAGCCATCCTGCTGGGTTGAGGTAGGTGGTATCTGCGGTGTGACTCGCATTTCCCTGGGGATCACGGAGGATGGGCACCTTGTCGTGGCTTGTTGGTGTTCTTCTCTTCTTTGGGGGCATCCTTATGTTGTTCCGGGTCTAGAGAAAAAGCTTGGTCTTCCACCACTGAGTATGGTGTCTGCTGTGGGCTCTGCGTCTGTGGATTTTATCATGCGGAGGTAATTGCTTCTACTCCTGTCTGTTGAGTGTCTTTTTATCGTGAAAGCGAGTTGAACTGTGTCACATGCTTTTCTACATTTGACATGGTCGTGTGGTGTTTCTTACACTACTGTCTTGATGTGGTCTGTCACATTAGACGTTTTCATTTGAACCGTCCATGTGTCACAGAGATGTACCCCACATGGTCATGGTGTAGAATGTTTTTAATGTGCTGCAGAAATTTCATTTGCCAGTATTTTGTTGAGAATTTTATCCCGATGGTCACGAGGCCTGATACAGTTTTCTTACAGTGTGTTTGGCTTTGGTGGACTCAGACAGCTTCGAGGTGTTCTCTTGTATTCAGTTTCTCAGAAAAGTTGAGAATGATTGGTATTACTAGTTCTTCAACGGTTTGGTAGAATTCATAAGAGAAGCCATCCGGTCCAGACCTCTTTTTTTATTGAGGGATTTTTGATTAATGATTCATTCATTCTCTTTAATAGTTATGGGTCTATTCAGCTTTTCTACTTCTTGGTGATTAAGTTTTAGTAGATTTTGTGTTTCTAGAGATTTGTTGGTCTTATCTAGGTTATCCAGATCAACGTGTGTGCTGGTTAAAAAAGGATTGTAACAGTGTCCTATTCTGTGGAATCAGTAGGTCCCACCACTTTCGTTTCTGATTTTATTAACCTGAGTTCTCTTTTTCTTTGACCGTCGAGGTAAAGGTTTATCAGTTTTGTTGATTATTTCGAAGAACTAGCTTTCTGTTTTAATTAATTTTTTCCTCTGTTTTCTGATCTTTATTGTTTTTCCTCATTCCTTAAGGTGGACTTTGAGATGACTGATTTGAGATCTTTCTTTCCTTGAGGGAGGTATTTGCAACTGGAAATTCCTATGGGACCATAGCCTGGCTGCGTCCTTTGAGTTGCGTCCGATATGCTGTTTTCTAATTTCCCCAGTGATTTCTTCTCTCACCCGTTGGGTTGTTCAGTAGTGTGTTGTTTAATTTCCTTAATCCTGCAAATTTTTTAGTTTTACTTTTTTGTTTTTGATTCTTATTTGATCCCATTGTAGTCAGAAGATACTCTGCTTGATAGCTAGCTTTTTAAATACGTTGAGACGTAATTTGTAAGCTGACATAGGGTCTGTCCTGGAAAGTGTCCCACGTGCACTTGTTGGGTGGAATTCTGTAAAGTCTGTTAGATCTGGTCAGTTCACTGTGTAGTTTGTCCCCCGTTTCCTTATCCTGTCTGGTGGTTATACACATGAAGTCCCCAGCTATTCCCATAGAGCCGTCTGTTTCTCCTGTCAGTCCGGGTGGTTTTTGCTCCCTATGTTTTGACGGTCTGTGAGTGCAGAACTGTGCAGCAGGGTGGGCACCCTGCGCTAAGCTGCTGTGTGACGGACACTGTTCCCACCCTTCCTCTGTTAGCGAGGCTCCTGTAGATGGTGTCGATTGGATCCTGTCATCCATTCTGCCGGTCTGTCTTTCGGTGGGGGGTTTAACCATGTCGTGTAAGGGCTGTTTGTTTTCTCTGCACACTTTGACTTTTTGTTGCTTATTCCCAGACTTCCTCTCCTTTTGTGTTCAGTAGGTTTTTGTAGTGAAATGTTTATATTTTTCTTTCTTTGGTGGAGACTGGGGATTCCATTTATTTAACCCTGAAGCTCTGACACTAATTTGTGTTCAGAGCCACTGAGCCTAAGTGACATACGGAAGTCTGCTCCTCAATCTATAGCTGGCCCCGCCCATCTCAGTTGTCACAGATTACACCTCTGCACGTTGTTTGCCCAGAAATCCAGATTTATGTATTCTTAAATTATGTAGGAAACAAAATTTGGAGTTACAAACGAAATCTGCAGTACTGTTAGTTTTTATACTATTAACTTTTTTTTAATGTTAGTCTCTGAAATTGGGGAGAAAACAGAACGCATGGCTACAAGCCATGGGTACAGTTCATGACACTTGTCCAGGATTAACTGTCGCTGAGACGTCTGGACCCTCCTCAGACTGGGTCTGGGGATTTTGAAATTTCTCACTTTGGAAGGACAGTTCTGCAGGGTTCGGTTAACAGTTTTTTCCTTGTAGCACTTTGAACATATCAGCCCTCTCTCCTGGCCTCCAAAGCGTCCGTTGAGAAATATGAGGTGCTGGTGATCTTTGCTATGTGACGGTTTGCTTCTTTCTCACGACTTCCACTGTTGCTTTGCACTTGGCTTTTGAAGGTTGGGTTATCCGTGTCTGCAGTTGGGTCTCGGAGGTCAGGACTTGGAGTTTGTCAAGCTTCTTGGGCGTTTCTATTCATCAGGTGCAGACGTTTTCCTTTGGTCATGTGCTCATGCTGCATTATAGCCTTAAGAATTTTTTGTTGAACTCTGACCTTTCAAGTACAATATTGTGATTCTGGAATGCTGTGTCTCCCCTTTTTCGGCGTCTGTTGTTGGCCGTGCCAACAATCATCCTGAGGTATGAACTGTTTCCTCGGCCTTTCCTGAGCCTTTCCTAGGACGTGCACAGCCACTGATTCCATTCATGCGCTGGTGTTGGGTGTCCTAGTCTCTTACTCCTGGAAGTCACTTCAGCTGGAGAGGATGAGGATCACGACCACGGTGGGCAAGCCGCCACAGCGGCCGCGTACCTTTGCACTTAGCCCTGACATTTGGAGGACACGTGTTTGGGTGGCAGAGTGTCCTGGTGCCACCTCCACCATCCCAGAACCCCCTCAAGACCTTGTTAAGGAAATAGGGATGACTTATGTCTGTGTGCAGATGGGTGCGGCCCAGGGGGTGCAGAAGTTGTGTGTGTGCAGGTAAGTGTGCATCTCTGGTACCCGACCCCACACTTTGGCCTCACTTGCTGTTGTCCCTGCTGTTCCACTCAACATGTAAAACGCTTTGTGTCCTCATGACGACAGTTCAGGGTTGAGCCAGGACACTCTGACAGCACGTGAAAAGTCTGCTGTTTTCACCCATGCCCTCTTCCCTGTAAACCGGTCCTGCTCTGTTGCCCGCAGTGCTATA
The DNA here is from genome assembly GCA_030015415.1 of Cynopterus sphinx. Classification (NCBI taxonomy): domain Eukaryota; kingdom Metazoa; phylum Chordata; class Mammalia; order Chiroptera; family Pteropodidae; genus Cynopterus; species Cynopterus sphinx. The sequence goes on from CM057383.1 coordinate 67,260,838, forward strand.
ACTGTGAGGAGGAGGCCATGTACCACTGCTGCTGGAACACATCCTACTGCTCCATCAAGTGCCAGCAGGAGCACTGGCACGCCGAGCACAAGCGCACCTGTCGCCGGAAAAGATGAAGACGCGCCTTTGCCGCAGAGTCCCCGACGGTCACTCTTCCCAGACACGGTGGTTTTTGTTCCCAAGGAGCCGACATTGTTTAGAGTTTGCTTCCCATTTTGCACCAGCCTTTAAACACTTTTCGTGAAGAAATTTTGCACAGTAGTTTAAATCTTTTGTTAATGTTCCTCTGGAGTTTTCAGGGGGTAAAAGTAACATCAGTGGAGGGTATTATTTTAAATAAACTTTAATTGAATTTGTTGCATTTACAGCAAATTTTAAAACATTTTTAGGTTTTACAGAGATTTTAACCTTTAAACAACAGGTGAATACGAGTTTAACAAACATTTAAAATAGACCTGAATGTAAAAACTACAGAACTGTTTCAGAAATAAAACAAACTACCTTGACGTGAAATTTATTTCTTAACCTTGTTGAGCTGGTTTTGTTCAGCTTAATTTACTGTTTAAAGGCATTATCTATTGGTTATGCCAGTGGGTATATGATTGAATTTAGGGAACAGGGTTGACACAGCAGGTGCTAGTCCTGCATATTTTTTCTTAAATATTTCCCAATTGTGTTTTTCATTATTTCTTTTCAATATATAACTTTTATAACAAATTATTAGCTTTGATCTTGTAGTTTAAAATTGCAGGGAACTGGGGTAATCTTTTACTGAGCTGGATCTTAGAGAAAATGAATATTTAAATTTTAAAGTTTGCACATTTCATCTTTGTCCTAACATGAGTGCTTGTAACAAAATAAGAAAATTAAGCCAAAAACTACCTTAATCCATACATGAAATTATAGATGAGGCATACAAATTTAATGCTTCCCTTCCCTCCCCAAGTATCATCTGATTGCCTATTACCTGGTGTCACCTCGTATATTGTAAGTTAATGCTGAAAGAAAGCACTTAAGTTTCACAGAAGCCGTTATGTTTGTAGTAATGGGTCTTTGCCTACTAATGAACTCTGTCACTGTACACAGAATGAATAATGATGCATGTTAATTTTCTTGTAAAGATGCCGTGATTTGTAAAAAGTCTGTATTTTGCGGAATGTCTGGATTAAGAAGCATTACCAATAGGAATGGATCGATAGTTGAATAATTTTTTTTATACATAGATATATAAAATACAGCCAGGAAAACTTAAAATTTTTTTTTTTTAAGAAAAATCTTACAATTTATGTTTTTGCAGACTGTTCTTAGACCAAGTCAAATTCTCATTTATCGTTTAGTTATTTTTTTAAGGTTAGAGAAATGATTTGTAAATATTTATTTAGACCTTTGATATTTATTGAAGCAATTACACACAATGGAAGTGAAAGAATCAGGAGGAAAACCTTTAAAAAGTTTTCTCCAGGTTTGTCAGGGTCACTCTAAAAATAAAAATGTAAGTCTTCTGTGAAATAATCATCCACCCAGTCCTGGAGCTGTTGCAGGTGGTGGTGACACAAGTTAATTGACAAGCTGCTGCCCAGGGGTGTCCAGGGGCTTGTACGAACAGCCCCGCCCCGATAACACCGTACCTGAATCACACGGCAACGCGGCCCCTCATGGCTGTGTGACTGGTTAGTGTTGGCACAGCGTAACCAAGAACACTTACCTTCCCTGGTCGTTTTTCAAGTTTTAAAACTTCGATCCACCCCTATGAGAGCAAGTTATTGTGGAAATACTTTTGGTGTAAAACCATTCCAGAGTGTGTACTATTTACTGATAGCTGCATGAATGTTAAGATTCGTGTTACTTTGGCTTTTTTGTCTCCGTTGACACGGTTGCACATTTCCAAGTTACTACAGCGTGAAAACTGTGTGTTTAAAAAAAAAAAACAAAATTAAAAAAAGATTGTGGCCTGGTTTTGTAAAAGTTTTAGGTAAAATTAAAATTGATTGTTTTAGGAATCATTATTAAAAATTTTCTGCAAATCATAAAGCTATATCAAGATGTTGAGCTTAGCCACTATGCACATTGTAATTATTCATCGTGGCTGTCCAGTTCTATGATGCATTCTGGCATTTTGTAAGCTGCTCTGACTAGCAATATATAGGCTCATTTAATGTGTTAACATTGGTTAATAAATGTATTTAAAAAAACTGGCTATAATACACTGTTGATTTACTCCACTCCCCTGTACCAAACCAGATGACTAGATCACACGCTGATCATATACGGTAGGTTATCCATTAGTGATTTTTTACGTAGAAACTGTGTGAAAAATAATTCATTCACTTAAACAGTTAAGTTGAACTTATTTTTGCTATCTTTCAAGAAGACTTAAAGTACTTTTCACCAGTTCTTAAAAAATTCAGGTTTGACCACAAAGCCTATTTTCTTAACCCTCACACTAGGCTAAACACATAGAAATGTATTGGATAAACATTTGAAATGATTCAGTATCATCAATTTCAGTTCATCTAGAATCAAAACCTCACCTTTCCTCGTGTCCCTCCACTTCAACCAGTTCACATGAAGCCAGTGTCACCTGATCACGTAGTACGGGGTACAACCTCCCTTCCGGTGTCTAATAAGGTGGTTCTCAAACTTCCGACTTGTCAAACACTGCTGGCCACACTGCTGTTTGTGTCCGTCGCTTCATGGCCACTGCTTCACTTGTGAAAATAATCGGGCTGTTTCGTGAGAGGTCCATGCACACACGCGCACAAAGTACACTGCATAAAAGTTAGTATTTTACAGATTCCCAGGGTTCGTCTATAGACTCCACCCCCAGAAGGATTCAGGTCCCTCGGGTTAAGGATCCCTGCTCAGTGAGACAGATGGCGTTGGCTTGGGTCAGAACCCCATGCTCATGTGTGCACACAGGAGCTGGGCGTCTAGCTGCTGTGCAGAACCTGACTCAGCCGGTCTGGACAGCTGGAGCTGGTGAGTCTGCTGCCCAGGAACCACACCTGAAAGGCGTGTATGTAAGTTCACGAAAGGTCACTGGCAAACGGCATCATAAACCACACTCCACCCCGTCCCCATAGAACTGACGCAGGGCAAGGGCGTCAGACACACAACATGCTGCTCACACCCTGGGGAGCTAGGTGTGGCAGGAAAGGCCTGACGGGCAGAGCACGGCCCGGCCCGAGGAAGGGCTGGATCAGGGAGGCTGAAGAAGGGCTTGGGCTACAGTGTGGGCAGGGGATGGAGCCAGCAGAGCGGGAGTTCTGGAGGACCCAGCACACATGGCGGGCTGGCTCCTGGCCTTTATGTTTGCACTGTGAACGTTACTTTTACAACCAGGGAGAAAAGAAGTCTTCACCTGAGGAGAGGTCAACAGGGTTAAGGTTTTAGGAAGGTAATCTTTGTTCAAGTAACGAGATTTGACAAGGTCAAGAAAGCAGTCCACAAGCTGTGGGACCCACCGCCACAGGCCGAGGGGCCTGGGAGGAGCGTCGCCCACCTGTGTTTGGCAGTACTAGGCAGACACCTCGGTGTGGGCCACACAACCCATCACCATCAGCCCGGTGGACACCATGACAACTGCAGGACCGCAGAACCAGCCGCTGGGGGAGAAGCCGAGGCAGGAAGGTCTGCATGGGGACAGCGTGCTGACTGGGTGTGTGACACAGTGGGAGGACCCACGTCCCCAGGGGCCTGAGAATCTAGGGGGGACCACCGCGATGAGCAGGAAGCTGCAGCTGGGACTTGCAGGAAAGACCATTGAAGGTCGAAACGGACGCAGCCCCACTGACCACACGGCAAGTCACCTGTCACCCAGGAGGCCCCTCCTGGGTCCACAGGCCCCATGAAGTCCCAGGTGCTGAATCTGCACCTGACAAGCTGAGAACGAGGGAAAGAAGGCGGGCTGCAGCAAGAGATGGGCCACAAATGGGCAGCAGGGCCACGTTCTGGAAAATGAGACCGTTCCACGGAACTATCGCAACTAGAGACAAAGACTTGAGTTCGGTCGGCCCCGAGAGGGAGCGAGAAGAGTGGGACAGGTGACCCACACGGAAGCAGAGAAAACCCCAGCCAATGATATAGCAGGACACCCCGTTTGACAGCAACCAAATTTAAGGAGCTTCTGCTGCTCACATGCAAGAGAAGCAGTGCAGAACTACAGGGAACATGAAAAATCACTGAACCCGGTAGCCGAGGTTAAAGGCGTGCACGTCACAGTCTCGATAAAGAACCGATGGCAGCTGCTCTGAAGAAACTCAACAAGCTACAAGAAAACTCAGACAACTCAATGAAATCACACACTAAAAAATACAGGTTCAAAATAAGACACCAAAGGTCAGAGATCATAAAAAGAACCAAGCAGGAATTCTGGAGCCAAAGAACTCGCGAGTGTGGGGGAAAGTGTGTGTACCACGGTCTGGATCAAGTGTGAGGGTCGGGAAGGGGTGGGGATTTTGAAATGACCCGGAGGACAATAAAAAAAAAGTGAAGAAAAGCCTATGTGATCTATGGATTCCATTGAAAAAACAAATCGAATAATTGTGGTTCCAGGAGAAGGGAGGAAGAAAGGGGCATGAGACTTAGTTAAAGGAAAAAGAGCTGAGAACGTCCCAAATGCGGGGAGAGGCCATCCAAGTTCACGAAGCTAACGGACCCCGATTATGTTGACACATTACAGTGAAACTGTCCAAAGACCACAGCTAAGGAAAGAATTCCGACAGTAGCCGGGAGCAAGTGACTAGCAGAGGAATTCCCATGAGGCTGTCAGCAGGCCCCTTGGCAGCAGCCCTGTGTGCTAGAAAGGAGTGGAATGACATGGTCAAAGTGCTGAAGGGAAAAAAAAACCTAAGAAATTGCCAGCCAAGACTGTTTTGCTGAGAAAAGTTGTTCTTCAGATACGGAGACATTAAGAGCTTCCCAGACAGAAGCGGAGGGAGTGCCCTGCCATGAACCACCACAATGGAAGCACTGAGCGGCTCTTCAAGCTGAAACGCAAAGGTGCTGATTAATGACACGAAAACTTGGTGGCGACAGTGCACAGGTCCGGCCAGATTCGGGAAGACAGTTCTGTGCAGGTGGTGTGTTCACCACGTCGCTGTTGTATAAAGGTCAAGAAAGAGAACATTAAAAACAAGAACAGCTACTCTAAATTGTCACTGACTTCACGGTATAAAAGGTGAATGACGACAGAACATTTTAAAGGGCGGAGGAAAACTGAAGCTTTCGTAGGTGAGCAAAGTCAAGTCGCTAACAGCTTAAAACGAGCCATGTTATCCACGAGAGGTCCCGCATGAGCACAGGACGTCCTCCAGGTCAGGTAAGACGACAGGCCACAAGACAGGTGTCTGTGGAAGTGAGGAGACAGCATGCATACCATCATTTCTGACCACAGTGGTGTGAATCTAGACTCGGCAATGAGAGGAAAGAAAACCGGAGAGTATGTGGAAATTAACACAACGGACTAATCAAGGGGTCAAAGAAATCAAAAGAAAATTAGAAACATCTTTAAATGAAAATGGGAACAAGACAACCAAAACCTATGTGCGGCTACAAAAGCTGTTCGGAGGTTTGCACTGAAAAACGTGCAGTAACAGACCTCAGGTAGACACCTACCTGTGCACCTCAAGGAACTAGGAGAAACGAACCCAAAGTCGGCAGCAGAAAGGGTGTGACAAAGGAAAGAGCAGAATCGCGGTGGGAGCAGATGGAACCTGGGCGGGCAAGCTGGCCGGGACCGCCAACGGCACCTGCCATTCTGGTGCCTGCTGCCCTGTCTCCCTGCAGGTTCGGCAGCCCTGGGGCAAAGGGGCACGGGCAGCTAATGGGGCCCACATGGCTGTCTGGTTCCCAGACGCTCAGCCTCATTCATGACGGAAATGCCATCCCCTCCACAGTGTGGGTGACAGGGAGACAGTCCAGCCGCATCCGGCCGCGGCGCGTCATCCACCCCGGACGCCACCCATGTCCCATGCCCATGGCTGCGGGGGATTTGTCAGGGCAGCAGAGGCTGGAGATGGCCCGTGCGCGCTGACGCGGGGCTGCTGCTCCGAGGATGGCGGGCCCTGGGCAACGTCACAACCAAGCCCTGGCCCGTCAGCGCAGCCAGGGGTCTGGGGACAACACATGTGCCATCCCCATGCTGCCTGCTGGGATTCGGCTGGGAGGTCCAAACCCCCGCGCGTGCCCCACGCTCGGCCCTCCTCACCACGTCTCCTCGCCTGTGTGTTGCTTTTCCCCACGTGCTCCTGCCCTGCAGACAGACCGGCAGGTGGTCCGCCCGCCCAGGATGTCGCTCCTTTCCAGTTCCTTCACCCTGGCTCTTCGTTCTCCTCGAGCTTTCTGTTTGCAGTTGTCCGGCACAGGTCACTGGGATCCGTACCTCCGGCGCTGTCACCCATCCCCAGGGGCGCCGACAGCCATTGGTCCCAGCAGCCCGTGTGGCAATTGCCTGTGGGGGGGTGCTCGGAGCCGGGCCCATGGCAGACGCACAGAGGGGACACACCATGCCCTCCTGCCAGCCAGGTGATGGGCGGAGGCGTCCACACACACCTGGCAGCCCGCACGGACACGGCAGAGAGGGTCCCTGGGACACGGGGCAACAGTCGACCCGCCCAACCGCCGTTCACTGTGTCCCAAGACGGGCCCGGAGGCAGGAAACACAGGACACGGCACAGCGGAAGGAGCTGACACACATACCAGGAGCCTGCACACGCCATCTGTGTGAACGGGCGTGCAGGGCGACTCTGCCGGCCACCGGGTTGCCCTTCGCTACTGCCAGCCGCCGTCTGAGGAAGTGGGGGTTCCTCCTGACGTTGTGCCACTCATCAGGCACCTGCTGGCACAGCCTGGCACCACCCACGACGGGTGGGGTTGACACGGGCACCCAGGTTGCATCTGGTGACTCTGCACCTTTGAGTTCTGCGACCGTCACAGGAATAAAACTTACCTTGTCAGAGCCTTTAGGTGACGGTCGGCAAACCTACCAGCGTCCGGGACAGAGCCACAGGGACCCTCAAATCTTGGCGGAGACGGGACTGCTGGGTGTCGATGGACCAGGGCGATCGGGTCAAAGTGGCCTTCCCAACCTGCTCGTGACCTGCGAGGTCCCCTGCTGGACGGCGGACAGGACTTGCGTGTGCCGTCCCCGAGTTACCAATAACCTGTACACTTGCAGCAAAATGCAAACACATGTATTTAGATGTATTTAAAAGAATTTAAAAAATCATTTCACGAAGCTGTTGCCACGAGGTCTGTCGTGGCAGTCGACGCCACTGTAGTTAGTGTTTACACTGTCCCGAGTATGCCCGTCTGCGCTGACGTGTGCGGCAGAGCCCCTCCCCCTGCAGACTGCGCCCTCTCTAGGACCTCACTGTCCCAGGCAGGTTTCCAGGGGACCAAGGAAGGAACGACGACTTTCAGAGCAACAAAAATAAAAGCTTTTATTTGTTCATTTTAATATAAAACAGGCGTTATCACAGATGTACAAAGCTTACTGGTGGTTTGACACACGAGCAGGTCGCCGTCCTTTGCACATAAAAATCGTCTGGAACCGTGACTGGCTGCGTGCGTGGGTTCTCTAACCGGTCAACACACTGTGAACTAACGCCGCCAACATTCAACTGACAGGGACGGTCTCCCCGAGGTAAAGTGTCAAGCAGGGTCGAATATCTATAATAAACAAGCACCATGAGGAAGCCGCCCTGTCGGGGTAGGTCTGCGTCTTCGTGTTCACCGTGTGCCCGCCTGCGTGCAAGCTGAACACACGGTTTCGTCCGACTTCAAAGCACAAGGTCACGAGACAGACGTCGCTTACGGCCCGTGGACGGCGCGACTCAGCTGTGGTACAGTCCTCCTTTATTGCTGAAACGGTGGTGGGGGCCTCCTTGCCTCGTTCTCGCACGGTGGGGCTCCCAGCCTGGACCCCGGACCTGTGGCCTTGACTCCAGCAGCAGAGGTGACAGGATGTCGCCAGACGCTCGCATGACCGCATGGCCCGCGCAGGAAGCAGACGTGGCAAAGGAGCGGCGTGCATCTGCAGCACCGTTGGCTTCTTGCTTCACACCCCAGCTGGACTCCCAAGTCACCTGCAGTCGTCTCCCACTCAGCATCTCTCCTGGACCCTTAAGCCCCTCTGCTTGGGCCAGGCATGGGTAACAGGACGTTGCTTCCCCCGTGGCGGGTCTCCTCGTGGGGAGCAAGCGGCGCTGGGCGGTGGGGGGATGGGTGAGTGGAGGGAGCCACACTCGGCGATGAGTCAAGCAGTGTGGACAAAGCCGGACGACTGAAGTGGAAGGTGCATCCCACATGCAAATTAAAAAAATATGCCACTTAAATTTTTAAAAAACCATCAGCCTTGGGCCTCAGAAGTCACACAGCACTTTTTCAGCAAAAGCCCTGCTGCTGGCATGTCCGGCAAGGACTGTCAAGACACGGCCTGGGCACAGCAATGAGGGGTCTGGGCTCTGCCCAGCGCCGAGGGTCACTGCGGGGTCACCCCGGGGCAGTGACGACGCAATCACGCCGGAGTGCTGACACCCCACCTGGTTGGGGACAGCCAGGTCAACCTTGGGGTGTGCGGCGAGCTCTGGGCATGAGACCTGTGGGGCAGCAGCGACGGCAGCAGCAGGTGACGGGCATCAGAAATGTGTTGTCCACGGTGGCAAAGGCAGGCGGCAGTGAGGCTCTGGCTGGTGGCTCCATGGGAGGGCGAGGGGGCTCCCTGTGGGCTTTGCTCACCCGGCCGGGGATCCCCGGGAGCCTGCCGAGGCGACAGTCACCTGAGTCTCTCCCTTCAAGCTGTTCTGGACGCTCTCCATCCCACCCAGTGGCCACTGGGGGGCGGCCCATGCAACCAGTGCAGGCGGGCACAGGACATCACTCCTTTCCATACCAAGGACCAAAAAAGGGTGACACTAACCAAAGGGGTGACAGTAACCGAAAGGGTGACAGTGACCGAAAGGCAGAAACACTGTGCGACAGTTCCTGCAGCTGAGAGAGCAGCGTGTGAGCTGCTCACAGTCTGGCGGGCGGCAGGCTGGGCTCCGGCTCCGGCTCCGGCTCCAGGGCACTCCTGGCCTCTTGATGCCCGTCAGCAGAGCTGGCGTGAGAGGCTCCCTCATCTGCGGGACAGTGGGGGGGACACCATGCAAGTGACAGGCTCTGCATTTGAAATGTCAGAATCTCTTGTTCGTTAGTGAATTTATACTATATATATATGTGTGTGTGTATACACACACACACACACACACACACACACACATCTGCTGTGATACTATCCACGCAAGATGATACAACACTTTTATATTAGCAAACATTACAAGACTTTAATGTTCTTGAATGTTTTTCTTTTATACTTCTAAAGAGATCAAAATAAATTAAACGTTTTGTACATAATTACAGATGAAGTTAACTTACTTATCTTTTCAGTTTAGTACAAAGGTACCTGCCTGGGAACTGCCGGCGCGCCTTATCTATGACACCTCCGCCCTGCACTGGCCTTGCCTCTGCCCCTTTGCTCTGATGAGGAGCCGCTAAGGTCTAATCAGAAGCTGCTGTCTGGTGCCCCGTACCTCAGCAGAATCCCCTAGATGCTGAGACCTGGCCATGGCGTAGGTCAGTCACAGGTCCATGTCACTGAGGTTCCAGGATACATCAAAACGGAGAAAATGGTTCCTCATCACACTACAGAAACTGTTTAAAAGGACCCATCTGGAGGGCAGAGTATTTTTTAATTGCTATTTTGGCTTAACAAAATACCACATTTACGAAGAAAGCACTTATTATCCAATAATTAAAAAAGAAAAGAACGGTTCAAAATGAGCTTTTGCAACAAACTGAAGGCAGAGATGCGCGGTCCCTCTGAGCAAACCTCGGTGGACACTGTCGCCAACCCCGCCACGCCGATGGGGAGGTGCGGGCACGCGTCAACGCGGACAGGAGTGCGGGGGCTACATGTTGTAGGCCACGTAGATGGGGTCCAGCTGGTCGGCCAGGAACCCGTCCCGCAGGTGCATGCGCTGCTTCTCACCCCGCGAGTTGATGGGGATGACGCCGATGTCCACCACGACCACCACCCCCACCACCAGGTAGTGCTCCTCCAGGACCACATTGGTCACCAAGGGGACCAGGTCCAAGGCTTCTTGCTCCGAGCCATCGAGCTCAACCACAACCACCAGCAGGTTCGTCCAGGTAAACACAGCACTGGAAGAGAGAGAACAGCATTACCCAATGGTAGGCTTCAGGGGACAACGTGTGTCTCCAAGATGCTCCGCTTGGCTCCTGTCGGGTCCCTGACACTGCGTGTCCCCGGCACATGCTCCCAAGCCCCTCCTGAGCATGTCACACGCCTGTCGAGCCTGATCTGCCCTCTCAGCACCCTGCCCTGGCCCCCGCTGTTGTCACATGGCAGTGGGGGGGCAGGAGCCTCGCTCTGGGTTGGTGCTGACTGGCCTCTGCCACAGCAGAGGGGGATGTCCCAGGAGGATGTCCCAGCCCGCACCCAGTGTACCCACGGGCACAACCAAGCCAAGGTCCAATACCCCACTGGTCAACTGCAGACATGGGGCACAATGACTGACCGCTGCTGAAGTGACTGATGCAGCCAGCAGTGACCCACATGGGAACGTCCCTCACAACGGCAAACATTCACCTGGAAAGGTCTCGTTTGGGGTCTTTCAGCGAGAGGGTCCCCCAGAGTGCTCAGTGACCGATACGTGGAGCCTACAGGCAGCGTACACTTTGAGCCACATCCACCTCACAGGGTTGGGCTTTTACAAAGCGGATGCTAAAGGGCCTTCGGGTGCCCAAGGTGGATGGGGGTGTGGGGACAGGATGAGGCCCTGCAGTGGCTGCCGGTGTCTGCTTTCTCATGCCCCCCACATAGAAGGTTCTACCTCAGCTACATCTGGGGAAGCATCTGGGGAAACTCAGTAACCTACAGGTGTGAAGGTACGTCTGCCAGAAAGACGCGTCTCGTTCGGTATAACTACATGCACGTTCAAATAAAGGGAACCTGTGGGGAACGTGTTCTAGGACCTGGCCTGGGCAGGCAGTAACTGTGTGTGTCCCTGGAGGGTGCTGGTCTGCGTGCCCATCACACAGTCTTTGAGACAGTGGATGTCACTGCACACCCGAGTTACCCATCCTTGTCAGCTGGTGACATCACAGATCAGGTGTGTATTTCTGTCAGCCGCTTGCAGGACGATTCACTAGGGCATTTGGAACCAGTGACATGGTGACAGACATCAGGCTGGTCAAGTATGCACTCAAGGAAGGGCTTGCGGGATGCTGGGCGTGGTGACCCCACAGCCACAGGCTTCCTCGGGACCGAGCACGTCTGACAGAGGACAGCTAACAGGAAGGCAAGGTTCGGCTGGCTGGGCTGGGTGGTCATGGGGTAGTCACATCACGTGACAGGGGCCAAGTGCTCCCTCCCAGGCTGGGAGTGAGCTGGTGGGGAAGTGAGGGCTGTGACCCAGCAGGGCGGTACCATCCGCCCTTTTGCCCCAGTGCCCTGCGTGCACACTGTCCCTCGTCTCCTGCATCTGCCGAGCCCCATGCAGCAGAGGACCAGCCTGCTGTCCATAGCCGAGGCCTGAGAAACTGCACCCACCAGAAAAACTGCCGCCAGGCGGGTAAGCCATGTGTCTGCCAGGGCGGGGAGAAACAAGCAAATGAACCTACAGTTGACGGGCCAGCACCCTCTTCCTCAGACACCACTGCACACCAGACCAGCACCGGAACCACGCCTGCCACATGCCCCGCCTGCCACAGCCGGCCGAGTGGCCAGACCCAGGTTCTGTGACCTTGCCCACCACCCTGTCGGGGACGGGTGACCTGTCGCTGTTTGCTTCAATGTGGTTCTGCCTTGTTCTCACCTAACACTGTCCCACGCGTCACACCAGCTTTCACTGTCCCCTCGATGACAGTCACAGCGTGTTCCCCGTGCCTGTAGGCATGTGCAGTCCTCTCTCCCTACGTTGTGCTTTGGAAAACTAAAACCCAAATCAGTGACAACCTGGGTGCCTAGGAGATGCCACCCAGCCATTCTCGGCTGTTTTCGGGACCCAGGAGCACCGGCTCGACCCGCACGTCACCTGCCTTAGGGGCAAGGTCCAGTCCCTTGGTCCCAACTGTCCCCGCTGTCATGCACACACACCCCACTCACCACTCGGTGACGCTTTTGTGTGCCCGGATGACAGAGGTCTCGATGTCTATCGGGTGGTACCTCATCCCGCGCAGCTCCATGGCCTCGTCCAGGGCCCCTACCACGTGCAGGGCGTCATGGCGCTCTGCAGGGGATGAGAACCGCGACAGTCACTGCGAGGCACTCACACCGCCCACAAGAAAGACTAAAATGACCCCTGAATGGGACACAAAGAAGGGGTCACCGAGCGGGAGACAGCAGCTCCTTCCACAAGGCAGCCTGTGGCCGTGGCCCCGAGACAACGCCGGCAGGAGCGCCTGCCCCGCAGGGCAGCACCTCCATGGCCCGGCCTGCGGGGCAAGCAGATGCGGAGGTCTATCCCCATCATGCCCAGTCACACGTCCTCAGCCCTACTGCCTGGCTCCTGTGGGTGGCGCGTGCCTTTCTCCTCAGAGCCATCTGGGGGACAAGGTCGGGACACAGCCTTAGACTGAACCCAGCACCACCCATGCGGCCGCGCTCACCTCCGTTTGCGTCCGTCAGCTCAGTTCTCCGCAGAAAGCCCAAATAGCCTGTCCGTGCCCAGATGGTCTGTGTGTCCCCAAAACTCAGCCTGGAGCTAAAGTGGTCTGACTGCAGGGACTCATCTCCATAAACTGTGAAGTAGCCGCTGGCGTTGTGGGCACTGTGAACCCAGATCTGTGGGGGAGGAGGTGGCCCCTGAGTCGACCCAAAGGAGCCCCCGGGGACAGAACTGCTGCTGAAGTCCGAGAGGTCACACGCAGTGACAGAGCCCAGGCTGCAGAGGCCCTGGGGAGACGCGAATGCCACCGCTGACAGACGCGAAGGCGCGTGGCACGCTCGCGGCCACGTGGACAATGGCCCGCCGCCCCAGGGAGCGCAGGTGAAGCAGGTTGACAGAGGCTTTTAAAGAGAGATGCACCCAGTGAGCAAAGCCGTGCGTTTCCCGGGGCCCATTCGAACGCAACGAGCGTCTCCAGAGGCGACCTGGAGCGCGCCCAGTGGAGTGGTGGACAACGTGCTCTGCTCTGACGCACCACCCCCCACCAACACTCCCACCAAGGAAGCTGCCCGGCACTGCTCGCAGGCCCAGCCCTGCTGGAGGCAGCCCCCGTGGGCACCCTCCTGGGGCAGACCACAGCCCCCACACCTGTCTCGTGTCTGGGCGTGGGTCTGGTACACTCTGAGTGGGCATGTGTCACTGCTGCGCCAATCTCCACGTGTGATGGGGGATTCGGGGGAGGGGCTGAGGCCGGCCTCGGAGGAGGGATGGGGAGTGAGCAGGGGCCCTGGGTCTTTGGCCCTCTTGTCCACCCCCTCACACCACGCACACGTGCCCCCGTGTGTGTCACTTGGAGAAGAGTGCCAGCTGTTTCTGATGTGACGTCAGCCCCAGCAGCAGGCCTGTGTGCAGCTCGAATGCCCAGGCCAGGCAGGCTCAGCCCTGCAGAGGGGACTGGGACGGAAGGGGACACGTCTGCTGACACCCTGGAGCCCTCTGGAGGGGGCAGGCTTGTCAGGGAGAGGCACGTGGCCAGTTTTCTCCTGTGCGGGTGGTAAGCGGCACAGTGGCGAAGTGGCAGCAGGGGAGTGTCTGCGAGGGCATGCTTCCCCACATGCAAAGGGCAAAGAGCGTCACGGCCGACGGCAACAGGAGGGGCCTGTCACGCTGCTCGGCCTGCTGGCACGATTTGAGCAGCAGATGGCGCCCCGTGCGGCTCCCGTCACTCTGCCAACAGCCTGCCCACTGAAGGTGGCAGCCTCGTGAAAAACACACAGGATCTGAGGACTGAGGACCCCACTTTGCTCTCAGAGCTCCTGATGGGAACGAGCACACTTCTGGAGGGGGGTCCGCTCTCTGGTAATGAGCCTCCATGTTCCCAGCTTGGCAGTGTGACCAGAACACTCGCGGCACTCAGCGGACACGTGTTTGCCGTTGGCCAAGGGCAGGGGGCATGCAGGAGGAGAGGCTACCGTCCCTGGGGACACCTCAACTCACCTCACCCAGGTGTGAGTCTCCCAGTGGTCCCTTCGTTTCCGGATTGGCAATTATGATCCGAACCCCCGGAAGTATCTAGGTGGGAAAGAGTAGCCTCGTCAGAGAGCAGGCAGGCAGCAGGCACCACACCCCAGTCGGCCCCGGGCCTGCTGCCCTTCCTGCCTGGAACTGTTCGGAAGGTCGTACGGCTTCAGACCAGGGTCACACACTGTGACACAGACAGGACACAAGCACTGCATTGCCACTGTCGCGACAACAGAGAGCTGTTAAAGTGACCCTAAAATTAAGAATTTGAACCAAAACGTGATAAAGGAGGTAATTTACCACAGCCTGATGTCTGCGAATGTGAATGAAAAGGGGTCCTAATCTCACAGGGGCTTTTACCCTAAGCCCGTAACCGAGCGGGTCACGGGGGACAGTCACACTGGCATACATCTTCCTTAGTAAAAGGCTTGCCTTCGCCTTGAGCCACCCTGTACCCTGTCTCTGGGCGTCTAGGTTAAAGCACCTTTGAACTAAGTGTAAGGGGCCTCAGGAAAGCAGGTGACCTTGTTACCTGACCTGCAACCCATTCCGCCCCCACCCGCTCCTCCCCTCCTCCTCGTAACCTTCCCACGTTCCCTCCCCAAATCCCAATGCAAACTGTCACTCTCGCTCCCTCCCCAACAACTGTCCTCAGTTTGGTTCCAGTAAACTCATAAAATTCTCTGCAGGTTTGGATGTTTCTCACAGACACGAAATAGTAGTTTTCAGATATTTCCATTATCCTTTTCAGTCCTGTTTAATATTACGCCTCGTGTGACGATGCGTGAGCGCAGGGCGAGCCTGCAGCGCACACTGAGTGAAGAAGTGGGGATGGCTCTCAGATGCAAGTGGGCGCACATGGCCTGCAAGAGCGGGAAGCTGTTCTGGCGTGTCACAGGTGGCAGTCCGGACTGAAGGCCTGATGCGTGTGCCCTCCCGCCCAGGTAACTGTCCTGATGGCAGAGAAACGTCTACAACAGCAAGTCGGTACCGAGCATCATCTTCTCTGTGGACGCTTTGCGTAGGGAAGTTTCAAATCCCACCGAAACCATACACGTAAGGGAGCAAATGCTGCTTCTCACATTTAGACAGTCCTGCGTGGACTGTTGGACGGCCAGACCAGGCGGCACCCGGGGCTGCGCCCTGGGGGTGGCTGGCCTGCCTGGGGGCTGGGTGCGGTCACCACCGCCTCCAAGTCAGCGCCTGCTCAAGGAGGAGGAGCTGAGCTGGCAGCCGCGAGGACACAGTTGTAAAAGGTGCAGAAGCAACAGGCGGTGGGTGCTAAGACCTCTGTGGGAGGGGAGCAGGTGACTGGGGCCTTCGTTTAGGTCTGAGCACCTTTCTGGTTGTTTCCAGAGGAAACATGAGCGGCATGACGGGGACGTGTGCCTGTTGCCTGGCGACCACTGTCTGCATCCACGGTAACCGCCCTATCAGCCAGGCCTAGAGGTGTGAGAAGCCACTATCAGGTCCCATGCTTTGCTCCCACTCAGCGTGACCACCTGACGACATGAGGGAAACGAGACGGCTCAGGGGCTTCCCTCCATGTCTCATCGACTCTTCTCCGTTTCTCCTCTCGCCGGCTGGGACGTGGCAATGATGGACAGAGCTGGACCAGCGACCTGAGGTCGTGAGGCACCCCTGGAAATGGGGTTGATGCAGAGCAGAACAGGACAGGACAGAAGTGCCAGGGACCCTGGTGGATTCACAGCGTTTTCACACAAGAGGAAAACTCTAACTCTTTAAAACACTGTTACTCCGAGTTCCTGTACTAAAGGCCAAACCGAGTCCTGACACGCTCCATTCAAGAAAACTTTTTGGAGAAAACATTCTAAAACGTTTCTGAACACACGGAAGCCCACACCCACTGGCTCGAGCTCACACGATTGTGTGTCTCTTCCCTGTACTTACTTTTCCCGACTCCATGAGCGGCAGGCTATGCGGGGACCCTCGCTCCACCAGGCGCACTCTAAAGGGAAGCAGAGACATCACTCAGAGATTCGCATGGGCCCGTCCCGCGGTCAGCGCCCGGCTGGTGGCCGGCCACAGCACCCGGCAGAGGGGCACACAGCCCAGCGGAAGGCAGCATGGGCCTTATCGGCTCTCTGTTCCTGTCGCAGAACATTCCAGCATTCACTGGGAAGAGCATGCCCCTGAAATGCTGGTAAGCCCTCCCTTGTGGTGGGGAAGACAGGGTGAAGGAGGCGGCAACGCGCAAGCCCCACACAGATGTGAGCAAAGCCAGACGAGGCGCGGTGGCTCTGCTATCAACAGTGGGAGTGCGGGACCCATGGGAGGTGCAACCCGCACTACCCGTCGCCTGCCCCTGCCGGCTGCCCATCCACACACACCACTGCAAAGACAACGGGGAGACTAAGGACCGCGCCCCTGGGGAAGGTGTCTCTGGGACGAAGGAGCAGGCTCCATCTGTGAGGCCACGGGGCCTTCTCCCGGGTGCTGACCACAGGCAGCAGACCCTGAGGCCCCTTCAGGCCTGGGCAGTGCCACAGACCCCAGCATGACCTCTGCAACCGAACGCCTGAGGGGACGGCCCCTCGCAAGCCCTGCGTGGTTCTAACGGAGGATGGCACAGAGGCCAAGGCTCCGGGTCCTGGACTGCACAGTGCCTCGCAAACGCCACCCTGCACTGGGCATCAGCTGGAAGTGAGCCCCCGAGCAGGGGCGGCCCTGGAAGGTTCTGGCAACCCTCACCAGGAGACGGGGCCTGGAAGCTCAGAGACTCGGTTTAGGGTCATGCTGCTCACTGGTGCCCAGTGCAGGCTCATCTGTGAGTTTCGCTTTCTCTAGGGATCTCCTGACAGGACGTGAGGGAGGTCAGGACGTAGTTGGGTGAGAAAACTGCAGAGCTCTGGGAGGTGTGCACGTCCCCAAGGGGTCCCAGGCTGTGGGGGTAAGAGCTCGCCACTCCCTCCTCGGGGTGCGGGCCAGATGCAGGGGGCGTGAGGGTGGCTGTTCTGCCAAAGTCTGACAGGGCAGAGGACTGGGGACCATGTCTTCGTCAGGAGGGGACGGTGGAAACCGCGAAGGCCTGGAGGAGGTGGACCTCGTGGTGGGACGGGAGCTGGACACCCACCCCCACCAGCTCACGGCTGTTGTAAAGCATAACGCTTACTTTGGCTAAGTTCTGTCCATTGCTACGGTCACCTGATTTCCACGGATACCTTGTAAGGTACGCGGAAACCACCGAACGTTCCCGATCTCTGAAACTGGTTGGTGCCAGCTATTAAGGGGGCTACTCTGCAAAATTCGAGGCTGTCCTCGCGCCTGGACGACATGGCCCCACGTGCTCGAAAGCCGACCCGCGAGTGTGCACGCAGCTGTGACACATAGACGTGCAACCTCTGAGCTCGCACGCACCAAGCCTCACGACTGGTAGGCTGTCACTGTGCCCCATGCAGAAGTACCAACCATGTCCCCATCATGGCAACTGCATGGGGCAAGCAGCCTTGTCCCCATGTCACAGATGGGGTGAAACATAGCTGGGGAGTGGGTCCTGAGCCTTGTGTGCTGCCACACAGGCCTCCTGGGGTCAGCTCAGTCCCAGTGAGGCTGGGACAGTGAGGTAGAGACCTGAGAGGCAGGGGTGCAGACGGGAGGCTGCCCGTGCTGGACAGTCACCCGAGCACATCCTGGAATGGCGGACTAAATGCTGACACATGGCTCCGTGATAAGAACTGGCAGTGGGTGCAAATCCCACTGAAGGTACCGTCCAAACTGCTGTGACTGGGGCCACGCGAACTGGCAGACGACAAGGCGGGGACTGAGGCAGCCACACAGCAAACCCTTTCATACGGACAGGACACTCTCACACACGGGTGATGCTCACACACACGGCACCTCACACGGGTGACATCCACACACACGGCACCACACACAGGACCACAGAGCGGGGCCCTCTCCAGCCACTCCCCTCACCCCTCCTTGCTGACTGGTCATGGTGTCCAACACACATCTTCCACAACCCTCGGTCAGCCACCAGCTGGGACACAAATGACACCCACGCTCCTCTGGGCTCTCGTTACGACCTCAGAAGGAGTGAGGAAGTCACAGAGGCCTCCGCTCGAGCCTCCACGCTAACGTCGCATTCTAAGATCTAACTCTTAAAACTATTTCTTTGAAGAAAAAGGTGTTTCCTATCCTGTCTGCAAAACTCAAGTGCTGAAGGGTCAAGACTAAAAGGGCCGGCAAGTCCGTCTGCCATGAACTCGTTGTAAAGAGTACTTTAAGAATGAACCACACCCCCCACAAATGGTCTTGTGACAGCCTCGTCCCTTCCCGCTGTGCACACAGGGACTGAAGCCATCCCAGGGTGGCGGACAGAGTCCTCATGGTGCAAGATGCCACGTCCCCCGTGGTGACCTGCTGACCAAATCACAAACCCTGGTTCAAAGAAACAGGCATAAAATGGGAAACCTGCCTGACTAGGTGGTTGTCACCTCCCTACCCTCTACATGTCCCACATGGTTTCTTTTCTCACGGATGTGCACAGCCGTCCTGACAAGTTCACCTGCAGGCTGATGGGTGACGACTGGGCCCCTGGCTGAAGGTGCTGCAGCTGCAGGCACAGCGATCTGCCCTGTGACCAGGGGTTACAGACACACTTCGGGGACACTGGGGCTGGGCTCCAGATGGCCCATGAAGTACTGCGAGCACGACACGTGGGTCATGGCCTCTCTGCGGGAGGGTCTCGCCCTCTGTTTGTAAAAACGTGACGAGGTGCGGCTGCTGTACAGCTCGCTTTGTTGTATCAGTAGCGACAGAGTGGCAGGGGGGTCACCAGCCTGAAAGGCTCTTCTGCCTCACCTCCCACAGCCGGGGCTTCAGAGTGGCCAAACCGACTTCTGTCCTTGGGGACACTGGGGGCTGGAGGATGAAGAGGCGAGTTCTCCAAAGGACGACATCTGTTCTCCCTGGGGAGGACAATCCTCCTGCCTGCTCAAGGCCCACTGAAGTGCTGATCCCCATGGGCACTCGAGGGTCCCCTGAAGGCTGGCTTTACTGTGCCTCTCTGAGCCCAGGGCATCCGAGAGCCAGAGCCTGTCTAAGGACCGAGGATGGAGGTCAGCCAGACCCCAGAGCCCACACAGCACATCAGAGGCAGATCGAACACGGGTTCATGAGGTCAGGTGTGACACTGGGACTCCATGCGGGATGGTGTCCTCATGGGGATTGCTCAGCAGGCACTGCCCATGCTGTGCACAGAGAGGGGTGTGGCATGGGGCTGTGGCACCCGTGGTGGCCAGGGAGGCTGGGACCTGATCCCTGGGGAGAAGGGCCCCTTTGAGGTGCTGGGCCACCTTCCAAAGAGGGCCAGGTGGGGCCAGACGAGCATGGCGCGCGCAGTAGCATGGCCAGTGCTAGGCCAGAGGGACAGGGTCATTGCGGTCCAAGACCAAACTGCCAGGGCAGGTGGCCGAGGACGAGCAAAGGACAGGGGCGCAGGCACTGTTGGCGGAAGGCGGGGACGGGCACGTGGCACCGAGGCTCTGTGGTGACTGAGGGAGCACCTGGGACCAAGCCCTGGGGACAGACGTCGCAGAGGGAGCTGTCACACGTGCCGGGCAGCAGGGCTGCTTTGGTGTCTGTCAGTCCCCGAGGGAGAGGAGAGAGGAGCCGGCACACACCGTGGGGGATCTGGGTGTTGCCCTTGGCTCCCAGGAGCTGTCCTCACATGGGCCAAAGAACTGGAGATGTGAATGAGGCCGAGAAAAGGTGACCAAGGTGTGTGCACGCACCCTCACCCTCAGTCACTACCTCACAGCGACGACACTGAGCGGACACCGCCCAGGCTTCTCCACCAGCCACTTCCGGCAGAGAGCCCTCTCAGTTCCTCATCGGCCCCCCACCCCCGGGGGCCTTGGAAGCGCCCACTCTTGCTGCCCCCACCCTTGGCTCAGGGCCGCGTGGACGCTGCACAGAAAGCACCTGACTGCGTCTCAGCTCTTCACGGCAACGCTTTGGCTCGGGAAAGCATCGTGCTGGTTTTGGGGTGTGAAGTGACACCTCGCCGGCAGAAACGGCGAGGATGAGAGCCACACACTCCAGGGACGCCAAGGGAAAGCCACCCCGGCAGCCCTCATGTGGGAGGAGTGACTCCAGCTGCTCCGGGGACCGCCTGCAGCAGGGACATGCTGCCCCCTCTCCCGGCAGGGATGCCACGGGCACACCATACCTGTCGTGTCTCAAGGCTCTCATGTCGACGTAGACTGTGGTGGGGTCAGGTCCCGAGGTCCCCTGCAAGCAAGGACACAGTGTGGTCAGCGCACACACGCAAGGGAGGCGTTGGGGCTGCCGCCGATCATGCGAGGCCACGCTTCCTCGGTGAAGCCCAAAGCTGAGCAGAAGCCACAGCCATACACCGCGGCTCTCCGCTGTGGCCGCTGCGGCCGAGCCAAGGACTCGAATCTCCAAAAGGGACTTATCAGAGCAACACCGGGCTTTCTTGCAGCCTGTCCGCCATTTATAAAAATGACAGAGAAGAGAAGCCGGCCACGCGTCCCATCAAGCAAAAGGCTGACATGGCCAAGAGTACACCTGCCTCGCGAGAGCAGGCTGCCACGCGCATGAAGCTCCGTCTGCTCAGAGGTCATGCTACTGCATCAAAGCACCTGGAGCCAAGACGCTGCAGCAGAACATGCGACACACAGTGCCAGACTGCGGAGGAGAGGTGCAAGGCCGTCACCGTGCTCCTGTTAGTTCCACTTGAGTCTTGGCTTTCCTCCAGCCCAGGGAGGTCACGTTTGTCTGGGACAGGTTCAGGGAGACTGTGTTTATCTCTAGCCAGCTGGGCAGCACCCTGGTCCGAGCTGTGTGGCTCCTGGTCCTATCCACGGGGCCAGAAGTCCCGCTTCACACCGAGTCCCCTCAGAAGAGCCCCTAAGCTGGCTTCAGTGAGCTCTGTCCATGTGAGAGCAATGTCGTCACAGCTACGTCACAGACCCAGCCTTGATATGTGCTTTTTGGGAGGGAAAGGCAGTACTCCGAGTATAAAAAGGTGGAACCTAAAACCAATCAGCCAGTGGGAAGGGAGCCCTCAGGATGTCTCAAAAACTAAAGTTCTTCAGGCCAATCTTGATCCCGGACCAAAGGCATGTTTAGGCGGAAAAATGAGACGAAGATGTCTGTGTTAGATGAGCCACTCCCCTGCAGTCCTGACTGTGGCCTGCCCACCATGCGGGGACATGCAGCCACATGGGGGGAGGATGAAGGGCCCCGCACACAGCACACAGACTGTCTATGCTGCCGGCTATGAGGGAACTTCCCATGAGGGTGAGAACTCTGCCATTTGCAACCACTTTTGGGTACCAAGTAGAGTGGGTGGGGGTGGACTTGTGACAGCGGTCTCCACCCTGTGCCTGCCGTGTCCGAGGTGGGCTGCAGGGAGGGCTCCACGCACCCCCTGCCCATCAGGCCGAGCTGACCCAGGACCACACATCACACCAGGAACTCAGAGGGGAGTGGGGCAGGGCAGGTCTCAGAGGGGAAGACAAGGGTCTGCACCCGTGGCTAACGCGAGGCTGCTGTTGGGGGTAGCCTCACCTCCCCGAGCCACGGAGACGCAGCCACCACTGACTCCTGCATGGCTGTCGCATCAGCGACCTTCCCGACAAAAGCGTCTGTCCATACACACAAGCAAGTGCTTCAGGGAACAGGGTTTCCCGGCAGAACGGAACATTTGTCTAATGTCTGATCTTCAGACGACCTGATGTGAGAGGCCTGGTAAATGGCGGCTGATCTCCCTGAAGCTCAAACGCTCCAGGACGGCATGGGCGCCAGGAATGCAGACTGGAGACAAGTGGGCGACAGTTGCCTACAGTTCATTGACTGACACCTTCCAAGTGTTGCAATAGGTCAGCCCAGGGCCTGGTGAGCTGGTGTGGGCGCCGCACAGCGCCATCTGGGGGACTCACCCAGCACCAGAGATGACACTCACCTGCAAGCATATCGCCAGGTTTACCCGGCAGCCGAGTGAGGTGCTCACGGCCCGCGGGTGGAGGCCCAGGTCCTTGAACAGCTTTGAGAAGGACTGGGTGAGTGCGATTCGAGGCCGCTCCTCTGCCACCACCACGCATGTCCGCACACGGGACAGGTCCAGTCCTCGTGCCTGGAAGCAAGAACGGCAGTAAAAGGTCAGCCGTCCAAGGCCTAGTGTGCGGCCGGTCCCCTGTCCCTGACCCGACACGCAGCCTACACCCTCACAGACCTGCACCCCAAGGTCCCAGCACTGCACGGGCAAGTCAGCCACGCACACACCAGAGACCACGGAGCCCGTCATGAGCAGTGTACTGACAGCCAGAGGCCAGGGGACAAGCTGGGGACAGGGCTGGGAGGGCGGGAAGTGTTCGTGGGCACGAGGGACCTGGGGCACAGCCGTGTGGGGAGAAGCATGGAGGCCGCTTTCACTGAGGGGATGGAAACCATGTGCGGGGCCACAGTGAAGGCGGCCACCTCTGACGTCCCATGAGACTTCAAAGCTCATGGCAACAGTCAGGACCCAAGTGCCTCTGCCCCCGAGGCTCACGCACAATCAAGTGCACTCCGAGTGCACCTCAGTCACGTGAGCAAAACGGCAAACCCTGAGATACTCCAGGGAGTTAAGGACACTGTCTGAGGTGACAGCTGCGACCTCCTGAGCGCTAGCAGCTGCATTTAAACACGAGGTGAGTGATGAGCGGCTGTGTCTCCAGAGAGCCACCAAAGGCAGACCCCCTTGTTCCTTCAAACTCTGCAAGGTGGCCTGGACACAGGAACAGTGACGAGGGGCCCGAAATGCAGAGGGAATGCATCCCAGGACGCATGGGCACTCAGTCAGGCACATGGACACAACCTGACATGCACAAAGACATAGGACACATGAGCATCCAGGCAACACGAAGGATTCGCACACACAGGTGTGGCGGGGGCAGTGCGGCCGGCACCTGGAGAAGCTGCACCTGCAGCTGGAGACTCAGAACCCAGCCCTGGCATTTATTAACAGAGAACTAGGGGAGGCTGCTCATTTCTCCGTAATTTAAATTTCGTTTTAAAAAGACAATCGTGGTTTCTACTTCAGAGTGCTCCTGTAAAAGTTAAATGCTCCGAAACTACTCGTTTAGATACTGTTTCATTTTGCTTATATGTCTCTACAGGTAGAGTTGAAGAAACGTACTCAGTTTCGTCATGGATTACAGGTGAACCTGAGTAATAACGTCATTTTATAAATTTCTTTTCATGCATAAACGTGCAACTTCAAATGACTTAATACCAAAGTTGTCTTCCATTTTATTTCCCCATTCAAGTTTAATACATCAGGTCTGAAGGGGAAACCAAAACTCAAGAGAGAAGATGCCCCAGCTCTCCATCTGCACGTGTGCACACACAGGTGGTCGGAACACACACACACCCAAGCATCTGGGCATCCCAGAGTGGACGATACAGATTAAGGCAGGGCCTACGGATTTCTCCGCCCCGCTACCTGCAGGACAGGTAATTTCCAATGGGCACATGTCTGGCAAAACGTCCTTGGTTTATGCAGAGGGAAATGTTACTCTCACACAACAGCAACTACGTCCATGGGACACCAAACCACTGCTCACTGGGTTGTGAAAAATGAGTCCTGTTTAGGGTCCAGACCTGTGGATCGGGGCCTTCGAGGAAGACAAGGAGCAGCCATGCTCAGGCCCATGGCTTGGGTTCCAAGTGAGGATAGGATGAACTGTGCTGGAGCGAATTCGCCACCAAAGGAAAAGGCAACTCGGGATACGACAAGGGGACATCATGGGACTCAGGGCATCAAGGGTTCACTTGAACCCATGCCTCTCGGTGGCGGTGGGAACAGATTTGTGGTAAAACGCGGTTTTCATGTGGAAACAATTTGCAGGCTGCAGGTGACAGGTTATACTTGGACTCGGTGAAGGTCATTTTAACCTCGTTGGCCCCTTCCGTGCCCTGGGATAAAGTTGTCCTCAGACCCTGAGAGTGTCCCGGTCCCGGGGGCGGCTGAGGGCATCTCACCTTGAGGGACTCGGTCTGTGAGCCCAGTCCCTTGGTGCAAAGTTCCATCACCGAGTAGGAACAGAAGGTATCCCGGACTTTGTACTGGCTGACAGCGAGCAGCCACAGAGCAGGGTTGGCTTCTAGCTCGGAGGGCGGAATGAGAATGGACTGGTGTCCGGAGTACACGCTGCAGGCAGGGAGAGAGGCAGGTCAGTGAGGGTGAGGAGGGGACAGTCCCGGCCACTCGTCTGACATGAAAGCACGGGCCTGAAAACATTTGGAAAAGCACAAAATAACTGCATGAGCTGGGATCCACAGTCGCTGCCAGGCTGCACACTCATGGGGGTCACCTGAGCTGTGATGCTGAGGTTTGTCCCTGAGCTGGAACATAACAGACTACGTTCTCATCCACAGCAGGAAACACAGAACAGAATTTCAGCAAAACATGTGGGGTCTGGACAGGCGCTGGCAAACCAGAGACACTGCCCGTTGCCGTGAACAAGGTCTCACAGGCACGCGGCCTCCGGCCAGCTGAGATGTGGCCGTGGGGTCACGCCTGCAGGCAGGGTGCGAAGACCGAGACCTCGCCAAGCAGCCGCTTGAGAAGGCGCGACAGCCACTGTGTTCGGCAGCCGGCACCCAGAGCAGGTGAACGCAACCGACTTGGTCACACTGGCCCCGGCCGTCTGTCCAGTGTTTAGAGTCTAAAAGTTCGCTCTGGAATGATCCAAACAAATCATCTGGCTGGAGGACTACGGAAAACACAGTCATCCTCCCATTTTACCTTCGCGCTGAAGAAATCGGGGGAACCACAGGTGACAGCTTTGATTCCCCGCCAGCTGATAGATGGGGCAAATATGACTTTAAAATAATGAAGTATTTGGAAAATTACATTTTAAATGGTTTAATGTTTTTGGTTTATAATTAGAAATTGACATTAATAGATGCCACGCAGTCTAATAAAATATCCTAGATAAATCACTTTCTTGGATTTGAGTAAAAAAAAATTTTCTAGGTACAAAAAATAGATAAAATAGTACATTAGACCTCAACTACTATGATACTAAAGCCAATTCTTCTTGAATGAAGCTGATCTCACATTAAAATTTTCAAAATCATTTGTAATAAAATCCAACTGGTGGATGAAACGTAAGGAAATCAGGCTGGCTTGTAGATTCTACTTTAAACAGGGCCCTTGGGA
Organism: Cynopterus sphinx; assembly: GCA_030015415.1. Taxonomy (NCBI): domain Eukaryota; kingdom Metazoa; phylum Chordata; class Mammalia; order Chiroptera; family Pteropodidae; genus Cynopterus; species Cynopterus sphinx. The sequence continues at coordinate 67,286,227 of CM057383.1, forward strand.
AAAAAAGTATTCTTCAGGTCACTGGGGGCAAGTTTCCATTTCTTTCTCTATTCCAAACTTTTGTTTTTGTCAAAAGAAAGACAGCAAACATTGACTCTTTCTGTGATCTTCTCCAAAAGGTTTAAGCACCTCAGATCTGTCTTTGGTAAATTAGTTCAGGTCATCAAAAGTCACCCTATCCTGAGGGTATTCAAGAGATCCAGAGCATCATAGCAAGCCTGTCTGAATCACAACGTAATGATGCTAGCTAGCCCCACGTCTCTGTCCTTCCTCTGGGGCATGCATGTTACTCTTAAAATGACCTCCAAGGAGCTACACGCTCAGAGCCGAAAAGCAAACAAACGTCTACTCAGGTCCAGCTGCACGTCCAGGGCTGCCCAGTGCTGCCCCTGTGCACGTAGGGCCCTCCCTACATGCTGTCCCGGTGGGGAAAGCCATGGCATAGCAGTCCCCTCTCCCAGAGGCGGGCAGTGCCGAGAACACTGACGAGTGGGAGTGAGTCCCCAGCACCAACACTGAAGCAGCTGCCTGGCTTCGCTGCGGGGCAGTGTCTGCCAGTCCTACCCCGTCACTCCCCATGGTGCTGCAGAATCGGCCTGCTCCCACCTCTGGTGACCCACCAGGGCCTCATCTCTTAGCAACTGACGTGCCGACTCCAACAAGGAGCCTCAGGGGAGCATGACGCAGCAAGAAAAAAAATATGGAAAATTTACTTCTGCCACATGGCCAGTAAGGGAACAGTGCTGGGGACCTGAACCCGGGGCCATGCACCAGGCCTAAGAGCCAGGGGAACTCCGATGTCACTTGGCCCACTTGTGAGTCAGCACTGGCACTGCCGTCTCCACTAGACCGCCCTGCGCAGTGCCTGCCACAGCCCGGACCCCACTCCCACAGTGAGAGCTCGGCTGCAGGACCTAGACCAAGCACGGGGAGTGCCATTTGCGCCCTGAGTCCCAGGGATCAAAATGTGGGCAACAATTAGGACGGCGCTCCTCCTAATTTCAGCCTTTTCTCACATCCACGTCGTCCCAGGATCTTCCTTAGTAAGCAGACCCAGAATGGAGAAAAACCAACACAAATTGCCTACCACCTTTCTCAGGAACATGCATCAGGGGAAATGATGTGCATGATCGGAACCATCTGCATGGAGCAGAGCTCAGGCCTGGAGACTTTCGAGAACACACGTGCAAATTAAAACAGTTCCACCTCTGTCCACACTCCCACAAGCAGGACGAGGCCACCGTGAAGGGGAAAACTAGCAAGTTCTGATACAAGCAGACAGAAAACCCGACTCGGAGGTTTGCCCCTCGCCCTTTCCTTGCCTGGTCTGGCCAGCATCGACAGTTTCATTTCTTAACCGCTGTGGCTGGCCTGGCGCAGGACCGAACCTGAGCACGCAGTCGCTTGTAATGAAGATGACGCTCTCCTGAGGACTCCTAGGACTGGAGTGAGTCTAGCTTGGAGCTTAACTTCAAAGACAACAAAATTATTAAAAACACGTTTTGGGAATATTTCCCCTGGTCTGTGCCTGTCCTTCCGTCCTCCTGGCAGTGTTTCTTGCAGACCGAAACTACCGATGCAAATGAAGTCCAGTGAGTTCAGCGGTCACCACCTGTCCCCTGGTCTCCCGCGTTCTCCTGTGTCATTGTCATCGACAGTTCTGCAGGGTCACTGTTCACACCCAGGTCTCTGGCCCACGCTGAGCCAATCTCATGAAGGCCGTAAGGAGTGTGTCGAGGTGCGCCTTTTGCAAGTGGATTCACTTGTTCCAGCACTGTCTGCTGAAGCCTGTCTTTGCTCCATTGGGTTATTTTTGTCCTTCATGAAAGATCACTTGATTGCATGTGGGACTATTCCTGGGCTCTCAACAACACCAAGAGTGAACCCTGATGGACAACATGGACTCTGGGTGATGATGTGTCAACGCAGGTTTCTAGGTCGTGAAAAATGTTCCATCCGGGGGGTTTGCTGACAGTGGGGGTGGCTGTGCATGAGGGTTAGGGGGCATGGAGGAAATCTGTATCTTAGACTGAGGTTTGCTGTGAACCTAAAATTGTCTATTTAAAAAATAAAAACACAGATGACCAGGAAAGGGGGGAAAAGACATTTTGGTAACTAATACAAATGTGCCCATTTGTAATTGAATGATTTTAGGTTATCAACCTGACAAAACATACCAACGACTGAAACCATCAAGCCTTGGTATCCTGAGCAGGGCAGCCACATGGCTCGCGAGGACACACATCCCTCCAGGTGCCCACGGGTGCTTCTCCTGACAGGCTGGTCACATCAGTCACACCCATGATAGGCTATTTTTTCCAAAGGCAATTCTGTTTAGGCATAATGTGCCTACCATGAAATCCACCCACTTTAAGCATAGAATTACATGAATTCTGGTAAGATGCAGAGTTGTGTGATTATCACCGTGATGCAGTTCTAGAACACTCCACTGTCCTGAAGGCAGGCGGTGTCCACTACGGTCAGCCCTATTTCTAACCCTCACCACAGTCAGTCACCCCACCTCCTGTTACTGTAGGCCCGCCTTCTCTGGACATCTCGTGCAATGGCATCGTGACACAATCACATGGTGTGGCTCTGGCTCCTCTCACTTGGCACAATGAAGGCCACGTGAGTGGCAGCTGCAGCCATCGCACACACGTGGCAAACGCTGTGTCCCCTCGCCTGTCAGTAGGCCTTCGGACAGTTTTCCCCTTTAAACAAAGGGCGCTGTGGACACCTCGCGCATCATCTTTGTGTGGACATGTGCTTGCCCTTCTCTTCCCAGATGCCTGGGGTGAAACTGTGGCGCCCTATGGAGACCTGAGTTTTAAGGATGTGCAAACTGCAGTTTCGCCACATCGTGGCCCCAGTGACGATGTCTGAGAACCTGTTTCTGCACTTCCTTGCTCACCCCTGCCTCATGGTGCAGTTCTGAAGTCAGGAAGCGAAAATTCTCCAGCTGTTTTTTCATGTCTCTTTGTTCATAGCCATTAAATGGGTATCAAGTGGTATCTAGCTAGTTTTAATGCGCATTTCCCTAATGAATATTAAACATGTTTTCACATGCTTATGGGTCATTTGCATATTTTGGTGAAATGTCTGTTCAAACGTGCTACCCGTTTGTAAATCACGTTGCTTATGTCTTACTGAGTTTTACGAGTTATTTTCTCTGGTTGTAAGGTCTTTATCAGACAGATGATTTGCAAATATTTTCTCCTAGTCTGTGGCTGGTCTTTGCTTTCTTAATGGTGTCTTTTGATGTGCAAAGGTTTTAATTTTGTTGAAGTCCAATTTATCAACATTCTTTGTATGCACCGTACCTTTGATGTCAAATCTAACAACTCTGCCTGTCCCAATATTATATTTACTTTTATGCTTTTTTCTACAAGTTTTATAGTTCTTTTCTCTTACATTAAGGTCTATGACCCACTATGAGGTGACTTATGTACATCACGTTAGGTGACTGTTCAATCTTTTCCATGTGGATGTCCAGTTTTTCCAGCGTCATCTGTTGGAAAAACAACTCTTTCCCCCTAGAGTTGCCTTGGTTCTTCTGTTGAAAAATGAAGTCGCCACACATAGAAGGGTTTATTTCCAGACTCTTAATCATGTTTCACTGGTTACTTTATGTGTCTATGTCCACACCTATATCTTTATGGCAGCACCACACTGTCTTGAGTATAGTGGTCAGCGCTAAAATCGGGAAGTCTAAGTTTGGCAACTTTGCTATTCTATTTCAAATTTATTTTGGATATTATGAGTCCTTTATTTATATTTTAGGATTATGTTGTCAATTCTGGCAAAAAAAATAACCGAAACAAAAAAAAACTGCTGAGATTTTGACAGGGATTACACTGACTCTTCAGACCAATTTGGGGAGAATTTGCATTTTCACAATATTGAATCAGTAAATATCGCAATCTTCTAATCAGTAAATATCAACTACCTGACATGCATTTCAAGGCAAAAGAACCAAGCCTGAGGCCCAGGAGTCCTCTGCTCAAGAGAATATGTTTTCTTAAAAGGGAACTCTCAGAACGTCCCCAGAGGCCACTGTCTCTGTGGATTTCAGCAAACTTCACTGAGACAGTTCCTTCAGATGCCACAGAATGTGGCACTCACCCTGAGAGCCAGGCGGAGCAGGGATAGCACAGGTACCCATAGGCAAAGTAGGGCGTATGACCTGTCTATGGTTTGAGGGATGTGAGAGGAGACACTCACCTGCAGAGGCACCACAGGACAAACCCAAGCCCGCAGTAAGGGTCCAAGCAGATGGCCACTTCTCGAGAAGGGTAGAGCTCGCACTGCAGCTTAATGGACCGGCAGAAGGCACTGGTGGCGGCGTGACACATCTGTAAGACAGTGGGGCCCAGAGAAGTTCAGGACAAGACAATGGTGGCCAGGCTTTATTAGGGAAGAGTGGGCTGCTACGCACTCATTAGTCTTCCCATTCTCAATGGGAGCAGCACGCGCGTGGCTTCCTGGCCCCTGGGACCCAGTAACTCCAGCAGCTGAAGTGCCGAGTCCTGCATCTGAACAGAGATCAGGTCGTAGTGGGCCACTCTGCAACCACCCCTGCGGGCCTGGGGGGAGCCAGGGAGACGCTGCCACTCATGCTCCATCTCTGGGCAGGGACTATGCCACATTCACGGGCATCTCCAGACCCAGCTTCGAGGGACAAGCCAGCGGAGCAGGTGGGATGAACCTCCACCTCGGGACAAGGAAATGAGGCTCAGCGAAGGCACAGCGTGGGCTGAAGGACACACATCTGAGCTGGAATCAACCCTGTGCAGTGGGACGCGGTCATGCGACAGCCCACTGTCTGGGCAGGATGGGGCTGCCACCGTAGCAGCAGGCCCCCGGGTCAGTGTGGAACATGAGTCATTTTAAAGCACTGCAAAGTACATTGAGTGAAGGCAGCTTTCTCACAGAGGCTAGGAGGAAAAAATGTGTAGAAGTGGGAGACTGTTACCAGGTTTCATGGTTTAAATAGGCCCCAAGTTTAAGTGAGGTGGCGTGTCACCAATGCCGGGCTGTAAAGGGACCAGTAACAGCATCGGACTATGGAGGGAACCCAGCCAAATGCCTGGGGAAGCGTTCACTCATCAACCCAGAGAACACTGGCAGAGTCTGGGAGCCAGGGACCGTCATTGTGCCTGTCGGGGGCCAGTGCCAGCCCTGCCCCGGAAGCTTCGCCTCGCGTTCTCCGCTGACCCACATGAGGTAGCGTGGAACCCTCTGGAATCTCAGACACGGGCTGGCTTTTGCTGGTTTTCTGAGCCACAAAACAGTCTTCAGGCACAACAAAATACACCTTCTTCTCCAGTGTACCTGGGTCATATCCTAGGATGGACTGTATTTTAGGCCTCAAATGAAGTCACAAAAGCTTTTACAAAAGAGACATCCTACAAAGTGTCTTCTCCAACCACTACAGGGTGAAGTCAGAAATTGGTAACAGAAATAAAACTGGAAAATCCACATATTCATGGATCAAAAACATGGCACTCTCAGACAATCAACCAAAGGAGAAATCACTTAGAAAAGAATTCTATACAAATGCAAATGAAAACACAACATACCAAAATGTACAGGACATAGCAAAAGCAGCGTTAAGGCAGAAATTTCTAGCTGTAAGCAGTTACATTAAAAAACAAGAGCCCCCATTGGCAACCTAACTTGACAGCTTAAAGAATGAGAAAAAAAGAACAGACTGAACCCAAAGCTGGAAGAAAAGAGATAAATATTGGAGCAAGATAAACAGAGAATAGAAAATTGTAGAGATAATCGATGAAAGCAAAAGTTGGTTTTTTGAAAAGCTCAATAAAACTGACAAAACTCTAGCTATATGGACTAAGGAAAAAATAGGGGAGACTCAAATTGCTAAAATCAGAAATGAAGTGGAGGCATTTACACGATTCTAAAGAAAGAGAAAGAACTATGAGAGAATTCTAACAATTGGACACCAACAAATTATACAACCTGTATTCCATTTCATGGAATTCGAAACAAACTATCAAGAAGGAACACAAAACCTACCGACTAAAGCATAAAGAAATAGAAAATCTGAACAAACCTATAACTTGTAAGATCAAATCAGTAAAAAAAGAAAAAAAAAAATTTCCAACAAAGAAAACCCTTAGCCCTGACAGCTTCACTGGTGATTCTGCCAAACATTAAGGGACTAATACCAATCCCTCTGAAACTTTTCCAAAAAAACAGAAGTGGAGGGACACCAAAGCCAAACAAAGACACTAAGACAACTATAGATCAATATGCCTTATGACCCTGGAATCAAAATCCTCGACTAGCAAATGGATTCCAGCAGCATGACAAAGCAGGGTTTATTCACGACAGAATGCAAGGTTGCTCAACATGTGAAAATCAATCAATATAACACATAACATTAAGAGAATAAAGGAAAAAAACCCCAATGATCTTCTCATTTGATGCGGCCAAAGGCATATGACAAAATTCTATACCGTCATGATAAAAACAGCCAACAGACTAGCAACAGAAAGAAAGCACCTCAACATAATAAAAGCAACGTATGAAAAACAGAGCAAACATCATACTTGATGGCTAAAGGCTGAAAGCTTTTCCCTCAAAGATCAGGAACAAGATGAGTGCCTACCTTCACCCTTTCTATTCAGCAGAGCACTGGGAGCCCCAGACCCAGAGCAATCAGGCAAGAAAAATAAAGGCATCCAAATTGGAAAGTTATCTGTTCACAGACATGATCTTATAGATTAAAAAAAAAAGAAAAAAAAAAAAACACCCTAAGAATTCCACAAAACAATTCTCAGAAGTCATAAATGAATTCAGCAAAGTTGCAGGAAAAAGGTCAACACGCAAAAGTCAGTTGCATTTCTATACACTGAACTAAAAATCTAAAAAGGAAATTAAAAGTTCCATTTACAATAGCATAAAAATGAACAAAATACTTAGGAATTAACCAGGATTAGGAATGGATGGGGGTGATGGCTGCACATTTTGAATGTATTTAAGACACTGAACTTAAATTGGTGAAGATGGTAACTTATACGTATTTTACTACAATAAAAACACTGGAGGGAAAAAGAGAGGGAATAAGAGAACAAAGAGGTAAGTTATTGCAAACTCGCGGTTAGGCCCGAGGCAGAACCTAGGGAAAGGGTTCCTGAGGCTACAGAGAATTTATGGTTCCTTGCCAAGGATGTCCCTAAGCCTGGAGGGTCCTCATTTTGGGCACACACAGAGCAGCCTCTGCTCTCAGGGAAAGGGGGTCCCTGCAGCTGCAATAAGCAGCAAACTGGCAAGTCACAATGGAACGAACCCATGTTAAGAACACAAGAAACTGCACTCACGGTGTTTAAACAGAATGCTGAGCCCGAGGACCAGCCAGGAGGCACGCTGCGCTTTAGCAGAGGCGAGTGAGGCTGCGTTAACATTAAAAATTTGAGATGTTTAACATTAAAAATTTGAGAATCTGGCAGCCCAATAACCTACGGCCATGGCCACATGTTTTACAGCCTGGATGAGATGTGTGCGCTCTGTTCCTCATCCCCGGCACCCCACCCTGCAGGTCCCCCTGCACATGGCCACCCTGCAAGGTGCTCCCTGATGCATAGACATCATTCTCACCTTCACTCCGGCTAGCATCCCAGTCGTGGAAACACTGAAGTCGAGATAAGCCAGTGTGTCGGGGTTGGAGGGTTTGTAGATCTGGGCCGGCCGCTTCTTTGGCAAGTCATCTGCAGGGCAAAGCAGGGCTGTCAGCACACAGCACAGGGCCGAGCAGACACAGAGACGCGACGTGTCCAGTGGGTGGAGGACTGACCTGTGTCCAGGATGGGGGGCCACGCCCTGACGTCGACGGCCGCAGCTGCCTCCCTGGACCGCAGCAACTTACAGATCAGTTGTGTCGTCATGAGACAGGCAGAGCGACTCACCTGAGGGGCAGAATAGATGGCGCAGGTGGTGAGCCGTGGGTGCATGCACATGCACGCGTGCATGGCCTGTGCTGAGGCGCGGTGGCTTCCGGAGAAAGCAGGACCACGAAGAGCTGGCGCTGGCCGGGTAAGGTCCGGGGAAATCGGGGGTCTGACCTGACACACACAGGAAGAGCTCACGGGCGCCAAGGCCCCTGGAAACTTCTAGCGCAGAGTAGGACCCATGTGCTGCAGTCACTCAGAAAGGGGCTTCTAAACTCACTGTCGTCACTGTTCGCTGTCCTACTGGAAATGCCACGTGTCCATAAACAATCCACCTGCACTTTCCCACAGGTGAGGACCTGGAAAGTACTCCAACCTCGCTCTGAAGGTGCTTGCTAGGGCACCCCCAAACCAGCTTGTCCCTCGTGGTCCCTCCACCAAAGGGAAAGACACACCCTAACCCTCTTAACCTTCTCCAGGCACCAAAAAAGTAAACACAAATCTGTGCTGTCAGAAAGGAGGGTCGGTCTCAAAGACAGGACTCTCAGAGACGTGGGGCTTCTTCACGTGGCTCGGTCCGTGCGGTTGGGTTTGGTGGGTCGCGAGGGACCTCCGGTTCGGAGGCATCGTGGCCAAGAAGCCCTGTAGCCCTCAGTCCACATGCAGGTAGCTGCACTTCCCTAGCAGGAGCTAGTGAGGTCCCCGGGGCAGAGCTGTGCACCCGCCCCGACAGATGCCCACAATCCCGCACCCGGCCGTCCTGTGAGGTGGGCTCCGAGCCACAGGGCAGCGTTACCTCCACGATCATTTTCACGGTGGGCAGCGTCGTCGCGATGTTCTGTGGGTGTGGGGGCCTCACGGTGACTGGCACGCAGCCTGCGTATAGGCAGCCGTAGAAGGCCGCAATGAGGTCTATTCCTGCGTGGGGACAAGGGCAGGGGCCTCTCGTGAGATGGCACGGAACTTGTGGTGGCTGTCACCCCCACCGGCAGTGATACCAGCCTGGGAAGTTCGAAGGTCATGTGGGCAGTGGGGACCTTCTTGTTCCGGGATTTGTGATGCTCTGCCATGACCACTGCTTGGCCAGACGTTTCATTTGTATCATTTCTCTATGGCAATACTCAGCTCTGTGACTGCCAATTCAGAGGTCAAGGATCTGACAACTGAATAAATGCATGACCTCAGAATCCACAGAAACAAGTTAAGCACAAAAGCCTGTGAAATGTTGTTTTGTTCACACCCCTCAAAGCTGTGTGGTGCATAGCACAGTCCCCACCAGCGGGACAAGATCCAGGGGACCATTCTGGGACTTCACTGTCACTTCTCGGTGACGACATGGCGACCCTGGTCGCCATGCACCAGCATGAGCAGTGAGGGGCCCGTGCAGAGCGGGTCTCGGCCCTACCTGGCGGGTACACGAGGGCGACGTGGTCCCCGTCTTGCAGGCGGCCCCTGTCCATCAGCATCACAGCTATCTTCTCCGCCCGCTTGTGCAGCTGCACACACGTCAGCGAGTTCGCTATTGTGCCCTGTTGCGGAAGAGCAAGTGGAAGCCACGTTTCCTTACAGGGCAGCTCGGGGACATCCCGCTCAGACCCCAGGCAAGTCACTCGTCAAAATGGACAGCTGGGGGTGCCAGTGTGTCCACAGCTGAACCACCGCCAGTCAGTTACAGAGTGTCCTCATCACCCCAGGTCCCCGACCGTCAGCTGTCATCCTCTTCCTCCCCACTTGCTGGAAGTACAGCACAAAGAGATATCTAGATATACTTACACTAATGAGAAGCATCTTAACAATTACTACTCTAAAAGAGCTAAACTTACAGAAAAAGCCAACCTAGTAATTCTGGGACTTAGGTCAGCACCACGGCAGTGAGGTTAGCAATAACCCTGCAGGACCAGTACGATGGAAAATAAGACTCACCAAAAGTGTCCACTGAGAAAGATCGCATCAGAGGGAAGGAGTTTAAAAAACAAATGAAACAAACAGCCCTGTCACCAAGCAGCAAAAACAAACGCTAAAGGAAAAAATGAATCGCCAAATCCACTTTATACAGACAATAAGTGAAAACATGTTCAGCTACAAACACCTTTAAAACGTGTTGCTGGGGAAGATGGGCAGCAAAACAGATCCCAAGGAACATCCAAACGCACAGACTCACAGTTTAAACTGTAGAGAAGAGGGTGGGCAGACAGTGAATGATGGATGTGCGACTGACCCCCAATGCTGCCCGGGGCTAGACTGGGCCACTGTGGCTTGTCTGCACAAAACTCCACAGCTACAGCCACTTAGAACTGCTTCTTCGTGATCAAACCCTATGAAAGTGAGTGATGGGGTGAAGGACCTTTCCTTAGCAACAGGCAAACTGTCCAGCAGTGTCCATGAAGGGAGTCCCGAAGCTGAGCAGTGACTGGGCTAACGGGGCCGACCACCGTATCCAGGCTGGAGACCCCAGGGGCAGGGGAGGGGATGATGGAGAGAACAGCCAGACGTAGGACCGACGCCCTAGGAAGGCGTCTGGACCCGGATGCCGAGTGTGCAGGATAAAGTGCCAAGAGGGAAGCTGCTGTGGATACAAGAGGCCAGACCCTTGGGGCTGTTAAAGGACGCCGGTGACATGGTGACTGGCCGTGTTGGGGGACGCACCCACACAGGTCAGGGGTGCAACTTTGTAATGAGTTTCCCTCCAAGAGAGGTCAAGAGCAAGACAGAAGAAAAAGACGCACAGAGAGAGCATGGAAGGTCGGGGCCAGCGACACTGGAGCCTGGTGGCCCCGCCGGGGTGTTACAACTTGGACCCGCCATGCCAGCCGCTCCTGCATGCATCACGCCCGAGCCCACTGCTGCTCACGTCAACGCCAGGGACTCGCTCCTCGACTCTGATGTCTCTGGATCTCCACAGGGTCTGCGCCCGCTAAGCAAGACCGCCCACTAAGTGGGACACTGTCCCTGCCCTCGCGCTCTGCGACACCACTGCTGTCTGACCTCAAGCAGCGAGCGCTTGGGGTGTGCACTGCTCCACCTGGAGAACTGACCCGCATCCCTGCTCTGGAGGGCCAGGGCTGACCTGTTGACAGCCACCTTCTGTCTCAGATGAAGCTTGTGGGGCGGGAGAGGTGTGGCTGCATCTGAAAACGTGTCTGATCCTAGTCCACAAAAACCCCGTCGGAACTGAGGAACGGCGAATCTAATCGCGTGCTGTCCGTTGTCTGGGGGCCCTCCAGACAGTTTTCACGAGACCACCCACCACGTCACAGCGTTTATAGTGATGAGAGGAGAGCCCGTCACATGCCAGAATCGGCACCAGGGTGACTGGGGATCAATCAGTTATTCTCCCAAATCTCTGAAGGAGGCGCCACACTGGAGAGAGGCTGGGGAGGGGAAAGCACGTCACATGGTCTAAAGAAAATTCCAGGACATTTTGACATAGGTCATACACTAAACTCCAATGTTAAAGTTTAGTTTTAAAATAAAAATACTTTAATTATTTTATTTTACTTACAAAATAGAAATGATTTTCATTCCTAAAAATGAAAGTCTGTGACTAAAACATAATTTCCTACTTATAAAAAGTAGTTTAGCAATAAAGTTAAAGACAAATATCCCATAGGTTGTGACTCATTTTGGGGGGAAAACATTGCAAAAAACTGTTAAATGCACACATACTTGTGCATGTGCAGATGGAGGTGTAAGCCCTTCTACTCAGCAGCGGCCCTTCTCAGGCAAAGTTCTGAGTGAAAACCCTCCCAGAACCAGGTTTGTCGCAGGAGTGGCAGTGGCCCGGGGGTGAGGGGTGGGGGGCGTGATGGGTCAGGAGGAGGGGACGTGCCAGGCCGGCGGCCTCACCCTGCAGTTGAGCAGCGTGTAGAGGACATGGTCGGGAGTGGTCTGGGCCCTCCACTGCAGGACCTCCGACAGGAACAGGAACTGGAATGAAGCACAGATATCAGGCCCAGCCGCCTGCTCCCAGGCTCCTCTTCCCGTCTACATCAGTCTAGTCTGCCTGAGTGCTTTGCGGGGGGGCACACCCATGCAGAGGAAGGAGGGTGCCCCACCGGACATGTCCGACAGAATTTGCTCCCCGTTCTCTGGCCATGACTCGGATTCAGACATGGTCCCTAGCAGGAAGGTTTCCTGAATCTGCCCAAGATGGGAGAATGGCAGCCCCCACCACGGAGCAGCAGGCACAGAATACCGCCTTCTGGGGCTTCCAGAAGATGCCATGAGATGTCTGAGGCACCAGCAGAACCAGCTCTGTCTTGCTGTGATGTGGACTCTCTTAAATGTGCTGTCTAGAATGGCTGCCATCCAAGTCACGACACAGCACATCACAGGCCACGCGCACAGAGCTGACTCTGTTTACTGTGCAGAGGTCAGCCTGCGTCAGGTTGGGGCCCAGGAACCCACGTGCGCCCTGAATCCATGACATAAACACGCAGTGCAGCGGGCAGCATGTGAGCTCCCACGCCATTGCACAATGCCAGGTTCACAGGACTTCAAGTGCTCCCTCTGTCATGTTTCCTGGTGGCTGTACTGAGTGAGACCACCTTTTGCTGAGTCGTAAGAGCCTCAAGGCTGAACAGCTGTAATGGAACTGATGGCCACTCAGGGCAAATTGTGAGATGTTTGGGGCCAAGGACCCCCACGTCCCTGAGGCTGCTTTAAGGTCTAGCTCCCAAAGCTGGGTTTGAGCTCAAGTTTTCTGGAATTTGTACAAAGGATAGAAGCCTCACGACAAGGCTGCAGTGAGGCTGTCCATCATGGTCACAGCTGGTGGGAGACTGGAAGCAAATGCTCAGGGGACCAGGACCAGGGAGAGGTTCCCAGACACTAGCCCCCGGCCTGCCAGTCATGGGACTGTCACCCCCATCTCTGTGCCACAGTGACATGTTCTACATCCTGCACGCCCAACACGCGTTTTCCTTACGAAGCCACATGGGTATCCCCTGGGCTCACCTTCCGGGCCTGGTCATTGTCCTCTATCTGCCCCAGGTCTCTGCCACTAGCTTGTGCAATCCTCTTCCCCGACACCAGGTTCCCCACCATCACAGAGGCGGGGCCGATTTCTGCAAAGAAACGGCAACATGGGTGTGAGGAAAGCAGTGCAAGTACCTGAAACATGATGTCCCGCCTTGGCGAAGAGCTCACCCTGGGGAGGCCTTTCAAAGACCCGGCTGTGAAAACACCCTATCAGGACAGGCTGCAGAGGTCACTGGATGACAATGATGGCGAACACAGACCAGCCTGTCAAGGGCACGTAAGGTACGTGCCCACAGGACCCCCAGTGCCATCGTGCCATGGCCTGACTCCCCAGGTGGGGGCTGCAATCTCCCCACGGTGCAGGGACAAACGCAGATTTAAGCGGGATGAGTGGCGCTGCAGACGGGGACGGTCCTGGGCCGAGACGCCACTTCCCTAGCTTCAGGGCACAGTGCTGGCCACCGACCACACACGGACACAGACACGTCGCGCGTGTCCTCTAGGCCCCTCCGGGGTAGACTCGGGGGGATAGGGCGCCACTGTTGAAGGGACAGGACACAGTCACAGGCATGTCCATGTCTCGTAGCCTGCAAGGCTGTCTCCACCAGGCACACAGGAACACGGATGTGGCAGCCCAGAGCTCCTGCTCGGAGCCCGGTCAGCCCATCACTGATGTCGCCGCGCTCCTTCCTTCGTTCGCGGCACATTCAGAAGAGAAAAGCAGACACAATCTACTCTGGCAGTTCTTCTCTTTTTTAATGAAAGAAAGTTTCTTAAAAACGGTGGTCTTGGTTTCAAAACTTAACTGCAAGAATCCTCAAAACCATCCGGTTTGTCAAAGTACAGCCACCCCATTTCCTGTCACCAAACAAACAGTCACATACAAGAATGGAGACACACACAATAGAAGAACGTGCCAGTGGAAGCATTGTGAGCTTGTGTGTAGCAGTGTGGGTGTGTGCAGGTGTGAGACAGCGGAAAGGAGGGAGGAGATGGAGGGAGGGAGGGAGGCTGAGATGTTTATGCAAATAACTCCAAGTGAAAGCAACACAGGTGACGTCAGCGTCGACTCCTCGGTTTGATCAGATGCGGCTGAAGGCCGCTGTTGAGTCCCGTCCTGTTGAACTTTGATTAAGGGCACAGTAGAGGCTCACAGCCAGGGCAGGTGTTGCAGGTTGAGGGGGGCGCAGGTGCAAGGACAACCTGCCTAGCGATCACCCTGGATTCGGAGTACCACCACAGACTGAAGGGAGAGCAGGTGTGCGCACCTGGTGACCACCAGGTGGCTGTTCAGTGGGAACGCACCACCCACGCTGCTCTGCAGATGTGGCTGCCCAGACTGGCTCTGCCAGGAAGCAGCCGGCACTCCGTAGTGATGCGGGGCGGCGGGGCGAGTGGCCTGTGGCGCCTTTCTGGGCTCTCACCTGCGGCACCTTTGGTTTCGGGAGGTCTGTGGGAGTCGTGACATGGGCTTTGGGTTTCACGGTGCACGCCCAGGTGCAGCTAAGCCACTTCTGAATGCTCGTGAGCAGTGGCTCGGGACCGAGCATGCTTCTTTTCTTGGCTCATAATAAAGAATCGACGGAAAAGACAGCTGGGCCACGAGGTGCGTGCAGAGACGCACAGCGCGACAACGTGCCTGCAAGGTGGTGGCCATTGCCCATGCAAGGTGGTGGCCACTGCCCAGAGGCAGCGCCTCTCCCAGGGCCGTGTGCTTCCTGACCCCAGGATCTGTGGCAGGGCCCAGCATCCTTCCCAGCTGCTGAGGCCCGGCAGGATAGTCTTCTACAGAGCCAGCTGGTCTGAAGGCTTCTCCATCGCTGCTTTAAGAAATCAGGCAGCAGTGGGAAAAGCACTATTTGGGGAAATGTCAGGCTTTCAAGGCGCCTTACTTTGCGCTTCTCTGTTGCTGAGTCTCTAAGCCTAGTCCTGCTGGTGTCCACTGAGTGCACAGCCCGGACCTCCCATGTCTCCGTCTCCACGTGGACTCAGGAGCTGACTTTTTCAAATGTTGCTTGGAGGCTGGTGGCTTTCCCGTGGTTTGATTTACAAAGCTGTCCTGATGAGGACCGAGGCCTCTGGCCTGGCAAAGGGGGACGTGGACGTTCTTGTAGCTGCAACCTCGGAACTGGACACATGCTAGGAGGCCTGGGGACCTGGACGTGACATCTGCCCCAGATCCCCGTGCCTCGCCCCCCACCGATTCACAAATCTACAGCTGGCTGTTCCTCTCAGTATCATCTGATCCCTGCTGCCGATACCTGAGCGGCTTGTGCAGGGGGAACATGGCAGGCAGCCATGTGACAGCAGCATCCCCTTGCTTCCCCCCTCCACTGCTCAGGCCTCCAAGGCTGCTCTGATACAGGCCGTCAGGGAAGCTTAGGGCTGGGAGCTGCCTCTATAATTCTCGTAACTTTGTCATCTTCCAACGCTTCCACACTCAATTTTAAGACATTTTCACAGTGAACGTTGTGAGCTTAAAAAAACTGCCGTCTGTCCCATTAAAAGGCAATTAGATGTCTATGCCCTGGCTAGGTTTGTGGCCACATTTCAAGCACCTGGCAACAGCCTCATGGACATTCACTATGCCACTCGCGAGTGCCAGTTCCAGGACATGAGTTTACCTTAAGGTCCTTCGATGTGACCTAGTCCACTATGCTTATGGCACTGAAGAAACCAAGGCCTCAGAGAAACATCAACTGCCTGGCGGCCATGGCAGGCCATCAGTCAAGAAAGTTTATGGGCCCCTCACGGCTGCCACTTACTACTTGTTAAAAAGCTGCTTTCTGAAGACACAGACGTCCACATCTCTCAGCATTTGACAAAAACAGATGGAAAACTGAGCATCATTAAAGGAATTCCTTGTCCTACAGTGACCGGCCAGCACAAGTGCACCTACGCACTGCCGTGTCACAGCGGTCCCACGCCCGTCACCCCCCGCGTCGGCCCCTGCAGCCCTCAGAGGGTGCCTGGGCCTGTCTCCTGTGTCGGGTTCCTTGGTATCTGACTAGTGAGCTGAGCTCTGGGACCACACGTGTTGGCAGCTGATCCCTCCACATATTGGTCCTGAATTCTGCCATGCACTGCTGACCTGTGGTGGGGGAGGGCACCCTGACCGTCTTGACACCTGGGGCCTCTCAGTCAAGGGTGTCTGGCGATGAATGGAGGTGGCCATGAGAGACATTTCAGTCCCTGCTATGCATGAGGACCCAAGAGCCCTCACACCGAGACCAGCTCAGTGCGTGAGACACCTATGCAGATGGAGTGTCCCCAGTACTGTCTGTGCCCTGAGACGAGACAGGACAGGCGCCTGTCATCCTGCGTGACGCTCGCCGCTCCAGAGGCCCCACCTGCAGCCGGGTGCCCACAGAACTGAGAGAAGAGACCTAAGTTGTCACAGCCAGGGGCTGAGCAGTGAAGGGAAAGGGGTGCTGGCTAAGGAAACCCAGGATGAAACGGGACAGCGGAGAGAAGTGCTCCACGCACACCCAACGGCCTGAAAGCAGAAAACTGACCCTCTGTGCTCCATGAGGGACTCGATCTGTACAAGCAAGGACAAAGCACCGCATCGTGCCTGCCTCGCGGACTCTGCACCGCAGGGCAGAGTTGCTGGGGAAGGGGGCCCACTCTCGTGGGAGGAGACACTGGAGGGCATGGCCTGTGTCCAGGAGGCCCAGGAAGCACGCACCAACGCCACTGGCCCCGAGGCTGAGGAGACTGCAATCCCGCCCGGCCCCAGACGTACCTGGCTGCTTTTGTCGAGGTTTAGGCAGGTTTGTAACACAGGTGTGCGGGCACATCAGGACGTTGCAGGGGTGAAGTGAGCCCTCCAGAAAAAGCTGCTTCGTTTCCGACAAGTGGATCCCACCAAGCGGGGTTTTGGGGAGGGTGTTGGCCGGGACCAGGGCTAAGCAGTAAACCCCGACTTGATGGATGCTGTCAATCGCCTGGAAGTCACGAGAGGGGACCGTGTTAGAGCAGGTGCAGCAGAGACCAAGAGCACATGTGCGGGCCATGCAGCACGTGTCCACACCGGGAGGCGCAGCAGCATGGTTACATGGCCGGCAAAAGTGCCACAGTTTAACAGGCTGCCACCCACCTCGCCACGTTGCGTGGTGACAGATGGACTGAGGAACGCCATGTACACTGACAGAAGTTTGGGGAGAAGACGCACTCTGAAGGCCCTAACACAACCTCTTACTTGTGCCTCCTGCGGTGATGATGGGAGCCAGTTTGTGAGGCCCTAACCCCAGACAGATGGCTGCTTTCCCAGCACATAAGTCCGCGTTTTGGAGCCGATGCCAATTCCGATCAGCTCAAGTGACAACCAGGGACCACTGGGTCGGCCACACCCTAACAGATGCCTGGAAGCTGCTGTACCTGAAGCACCCGGCTCATCCACTGGAAGCTGTCCTCCTCCGTGGAGTCTGGCCTCTGCTCAGCCACGATCACGACCCTCTCGTCGTGCAGGACAGTCACCGAGAACACGGCTATCCTGTGGAGCAGGTAGTGGGTGCAGTGAGCATGCCAGAGAGGCCGGTGGAGCAGTCTACACTGTGGGGCTTCGCAGCTGCTTTCGGGGCACAGGGTGCCCGCCTGCCTGGTGGCCGCTCCAGAAAGCCACCTCAACGTCAGGGTTGGGTGCTCTCACTAATTGCACGACAGCGAGGCAGATGCCCCACTCCTGCAGGCTGGGGACAACCTCCGCCCCTCCTGGCAGCCACAGGAGGCGTCTGCATGATGCCCGAACTGCAGAGGCTCAGGAAACCACTTGGCTCCCATCTTGGCTTGAGCCCGCAAGCAATGTCTCCCACTCGAGAAGAGTCACCCTGGGAAGCAGGGTTGTCTGCTGGACCTGCTGGCCCCTCATGGAGGTGCAGGGACCTGATGACTGCCCTGCCTTCACCCATTCCTCCCCCCAAAGAGGCTGCAGCCTACGGAAACATCAAAGGGGCAGCCCGCACCCACGCGTCTCCTTTTCCTGCCCGCCCCAGCTGAAATGTTGAAGTAAACGCTAAAGAGAGAAACAGGGGCTGCAGCCGCTAACGCCCGCCATGCACCAAGCAAGGCTGGGGGAGAGATGGGGAGGGCGCCATGGGGCATCTCCTGTGCAAATCTGTCACTCTACCATTACCTTTGGGTCTTTGGAAAGGACCTGCACCCATGTGAACAGCTGACTCTCTGTATAGCTACTTGTTAAAAATACATTTTCAAATGGATATTTCTACTTAACTTAGAGAAGTTAATGAGACTATCTTTGTGGTGCTCAGGAAGCTTCTGTGACATTAGATGTTCAGAACCAGCTAGAATCTCGAAGGTCACTGAGTGTGATTGCTTCACTTTACGAAAGAGGAAACTGGGTCCTAGAGGCTCAAGGAATTTGTCGATTTTACACAAAAGTGCAAAGAATGGGGCAGGCACTCACCTTCCCCTGTAGACGAACTTCATGGGCTCCACAGCCAGTGCAGTGGCCACAATGTCGTCAGCGTTGTGTCTGCGCCCGCTCACCACCATGAGCCCGTCCATCTTGCCCACCACGAAGACGAGCCCCCCGGGGCCGACGAAGCCCAGCAGGCCTGTCCTCACGAAGGGGTACTCGCTGACCGGGGCCCCTGAGCTTGTCACGGGGAACACCTGGGGAAGCACAAGCCCTGAGCTCCTGTGACGCCGCCTTCCGCCTCCTCTTGGAGTTGCCTACTGGCCCCAGTCCGCCTCTCCGACTGTCCCACAGGGCTGCACGTGGTTTCCTTTCTTGGCCTCTGAGCCCCTTAAGGAGCAATGCCCAGAGGCCATCACGACAGTCTTGAAAATGTGAATTATGCTCATGAAGCCCCAGCACAGAAGTGGCCAGTGCACAATCAAGGGCACTTTTAAGGAATATCTTTCAGTTTGAAATGATCCCTACTTGTCATGAAGTGTGCAGCAGAGCTTGACACATTGAGTTCCTGGATTTAGTTTGTCCCTCAAACTCTCACGCTGCGGCTAGTGTGCATGTGGTGTGCGTGTGTATGCGTACATGTGCACACGGCATAGAACACCCACCACACACAACTGCTCGTGCCACGGAGACGGTCGTTTGTACACGCCCCTCCCCCATACACTGTCAAGGCCACTCTGACTGCCCAAAGACGAGAGCAGAAACAGATTAAAGAGGCCAGTTTTTAAGACATCACACTTGCCCCTCCCCACCACCGGTTATGAGGTGAACACAATGTGGATGAGCCAGACTTACTGAAAATGGTAAAAGCAGCAAGAAAAAGCATAACCATTCCGACTATGGCCACCCCACGTTAAACTTCATGCCGTGCCCTAGCAGAGTGCTTGCCTTCTCGACCTACCTCAAAGGTGTTCTTGGTCATGCCCGAGAGGCCGTAATAGGATGTGCCCGTGGCGATGGCGCACACGCACAGCTCCCCGATCTCGTCTGTCCTGCACAGCTGCGGGACCCCGTCCGGCTTCACGGAGCATGTGATAGCTGAACACAGAGCCAGAGGTGTGTGGGGGGAGAATGAATGGACACAGATGAGATACACGCAAGCAGAAACGACTATAGTGAGACAGGGAGGTGGCAGTCAGGCAGCCCTTTTCCCCAAAGTGAGTCACGATTTTCACGTGACTCACTTGTCACATGTTGCAACAGAACATCAGATTTCATGGTTGAGATGTCAGTGGATAATTCCAGTTCCTTTAGTTTCGATGTGTGAATCATAATTAAAGACAGGAGCCCTTTCTGCCACTCAGACAAAGCCTAAGGGTCACTGGCCATGCCTCCAGCAAAATGCACGTGGCCTCTGGGACACAACCCAAGTGGCGCAAAATGCTGCCCTCCGGTCTCCCAGTGTTTCCGGGTGCAGGGCCCCGGGGCCTGTGGAGATAGCGGCCTTCACCCCAGGTCCCACCACCACACTTGGCCCTTCGGAGGGTGCTGAAAGTTTTCCCGTGTTTCTCAATGATGTTTTTATGTTATGTTATGCATGGCCTCCATGACTGGTACGCACAAGGCACCACTGTGACAAACGTGCCTGTGTCCAGCCACTGCAGCCCGTGGTCTGGCCAGTGAGGTGGGGTACAGCAGTGACGGCTACACTGACTGGGAAGGGCCTGACCTCTGCTCACCTGGGTTGGGGCTGAGATGACAGAAGTGGTGAGTCTAGGAAACAGCTACCAAAACACAGGAGATGCCTGCTGCACTCAGGGAGAGGAAAGCTCAAACCAACATGACCCCAGAGACCTCTCACCCTTCAAACAGAAAGCAAACCGTCTGACGGCACACAGCAGGGGCTGGGAGGGGCGTCCCCACCTGTGATAGGAACATCACTCACACGGTTTTCCCAAAGGACACGCAGGATTACCAGTTACGGGGGCATCTGCCCTAGACACAAATCCCACTTCTAGAACTTTCTCCATTTGACTATCCTCAACAGCCGTGCAGACGAAGTGCAGACATGTCATGCACAGCCTCACACAATGGTTGCATCGGACAACGCTGACCCGGGGAGCAGACCGGACAGACTGCACGCAGGCCAACATCGGGGACGGCCCGCCTGGGGGGGGACGGCTCTCCATGCACTGATAAACAAGCCTTGAGCTACGGGACAAGGACACGGCGGGCCCCACGCTGCGTGGCAACGAAAGCAGGGGAAACAAACAGTGCTAATCTCACTGAAACAAAACGAGGACAGTGGAGACATGAGTGCGTGCACCTGTCAGTGCGTGTGCGTGCCAGTACGTGTGTGTGTGCGTCTGCAGCCCCACAGTATTCCTGAAAGGAGATGCTGGCACCTCTGGTGTCAGGAAGGAGGTTTTCACTGCACAGCCTGAACGTTCTGAGGCTGGAACCACGAATCTCTAATATTTGCAAAGTAAATTTTTAAAGAAAGGGCAGCTAGGAGGCAGGAGCCCTGGCAAAGGCTGGATGCGCACAGTGGCCTGAGATGCAGCATGTGGAAGGGCGAGGGTGTGCCATCTGTGTGACGCCAGGGCACACACAGAAAGGAGCTGGAGGGGCGGAGGCGCAGGGAATGCCAGGCCTCCTGCCTCCTAGCCGCTCTGGCTTCGTCGCATTTGCTCACAGGGTCAGTGGACAGGTGAGGTGACATCCAGGAAGCCGGGGCCAGATCACGTTCTGTGCAGAGGGCCTTGGGGATGCATAGGGAGGGACCCAGTGTGCAAGGTGAAAGATGCCCTTCCTAGGCAGCCTGAATGTTTGGGTTTTCTGCCATCAGGGTGTGGCATTACCCCAAACCGCTAAAGCCTGAGCACTGAATGAGACTGAAGTTAAGTTTGGGTCAGGGGACCTCTGGTCAGCAGCCAGCCCACACTCACCTCCAGGCATCACGAGGCCGACGTCCTGCACAGTGAGCACAGACAGCTTTTCCTCCGAGTCCACCCGGATGACCCCATAAGTCAGCCCATGCATGGAGAGGACACCCCGGCCGGGGGGCTGGTTGCTGTCATCTGTGGGCCTGTGGGGGCCATTCCGTGTGAGTGTGCAGGAGCAGGGACGTGTAATAATCACAGATGTCATCCGAGCACCTGTGCGCACCGAGGGCGGTCACCACAGGGTGCTCAGAGCACACCTGGTGGCCACGTGCCCTGATGCTTAGCTCGCCAGGGGCCCTGTGTCCTCTGTTTTGGAGAAGCTAGTGTCCACCAGCTCAGCCCCAGGGTTCCCGATGTTTAAAAGCCCCCCAGGGGCACTGCACGGCCTGCCCCGCCGCACATGTGCCCACCACGGACAGCCACCACGGCCTCTCTGCAGAGCTGCTCTCCAGCCCTGGAAATGGCTAAAGGGAGAAGAATGTGCTGAGAACACACGACAGCAGGGAGCAGAAATGATGGATTCTGCTCATCCAGCGTCAGGTTCACACGTGCATGGACCTGCCATGAGGCGGACACTACTCCACCCTAGATAACAGATGCTCAGGGAAACTGCGTGGACAAGAGTCAGGAGGACATGGTGGTCGTAGCGTGGAGTGGGGTGGGTAAGGCGGTTTCGGGTCTGTCTCTCCCAACCCCGCACTCCTGGTGCCGTCCCACCCACCCGGCGCTTCTCCAGCGAGCAAGTCCGGACTTGGGGAGAACCCATCGGTGTTCTAGCCCACCCCTCCCCCGCCACTGAGGCTGCCACCATGAGTCCCGCCCCCGTGGCTGCCCAGCCACCGCCGCCTGCGTTCCTGCTGCTCTACCTCCGGATGGCAACTGTGAGCGCCTCCGGCGAGCTGGCACAGGGGCAGATGACCTCTTGGCGCAGGCCTTTACTTTGGAAGACGTTGAGAAATGCATCGCAGGAAGAGATAGACCCTGGAAAGAGGGGGTTGGGAATCAGGCAGGGGACTGGGGAACACGTCCTGTAACAGACGTGCCCGCGGGTGGGGGTCCAGGCACCCGCAAGGTGAGGCGGCGTGGAGAGCTCTGGACGCAGCTGATCTCGTTCAGCACAGTGAGAGGCAGTGTCCCAGACCCCTGGGCCCGAGCATCTGACACCACTCTGTCTCAGCAAGGCCTGTCTGCAGACAGCGGGCTTGCGCAGTGGTACTGACGAGTGCTCACCCGCCTGCAGCACACAGGTTCCAAAAGGCAGGTAACCCCAACCTTGACTGGGTGGGGAGACTCTGCAGCAACTCGAACGCGAGCTCAGGCACAGCTCCCCAGGACCTATCCTAATCCAAGCTGACCTTGTGTCCTTTAAGACATGTTGCTCTGTACAGTTATGAGTAAAACAGCTCACAATTTAAGGAGTTATTCTGTAAATGGAAGATCTTTTATGAAAGTAATGGTAATTATCTGTATCAGTTGATAAGGAAACATCTATAGCTTTAATTTACACATATACACATCATGCAGTTTACACATGTGGTCTAACATTCGTTCTTTCCCTTTACTTCTGCTTTATATGTTCCTCTGATAAAAAAGAAAAAAGGAAAAAAAAACAAGCACACTGGTTTTTGTTTCAAGGGACTGACTGAAATGTTTCTCAAGATATATTAACAGTCTTCTGTGGGGATGCTAATTGACTTTACCTGGGCAATTTTCCTATAAGATTTGGTAATGAAATTCCACTAAAAATGACAAATTAATTTCCTGATCAATAAAACTACTATCGATCATAAAACAATAGCTAATATTTCTCAAGACTTTTTTTACATCTGAAGCTATGTGCGTAGGGACTGGATTTTGCAGCTAAAGAGGGAAAAGGATTCAGAGTTAAGTGACGTCCCCTAGCAAGTCAGGATGCAGAGGAGCAGCACGCGGCCCCCAGGGGTCTGCAGGGCCCTGGCCCCCGCTGCCAGGCCATGTACCCAGCCAGGGATTACTCCCCTTTGGCTGTTATTCTGTGACAACTTCTCAACTGAGAAGACGAGAATGAGAAGCCGAGGTGCAGAGTGCACCCTGGAGACTGAGGCCCGCTGCCTGTGTCCTCACGGAGGCGGCAGCTGTCACTTACAAGGGTTGGCGCCATCGGCCACGATCAGCATCCGCAGAGAGGAGAGGTTGATGTCCCTCTGATCCCTGTGTGCCACCAGTGCCCAGTGCATGTCCCTAGACTTGACACAGGCCACTTTTGCTGAAAGAGGAGCAGAGGGGGGTTACCGTGTGTCATCAGTCCATGTGACACTAGAGAGGGCCTCATGGTGGGGGACTGTAGGCACCCCAGGACGCACCTTTGTACTGGCAGACCTTCTGAATCCAGGATAGTGGGTTCACCTTCATCAGGGCATATGGGATGCTAATCACATGCATCATGTTCATGACACTCTGAAATCGAGGACACGCACAGGGGTGACACAGGAGAGGTCTATGCGGGGACACAACTGGGTGCGCTCGCCAACCGCCAGGGGCGCTCAGCGCCATGCAGGTGGGCAGCTGGTCCCAGTGCATCACAGAACAATCCAGAAGCATCGTTTGGAAGGTAACCCCAGCCCTCGTGGCTCCTGCTCCCAACCCTTTCCTATGGATGGTGCTCGCTCAGTCTGAACAGTTGGCCAGGTGGGGCGCGCTCACCGTCAGGATTCCGTGCCAGAGCCCAACGTCCTTCTTGAAATCCAACACATTCACAATCGTTTCAGCTGTAGGAGTGAAAAAGGAGAGGTCTTCACTTACGAAGGAGGCACAGAACAAAAGGCAAAGGAAGTCCGCGTCACGTTGGGTCGTGAGAGGTCACAGAAAACACCATTCCACTGTGTCTTTGCGGAAACCCTGCAGCTTCCAAACCCCAGTGGAAGCGCTGGCGAGCCTGGGTGTGTCCGGGATGAAGGTTGGTTCCAACATATTCGCTGACAGCAACGCCTCTTCATACCGCCACGTGGGTCGTGACTCCTCATTTTACATATTTCCCCTCCCTGCCTTTCTCTTTTATAAAGGTTGTTTTCATTTCCATCATGTGCTCTCCCAGGAAATGTGGGGGAGGAGGTGCTACCTGGCAAACACCCTCTGCTGCACCAGAGAAGTCTCAATGGGGCTGGGGTAACAGAGGCGTTGAGAGCTTTGGGGGGCGTTCTAGGGGTGACTCTTAAAAGGTGGGGGCAGGAGAAGAAAACTAAGATCATACGGTTAAAACAATGAGTACAATGAGATGTGGAAGCCAAGCTGGAGAGCTGGCTGCCACTGACACCACGAACAAGGCCTCTGAAGTCACATCTGTCAGCTGGCCTAGGCAGGCAGCCCGGCTTTCACACGCCTGCACAGCACTGCCTGTTGCTGAGCCCCAGACCTTTCCCAGGGCCTCGTCTCCCACCCTTGCTCGTTCATCCTCACCATGCCCACCAGAGTTCCAGCAGGTATACCAACCCCCGTTCATAGAAAGGACGGCAGAGGTGCTTTTGAAATGAGCCAGCTCAAGGGAGACAGCCTAGAGATCCCACACCACGCAAGTATTACATTGAGAAATAAGAAGCCAAGATATATATGTTCCCTCTCTGACCCCCGAGAGATGGGCTTGCACTGTCAAGAAATCAGGGCAAGGAAATGGGCCATGAGCTATCAGAAATGTTCACATGAGAACTAAAAACACTGACAAAAAGGGTGACAACCTGCAGGGCAACGTGTCTCTGCGGGGGAACTATGTAGAAGGCTTGTCAGGGACCCAACACCTCACGGGACAAGAGAACTGCTTTTAAAGGGGAGACTGCCAGAAGAGTGGGGGGTGGGTAGAAAGAGGAGGATTTTACCCAGCAGCATGGTGAGATGCCACCAGCCTCCCCGGGTGCCAGCCCCATGAATGCCTGTGATGTCCCAATGAAGGAACCTGGTCACCTTAGCTCCTGGCCTCTAGGACTACACCGTTTGGGGAAGAAAGCACAGCATGAAATCCACTGGCTCCCAACAGTGTGGCCCACCTGGGTGCTCACAGGCCCACCCCAGAACCTAGCAGTCCAGGGCTTTTCTAAAGTCCCGAGAGATTGTGTGTGGGCCCGGAGGTGAGCACAACGGCGCTAACGGTGCGTTATGACGTGAGCCAGCCCTCACGTGTGGGGGCGCTGACCTCCACAGCAACTGAATTTGGGGACAGAACCTTTAGGGAGATGCCGGAGGTTAAATGAGGCCATGGGCTGGGGCCTGAGCCAAAGGACCCAAGTCCTTATGGGAAGAGGGACAGACACCATGCCTCCCCACATGCACAGAGGACTCGGCAGGAAGATGCTACCTGTGAGCAGGACGTGCTCACCACCAGGAACCAGCCCTGCCAGAGCCTCCTCTCAGGCTCTTGGCCCCCAGTGAGAAACACCTGCTTTCCAGCCCCTACCCTGCAGCGTTTGTCATGGCGGACACAGCAACTGAGACACTAAACGACACGAGCCAACCTTCTGCTATGCTGGGCACAAACTTTACAGGACGTTCAGCACGGATAATGCAGTCCCCTACCAGCCAACAAACACATCACAGGCTGAGGTCTGGAGTCAGGTCCCGCCCATACCTTCTGTGTAGCCGCAGGCCTGTGTGAGTGCCTGGCAGTGGGTCAGCAGTGCAATCCTCGTCACAGTCACCCCAAGCACACTTCCATCCTTGCATGTCTTATACTGAAACGAGATGACACGGCGGTGACAGTGGTGTGGGAGGATGAGGGCATGGCACGTCCACCAGCTCCCCGGGAATGGAGGGGCCGCGTCACTGCCAGGAACGTGGGCCCCAGCAACTGACCTCAATGTACGCCGTGTCATTATTGGCGTCTTTGATGTGGGGGAACCAGTCCCGAGGCGGTTTGGAGAGGTGTTTTGACTCCGTGACAAACCATAGCAGCTTTGGCCAACCTTGGAGAGAGGACAAGTCCCTGCTAGGCGAGCACTTCCTGAACAACAACATTCACAGGTGGAACCCTGCTGGGATGCCACAGCAGCCCCACGAGCGGCTGGCAGTTCAGTCACGCCAGGCCATGTAGGCTGTTGGGACGGGATGTGTTACAGGACCTTCCCGTGCAGAAAGTGCACCCGGGACAGACTGGCGCATGCATGTCCCCAGGCCAGAGCCTGCCCGTGGCACGGAGGTGACATACCCTTGAACTGTGGGATCTCCCCCGTCGGGCTCTTGGGCAGTCCTTTGTGGCAGGCGTCGCTCGTCAAGGCCACAGTGACCCCACAGCTGCCGAGCAGGAACCCAATCTGCTGGCTTCCTGCATCCTGGAGGGGTCGACCAGAGAGAGGGGCATGAGGCCAAGAAGACGGCTACTCCCTGGCCTCACCCTGGACACTGGGATGCAGCGGGCCCCCCGTGTGACCTCAGTCTGGACGCGAGCTGGGTGAGCAGCAGGGTTGGAGCCCAGGCTGCTGCTGGCCAGCCAAGTGACCCGTGTAGACGGCACCCTGTGTGGCTGCAGCCTGTCTGCAGGGGGCTAAAAGGCAGAATCTCTCAGGGCCGCAGTGAGGGCGG
The DNA here is from genome assembly GCA_030015415.1 of Cynopterus sphinx. Taxonomy (NCBI): domain Eukaryota; kingdom Metazoa; phylum Chordata; class Mammalia; order Chiroptera; family Pteropodidae; genus Cynopterus; species Cynopterus sphinx. The sequence goes on from CM057383.1 coordinate 67,312,983, forward strand.
CCGGGGAGTGCACATCGCGGTCAGCGTGGGGCTGGTGCTTGGCACATCCCGCACAGCCCCTCCTGCCCCATGGACTGTGGCTGGAGGACACAAGGATGAAGGACAATGGGTCCCAGAGAGCCAGGGACTCCCAAATGCCTGCTTCTCAACTCAGAGCTCAGGCTCTGGTCCCTGACCAACGAGACAGAGACCTGGTCACCTTCCCTCGCCCTTGAGCACGTCCTGTCTCCCAAAATAGAGACCACAGCAGTGTGACATCAACTCTGGTGACACCGAGTTGTGGGAGCCTCTGAACGATGGCCCCGACTGAAGAATGTGGTGTTTGAGCAGGCGCGATTGGTGGGGCAGCCACGGCAACCACCAGCCCTGCCACCTTCCAGTGTCCAGTGGCCCCACTGGAAGAACGATGGCAGGAAATTAGGTCAGTTCACTCTCCTTAATCCCACCAGCCACACAGGCTGTGACTCACCACCTGAAGGAGCTGGCGTCCTAGACACGTCATGAAGCAGTTTACCTGTCACCTCCCAGCACCTCCACCTGGCTCTGCCTGAACCCACCGATGGCCCCAGCACCCAGCTGCCTGTCGCTCTGCCTGTTTCACATCACTAAAAGTGAGGTGATGTGGTGTTTTCACCCGGGTTAAATCGGCAGCATTTGCCTCTTAAAACTGCAGTCCCTCAGCGACCAATTCCTCCTTATTGCAGACTTAACCCCAGCAAAAACCCTGTCTCTATGAGATGTGCTGACACCCTCCGGCACCCATGGTCGGGGACAGCCCTGTTTGGCTGTCACAGTGCTTTTCCTTCAGGCAGTGCCTTTTCAAGTCCAATTCTAATTGGTCACTTTAATGAGAGTGTGGCTATCACATCATCCGTCCCATGACCATGGGGTGACCGGGGAGGCCTGTCCTCAGTCAGGCTCAGCAGGAGGGCGCTTCTTGGGCACATGTTTGCCAGAGTGTCCACAGCAGGGTGGCTCAGGGGAGGGCACTACGGTAACTGCCTAGACCAGCCCAGCCTTGGTGGCCACACTCAGGGGACGTGCTTTCACTCTGGCCCTCCCAGGGGATGCCTGCTGTCCCCTGAACCATGCCTTTCTACTGCCAGCGCATGATGCGCTTTCTAAAGTGATAAACTCAGAGATGAAGAGACACCACATGCAGATGGAGGCACCAGGATGACGTGGCAGGAGAGTGGCTGGGAACAGGCGCAAGAGTTCAAGCCTCCCAGGAGCGAAATACAACACTCGCTTCGTGGGCAGACCACTTGGTCCAACATGTCACCAACGCACGGATGCTCTGCTAGAGATGCAGCTCCTGCCCAGGCCCGGGGCTGAGCTGAGCTGTGTGTGCAGTTACTGTCCCCTTCACTGTGACAACCGCTGAAAGTCTGACCCCTCAGACACAAAGAAGACCTATGCCTCCCAGTCCACGTCCTGCTGACGTGGAACACCACTTTCAAGATGGCTGTGTACACAGTCCACCCTCATGGTAGAACATTCCAGCACCGCGAGCCTGCTATCATCAACAAGCTTTAACGAAATGACGCTCTCTTTACCTTTCTTGTGAGTGGAACTTCTATGGGCACGGGAACGACCTCGGCCAGCAAACAGCCGTAGAAGGCCACCATGGATGCAGCGGGGTCATTGTTGGGAAACACCAGTGCCACCTGAGGGGCAGAGCGGAGGGGTTTCTGTGAACACTGAGCTCAGCTCTTAAAACACCAGGAAACGTGCTGACCAGTTCAGCAGGGTCACTTGCCCAGAGGAGGGATGCTGGGACACGTCAGGCACCCTGCTCACAGCGTATGCCAGAGATGCGTTTGAACATGTGGTGCAGGCTCCTATGATCCATGTGGAAGGCAACATCCCACCAACAGTCCCCAGAACTGGGCAGGGTACAACTACCCTCATTCTTTGCATCTTATCTTCCACATGTCCACATTTTCATGCAGAGAAATTGGTGTACACCGCTCTCACTGGGCTCATAAACATGTCCTCGTGTTTCTGCAGAGTCGTCACAATCATGACGAGATGCTGCACGCTGCCTCCCTGGGTGCTGGGCTGGCCACTGGACCCGCTCAGGTCTACTATGTCTGTCTTTGCGTCAGTGTCACAGTTTTGATTATTATAGGTTTCTAGTAAAGTTTTATGATGGGATGTATGAGTCCTACAATTGACTTTCAAAGGCTGAAAGTCAAACTCATTCAGTAAAAAATGGGAAAGAATCATAGTCCACCACGGGACCTGGGGCAGTAGAGAGCTTTTAAAAACTTCCCTGCAGCGGGCCCATGCCTCTAGTACTGCCTTGTACGTAAATCACAGCTTACGTTCTCGTTGGCTTAGGGTGCCTGATGACATTTTCATAAAATGCATTGGGAGTCCTTGGGGTGCAGGGAGACTAACCCAGTCTTGGGGTATCTCAGTAACCTAGTGGTTCACAGGAAAAAAGCAAGAAAACTGGGTTCCATGTCCAGCCCCACTCTAAACCCGAAGTAAAGCCTGGATGAGATTATTAACTGCTCTGGGTGTAACGTTAAAATGCAAATAGTACTATTTGTACTCTGTAACTTATCACATCATGGTAAGAACAAAAACCTGCTTTTCTATGAAAGATGGTAGCCTGTATTAAAAAATTTCACACTGGGAAAGGAATGGTTCCAGCAGTTTGGTGCCGAGAATGCTGATCCCACTGACTAATGTAAAAAAAGTTTTATTTTATTTTAGAGTCAAAAGGAAAGTTTATCAGGAAAGGGGTAATACTCCACAGAGTGTGGTCCCCTCTCAGAGGCAGAGAGTGAGGAGGGCAGAGAGAAAGAGAGACAGAGAGAGACAGAATAGTAAAAAAAAAATTTAAACATGATTGCCCTGCCTGCTCAGGTAGACGAAACGAGAATGTTTCAAAGACGATATGTGACAGTGGTTAGAAACAAGGTTTCGGGATTGGACAGAAATGGATATGAGTGCTGGCTATACCACTTTCTCCTTATGTGCCTGCACCTGACATAACACGAATGTCACCTCTCAAGTCCAAGTGTCCTTGTGGATAACATAAGACACACCCTAGTTCAGCTGCCTGAGGTGCTGCGGAGATGAGACAACTTACTGTGTGACTGCTCTGAGCAAGTGTGAGGCGAGGAGGATTTAGCAGTGTTAGTATTAGGAGACGCTGAACTTTGGAACTTTACATCAGGAGGTCTCTTTCCCACATAAGACGGTATGTTTTGCAGACGCAATACATTAAATGGCACCTACCCGATCTCCAGGGCGCACCATTGGTTCCTGCTTTGTGCCTAGTTTATGCAGAATGTTGTAAGCAACCTTCATACTTCTTGTCCACAGTTTACCTGTCAATATCAATTACATAGACACACGTAAGCTGAAAGCAGATATATGCATGCCTTAAACTATACAGAGTACGTTATTTTTTTCATTTTAAGCCTTCAAATTGTACTGATTCCTGGATCAAGATGAGCAATAAATGCCAGCAATTCTGACTCAGGATGCAAGCAGCCTGGACACCCACAGGCGGCACTGATACAAATAAGCTTAGTGGGCGAAGCACAGAGAGAACTTTAATTACCACAGAAGTTGTGAGAGAAAATTTCTAAGGAGTAAAGTAGGGCAAAGACCATGGCCATGGTGCATTACTGCTAGTTTATGTTGTGCAAAGTGACACGTATTTCCTCTGATGAACTCTACTGAACAAAGAATTAACACCAATCCTTCTGAAAATCTTTAAAAAAAGAAGCGGAGGGAGCACTTAAACTCATTTTATGAAGCCAGCATTACCCTGACATGAAACCAGACAAGGGCACCATAAGATGATGAAATTATAGACCAATATTCCTAACAACCATAGGAGCAAAAGTCCTCAGCAAAATGTCTGCAAACCAAATGCAGCAATGCATTAAAGAGATCATACATCATGGCCAAGTGAGATTTGTTTCAGGGATGCAAGGAGGGTTCCATACATGTAAATCAATGTGATTCATCACATTCACAAAATAAGGGATAAACGTCACACGAGCATCCTGACAGACGCAGAAGCATCTGACAAAATCCAACATCCATTCCTGATAAAATCTCTCGACAGAGTGGGATACGGGGAACGTACCTTAACATAATAAAGGCCATGCATGACAAGCCCACAGCTAACATCATACTCAACGGTGATAAAAAAAAAAAAAAGGGTTTTTCTGTAAAGTCAAGTATGAGACAAGGATGCCCAGTCCAGCTGTTTTTATTCAACTTAGTCTTAGAAGTCCTAGCCAAACCAATTAAGACCAAAAAAAGGCATCCAAACTGCAAAGAAGTAAAACTCCCTATTTGCAGACGACATGACTGAACTGTTAGAATAGGTGAATTCAGTAAAAGCTGCAGGATACAAATCAACATTCAGAAACTGGTCGCACTGCCATACTCTGATAATGAACGATCAGAAAGAGAAATTAAGAAAACAGTCCCTTGGCTACTTCACTGAACAAAATAAAACACGTGGGAATTGTGTTTAGTTTGTCTTTAACACGGAAACCGTCGTGAGCGCTTGAGCAGCACGTCACCAACAGCATGCAAGCCCGAAGAGACACAGAAAGGCTGCCTGATGCTTGTCCAGCTCGAGCACCTAAGTCCTTTAAAATGTATCGGGCAAAAAGAGCCAAGTCATAAATCAGAGAGAGAGAGAGAGAGAGAGAGAGAGAGAGAGAGAGAGAGAGAGAGAGAGATGAGCATTTGCCTGGTAGAAAAAGAGGCCGCAGCAGAGCAAAACGATTAAAAGTATATAGCACCACGGTTCTCTGTGGTAGGCTTTCTGTTTATATTGGTTAACGGAAAGCTTACAATTCTTTAACATCAGTTTGTTCACAATGTTCATTCACTGTGTTTCTCAGCAAGGGCTCTGCTACCCGAAGATTTTGCGGGAGCCACGTTTCGGGGCTGGATGTGAACTGTCACACTGAACAGCCTGGCCCCTTGATCATGCCAAGTTGCTGGTATTAGAACAATTCTTATTTGGTGAAATTTTCTCTTTTCAGCAACATCTGACCATTCAAAATTCATTGAACGTTCCTATGTAGCAAGCAGTTTCCTGAAGTTTCCTCATCGGCTGAGACCTTCGCTTTGCGTCCTGATAAACTGTCATCTTATGTTTGGGAACGCGCTGGTTCCCTCTAGCCCTTTAACCAAGTAAAAACCCAAACGGACCCACAGCACATACCTTGTACAGATGACTAAAACACAACAAAATACAGATGACTGAAAGGAGATGCAATGCCCTGGTACGAACACGTGGGTCCAAACTTCAAAGACAGTACCATGTGTCTCTGGCTCCCTACACCCACCTCAGGGGAGTCAGCACCCTCTGCTCCCCATCACCCCAGGGCAAGCTGTGCGTCCTGTGTGCTCGCCAGCCCCGAGCCCTGCCCCACTCATCTCCCATCTTATCTGGTGCCAAAGGTTGGTGTGCATCAAACCCGTTTAAACGGCGCCCATGGCCGACAGACACGTGCCATGCTATGTGCACACAGGTGAGGCCCTCCCTGCATGCAGGCGAGTGAGCGTGCAGAGCCACTGAGAAATGGCCGTTCACTAGCACAGCCAGCTCCACAGCTGAGTCTGGCAGGAGATGAGGCTCCCATAGGACAACTATCTTTGTGATGGAACAAAACCCATTTCTAAGAGTGTCATTTTTTAAAAAATCAAACTTATGCCTCATCGTGGGTGAAATACTCTTTACCTATTAGGATCACCCAAGGAAGCCATGAAAACAAGAAAGTAATGAATTGTGCATCTCTACCCCATCCCACTGCTGTCCACGAGATACCCAGTGGCTGAGCCGACGGCAGAGCCTCTGGGCCGCACACTGCAGGGGACTGGACTCCACATTAATTCATGCAACATTTGAGCACTGACCTCGACTGCTAATGTAAAAATCTATTTTCTTCCTACCTACACTTGGAAGAGTGTTATTGTCATAAAAACAAAACTCAAATTAAAAAAAAAAAAGGTAATCTACCTTCTGTGATGGTGAGCTGGTTCCTCTGCAAAGCTGCAGTGGACTGTGTGAAAAGGACCTGCCACTCTGCCTTCCCATGGCCTGATCCACAGAACACGGAATGGGCCCCTCTGGTACAGTTACTATTCCTGAGAACTTGGACTGTGTCAGTCGTATGGGAAGAAGAATTTTAGAAAGCTTCTTTCTCTCGTTTTCTGATAAAGCACTTTGGAGATGGATTTCATTTCTTCTGAATGACATGTGTCACAGTTAGCTACATGTTCTTCAACTATCAACCCTTCCCAGAAGCGCTGATTTTGAGAATAGCACATCTACGACCCAGGAAGTAAACTCCAACCTCTTGGAGGAGTCACACTAAGGAATTTTTGGAATCCATTTCTGAATTTTACTCAAAAAAAAAAAAAATTAATAATAACCTTTCTTATTCAAACCAAATAATTTTCCTAAACTATTTCCTTTCAGAGTCCACCTATTTCTGGACCGGAAGCATAAGGCCACAGAGGTGCCCGTTAGCCACCCAGAGGCAGGTGTGGGCACACGCAAACAGGCAGGCGGGCCTGAAGGGTTACCGTAAGTGAGGATGTACAGGGGCTTCCCGTTCGTGTCCATCGTGGTCAAGCACGGGGCCTTTGGTGAGATGGTCCCCCATCGCTGCAGCGCGGCTTCTAAAGATGGGGGCCAGTTCGTAACTACACCCAGCTGCTCCCCGCGCATGGCCAACATCTGCGCTCCCTCCGGCTTGGGCTGGTTCGGATCTGGTTGCTGGACTAAATACAAGTGAACACGAGACGTTTTCAAGAAAAATACATCCACATTAGCATGATCACGTTTTTCCTCTTAAAGAAACTAGAATTACACTTAAAGCAGCATACGTTTATCACTGCATGGAAAACACACATACTTTTCTAGAACGATGGATGCAACAGGGCATTAAATTCTGATGACTTCCCAGGCAACATAGGGTGAGGTCCTTGGGGAGACCAGAGCGCATTTACAAATGAAAGGCAGGTAGAAGTGTCCACCCGAACGTGCCCGGAGTCCAGAACTGCAGCACTCAGGTTTGAAATGTCACTGATGGCACACACGAGCAATCCTGGCCTCCAGAAAACTCAGACCTTGCCAAATTATATTGTATCCTTAACTAATGAGATGTAAATTTTATTTACTAGAACTGCTATGAGTAACGAGCACAGGTCATCTTTTCTCGAGTGAAACACAAATACGTGACTCAAAATACAATACAATTTGCCCAACTCTTTAGATAGGTGAGAAACCAAGATTTTTCTCTCTCCTTGAAATGGTTTCTCTCTCACAGTATGAGACTGGCAACTGCCTTCCGCCTGCTGCCCAGAAAGTCAGCACGTCCTACTTTGGTATAAAGAACAACACAAGAGTCTGCATTTGGTGGAATAAGAGTATTTTGTTTTGATGTCAGGAGTCTGTGCTGAGAGGCTTGCGCACATGCAGGGGTTAAGACAGCAGCTCCCAGATTTTCAAAGCGTGGTGGCTGAATGCAAACGCTGTGTGCTTGCTGCGTTCCTCCTAAGCTTGCGCAACGGAAGCCGTGTCATTGTCAGAAAGGTTTCCTGTGACCTACTTGAGCTTCCGAGACCTGAGAGAGGCCTTGGAGAGTGCCTGGCCCCTGAGACAGAGCTGCAGGAACAGTGCCTACAGTTTCTGGAGGAGAGTCCCATCTTGTGGTGAATGCCAAGTTTACTGTTTGTAAAAAATAAAGTGGCCTGGGCACCAAGGACACCATCATATTTACGGGCCTGCAGGCCCGCAAGCCTAAGCGGTACAGGGGAGCTCTCACCTTCTAACAGCTCCTCAAAGTCATCGACAAAGAACTCCCGTAATGGTGGTCGCTTAGGTCGCTTGAGGGTGTTGACCAGCTGCTGAATTTTCGCCGACACCCGGCTGCTTACGGGTACTCCTGAAAGACAGAACCACGGGCAGGACCGACTTCAGCATGTGCATCTGAACAGGCACCACTGGGACTGGCCACAACACTCGCGCACAGCCCTGTCATAGTGCCAAGAGGCACAAGGGTGGCCTTGAGATATATGTCCCTAAAAGTCTCAGCAAGGGTGTTGAGTAGAGTAAGGGTGGCCTGCTGGTTGGTGGTCCCAGTGCAGTGACCCCGCTGGGACGCCAAGCGAGGACAATGATGCAGCAACCACCTATGGGTCATCCTGTCCTGGTGATGTTGGGAGGCTCTCTGGGTCCCACCTCCATGTCCCACAACAGGGTGTCACCTTCTTACTCCCCTGTCTCAGTTCCCCCTCTCAGCAGGGGCCAGAGAGCTAACAAGCAGAGTGACCCCCAAGGCTCCGCCTCTCCTGAGACCACTGGCACTGGGCCTCAAGCAGACAACAAGGCATCCCACTGGCAACAAGAGCCCTGCAGTGACAACATTAACCCCGCCCCGCCCCCCCACAGAAGCTGGGGACCAGGTCTCACGGGCACGGTAGCAGGCCTGTACACGAGGTGACCACTGGGTCCCTCTGCATGTCTCAGGTCCACTCTCCTGATGGAACATTCGAGTAATGCGTTCTACAAGCACAGCAGTTGAAGTCTCCAAAACTTTTTCAGAACACTAGGATGTATTTATCCACGTGTATTGAAAACAAACCGTGGTATACTTTTTATGACGGATGTCACGTTTTGAAAACTGAATAAGTGAAACGATCATTTAAAAAGAAGTTTAAAAATTTTTAAATAACCCAAATTAATGAAAAAAAGGATTTCCAAGGTGCCAACATCATTGCTGGGTCAAACGCACCCACCACAGGCAGGTTTCGCACCCACTGACAGGTGCTCAGAACCCTGGGCCTGGTGGCATGGGCCGGGGCCTGCACAGGGCCACATGTCTGAGAGGCACGGCCCGAGGGGCCTCTTGGTGAGGACCAGGCAGGGACCTCCCTCTCCATGTGGCATCAAAGAAACAGCTCAGGTTTTGAAATAAATACGACAGAACTGAAGAAAACTTCCTGTCAAATAGAAAACATTTTAATAGTCTTAAAATTCTCTATGGGCACCTTCAAAAATGAGACAAATTATTTTATAATTTTGAAAATACATAAAAGCACACAACCCAGAATTCTCAGCACCTAAACACATTTTCCCAGTAAAGAGTCAGACTGACTCGTTTTGGATGGATCAAAGACCATCTGGCAAGGCCACTCTCTCCCCACTCCCAGGACCTGCCCAGATGTGTGGGGTAGGGGGTGGGAGTGGGCAGGGTATGGGGAGGGCAGAGTGTCTGCTTCTTAGCAAGGGTCCGGTAAAGTCTGATACTTGAGTTCCCCACACGCTGAGAAACACTGGGCTGAACATGGCATTTGGGTGGGTCATGGGGACAACTTGTGGGTGTACCTGCAAGTGGATGAGGGTGACAGACTTCAGAAGCAAGGTTATTACAACTGTGATGACCAGAATGGCCATCATAACCAATTAACACACAGAGGATCTGGCAGAGAACTAAAGCGAACGTTGACTCAAAAGCATTCCAGGGGAGCCAATCACATTGGAAGCTGGAGTGACTTCAGATGTGCCAACCACAGTGACAGTGATGGTGACAGAGAGCTCTGGGCACCATGGAGAGGCACACTCGCTGCCCATTGGAGTTGGGTCCAGGCCCTGTCATCGGGGTCTAGTCTGCCACTTCAGATTGGGTAATAGAAAGGCCATCATCATCAGAACACACAATTAAAGGTGTGAGGAACAAAGGAGAACCCTTACTGCTGTGTTCTATCAAATTGCTAATACTTTTTTCAATATGGAGGAAAAAACGACCCTTTCTTTCAAAGTCTAAAGCACCACCTGGGCCCATGTCTGTGAATGAATTAGTTTAAAGTTAACCTCGCCTAGCCCTTCCATGTAAACATTCAGGCTCTAAACACTTACCCAGCCATTTGTTAACTGCTGAACCTATGCTATTCGTTAGCAACAAGACAAGAATCTTATAAAATTTCCTCTTCTCCTCATGACCAAATTCCCACAGCATTGTCATTTTTCCCACAAGGAATAACTCTCAGCCAGCTGGAAGACTGCGTTCCTGCGACTACGCCCCTCTCTGAGGGAGGTCCCCAAAGGCCCTGCTGGATCAGATGGAGCAGACTCGGGAGTGACTGTGTATCTAGAGGAAACACCCAGGCGTGGGCCCGGAAGGGCAGGTGAGGGAAACTAGTCCACGAGGAGGAGGAACCGGACAGACGTACCATCGCCGGTCTCCATGAGCTCGGCGTTGCCATACTTCGGGGCTGTCCGCGACGTCGTGGAGCCTTGTGGCCTTTCTACCTGTATGGAGTGTTCTGAGGTGTACGTGGTTACGTCGGGAGGTGCAGAGTGATTTTCTGAAACGAAGCAAAACACAAGTTCTCTGATTATCACGACAAAGCTATTCTGAAGGCTGAGGAAGGAAAGGGGTTTCAAAACATGCCACACCCTAAGAAGAGACCATGACTGAGTCAAAGGAACAAAGTTAAGTGACACTCCAGATATGACATTGTAACGGGAGCCCCACTGACGAAGTCACCATAGCATCTTAACTAAAATAACGTTTCAAGCAGTCAGTGGAAGACGAGGTTATGTGTCTGCTCCTAAGGGTAACTTTCTCGTCTGTCGTGAGAGCTCCCACTTCAGGGGCAAGACCTGGGTGTGACACTAGCTCTGCAGGCCTTGCGGGAACTTGGGCAGCACCCTGTCTGGCATGGGTGTCCTCACCCAGCAGCTGCGATGGTGATGGTGCCCTCCTGCCGGGGCGTGGCAACGACACACGTGACGTCATCAGGACATGCATGCCTTGGTAGAGGGTGAGCTCTCCAGAAACCCCAGCTGTGTGTTTCCGCATGGACGCGGCTCACGACCCTGCGCTCACTGCCACTTTCCCCAATGGGGGCGCCCAGAACCCAGAGGGTTCAGCAGGGAGGGCACGGTCCCACTAAAACGTGTGTTTGCCACACTCTACTCTGATTCGCTGTGCTAAAGTGTGGCTGCAGGCCCCTCAGTGGTGCCAGACAGCCACCTGTCCCCAGGCTGGGTGGTAGGAACATGCCGTGTGTCTGCCGTGAAGTTGGGAAAAAGAGTGATCCGATACATCTGGTGATTAAAAAATAGAAACAACAACAGCTGGGCGACTTTGACATGCTTTCCAAATCCACTCAGGTGTCACTTCCCCTCCCACTCCCTTTCCAACGCACGTGCTGCACCCACGGGACCACCAACCCCGCGGTGTGTCTGCCAGGGAGGCGGAGACCATGCTGACACCACAGGGACGTGCTGTGCCCTGTTATTCTGACGTAGTCAGGACTCCCCTGTCTAACCGGTCACCTATCTTGGGAAGGACTTAAAGGCTCCCTGCACAGAACCCATGCTCAGGAGTCGCTTGGGAGAGGAAGGGCGGGGTCGCTAGGTGCGGGCTCCCCAGGCTGACACGCTCCTCTCCGGGCCAGCAGCGTCGTCTGCATAAGGCAGGAGTTCTGTGAAGGCCACGTGCCCTCCACAGAGCGGGGCTGGGCCTCCTGAGCACAGTGGCCCGCCGCTCCCAGGTCGACGTTCCAGTACTTTCGCATCATGAGACAAGGGGCGGCCGTCCCTGCAGCCACCAGCCAGGTGCCACCTTGCTGTGAGCACTGCCCCAGCGTCATCTGTGACACCCTCCTACGTGCCCTGTATGGGGTGGTTCTGCCTCATCTCCCCGGCTTGGCTTTTGCCCTCAGCAGCCGACGTGGGTTCCCTGAGAGTCTGGAACTCATGGTGGGCGCATGGGAAGACGGGAGGGAGCCACAGGCCAGCTCATTTTCAGGCAGGACGTGCATCACAGAGTGTTAATTCTAACCGCATGAAGCAGGTCCACTTTTTAAGCTGTGGTCACTATTTTCATTTCCAAATAATTTCTAAATGTAGAGAAGAACACTGGAAAACCTAGTTTTCATACAAAGAAAACGATGCGCTCACAGTCCGCTAACTGGTGCGGAGGGCAAGCCACGCGTCCAAAGGAGCCCAGGCCTCCGTGCGCCAAGGATGTGCCACTCCGCTCGGCCGCATCCTGAGAGGCACAGTGGCATCCACGAGGGCACGCGGGATTTCAGATCTGAAGCTGCGGATGCCCCTGAGATGTCAGTGTGACCAGCAGATGTCCCTACCTGTGGACAGCAGCTCCCTGGTCCCCGTCCATAAGCTCAAGTTGGTGGTGGGAAGCTCCGATGGTCACATGCCCACACTGGGGCCGTGACATTGACCTGCCCTTCCTGTGTACAGTGCCACCGCCTTTCCCATGCGTCACAAGCAGTGGACAACAGGGCTGTGAGGAGAGCAAGACGGTGGCATGCCACCCAGGCTCCGCCACCCATTAGGTGGGCGTCCTTTCAAGTCTGAGCCTCACTGCCCACTGTGGCTGAGGGAGCTAAGTGACAACCCGCCCAACATGCACAGTCGTCTGTTCCTGGGTGGAGCTCCAGGAAAGAATCTGTGAGACTCCTGTGCACGAGGGGCCAGCAGCCCGCACTACGTTCCAAGGCACGTGCATTTAAACTTGGAAAAAGCGGAAGTAACCGAGGGTGTCCTGTCACACACATGGGGTGAGGGAGCAGCCGAGAGCATCCCTGCGAAACGGGAGCACAGCAGACAGGGGTGGGGGTGTCTGTGCGTCCCCAAATCATTACTCTGATTCTAAGCATGAAGTCCAAATACATAAAGTTGGATTTGAGAGGTGAACACCCACAGTGTTTTAGGGGAAAAGAGATCATCCTGCTCCAATGGCACCAACAGGGTGATGATAGCGGCAGGGCAGCGTGAATGGGGGGACAGGGTGGGAGTGGGGAGGGGCCTGGGCCTGGAGCAGAGACGGACAGGGGGAGGGCTCGCGGGATGTGAGTAGCTGGACGCCCAGGATGTGGCCGTGACCGGACATGGGGGTGAGCGCCGAGGACGCTGGGGCGCTGCTCCTGCTCCTGAGTGTGGGCCTCGTGGACAAGCGGCCTCAGGGTGTGGGGAGGGCTAGTGGCCGCTACCAGAGGTGACTGGGATGGCAGGCTGGTGAAGGACCTCAAGGTGGGGGAGTGGCCGGTGGGTGAGGGAGCAGCACCCAGTGCCAAGCCTGGTCCTCTAGCCCTTGTGGGGAGAGCTCCTGAGCCTGCTGCCTGGGGGAAGGCCCTGGCTGCATGCACTCCCTGGCAGGGCAGAGTGGTGGTGGGGCAGAGCGACGCCAGCCCCAAGCCATCATGCTGTCCCCGACACACACGTGGCGTTTTAAGACCACAAACGTTTGAGCTGTAAAGGAGCTCTGAGACCTTGGGTGACTGTCCGTGAGTACATCGGGTGACTTATCTGGCAGTGGCCAATGAAGCCCTCAGAGTGTGTTCCCCAGCGAAGCCGACCCGACCCTGGGCTAACGCAACAAGCCCGAGAGACGTGAGTGGGCACCTCCAACACCTCGCCTCGCGCAGGAGCGATGCACGGGATCTGAGCGGCAAGGGTACAAGGCTGACAGCATGCAGCATCCGGCACTCGGGCACGAGCTCCGGAAGGTGCTGGACACGCAACGGCTGCCGTGTGCATCTGGCCAACGATACAGCGTCCCCAACACACATGCATGGAGCCCACACATGACGCTGTCCCAGACGTGCCAGTCAACCAAGGCAGACAGGGCCCTGGCCAACAGACCTGCAGCTACCAAAGGGCAGAACAGTTCCCACAGCAGACTCTCTCGTGTCCTGAACACGCAGCTTCCGATTCCGAATGCACAACCATGTCATCTATTTTGCTGTTACTTCTTAGTCCAGAAAGGACTGAGTTTCTCCATTTCCCCACTTCCACATAGAGAGCTAGCTTCTAGGCTACCTACGGACAAGCCTCTTGAAGTCTAAAGTGTTCTGCTAATTATGGTTGCTCTACGTTATACTCCTGCCTGGTGGAGGTGGACAAAGTGTTCTGGAGTCATTGATCTTCTCCTTTCCAGTTGCACAGAGGTTCTGACTAAGCACTTCCTGAGAACAACCCAGAACATTCTGGCCCTCAACGTGAAGCAAGGGCATCTCTGCACCTGTGGTACAGGGGCCATCATCAGGGCAGGTCTCGTTTTCCTGCATCCAAGTGGGCAGTGGGCAGTCCTCAGCATCTCAGGATGGGGACGTCTTGGTGGCCTGTCAGCGTCTTAAGTGTGACAGCGACATCCTACCACTCAAGACGCAGCAGCAAGCAGAGCCGCAGGAGGGGACTGAGCACCGCGTGCCAAACCTGCCTGACCTGGGGACACCTGCACTTCTGGATGAGAACCCATGAGGACTTGAGTTTCCCTCCACTAACCACAGAGAGGAGGAACATCCCATGTTGTGACAGTCACTTCTACCTTCTGTGGTCTTTTAAGCTTTTGCTTTCTTTCCCTGGGGAGCAAAAAAGTGTCTAGATGTCAACCGACACCTCCCCATGGGGTTAGAAGCACAAGGTCATGGCTTATTTCACCCCAAATTCCTACGTCAACACACACACACACACACACACACACACACACACACACACACACACACACAATTTTCTTATTTGTTGGTTCTCGCTGGTCTCAACAAAAGGTCATAGGCTGCCAATTTTCTGACTTCATAATTCTTTTGCTTTGCCTCAGGAATAAAAGATTTTCATTTTCATTTTCTCATCGTTTTACTATGCCATAGCTTTAAATTTTTTTCATATTGACAGAAAATTCCCGGATATTCTAGGAACTTATCGTTGTGCCAAAATAGAAATTACTGAAACGCCACCCACTGTAAAGCTATATTTAGGTCACGCTGAGACCTGTGCATCCTTTTGGAGAACGGGCAGATTCAGTTCTCCTGCTATCACTTCCTCCATCGTTCCCCATGCATACTCGCCAAGCAAGAGCCGCGTGTGGTGACCCGTTTGTTCAGAACTGTGTGTTTCTCCCGTGAGATTCTAACACGGCCTACGAGGAGAACCACACACTTTCAGGGCGGGCGTCAGCGGCAGAGGTGAGGGGGGCCCAGGCTGAACCCTGGTGCTGGCGCTGGGTGAACAGCTGCAGGACCTCAGCTGCTCTCTTCGCTTCCAAACCACAGAGGAGGAAACTCTGCCGTCTAAAAATACGAGTGGCTACACATTTCCATTTATTTTTTAACTCACCGTGACTTCAAACAGAGGCTCTGGGGGCACAGCAACCGGCGGGTGTGCTACTGCACACACACTGAAATTTAACGGCACCATTTTGCATTTGAGTGTCACTTTTAAAATTCTGGAGACCCTTTCCTAAATTCTCTTTTTTACTCACAACTGTTCTGAAGGACAAAGAATTGTTTTTACATGAGAAAATTAACCCAGAAAGAAGTGGCTGCTCATAGCAGCCATTCCTGTGAGAACCAGAGTAGACCCTCTGTGGCCCACCCACCCGCCCACATGCACAGGGTCTCTGTCCTGGTCCCCTGAAATGCTGACATCCTAAGCCCATGAGAATGGATCTGAACAGACCTGGGGCTTACACGCGTGCCTTCCACACCACACAAGGACTCATTTCCGTGTCACACACGAGTGGGGGTGAAGAGCGTGCAGCTCTGTGACCCAGCCACACTGCCCACTGGATCACTCCTCCTCCTGTCCTTCTTACTTAACCTCTTTCTCCCCACATTTTTAGACATTTCGGGCAAGGCCTCTTGACTCTGTGCCTTTCCAGGACGGAGGGTCCCACACCTTGCAGAATCCACATGCAACCAAGGCGCAGAACCCACGACGTGTGTCCTGGGGCAGAGGCAGCAGCAGTCACAGCCCTGGCCCCTTCGCGTGCTCAAGTCCCCCACACGTGCCTGACAGTCCTGTCAGGAGCGCATTTCAGCATCAAGCAGAAGCAGCGGCGACACACGTGCAGCTCCAGCCCCCGCTGAGCTGGGCGCGCCCTTCCCCAACAGAGGCTGGAGGAGGGTCAGGGACAGTAGAGAAGCTGGGGACCAGGATGTGGGGCATGCAGAGGCGGACACTCACTCACCTATGTGTGTCTGGGCCATAACGTCGGCCAGCCGGTGGGCGGCGCCGCTGCCCCCGCTTTGGGTGGACGAGGACGAGGTGGTGGAAGTTGTGGAGCCGTGGATGGCCTGGCTGATCCAGTGCTCCATGTTGATGCTGCCCTGGCTGGAGGTGGGCGTCCCCTGGGAGTCGCCCTGCACTGAGCCCTCGTCGTCCGAGCCGGAGGAGGTATCTGCGTAACAGGTGATGAGAGAGGGCTGTGGTAGAGCCAGCAGGCGACCCTGGACGCCCTGCGCCCCACTCCGAGCACTGGGGCTCGCGCATGTCACAGGAGTGCATTTCAGTCCAGAAACGTCCCAAACTTCCCACCTAAACACCTTGAGTGAATCGCTACGGAAGGGTTGCTGACACCCCCGTCTCGGGCTATGCACACTCGGCAGTCTGGGAGGAAACCGTGAGTGTTCTCTCCCACATACACCCAGCGTGGCAGTCGAGACGCTGAGCTTGCGCATGTTTCAAAGGGACGCCGTCTGGGGCCCTCGTGTAGTCCTGGGCTGGTTCCCTGAGCTAAGACTTACCTCCATGCCCAGTCTGAGTGCAAGACCACCACGTGCCTCTCCAACGGTGAGACGCCAGGGGGAAAACAAACCCTGGGAGGAAGGAGGCATGCCCCACGGAGCCCCACCCCCACTCCACAACCCCCGCCTTTGCCTAGGACAATGACTGTCATGGCACACTTTGTGGACCACCTAAATGTATTCACTATTACATTCGATTCCTACAGAAATTTTTTCAATATTTTTCTGTGAAAATCGCTTCTCAAATTGAGATTAAACATCACTTCTTTCATTTAAATTCACAAAAATACTTTTCATTTAACAACTTTTCTCTTAGCAGCAAGTTTTCTGAGAGGGAATCGCTGATGGACTTGTTAAACTTCAATTTGATCACGACATTCAGGAATCTCCCTCTGGGTGAGTTATATGAGAGCCAAGAGGGGAAAATGGTGTCAGCACCTCTAGAACGTTAACAAGGACAAGAAATGAAAGTCTGTCTTGAATCGAGATGTGGGACTTCAACATAACAGCATTTATAAGGATGTTATAAAGGATGCTGATATTTTCTCATCATCGTGACATGACCTACACTGTCTGGAAACTTTTTAAAGTTTAGTTTTAGAAATTTGTTAGAAAAGCAACAACATCAACAACTTGACAAATTCTCTCCTCCTGCGTGCATTTTAAAATAACAGAATTATAATTTACATAAAAGTAAAATGTACACAATTTTCTGCGTTCAAATCTAAGCCTTTCTTCAACTTTTCTGTTGTAAAACACACACAACGTAAAATTTACCATCATAACCATGCGTAAGTACACAGTTCGTGGCAAAAATATTCATAACGTTGCACGGCCATCGCCACCACTATCCCCGTAGCTCATTTCATCCTGCAAATTTGAACCCATTGCATGATAACTCCCCATTACCCGTCGCCAACACCTGGCACCCACCACTCTACTTTCTGTATAACTTTTACTACCCTAATATCTCACAGAAGCGCAATCATGTGGTATTATCTTTCAGTGACTATTGATGAGTTCTCTGAGCATAATGTCCTCAGTGTTCGTTCATGTGTAGCCTGTGCCAGAACGTCCTTCTTAAGGCTGAGTACTATTTGATGGCATGCACACATCCCATTTTGCTTATCCACTCATCTGCTGATGGACACCTAGGTTGCTTCCATGTTTTGGCCATTCATCAACATCAGTGTACAAACATTTGCGATTCTGTTTTCAGTTCTTTTGAGTATGTATTCAGACGCAGTAATTCTATTTTTAATTTTCTGAGAAACCTCCACACTGTTTCTCATAGAAGGCTGCACCTTTACGTCCCCACAAACAGTATACGAGGGTTCCCTTTTTGCCACATTCTCGCTGGCACTTATAATTTTTGTTTTTTTGATAGTGGGTATCCTAAAAGGTGAGGTCATTATCTCATCATGGTTTTTATTTGCATTTCCCCAATGAACAGTGATGTGAGCACCTTTTCATGTGATTATGGACATATGTGTGCCTTCCTTAGGGAAATTTCTATTTAAGTTCTCAGTCTTAAAATTTTTGAGAAATGTACACAACCACATATCCATACCATTATCCCAGAAAGTGTTCTCATACCTTCTTCTGTCAGTTTTTCACTCCCTATCCCACCTTTTTACAAGAAAACTACAGAACAATATCCCTCATGATACAGACACAAAAATCCTTGAAAAACACTAGCAAACCGAATCGAGCTACATGAAGAATAAAACAGTTTTCTGAGACTTTAAGTCTATTGTACCTGAGTCTTGAAGGTTTCTGTTTTCACACAGACACAACGATGGGTGACCTTTCCTCCAAGTGTGAGAGCGCACGTGCCATCTCTGGACGTCGCGGTCACAAAATTGGAACGGGAGCACCATCATTTTAAAGCTAAAGGACACTGAGAAGCCCACGGCGGCTGCCACTCACCTGGAGGCGTGTAGGCATCCATTGAGGTCTGCACAACCAGGGACCTGCGCTTGGAGGGCATAGGCACCGCCATCTTCCTTTCTTTGTGTTTCGCAAGGGCTGCCTGAACGGCTTCTGTGTGGACATCTAAACAGAAAGAGAACTCAATGACCCCATTGTTCAGGGACATCCCGAAGGCCACACGCTGGTCTCTGCTGTCTCTGGGACTGTGGGCGAGTTCACCCTCCGCCAGGGACTGTCACAGTGCATGGCTGGGGAGGGAAGGGAAGCATGAGCCCGCTGGCTGGGAGCCGGGAAGAAGACATGCAAGTTCACTTGCAGACCGTCACTCACTGTACTACCCGCGACTCTGCCTAAACGGCACATGCTGGCTACACACGTGCCTTTTCTTAGGGTGAGTGGGCCCTGACCTTTAGATACTTCTCAGCCACACCCACAAGTCTCACAACTTCTTCCAGGGCTGAGGGAGCTATGGTCACCATCCAGGTCGTCTGCACGGTTTCAGCTGACACCGTGCACTACTAAGCTGTCACCCTGACCCCACAACTACTACTAGCTGCCTGATGTGAGGCCACATCCCCGGGTGGGTGCTGGGATGTGAGCAGCTCATGCTCCATTGGGTAGAGACAGACCACGGTCAAGAGACAGCAAAGAATGGATGCGGGGACATGGGCCAATGGAGCAAGATCTTCACTCCAAGACGAGGGCTGTGCTCTCCTCGAGAAGCTGAAACAATAATGGGGGTGAGCACACAGTCAACATGGGGTGTCCAGGGAGAGGGCAATTGGCTCAAGGCCCCAAAGTGCAGGGACGGAGGAGATGGCAGTGCAAACAGGGTTCCAGGGCCGGGCATGGGGGGCAGGGTGGTGCTCACAGGTGGCATGTGTGCCAGGCGCTGGGTACCCTGAAGGGACAGCATGAGATGCCCCCACTGGGCATGGCTATCTGGCTGCCGCGAGGGCTGCGTGCGACCAAGAGTGGGTGCCAGGAAGCTGGGGAAGGTGCAGGAACACTTACAGCCCACTCGGTCCTGGGCGGCGCAGGGCTCTGACAGCACGCCCGCCCAGGTCGCCGGTCTGCCCAGGGCATGGCCAGGCTTCCAGCTCAGGCCTGGTGCCTCCAGGCCAGGACCCTCCACTCCGAGCCACGCTGCCCACCTGCTGACCCATGCCAGCCCCACCTGGCTGGCATGATGCAGTGGGCTGGTCACATGCTGCCACGTTCCCTGAGTGGGAGGGAGCTGCCTCCCTGGGACCGAGCCGCATGCGCAGATGGAGGTGCCGAGTCGTGGTGACAGCCCCCGAGGCCCGGGTGCTGAGCGGGCCTGCGGCCTGCCTGCCTACAGCCTGTCTCGGGGTGCACAGCTGTGCGGCTTGCACCCTGAGCACCCTGCGGCAGAGATTGGGTCCTGGACTCGTTTGCGGCCGGAAGCCAAGAAGCTCATTGTGAGCTGGGGGAGCCCGTTAATTCTCTGTGCCCCAGACACGCTCCATTTCACGTATCCCAATGTCAAACTTTCGGATATAATTTCAAATTACAGAAAATGAGCAAGGACAGCACAGAGAGGTCCAATAAACTTTGCCCACAGCATAAGTGTTCACGCTTGCCCCACTACTGCGCTTTCCCTTTCTGCTAACCATCGGAAAATAAAGTGCAGACCCCATGCTCCTCTATACCCAACTACCCCAATGCGTTTCCTAAGAACCGCTATTATGTCACGTAAATTCTCAAAATCCGGAAACTGAACAGCGACACCACTGTCACCTATCACTGTGGTCCCAGGACCTGCCTTTGCAGCCGTGTCTCTGTGCGCACTGCAGGGTCTGCCAGGAACCGGGTGGAGCTCATACCCAGGCTCGGGGCTCATTGCTCAGTGGTTCATTCTCAGTTTCCCAGCTGTCTGACACATTATTCCAGTCATCCACGGCTTTTGGGAGTCCCACACCAGGTACACAGGGAGGACCTCCACGGCAGAAAGCCGAACCGATGTGAGCCTCCCTCAGAGCTATGCCCTCCCTCCTCATGTTCCTGCCATTTCTGGCCTATGTTTGGGAACTGGTCACCAACGCATCCAAACAGTTGTTACCACCGTGTCTCAGGGTTATCACTATAACATGTGCAAGATCTGGTCTAATCTGATACCAACTCCAGAACCAGAGCCTATGACCCTACATCTTTTCTTCTAAAATTAAAGAATTTAATAAGATCGTCCAAGTAAAATATAACTTCAAACCACATTTGGTTGAAACCAACTTATAATCATCTTAATGGAACTCTCTTACCCAAATTAGATCCTTCATAAAATGAATTTTACAAGTGACATGATAGGGTCAACTGAAAACATCTAAAGCTCAGAGGGAAGAAGAGCTCATGCCATCCCTGGCCCACGCTCCCCAAAAGGACACTCTTTAAAATGACTAACTTCCAAAACTTGAAATCAAAGGCACGAATTATGGGATTCAGTTCTTTTTGTTCTTCATTACAATGGTTTTAAGTTATGCTGCTGAAGAGGTTGTTGAAACTGAAGTGCCCCACAGACTTTCACGTCATGTCTCAGCTCAGGAGCTTTAAGACAACTATTTTTAGTTACACTTCTAATTATGAGTTAACTCGTAATGAACAGTGAGATGCAAGTCAATCAACAACTACTCAGCTGATTTCACCCAGGAATCTGGAGTGTGTTCATCTAATTCATAAATGAAATGTGGGGTCCGTGACAACACAAGAGAGGTCTGAAGCAGCCATGTCACCTGCATGTCT
Source organism: Cynopterus sphinx (assembly GCA_030015415.1). Lineage (NCBI taxonomy): Eukaryota > Metazoa > Chordata > Mammalia > Chiroptera > Pteropodidae > Cynopterus > Cynopterus sphinx. The sequence goes on from CM057383.1 coordinate 67,334,226, forward strand.
GGCAGCTCTGGCACCACCTACACTTTCCTCCTAGGGAAAAGCTGGCACCCATGCTCCCCAAGGGGCGATCATGGAACCTCTGCAGAACCCCCATCAGATTAAAGGAATCATATCCAAGGACCTACCAAACTCATGCTCTCCAAAAAGGAAGCTCTCTGCTCTATTTCAACCATGGCAGGTTTCTGTAGAAAGTAACAGGGTATTTATTGCTAAAGATCCCGGGGAAATGCAAGCAGATGTGGAGAGCCGGACAAAGGGTGCCTACTAAGGAGAGCCCACGAACCCTCAGGGGACAGGCGGCATCTTACTCCCAGTGCTGCCACATGGAGAGGCACACCACCCCCACCTGCTCTGGATGGCAGCCAGTGACAGTGACACACTGTCCCACCCTTGTCCTTTTGTACCAGTCAGGAGCAGAGGACACACCTGAAGCAGAAATACCCCCTCAAAGCCCAAACTGGTCATTCTAATCACTTTAGGTCTACCTCCGAGTCTCTCCTTACTTAGCCTTTTCCTCCAAAAGACCAATTTCAGGAGAGTAAACCAAAACAACGGCAACAACCCTGACCCCGCTGCTGATCTACTGAGAGGGTGGACATGCACCTGGGGTCTGCATGGCCCTGAAACCACCACACACACACTCGCTGCAGTCTGCAGTGCCTGGAGCAGCGATCTGCACCCTCAGGCTGGAAATGAAGCCAGGCTGGCGGGGCACCACTGACACCACCTCTCTTTCAGCCGGGGTCTAACACAGACTGTCTTTCTTCTTTTGCCTCAACCTTGGCATTCTTTTCCTTTTCTCCTTATTTCCTAACGGACCACGCTAAAGCAGTCCCATTTCAAATGGGGCACAAACAGCACCAGAAGCCAGGAGGGAGGGGCAGCTGTGCCCCTCTAGACTTCCAGCTACTCTGCCCCTGCTGCTCCCTCTCAGCAGCTTTAAAAACTTTCTTTCCATTTTGACCCACAAACTGAGATGCCACCTCCCTGTCTGGAGGCTACAGGGACTTAGCGACACAAGGTGTTCCTGTGGGCCTGGCGAAATGACAGAACACACAGCAGTCCAGGGTGCGGCCCAGAATCATGCCCTGCACTGACTGGTCGTAAGCACAGATGGAACATTTCAGTCCCCCGGCCTCACTCCGATCATCTGGAGCATGGGAACAAAAGCAGAGCCCCTGGGAATGAAGAAAGAACAGACCAAGCAAGCCACCAGCCACCCTCCCCATGGGCGCTCATTAAGACAGCAGCTTCCAGCAACGTTCTGAAGCCTTGGGGTCGGTACCGGGCGTTTGACAAACCAGTTAAGGGGATCAGACCCTTGGTGGTTCCCACCTCATCCTCACCCTCCAGAGACTGACTTCTCTGAGAGACACTCCCAGGCACTGGTGTTCCTCCAAGGCACAGGTTGTACTGGGGATGGCGCTGATACACACAAAGGTGGGGAGGCCACGGCCCCGGGCATGTGCTGGGCCACCCGTAGCCTCCCGTCTGCTTCTGGAAGGCGATCCCAAAGGGCAGCCACTTGGCCCTGGGTCATTTCTCATCACTCACTTTTCACCCACCAAATGAATGTGTACTGAATGTCTACTGTGGCAGGGTCTGCTCTGCCATAAATTATCTCTACTTTCTTTTTTATTTTTTTTTTCTTAGTTAACCTAGCTAGAAGTTTATCAACTATACTGATCTTTTCTCTTTTTTTAGGGGAGGCAACCCTTGGTGGACCTCATAGATTGCAAGGACCCTGTCAGCTTAGTCCCTTGTTTTTTAAATTTTTTAGGCCTACAGCACCTGGTCTTCCCAGGCGATCTCCCATCCAAGTACTGACCAGGCCTGACCCTGCTTAGCTTCTGAGGTCAGATGGGATCAGGTGTGTTCAGGGTGGGATAGCCATACACAGATCTTTCCAAAGAAAGTTTTTTGGCTTCTTTGATTTTCTCTATGATTTCTGTTGTTTTCAATTTTATTAGTTTTCCTCCAACTTTCATTATATATTCTCTCCTTTGGATTTATTTTGCTCTTGTTTTCCTAGTTTCCTTAGACTGAAGCTTAGATTACTGACTTTAGATCTTTCTTTTTTTCTAATATATGATATATGTATTCAATACTACACTTTTGCCTCTAAGCAATGGTTGTGCGGTATCTCACAAACTTTGATCACTTCTATTTTCAATTTTTTAGTTCAAGATACTTTTAAATTTCATCTATGACTTTTTCTTTGATCTATGTGTTATTTAGAGCATGTTGCTTAATCTCTAAGCATCCTTTATGTAGATGTGAGAATCCATTCACTTTTGGTCCACCGAGGAGTCCACCCTTCATCATGTTACTGCCTGACTTCTAGCATCCCCTCAGGTTCTGTCCCGGAGACCCATCTCTCTGCTCACGTCACCCATCCCCAACTGTGGGGCCGCACTTTGCCCACTGACCTCAGCTCTGATGGATCGGAGACAGGCTGATGATTTTCCATTCATTAGGTTTTCTCTGGTGGTAAGGACTTTCATGCTTCCACCATAAACTGGCATGGATACCAGTCTTCACACTCTATTCCATTTTAACTTTATTATCTACTCATTTCTGCTTTCTGTTGACTTATCAATATTCTTTTTCTAATTTTTTAAGTAAAATCCCTATTTCTTCAATTTCCAGGATCTCTGCTTACCTAACTTAAAAATTTTAGGCTATCAATTTCCAAGTACCGTTTTTGTGCACTGCACAGATTTTGATTAATCACTTTTTTACCTTAAACACAACAGGCTCCTAACATGTCCCTGCTTCTAGCCAGGAGCCCGCCCGGCCACACCCCCCCTAACTGTTCCTGGTGTACCCACATGTCTGAAATGCGTACCTGACTGCACTGGTGTCTGTTTAAATGACCAGGCAAAGATACCCTGACTGGGTTCATTTTCATTAGCTTTGGACGAACAGACCTCATTGATCTGTCTTCACCGCATCTCCCACCTCTGCCCCACGCCCGCACAACCCTGGCCCTGGAGAGCTCTGTGAAGAATGACCTGTGCTAGAAGCTTCTGGATCTGCAGTGCCCTGTGGAGGAGACTCTTGCCTAAATGTGGCTAGTGAAACAGAAGAAAAGGAACTTAAATTTTCTTTAATTTTAATTAATGCAAATATAAAATGACCTGTGTGGCTTTCGGCCACTGTGTTGGACAGTGCGTCTCTACGTGAACAAAGCCTGTCTTCCACGGGGAATTGTTAGTTGAGTATGTGGTCTGATTTGTACATTCTTCTCTCTTTCTCTAATGTAAGAAACTGTTCTGATTTGTATTAGGATAAATAAATAATTGAGTTGTTCCGAGAGAAGACAGGTCTCAAAGTTAAGAACCACATTTAAATCAATACATGCAAGTTAAATAGAAAGAAAACCCTTCTCAAACTAGAAAACTAAACTTTAGCATCAAAGAAGAACTTACTATAGGGTAAATAAACTCTTCATGTTGCCAGGAGAGGTTAAGTTTGAGGCTATACAGATGACAAGATTGTTAATTAAGTCAATTATCTAAAAGATAATAAAATTACTTTTTGCTGATAAACTTTAGTCATTGAAGCAACCAAAGGAACTCTACTGAAAATTAAGTGGTCAAAGAAATTTAGAAAGCAAAATTTCCTGAGGGCCACAAAACTCTTCTGAATGTCTTATATCTTTGAAGCTGGCTCAGGAGAAAATAAACCAGAAAATCCTGAAATATGTACACTGGTAACAAACTAAAAGCTAAGGTTTCATACTGTGCTTTTAAAAACAATGTTAAGAGCACAAATATCATTACAACCAGGTTATACTGATGACAGGAGATAGCAGAGAACAGGGTGGTCACAGCGACCCACGGGCCCTCTTCTCCTTTCCTTTACAGTGGCTGCCCAGACATGTGGAGGGGGGGGCTTGAAACTGGTTATAGAAAATGAGAACCCCAAATGAGATTTCACAAACATGTGGAAAGGCCCAATGGATAGGTTGGTCGCACGTGCAAATTAAGCAGCCATTATTCAGAACTGAGTGAAAATTTTTAAAAATAAAATAGTGTATACGAAATTCATTTTCTGTGTCTTATGTCAAGATCCTCAAGCCCCGGGCCACAGACCGGTACTGGTGCTGGCCTGTTAGGACCTGGGCCGTACAGCAGGAGGTGAACAGCGGGCAGGCAAGAAAGCCTCATCTGTATCTGCGGCCGCTCCCCAGTGCCAGCATCACCGCCTCAGCTCCGCCTCAGCTCCGCCTCAGCTCATCAGGCACTAGATTCTCACAGGAGCACTGGTCCCTGGTGCCAAAAAGTTTGAGGGCCACTAACTTACATGACACTTCAAGGAATGTCAGCATGATTTTCCATAGGGATTCTCTACATAGAAGTGAATAGCTGAGACAAATTCCCCCAGCACCAACCTACCAGAGGAAACCAGAGACAATCGCTTACGCAGGTACACCACCTGCACCTCAGAGTCACCTGCTTCCCTCTCTCCCACAGCCCTATGTTACCTATCATATCTCAGCTCGCACTGGCTCATCCCCTAAACATGCACAGTCTCAGGCATCTGGGACTCCTCCCTTTCTAACCCCCACTCCCCAATGCCACCTACCAAAGTAATCGTCAAACCCGAACACTGCTCTGGTCATGCCCAAATCTCCAAGTGGGGATCTTCCAGATAAAGTTCAAATTTCCGAGCATCGTATACGAAGATTTTAAAATCTTATCCCTCCTACGTAATTACTTGCTCTTCCCCAAATGTGCTATGTTCTCATCTTCTGTCTGTCCATCCTTCCAAAACATTTAACCAGGCAATATTTTAGGTGTCTGCATGCATGAATAAACAAAACTAAGACCCTAAGGTAAGTGGGCAAGTAGGTTATGGTCGATAGGTAATAAATGCAGAGATGATTAAAAGATGAAGACTGACAGGTAAATAGAAGATTAAGAGAGAGCTATCTAGATAGCTAGGTGACCAATACAGGTAGGTAGGCAGAGGACAGGTGGATAGATCACTGACACAGGTAGAGAGAGAGATGACTGATGGACAGATAATGGACAATGTCAGGGTGGGAAGTCCAATGGAAACCGATGAACCAGGATGGGAAGTGTAGGGATTGTATATGAGGTGATGCAGTACTTTTCCGTTTAACTGGGTGGTCGGAGAGTGCCGCGCAGGAGCCAGCATGCCTGAGCAGAGCCCTGATGGAGGTGGGGAACCGGCGGCGTGTGTGTAAGGGGAGACGTCTGGGCAGAAAGGACAGGCGATGTGCTCGAGAAGCAACTGGACACGCATGTGACTGCGGAGGAGGATGGCGTGGAAGACGCATGGCGGGGGAGCCGACAGCCTGACCACGTGCATGAAGGCTCCATGGCAGACAGGACTGAGGGCCTGGGAGCCACTGGAACACCTGAGTGGGTGTCGCCAGCACTCACGTGTGGAGGCGCTCAATACACTAAATATAGCATCCTCAGAGAGCACCCTGTACAGTGGCATTTGCCCTGGCACCTCATGACCTCCGGGCCAGCGGTTGCTGCTCCAGAGACTGTCAGCTGCGGGGAAAGGGTGTCTTATTCCCTACAGCCCTGAGCCCGCGCACCTGGGGCAGGACGTGGGGCTCCCGCCACAGCCCCAGGCCCGTGCTGGCCTCTGGGGGGACTGAGCCAATCTGAGCTCAGGCCTGGGCCCGACTCAGTCACAGAGAAGGGCGATCTCAAAGGCTGTGCAGCAGGGCAGCCGAGGGAGAGGACGCAAAAGGGTGCAGAGAAACGCACTGAGGGTGCCAATGTGCCCGCAGGAAGGAGGCCACTGGACAGGTGCCAGCAGAAGGCCCTGCAGCCTCTCTTGGGAGCGGCCAGTGTGCTGGTGGGAAAGGACCAGCGCTGGCTCCTGCTCTGTTAGCACCCCCCACCACCATCCCCCGACGTGATGCAGTGAAGAATCAGCAGTGACTCGAGAGTGGCTACATGGGGCTGCACGGGGGGTCTGATGTCCCTCTGGAGGGCTGTGATAGCTGTGCTTCTGCTGACCAGCCAGAATCACCCTGAAGCTGCCCTCCACTCTCCTCCTCAGTGCCCCACTGTGAGGCACTGGTCCCACACCCTCTTCCACCCTCAAAAACCAGAGGTGATGTGCACAGGTGGGTGAGACACACCTGAGGCCACCACTTCAGCTGCATTAACCTCTCTCAGACTTTCACTGTCTGACCAACTGTCCTTCCCACCCCCTAAAATAACCAGGACTTTGCAAAGTACTGTGAACCTAATTGAAGGCCATAGAAATGTCAGGGTTTACAGTCCCCGACCTCTCACATGAGAAAACACCAAGGGTATAGGAAACAGACTGTGCTGGGGCCTGATTTCATCCGAATCTAAAAGCTAACAATTACAGGTTAGAAACGGACACAAGGTCTAATCTTCCATGTGCTAAGAAGCCAGATGACAGGGCCAGACAAAGCTAGACTGGCACCTGCTCTGACGAGCTCCTCGCTGTGGGACCATCGACAATCACATTCCTGCCTGAATTGTCATTTTCTCCTCCACAGAATGAAAATAAGACTACTCAACTACCTTCTGCGGGAACTGAAGATACTGATACTGATAACAGTAAACGAGTCTATGAGTCTACTGTATGTGAATCTATGTATGTCTATGTGTACGTGGCAAATACAAAGCACTAGTGTAGTATGAAGACAGAGGAGCCGACGGGAGCATCTCACAGCATGCTGACAGCACGATGTCTGCGCCTCTGCTGTCCCAACGATTCCAAAGGGCCCTTGAGACGCCTGAGTGAGACATGCAGGTCCTCGACACGCGCTGGGCATTGGCATAGCTCTGAGGCACAGAGGTGGAGCTGGGAACACATGCCCACTTTCACCCCGCCCCACGCACCACCTCAGGCATCGCCCTCCTGAGAAGGCTGAGAGTCAGGGGCTGGCAGGGAGGCTGAATGGGCCTTTCCCAGTTTCCTGAGTGCTTCCTCCTCTTGTGCAAACACCCACAACCGATGCCATAAAGTCTCCATCTTCCCCGTCCTCCCCCACAGAAAAGAGAACGGGGCCAACAAGATGGCTCCTGAGAGAACACGATAGGGGGTCTGTCCTCATTAGTGGGAAGGTCGGTGGGATGTGGCCCCACCCAGCCCTGTTGTGAGCTGCCTCAGCTACTTTACCTTCTGCAGCCTCAGTCTCTGCTTTTGTGACATGAAAAGTGGCAAGCACTTCATCTTGTTATGAAAATGACATGAGATAACATCTGTGGAAGTGGTTTGCAAAACATAAAGTGATATACGAGTGTTATGGTTCAAACCAGCAGCAGCAGCAGCCCATGCGTGTCCTGACACTTACCAATAATGTCTTTTTAAGAAATACAGAGAAGCAGGGAAAAGCAATCATAATCTAGATATTGAAAAAACATCTCGTGAAAAGTAATTAAAATATTAATCACAGTAAAAGTTTTCTGATGGGCAATTAACTAAATAAATTCAAGCCAGCCAAGCTCAGGTGATGACTACAATAAAATGGAATTACCAAGACAGTGTCATAAAACACAAAGGCAATAATAAACAGAACATAAACAATTCTAAGGAATTTTTTAAACTGTACTTGAAAAACAGAAGTCACTGATATTTAAGAAGAAAAAAAAATCATATTAGCAACCAAGTTCATAAAAAGTACAACCAAACTGCTGAACAGTGACACTTAAAAGGAATGAGCGAAATTCAACTTCTGAGTAAATTATTTTTAAAATTACTATGGGATTCTAAACAGTAAACAATATTTTTAAAACGGGCAAGTAGTTACTGTTTACAGAATTTCAGCGTGAATGCTGGAGAGAATACACGTGACTAGACGGGACGCCATCACCCGTGGATCACACACAAAGGCACACTCGGACCACTGCGCCCCGTCTCACACGCAAGCAGCCGCCGCACACGCGCACCCACGTGTCCATCTCAGCACCAGCGACACCACACACCACAGCGTCCAAGACCTCGTGTCCACTCTGGTACCTTACCTGACCGGTAGCGCTCATCTCGTGACCCTGAGGACCTTCGGCGGTGGTAGCGGGAGGAGGAAGGAGTGACTGGGGCCCGGCGCTCTGGCGGCAAAGCTTGGTCCACCCCTGGGGTAAGGGAAACAGCAGCATGAGGTGAGGCTGTACGTGGCAGCTGGAGACAACAGCCCAGACGCCCCACACCCACAGCCCCGCCAGGCGACACAGGACAAGGCTGGGGAGAGGTGACTGGCAGGGCACCGGGCCCTTAGGAACAGCACAGGCTCTGCCCATTGCACTTGTCTGAGGCATCATGTGGAGAGACATGAACTCGGTCACAAGCAGCACTGACACCTTCAGGGCTGGAGAGAAAAATACTGGAGCCTGGAGCACAGACCAAGTTATGGACTTTTTTACATAAGGAACACATAGAGAGGATTAAAAGGTGCTTGAGAAAATGCTGACTTTCAAATAAATCTCCCAGCTTATTTCAACAACATAATTCAGGTACCAAGCACAAATGTCCATCTTCGTTCAGTACAAATTTCTAACTCTCTGGAACCTTGTTTACTACATTTAAAGGTAAGTAACTGAACACATGCACCCAAGATGCTGACGTGGTCTGGTAAAATGACCTGGTGGCTATGGGTCCACACTGGCCTGAACCTGGCGACCACAGTGCCCCCCGTACATCAGACCAGAGCGTCCAGAGCACTGTCTGCGGGACAGATGTGGCCACCACAGCACAGGAATGCAGACGCGGGGGCTGGGCATGAGGCGCAAGCTGCTGTCGCCTGAGGAAAGGACCGGGGAGGAGGTGAACCGGAGACCACAGCCCGAACACAGACCTGCTCAGCCCTGGTTCCCAGGACGACTCCAGGGCGTCACTCACCACCACCTGTGACAGTCTTGCTCTGGGAGTTTCCTTCTGCTCTAATGCTGGTGGCCTGGCCAGATTCTAAGCAAAATTATTTGTGAGTGTGAAGTTTTACTTGTACGTCTATTTGAAAATTATTTGTATGCATTGCCTTTCAGGTCGCTGACAGCTGCTGAGAAATAAAGAGTTACTCTGTTGCTGTTGTACTCTTGATGTAAAAGCTGTTTTTCCCTTTTCTAGTCAGCTTCACAATTTCTTTCTCATTCCCCGTGGGTGCTGCCGGCAGTGCTGTGCTCTGTGGCAGGCCACCAGGTCTGTTCCCAGCAGGTCTCCCACCAGGGGGCTTCACCCCCCCCCCCCGGGAGGAGAGGCCCCCGTCTCCTGTGTCATGTTGGCACCTGGGGCCAGAGCTGTCCTCGCCCCAAGTGCGCATGCTGACTTAGTGCCTTGGCGTTCTGTGCACCGGGCATCCATTCCTCCAGGGACCACTCCCACTGGGGGTCGGGGGCCCGGATCACCACTTCCTGGATGCTGAGCTCCCTCAGCAAGCGAGGAACCTCACACATCACGGAGACATGTCACCGCTCCTCTCCCACCTTCTCCTGGCCTGGGGCCCACTCATGTCCTGGCGCAGTTCTGGAAAGAACAGCCAAATGGACACTTTCGTGAGGCCACTCAGCTGGTATGTGCACCTAGTGGTTCTCTTTCAACCTCAGTCCTGTTACCTGCCAGGCTTATTCAAACCTGCTTCCCAGGCGGCCTTCGACCTTGAACCCTCCAGGCCCCTGGGTAGGAGGTGCACAGTCCTAACACACGTACCCACTATGCAGACAGGTGGCTCTTGCTCACCTGTGTGTGGACCCCACCTGTCTGTCCTGGAAAGCTAACAAGCACACAAACAGCGTCAACATTTGCAATCCCAGGCTGAAACATGGAGTTTACAACGCAAGTTCTGAAAAGAAACACATTTGACAAAAGGAGAACAGCTTCAGGTCACAGTGGCAAGATGCTATAAGACACCAAAAGATTGGTGAGCACATCCACTCCTTAACTTGTATCTGGCCTCCCTGTGAGTGAAATCAGAGGTGGCTAAAGCTACACTCTGAGAAAACACCATCAGTCAAACAAGCGACACTGAAGAAGAGCTCCACGACACTGAAGAAGAGCTCCACGTCACTGCAGGGGAGCCCGAAGCACCAGCGCAGGGTCCGGCTGGTCGCACCCCACGGGATGTGGCCAAGCACTGCTTCTGGGATGGGCGCCCCCCTCAGGGACGCTGACGCGCGGGGACTGAGTAAGCATATAACCGTGGCTCAGAATTCGCGTCGCTGAGGTCTGGTGTTCGTACCTCGTCTCGTTCTCGGGAAAGCTGCAGACCAACCAGGGTGTGACCAGCCCAGCAAGAAAGAGGGCCCGGCTGTGTAAGTGGTGTCCGAAAACACGGACGCCAGGCGACGAAAATTAGCCCACCGGTCCTGGATGGTACTTCCAGGAACCGCCATCACTTAGAGGGCTCTGGTGGCCCCACGGTCTCACCACCAGGTCCTTGAGACAGAGGCCCTGTGCTGTTCCATGCCACATGCTGGTGCAGTAATTATGTCACCTGGCCCGGGCCCTCACAGGCAAACACTACCTGCTGTCCCTGTTGGCCCCCAGGACCCTCGCATCCTGTCCGTCCCCACATCATCCCAGGCAGGGCTCTGCCTCACCCATGTTCCTTCCCTGTACCTTGTCAGCAGAAAATGAAGCCCAGACCCCACCACATGACCCTCTGTCTCCTGCACCCACCCTCTGCCTGCTGTGTCTATAACTCGGGCCTCCAGGGCCCAGGCAAGCAGAAGGGTCACTTGGCCCGAGCTCTGCCCTGTCTTGTCACACTCCATCCTCCAAACGCTCTGTCCCTCCAGATGTGGAAACCTCGTTCAAGGCCAAGGGGAGAAGACATAGGAAGAAGGCGCTTTATTAGACCTCCAGTCAGTTCTAACAGATGACTGAGAGGGATCCCTAACCACGCAGTTGTCCCTAAAACACCAACCCACGTCTGATTATTAAGTGTAGTCATTTCGTTAATGAGGGCAAGCCAGACCCTGAACACCAATGACCCTCACTCTCCTGAGGAAAAGGGACAGTGGTCACTGTTCTGACACAGCACTGAGCACAGGCCACACTTGGAGCCCAGACACGCAGCTATGCTAGAAAGTCGTCAGGGCTTCTATGTTGAAACAGTAACACAACACTAAAAATCTATGTTTTCAGCACTGTTTGGGGTAAGTGGAGGGTGAGGTGACGGGGGCACAGGACGTGGACCCTCAGCCTTGCCCCACCAGGTGTGGGCAGCTCCATGGACCTGTCCCATGGGAATGACTCTGGCTCCCCGTCCCTTGCATTAAGCGTCCGCACAGCCCCCAGGCACTCTGGGCTCTGGGTCTTGGTGAAACCTTGGTGAGTTTCTCCACACGTCAAGTCTGTCCACAAACACCTCCGAAAGGCCTGCCGTCCTGCGCACCCAATGACACACCTCCGCAGAAGCAGCAGCACCTACGGGTGTGACCAAACACGCCAGAGGCACACAGCATGACCGCTGTGCGTGCAGGTGCTAGGGTCCACTGAGTCACAGGCATGACACCTCAGAATGGGCAGCCTGGAACTCCATCGCATGTGGACCCTCCCTCAAGAGGTGTGGCTAGCTCCCACTCCTGTCACTGCTGCCACTAGCCCGGCCTGCGTTACTGCAAACCTCTGCCTAACGGCACAGGCCACTACCCCTTCCCATGACAGTACATCGCCTGATCAGGGACTCAACTGGGAAGCGTGTGTGCTGGCACCCGCGTCCCAGGTCCTGACATTGGTCTTCACTTGTCAGAGACATGAGCTCAGAAGGCAGAGTGCACACATGGTCAGGGTAGGGGCATCATGTTTGTGCAAACACGTGCCAATGCCAAAGCCAATGTCACTGTGTGCACGCGCAGCAACCCATGGCCAGCTGCCCAGACTCCAGAGGTGTCACATGGTAGCAGCCTGGCTACGCTCCCCGTTAAATGGGCACATGAGGGGTGGAGAACCTGACTGGTGATGTGCCACCAGAAATGACAAGACGGTCATGTGATCAAACAGCTGCCTGCCAAAAAATAAGAACATCCCTTAGACCACAGAGAGCAGCAACTGCACAAGGCCTGGGCCCACGGCTCCCCTAGGACACAGGTGATCCGTCCGGGCGGGTGAAAGCTCATCCCTGGTTGGAACTCTGTGTCAGGGTCCACACTAAAAATTCACGCTACACCAGAGAGGGACAATATATAGGCATGGGGAGTGTCGCCATTCCACTGATAGGCAACCATGACGCAAACACACACGTTCCTGTCTGAGACTTGACCCTGTATCTTACACCCCCCCACGCCCGTCATAAACGAATGGCGTGGTGGGACTCTTGGGATAGGACACGTCCCCCGACGCCCCAGTTAGAATGGTCAAACATGGTGCCGTGCCTGGGGAGACTGGATCTTGGGGCAGAAAGATACGGACTGGAGTCAGAGAAGCACAAAGCCTCTATTTAAAGGGACAATCAGGGTGACTGACCACCCTGGCAAAGGCTGTCACAAGTGCAAAACACGATGGCACATGGCTCAGGTGAGGAAGTTCTTCACCTCGGAGACCAAAGGCCACTCTCACAAACGCTGTGTCTGCAGACGACAGGCCACCCCCACGACCCTGCAGGGGGCCAGGCAGTGCCCAGAACACAGGCCCTCCGGGGCGGGAGTATAGGGCAGCACCCCTCCAGTGGCCATGCAAGCCCTGGGATCAGGAACACTCAGCCAACGGGACTGAGCAGAGGGCAAAACCATTTCATCCTTTGGTCCCTCAAACATGGGAATGGCCAGTGGCACCGGGCACACTGTCTACCACTTCAACTTGTCCACGTCAGGCACTGTGACGACACTGGGACCGCGGGGAGCGTGTCTGCCAGTGGCACAGGCACTACCAGGAGCGCCCGGCTCCCCCGCATCCCTCGTGCCCTCAGGTAAGCACGCACGCTGGCTGCTCGCGGGACACACGGGGACGCATGACAGTAGTAACCAGGTGCCTGCCAGCACGTGTCCCTTGAGCTGGCCCAGGCTCCCGCACAGAGATGTTGGATACAGACAGTTTCAGCAAGTGTCTGCTGAGCTCCCACTGCCATGGGCAGGAGACAGCACTGAGGGCTAGCTGGGTCTTGGGATAGTCACCCGCAGCGACCCATCCGCAGTGCTGTGAGTGCTCCAGAAGTGGGTGTCGTGATCAACGGGCCAGATGGCCTGTCCCAACCAGAGAGACCAGGGAAGGAATCCATGTAGAAGTGACACTTGAATGGAGCTTCAAAGGACATGTGGGGGCGGGCAGAGTGCCCAGTGTATGCCCAGTGTGTCACAGGAAACTGCATGAACATCCGATGGCCTTGGGCTGAAGGCCGGCCAGGCCGCCGTTGGCGAGACCCTACAGACACCGACCAGGCCCCAGCAGCACCAGACGTGGATGGAGAAAGGCGCCTTAACCAGGAGCCAGGGCAGGCCTGCCACTGAGGCTGAGCCCCTGGGTCCCACAACCGACTCTGGGGCTAGAGGGCAGACACCTCAGACGAGTCCCCCAGAGTGCCACAACTGCTTGATCATGGCAAATCCTGTGATAATGCAGAGCCATCTGGCTACTGAAGAAAATGCTGGCTTGCAGGCCAGTCATGGTGGGGGTGGCAGGTGGGCAGTTGCACAGAAAGCCAGGCCCAGCTGCCCACAATGGGGAAACTGTGCACTGCACATGGGCACAGAGCGCGCCACTACTCACGGTCATCCTGGATCTCACTGCCTCTCGTAGCCAGGGCTCTGTCCTTACAGCATAGAGACTCGGCTATGACAGTCGATGCAGTACTAAGATATTCCTGGATAGTGAAGTTTAATCTCTCTTTTACAAGTTTTATCAAGTTTAGAGATTAATGAGTTGATCCTGAAAGATGCCACACAGCCAAAAACTGCAAGAGCACCAGGACTGACGAGAACCTCCCCAAACACATTTTCTCTTTGATGGTGATCCCCCTCCCCCACCTGTGCTTCTGACCATTCCCTACACCGAATTCATTTTTCTCTGTGGCTTTGGGGACACTTTCTGTCACTTACATTTAGGCAAGCACCCAATACATGCTCGCTGAAGATGTGTACCTTCCGGTGGAGCTGAGTCACACCACATATTCTGTGACGGTCACTCACCACTGAGCAGAACAAAACCAGGAACCTCCCTGCCCTGGGGACAGCCCTGGCAGCACCGACACGAGCTTCTGCCTGGTTTCTGCCGAGCGCCTGAGCAAGTTGCTCTAACTCAGTCATTCGCAGGTCTCGAAAAAACATCTGGGAAATATTTTTAGATATTTCTTTCTAAATAATTCTTTCTAAAAGAATAATTCTTTTAATAGTTCTTTTAAATAATTCTCTCTAAAAGAAATCTTAGAATTTTCTCTGACAGATAAAAATAATGTGGAAAAAAAAAAAAGGTTCAGCAGAAGACGAACCCCTTACAGGAAAGCATGCAGCAGGTCAAGGGTGGCTGATGAAGAGGACGTTGGGCGCAAAGGGCCTGCACCAAAGCAATGGCCCCCAGGCCCAAGCCCACGAGGGACGTCTCGAGTCAGGCTGGCTGCTCACTCCGTCGCCTCCCAGACTGAGTGTGGTGTGAGGGGCTATCTGCCCACACCTCCCAGAGGCCGAGACAGAGAGATCAGTGACCCTGAGCAGGCTCTCAGCCTCACAGTCCCACCAGGCGAGGGAGGCTCCTGGGATTATGCAAAGGACCCCACAGCTAATGCCTGACTCCTCCACCCACTAACCCTCCCTCTTCCCACAAAGGTATCACACGCCTGCCAGCAAGCAGCTGGGGCGGGGGGCGGGGGGGGTGGTAGGCGGTAGGTGACCAAGTTGTGTCCCCCTCCTGAGACCTTGAAGCCCAACTGTCACATTAAAGCTCATCTACATCTTGTGCACAATTTGCAACAGTGCCTTGAGATAGAACCCTTAAGATAAGCCTAAAGCTTACCAGTGCATGTTGCTCACTCCAGGGAGAGGTGCAGGGAGCGGGACTTTCAGGCTCTGTGCATCTAAAGCCTCGTCCACTTGGCCGCTCTGACCTGGGTGGGGGTCATTACTCTGAGGGTACACCCTGTGGGTAGCTGCTACAATTTCTCTCTCAAACGCATAAGTCTGTCCTAGGGACAGGGCTGTGACGGCTGTAGCCCCTGGTCCCTTTGGCAGAGGCCATAGGCCAGGACCTGCTGGCCCCTCCTTTGCCAAGCTCTTTGGCTACGAAACAAAGGTCGGTGGAAGACCAACAATTTTAAGAATTTCAGGATCTATCCTGCGTCCTCCTTTCTCCAGTGTTTTTAGGTGGTGCCCCAGCTGGGGAAATGGGGCTGTGAAAACTGCATATCCTAACAGAACGTGCTCAGGACTGGCATGGAGCCCGTGGGGTGGCAGCCATTCTGGGACCTGCGACAGCTCTGGTCAAGGAGCACAGGGGCCCCCAGTAACTATGTGAGCTCGTCTGGAGAGCAGGACACAGACACAGGGTCCCAGACCTCAGCACGAAGCCCTGCTGCTGGGCCCGCAATAGCGCTGGGGGACAGCGCATCTCCAGCGCGTCCCCACCGGGTGGTTTCCCTCTCAGAAAAGTGCGCTCACCGAAACGAAAGTAAAACAGAGGCCGGTTTCCTGCGGTGCTGGCCGCACGCTCCCTGCCGGCGGCTTCTCGGATGTCGCACACCCCGATGTGGCTGGAGTGTGGCGGTCTCCTGGGGGCGCCTTCGCTGTGCTGCAGTCTGCACCGGGCCACCGCAGCTCCGTTCGCTGCTGTAACAAGTTGAAAAAAAACTAATTAATTCAAACTTTAGTTTTTTTTAAATTTGTTACAGCGCTGAAAAGAGCCACTGACCCCATGCAGAACGGCACGAAGCCCCACGGGGCCACATACCATGGGGCACCCTGAGCGCCCGGCCAGCACAGCCAGCCCCATCCGCGGCACCTCGGGGGACAGCCGCCTGCCGGGAGCTGTTTCTGTTTCACTCTCGTTTGGTGAGGGCCAGAAGCGGAAACCTGAGCCTGTGGCCAGCCCGCCAGCCGTCTTCCGGGGCGTGAAGGGGTGCCTGCCAAAAGGGACCCGCAGTGATGGCGTGAGGACCCAACACCATGCTGCTCTGCTGCGAGTGAGAAAAGGGGAAGGGGGTCCACACTTGCTCCTACAGCATCCGCACATGGGTGCCAGCCCCCCAAACCCTGGCTCATTTGTAATTCCCTCACTGGAACCCTGCCTTTTACCCTCACAAGACAGATGCAGCTAGGCAGCCTGCACGGCAGCTCCGCCTGTGTGTAGATCCCTTTGGACTCAAGGGAAGAGAGGAGGACACATGGACCGAAATGATGAACACAGCAGAAATGACACCCAAGCCCAGCGTCTGTGCCGCGTTCCCAGGACACGCTCCTGATGGCGCAGCAGAGGCTGCAGCATGTTGCAGGCCAGAGCACAGCGCGGGGGAATGAGCTGGGGTCTGCGCCACGCGCCCGGGACTTAGCCCTTCCCCAGCACAAGCATCTGCGCAGCTTTGAGGTTCCATTTTGGCAGTGAAAGCGGCGGGGGCTGGGCGGCACCTGCAGCCCTGACGCGGCCCTGCCCCCTCCCACAGCACAGGCCAAGGTCAGCCTGAACCACGCCAAGCTGTGGGAGCTGCGGCCCAGCGGCACTTTGCTTCCTGGAACGCGCCAAACCCGGCTCCCACTGAGGGTTCACAAACCCGAACACGTGAAAACGCTGGAGCAACACCGCCTCCATGGTGGGGAAGAATCCAAAACAACAGATAATCGCATTTCGAAGCACACTCACCTTTACAATTTTGTAACCCCGGGCAGGATATTGCATCATTCCCCCTATTTCTAGGTTTGCCTTGACCCCCAAGGACACCAATAAAAACCCTGCATTGGTTTAAACCATAGCAACAGCAATGATTTTAACTCACTACATCAAAAGTCTAGCTCCTCTATTTTTTATGATTATAGCATTTTGTAGTGATCGACCACATAATTGCCCTCTACATATGAAATACCTATTAAATTGACCGGGCACACTTATAGAAAGCCGTGTGTCTTGTGGATTCACAAAATGTACGTGCAGTCGCATGAAGGAATGGATATGGCCCGTCCACGGCAGCAGCACGGTCTTCATCGGGTCAGGGACTAAGGAAGGGTTTGCGACGACTTGCTTCTCTTGCATGTGGCAGTTCACTCACAACCAGACAATGTGTGCTACCATTAAGGTTTACGTACTCGGAGGCTGGGGCAGGTAGGCTCCAATGAGCTTCGACCTCTTCTTTTCATACCCTTTTTGCGTGATGTCACCTGTCAGAGAGAGAGAGAGAGAGAGAGAGATTCAGAATGGTCCCCACAAGTAGAGTAGATCACTCAATGGCACTGAAGACACACAGATACAGCTGTCTGTGTCCTTTGCTTGCCTTATAATTTAAACGAAAGCACTTTACATCATTCACCTCGACCTCTTCCCCCGCCCTCAAGCAAACATACATTGTAGCTTATGTCACATGAAAACCCTTTGCCACACACAGACTGTCCCCCACCCTGCTCACAAGGTTCCAGCTCTGGTGGGGTTCATAACGACTGTGCAGGCGTCTGCGCCACAGGCAGCCACTCCAAACCACCACCAATCAGCACATCATCATTAAGGAGCCTTAATCAGGCGTGCTGATCCCAAGGACTTCGAACTGCTAGGGTGCTATTGAATATAAGTAACTTAGACCAAATAAAACATCAAGTAGACAAGGCGAAAGGACATGGGACCCGTGGAAATCCAAAATATGTGAGAAGGTGCTCATCAGTAAGACATGAGTTAAAACTTTAGAGGTGTAGGTTCACATACAGATGAGTGGCGACGTTGCCAGTACGCTGATGTTCCTCCTCAGTGCTGAGTACACGGGACAAGACGCCTCTGTGATACACCACGGCCCTTCCCAGTTATGAGTGCGAATGCACACAAAATACTGATTCTACCCTTGAAGTTTTTAGAATCCGCTTTTTTCCAATATTCTGATCAAAGCATCATTCCAAGAAGAGCCAAAAACTCGAGTTTGAATAAAAATACAGCAGACATGTGAAAAGTTACTGAGTCATACATGAGTTTGGTGAATGCGCATTTTCTATTGGCAGATGCTCTCTAGACTTGACCACCACACAGTGCCCTTGCCCTCGGTGTCTAAAATGACATGTAACCAGGGCTCACTGTGGAGCCACAAACACGTGGCTTGCTTTGAAACGGAAACATGAGCCACAAACAGGATGATGTGGGGCACACACCTGCCCTCGGCTGGGAGCACACTGGATGCTCACCGTATGTGGCCGGCCACGGTCAGTGCGTGGATAGCCGCCCACACCTTGCCCCAAGTCGGCCACACGACCGAAGCAGCCACCTGCGTAGGCACACCAGCAGCGGCATTGCCAGGGTCAGGAAACGGGGGAGCAAATGCATGAGACGCGGGCCGGTATGGGCCCTTACATCTCCCCATCCTGTCTGGCCCTCCTCCTGTTTAGAGAAATGAGTGCAGCATGCTGCCAGCTTTTGTTCCACATCATGCATGAGAATGCCACATCTTCTAAGATGCAATGTTTTCAGCAATGGAATCACTCAAACCAAATGCAATAAGTAGAATCATGTCATTTGTTTCCAGAGATTACTGATACACTAAAGCGACATGAAAATAAGAGAAGGGCGCTGTGTCATGGAACTGGGGGTGAAATCAGGACAAAATCTGCTAGCTATCTCAGGGTCACAAGTGCCACCAGCCGGTATTCTCAGGGCCAACGGGAAATGGGCTAGCTGACCACTAACCCTGTACCATCTCATGACAGAGGAAGACTGCAGCCCATCCTCTTGGCCCCTTAACACCCCCGAGAAGGCAGCTGCCCCAGCCTCCCTGGCCATTCGTTGTCCTCCACTGTATGTCCCTGACCAGTCTCGGGAACTGGAGGGCGAGTGGGTGGGCCGCCATCCACGAGCACACAGTGGTCTCCGGAGAGGCTCCTGCGCACTAGCTGGTAGCACTGCTCCTGGCCCAGCCATCCCCTGGCCACCTAGAACTTAGGGTGTCTCCCAGGGGCGTCACACAAGTTTACAGTCAAGTCCAACCTGTTTCAGCTTGTTCTCCACCCAAGCTCAGCTCGGGTTCTAGAAATCTCATGGGTGAAGTCTGAGCACTGTCTATGGGGCAGGCCATCAAACAAGCCCCTGAGCTGGCTGACTCATCTCATGTTGAGAAACTCTGACTGTTAATACTTTAAGCGTAAGGGAAACAGGGGCTTTTCCCAAGAAACCATGAGTCTCTTGAGGCAGAGAGGTCAGTGTGGCCTGCCCTACGCGTGACGATCCTTAGTCCCTACAGCAGCTGATGTCACAGATAAGAAGCTGAGGCACTAATAGGGCTTATGCTTTTCGCTCAAGGCCCCAGATCGAAAAAGAAAACAAAGC
Source organism: Cynopterus sphinx (assembly GCA_030015415.1). Lineage (NCBI taxonomy): Eukaryota > Metazoa > Chordata > Mammalia > Chiroptera > Pteropodidae > Cynopterus > Cynopterus sphinx. The sequence goes on from CM057383.1 coordinate 67,353,615, forward strand.
CTGCCCAAGTCTAAAGCCTTGCCCACTGAAACCACACCCAGAACCTGCACCTCCAGCTGACACCGATGTAGTCAGTACCTCGCCACCTAAATGTCCTGCCCAGCTCCACTGGCCCAGGATGCCCTCCTCTCAGGGACAACCTCGCACGTGCTGCAGCCTGCTGTTACCTCCCAGAACTGGCCGAGCCCAGTGACACCACGGTGGCTGGGCTCCCCTGAACAGACTCCACCCAGGTCATAGTAGTGGTTTCCCCAGGAGGCCATGGGTCCCATGTGGCTCATCCTCAACACCAGGTTGTGACACCTTTGTGAATCACTGTTCTCGGACTGTGTCCTGACCCCTGCTGCATGTTGATGGGTTTAGCCACACAAGCGAGCAGCAGACACAGTGTCACAGCGTGACCAGTACACAACTGGACAGAAGCTGCATTGGTAAGGAGGGCAAACACGGGCGACTGCTCATGCTTAGCAAAAGGTCAGAGGGGGAAAGGGCAAGGGGGAAACGGTGATGAACCCAAGACCCCCCCCCCCGCCCCTTAGGGCAGTAGCCTGGGTGTAACCCAAAAGGATCCAGCGCCTGTGACAGGGAACCAGGTTACTCAGGCACCATGAGCATCAGGGTTAAAAATGTGCTTGCTATGTTGTGTTTCCCATGGAGCAAGTCCAGGTATTTTTAACTCTGGAAGACAGAGGTCCAACAGACAAGGCTTCCTGCAAACTGACAGAAGCAAACTTCCAGCAGGGGCCCTTACATTCTGCCCTTTGTTCTGGGGAAAGCAACGAGGTTTTTGTGCTAATACAATAACAAAGATGAGGGAAAGAGATGATAGCTACAGATCAATGACGGTAAACAGGTGACTGACAGATAACTGACAGATGAGACATATAGAAGGTGATAGGTAAGGAACAGATAGATACACATAGGTAAACCGACCAGATGTAGATAACAGGTACACAGACAGACAGAAGCTGGCTGGCTTCACACACCACTCCATCCACCCAGAATGCCTCCTTGGTTTCTGTCTGAGGTTGACCTACAATCATGGTGTGTGTCGCCATGGAAACGTACAGTGCTTCTCCTTCACTTTGTCAAGTTCGGGCTACAGGATCAATTAGCTGCACCTCTCTCCTCGCCTTGGACCTGAAAGGAGCACAGTCCTCAGCATACACCATGTAACCTCAGGGGGAAGGTCACAGAGGAGGACACAGCATGCTAGGCCACCTCTCTAAGCAAGGACGCATTAAACACCTGCCGTCCTATCACGGCTGTCTCCTGGCTTACAGTGGGCTAACTAGTGCTCTCTCAGCCCGGAAGCCAAAAGAGCACCATCAACAAAGGGGTCAGATCACCCCGATGCAACGTCTACAGAATTTTGCCCTTGAAAAGCAGCTGTTGACATGAGAAGATGTGACCATGGGATCTAGTTTTTCCATAAAATTCCAAAGAGCGTACTTTCAATGCTGAATACTCAATACGGCCATTTAGCTCCTTTCCATCTTAGAAGTAAGAATGAGTAACAGAAAAGTAAGTGCAAATATTCTTGGTAACTCCAGTGAGAAGTAAAACAGGTCTTTCGAAACACTTTCTGCTTTACGAAAAGTTTGTTAAAGTTCCACGAGACTTCAAATTTCAGCAGCAGAAATAAAGTTGTCATGCATTCCGTTACTGAGTTACAGACAAATCATAAATTTAAAATGAAAATGCAAGTCAAGTGAAACCACCAGTAGGTGAGTGAGTCACATGCTGAGGCGGAGAGGTCATCCTCCCCCACCCCAAAAAGGAATTTTCTCTCCCATACTGGAGTCTGGAGTGCGCAGAAGGCCTGAGGCTGAGAGTCGTGGAAGGACGGCGAGCCCTCAAATGCAAGTGTGAACGCAGGTCGTGCTGCACCTCCCCGGTCCTCCACCTCGGCCTTCCACCTCGGCCTTGTTCTGGAAAAGTCAGACTCAAGGGGTCTGTGTGGAGCCTACAGCCCTGCACACAGGTCCGGCTGGGACAGGAAAGGCCGGGGCCCGTGGTCTCCAGGCACCCAGCGCCCTGCCAGGATCGCCTCTGGGTGAAAGACGGGCCTCATGGGGCTGGCTCCCGCCCTGGTGTCAGTGGTTCATTACTTGATGCTGGAATGAATGCTGCATATAGTGAAGTGACCATCTCCATGTTTGGAAGTGACGGCTGTCAGGAGCCCTCATAGCATCTCTCCCCAGGCTGATGGCTTTATAAGGCTGGGAGACACCCTGGGAGGCGTGTCTCCTTTTGCCCTGCTGCTGGAGGCACAGCCATTGGCTCTGCGCAGGCTTGCTGTGCCGACTATGACATTCCGGTAAGCACCCACCCTCCGGGGGACTGGGAACAGGCAGACCTGGGGCCTCTCCTCCTCTCAGCAGAAGTGGGGGACTCACAATGGCAGACTTCTTGGGGTCTCACTGTTCTCATTGATAAAATATCAACAGCACACCTGTTAGCTTCTGTAACATGACATGCAGGAAACGAAATGTTTCAGGAAGTAGGCACAGCACCCATCGAGGACTGCCAGCACCCAGTACACATCCAAATGTGTGATCAACACTAGGGCCCCAATCTCCAGGCTGGACAGGAGGACATGTACAGATGGCCTTGCCCATGTGCTTGCAGGTCACGCACAGTAAGAAGCTAGGGGGACGACAGTGATGGCCCTCCAGGATGGGAGGCCAAAGGCAGATAGGCGACATGGGTGTCACAAGTCCAGGGGAAAGCCATCCACCTTTTTCCCTTCTGCATTGTCAAACAGCACCTGCAGCCTGAGACATCCCATCCCACCCCAGGCCTCTCTCCGCTTGAGCCCTGATCTCGAAAAAGGCTTTCGTGACCTGGAACCTGCCAAGGCTGCTCAGTGCCATTGGGACTGACGGCAGACTTGGCCGCCCCTTGTGCCCATGTGCTCACCGCAGCGGTCACCAGGCTCCCCTGTCCTGCTGTAGGCATCATGCTCTGATTTATGTCACATTTCTTTGTAAAATTTAGAAAGTTCCATAAGAATGATTTCAATCAGGTGATCGGGATAAAGATGAAACCTGCACTAGGGTTATTAGAGCATTTTGTACTCAGTGTGGAGGGGAAATGCTCAAAGAACCACAGATTAACACGATAAGCATGTGGGGTGTGTGTGTGTGGGGGGGGTCCCTCAGAACACTTAGCTAATTGGCGAGCAGATGGGAAAAATACCCTACATGAGCCGCTGTGTTATAGCTGTAACTCCAGACAGTGAGCTCCTGGATATTACCAATGAAGGTTTTACCTTTTCACTAGTTTTTTAAAAAAATATATTGTATGTCCCCTGTACCTTTTCTCTTTGTTGTATCAAGAACTCCAGTTGCAGGAGGGATTAAAGAGAACAGCCTGTCTGGGGCCCATTCTGTTCTAAGCCACAGGACCAACAGCCTCCCATGGCCGACTTGAAAACAAGCGGCTGCGGTCAAAGGAAACCACCCCAGCACAGGGGTGCAGGCTGGGCTGCCCTAGAGAATATGAAGGTGAGAGTTCTGGCAGAGCTTTTCAAGTTCAGACCACTGAGGAGTGTGCTGTGCAGGTGACAGAGAGGCTCGTGAGTCTGGGACTGGTCTGTCTCCCTGCTGCCCCTGGGATCCCGACATGATCTGACCCAGCAAGGACACCGAGACCCCGCAGCAAGCAGCCAGCCTCATTCACCAGTCCAGACGTGGAAACACGCCAGCTTTCAGGCAAGGATGCTTAGAAACTTCAGAAAGCAAGTATAGCTTTCTGTTTTCAGACCCAGATATCCCTCCTTTAGATGGGAAGAGAGAGAAGTCTACTCTGAGGAACATGGTTCTCGCAGGGAACTACTGTAAACGTGGACCGAAGCGACTTCCACGTCCCCAATGCCGGTGCTGTCTGCAGGGCCTGGACTGCTCCTCAGTGCGGAGAGCAGAAAGGGGTAAGGGAGGCAGGGGACAGCAGGTTTCATCACTTCTAGCCAGAACTCCAGACGTGCGAGGTGACCAGGGTCCTGGCCACCCAGCTCACTCTCATCCAAACCTACAAGTTAGTGAGTGAGACTCTTGCCTCCTGCCAGGATGTCCCCTGGGAGGACAGCTTGTGCTCTGGATCTGGAGGGGACAGAAGGAGCACTGGCTACAGATGGCAAGAGGAGCCTCGCTAAATAGCTCCTTACACGTAAACACGTCACTTAAATTTAAGAGATCCGTCATCTTCGGCCTCATTTTCCTGAGGAAGTGACAGTCCCATGCGGTTAAGACACACGTCCACGTGTCTAGCTGGAGGCATCGCCAGAGCTGGCAGGACCAGCACTGCAGCTCTCCTGCCGTCCACGCCAGGGACACACGCATGTCACACTGTTTGACGGGCAAGGCTGCCTGCGGGAGAGGAAGGAGGACGAGCTGCAGGAACAGTGACACTGCCCCAGATCAGGTCAGTCTCACAGGGCAGCCCGCGGAAGCAGCCAAGGCGGTGTCACAGGCATGGGGAGCGGGTGAGGGTTACAAAGCAGGGCCCGCAGGAGCCACTTCTGCTGTCCTGAGCAGGGCCATATGGGAAACCAGAGAGGGACCAAGAGAGCGGCCAAGTCATCTGAGGTGCTGAGATCAGCGGCACAGGCATTCCTTCTGCACAGAGACTTATGTCCCTATGGATGGAACTCATGGTGCCAGGGGTACTGGCCTGTGCCCAGTACTGCGACGACCAGGTCTCCCACACGGACTGGAGCACCGTGTCCTGCTAAAGAACCGCTGCTCACTGGGTTGGCCACCCGTCCCAGCACCTGGGAGTCAGAGGGCCACTTGCCCGACTCCCTGCCCCCGAGAATCCTGGGACAACGAGGGGACATGTGTCCCAGGCAAAGGCCCCACAGACAGCTCCCGCATCCTAGCAGCCCTCCGCGTCCTGCACTGGGTTGCTCTGACGAGTGAGCAGCGACGCCCTGCAACGGTTCCGCCTGCTCCCCTCAGATCCCCCAGGACGTCGGCCTGCTTCCCGGGCTGGCCCCCCGTCCGCCTGTCCTCTGAGATGGCGGCGTGTCCTTGAGCACACTCCAGCTGGAACCGGTGGCATGCCAAGATCCAGTTCTTCACCCGCCCAGGGCACGGCTGTCCGCCGGCCAGTGAGGCAGACTCAGGGCTTGCGCCCTCAGTGTCTTTCCTCCCCTTTGCCAGGTCTACCACAGAGCAAAGGTTTTTCGTCTAAAGTCCAATCCACTGATCCTGCCTCTCATGGACTGTCACTTGGTACAGCAGGCCGGGCTTGGCTTCTGCCATGGGTCAAGCACTGTGACCCCACTTCCACGCGTCCCCGGGCAGCTTCCGAGGGCTTGGTAGGAAGGTACTGTCTGTAGATCGATGAGCATTTGACTCACGCTTCACTTACCCGAAAATCACGTCTCCTGTTCCTTCTTAGCTAAATACAACTCGTGGGGAAGGAAGCAGCTCACCTCCAGACTGACAGCACCTCATGTCCCTACTGGGCCGAATCTCCCATCAGCACCTCGGGGCCAGCTCACCCCAGTGACAGCCGAGGCCTGAAAACGCTTCTACTGTGCAACATTGGCATCTCTTGCATCCAGCAGCTCATAACTGACAAAAGTTCTACATCTCCATAGCTGCTGATCGTGTCTTCCCCTGCAGTAACCCTCATCTGCGAATGGGGTCTCTCACCAACGTCCCTCTGCTTCAGAGGAACCGCTGGCAGGACCGAGAATGACTTCATTTCTGATTACTCTAGACCACCTCTTTTCAGGAAAGGCACCAATTCTGAAGTATTCCGTCCATTTTTTTCTTTTGTGCAGACCCTCCCGAATGTCCCTGATGCCTTCTGAAGGGAGCACACATGGCCTGCTGTGGGCGCAACACAGATCCCTCTGTGGCCACTGACGGATGCTAGTGTGCACACACACTGCGGCACTGACCCCAGGACCCAAAGGTTCGTGTCCCATCTGTGTCCCTCTTCAAACTGCTGGCTTTGCTGATAACTTTTCCAAAGGACACCTGGAACGTCCTCTTGTCACTCGCCGAATTGTTGATGCCATCCTACAAAAATCATTGACTCGTTAACCCTGAAACTCTACCGAAGTGCCAGCTTAGGGACCTGATACCACTGAGGCTGGATGGGGGCAGATGGAACACGAGCTGGCAGCTCTCACTCGGAGGGGCCCCCGGGGGTAAACCACGCCACTGAGAGTTCCTTCACACTAGGGAGTACAACTGGGGGCCCCTGGATAGCATATGGCCCCTGAGGGCCCTCTTCTGCATTCCCACATGCTGGTAACACCCTGGACAGTGCTGCTAGCTCCCCTCACAAACCCCTCCCCAGGGTCAGCATAAGTCAAGGTGAGCTTACAGTCCCCTGCCTGCAGCCCACCCCGCCTGTGCCACTGCAGGGCAGGGCCTGGAGCTTCCAGAGCCCCCAAGATGCTGGTGAGCACCCAGCCTGCCACAGGCACAGTGACAGGGGCCCAGCATTCCTCCCTTGAAACGAGGAGACACCACAGTCCCTACTTTTTCTATCAGGCGGGACAAACACTGTGACGCAAGGTGACTCTGACCTTCTGACCGGCTAGAATTCAGAACCTGAGAAATACATCACTCAACCCTGAATCAAATCTGAGGTGGCGAGTGCGACTCAGCTCTCACTTGGCCCCCAGTCAGTGAACTTCGTTCTCGCACCTGAACTTTACCTTGGCATCTCCAAATGCCATGGGAATGAGGCTGAGTTTCACTTTCTCATTCACGCATTCATCCAACAAGTATTTATTAAGAGCTACTACCTGCCAGGCATCAACAGAGGGCAGTAAACGAAACAGACAAAGCCCCCACCACGAACTGTTTGCTGATGAAAGAATAAGTTAGTTTCATCATTAAAACCTTTTTAACAGTAGAAATAAGGTGGCATCCAGGTGACTGGTCCAATGACCTTCAACAAGTCACCCCAGCTGGGCCAGTAATGGGGGAAGCAGAGGCAGACAAAGGTCTTCCAGAGAGAAGGGTGACTCATTGTGCTTAGATTCAGATTCCCATGTTCATGATTTTTCCACCTCAATGTACCTCTCGCCAACCATCCTGACAAGCTCGGTTACTGTCATTTAAAGTTGAGGCACAGAGTTTGGTAACATCATGAAACAAACAGTGAATAGACCTGCGGGAATTATCATCTGGATGAACAGCTAAATAAAACAAGGTTTGGATAACTACATAAAACTACATAAAACAAGCTCTTCACAAAAAAGTAAAAAATATTTTCAACTGAACAAAAATGAGACATTAAAGTTTTATATCTGAAAGAAAGGTCTCAAATTAATAAGCTTCTACTTTAAAAAATAAAGACAAGTAAAATAAACACAAAGCAAGTTGAGGGAACTAAACACTAAAGAGCAGAAATCAAATTTAAAACAAAAAAAATCAGTGAAACCAAAAGGTTACACAGAAACCCCAAGGAAGCTACAAACTTAACTCCTAGATCTAATAACCAACTCTAGCGAGGCTATGACATACAAAGTCAAATCACATGGATATATCCTAGCAATGAACATTTCAGACTAAAATTTTAAAAAACAGTATCATTTAAAGCAGCTATACACATAAAAAACAAATGCTTTGGCATGAATCCAACACACATACAAACATGTCTACAATCCGCAGGGGCTGAGAACTACAAAACGCTCAACAAAGTGATCAAGAAGATTCATATCAATTAGGGGACATGCCGCATCTGTATAATGAAAAACAACATAACAAAGATGTCAATTCTCTGCAAATTACAGATTTAACTCAATTCCAATTCAAATGTTAAGTAATTTTTATAAATGAGCTAATTCCAAAAATTATATGGAAAACGAAAAGAACTAGAACAGCAAAATAAACATGACAAAAAAGAATAAAGTTGGAGAAATCACCCGGCCTGGTTTACCACAAAGCTGCACTAATCACAACATGGCACTGAAGGCACAGGTGAACAGAGTCCAGACAAAGACGTGAACATGGCAAGTTGTTTTCTGACAAACATGCAGAGTGGATTAAACAGGGAGGAATGACGTTTCCGACGTGGCGCTGGAATGGCTGAGTGTCTGTCTGTCTGTCTGTCTGTCTGTCTACACTCACACAACCTGGACCCGCACACAGAGAATGAACCAGGGTCGCCTGAGGCAGGAGTGCGAGTGGACACATGGGGACAGTTGTCAGAATAACACGAGTCCTGGGCCCTGCCTGCTCCGTGGGGGATGCTGTCCCGGACCCGCCCGCATCCGCTGTCCCGGCGCCTGGTCCCCATGGGCTTTCACGGGCAATTGTCTGGGGAGGCAGGGTGCCGGGGGCGGGCTCCGCAGGGACCGTCCCTGCACTCCGAGTGAGGGGCCGAGTGAGGGGCCGTGCCAGGGCCCCGCGCTGCAGGGGGGGAGTGAGGGGGGGGGGACGAGCAAACAGCAGCCTGGCCTTGGCTCAGGGCGCGGACGGGAAGCCTAGCCCCGCAGGGCCCCCTCAGGGGCACGTCCTGGGTCGCGGGGTCCCCGCCTGCGGAGCGACCCCTGGCCCCGCCGCACCGGCACCCACTACAAAGGCGGGGACACGGGCCCACGCGGGCCGGGAGTGGGAGATGCCCCTGCTGCCCCCAGTGCGGCACCGGGGAGCGGGCACCCAGGCCGGCCTGGCAGGCTTCTCCAGGAGAGAAAAGAAGAGAAGAGGAGGGCGCAGTGCCGGGGGTGTGGACCCACCTCGGACCTCACGGGACAGCCCGTGGCTGGCCCGGGGCACAGGCCCGGGACACGCTACCCAGCCCGCCACCTCCCACCCCAGGGCGTGCAGCCACGGACTGTGGCTGCCCCGAGTCCCAGAGATGCAGCTGCGTACAGAGATGAGCCTTTGGGGGCACCTGGGCCAGGCCCCTCACCCTGCGCCCCCCACCGGTCCACTGCTGGGATGGACCCATGGGCCATCGGCTTCCTCACACAACCTGGCCCGCCAACGTCCTTAGCTGGGCCCCTGCCCGACCCTCGTGCCGCTGTGGACACCACTGCAACGAGTAGCAGATACTGACAGGCATGTCTTCTTTTCGAGGAAGAGTAAGGTTGCTACGGAATCACGGAGGTTAGAGGTGGTGCCCATGACACTAAGCATGCTGGCAGGAGGAAGTTAGGAACACAGGAGAAAAAACCTGGGACCCTGTCCTGTGTGGGGAGCCTGGGCCATCCCTGTTCCTGTTCCTAGAGCCAGCCCCACACACGTTTCAGCACCTCCCAGGGTTACGTTGGGGAGACCCACTCATGGCCCACCAGGCCCAGCTGGGAGAGAGCATTATGGATGATGCCGGCCAGTGCCCAAACCGCCCTCACCCCCGAACATAGGGTTTTAGCATCAAGCTAACAAGTGAACGTGGCTAAGGGTTACGGAAAGCAGACATGCTTGGGGAAAACGGCAGCCACTGCCAGCCCGCCCCAGAGCTGCACACCAGACTCGGACAAAGTTTGCTACTAAAATTAAAAGTAGTTTAAAATCCTGGAGAGAAAACGTATGTATGTGTCTGAGCATGTATGTGCATGTGTGTCTGCGTCTGTGTGTGCATGTGTCCACGTGCATGTGTGTGTGCTTGTACATGTTTGTGCACGTGTGCCTGTGTGTGCAGTTAAATTAAAAACCTTTTTGAGGAGCGATTCTCTTTGGATCATGTGTATCTGTCAAGCTCTTGGCATCTTCCAGGAAAAGACACTAATGAAATACAGGAACCATTTCGAATCTGCTAATGAAACATCTACAACAGATTCAGTCTCATGGAAAAATCAGAAAAAACGACGCCTCATGGCTGACACTTGGAAGTCTGGCTGCAATGCCCAGGCACCAGCAACTCACTGAGCCTAAGGAGAAAACACTGAAATTTTTCACTTGCACTTTAAAACTATTGGAATATCTCATTACTCCGCCCATGAACATTGCTGTGCAAACCAGAGGACTGAGGAAATTGGAGCTTTGGGACACGGGAAGGGATAGCCCGCCTAACCCTGGTGGCCGTCCCCACACCCACCACCTGCGCTTGGTCACAAGGCAGGCAGGGGACAGCTGGTCGCTACGGCGGAGGCGCCGTGGGCCAAGCCCTCAGCAGCACCATGAGCACATGTATTGACACGCACGACAGGAGGAAACTTTTGAGGCACTGTATGAAAAGATCGTTCAAACGAGTTCAAGACGAGCACGGCGACACCCAGATCTGCCCCAGACTGGTTGTGAGGCATTGTCATAGGACTCATACATCTGTAGTGTCAGCCCCCCATGAGAGTCACCTGTGTGAGGGGAAGGTGACGTGGCCATGCAGCGCAGCAGGAAAAACTGCACCCAGGAAGAGAAGACATGGAGGGAAAGGGAATGCCTACGGAAAGGGCTGTCTGCGAAAATATTTTAAATCCCAAAAGTGGGAGAGGCAAGGGAGAAGGCAAAAGGCTCCTGCCTCCAGCTGGTTTTAGGGAACCCTGCCCCTGAGTTCTTGCTTCTCCTCCTGGGACATGGACAGGGGCGTTCTGGGAACCACGGGAGGTAAACGCCACTGCCGCCTCCAGAGACACATCTCACACAGGCGCACCAACCCCACAGGCCACAGGTGCAGACTCGTCTGGAAGCAAGAGAACCCTGGCTCCTCACCCAACCTGTATAGTCGCCACAGTGACGGTGACAGAGACGTGTGCGTCCTCGTTGTCTCTGTATTTCTTGACAGTTCACCAGAGCTACCTAACAATCACGAACCTGGTCCCCTCTTCCTACAGAGCTGGACCTGGCTGGCTTCCTTCAGGTGTGGCCATGAGATGAGCTGGCATCATGGGATGGGAGGTGACGATGTCAAGATGGCTAAAGTGGAAGCTGCACCCTGTCTGTCCCCTCGCTGGCTGAATGCAGAGACCCCCAAGGGTAGGGAAAGAACCATGGGACACCAGCACCCTTACTACACACGTGTCAGGCCCAAAAGCAAGTACCTTTAACCAGACCCTGACCGTCTGAGGTTACGTGAGGCACCCTGAGGCTTCAGCCCAAAACATGCCTGACTGGGCACCTTCCAGTCATGAGTCAGGACACCAGGCCGGATGCCATGCTCAGCAGCAAGGACTGCAGTTCGAGTGTGCCTGTGAGGACGTGGCCCTTGCGACAGTCCCAACAAACTTGTTAGGGCCCTGACTGTACGGGGGAGAGAACTAGTACTCAGAGTGGGCAACGGAGGTTCCAGTGTGCCAACCGCCCCCAGACTCAGCCTCTGTGATGCACGGCCTTCCCCTGAAGCGGCCAGCGAACCTCCACTTTCTGTGCTGATCATCTGCGAAGCAAAGGCACCCCAAGTCAAGGCGGTGCCTCAGCGTAAGGAGGGGCTGCTGTGCTGCAGCTGTTAGTGCACCAAAGGCCACATCAGTGATGAAGTCGGCACCACACACACCTTACACTTTTAACACATTAACACACCTACCTTCCCAGCAGCTGTGTGTGGAGGGCACCAGTCCTGTCCCCTTTGATAGATAAGAAAATGAAGGCCCTGGGGGCAAAGGGCAGGGGTCCCATCCACCAGCATGTCCCCCTCACAGACGCACAATAAACACTGAGGGAACAAGCAGGTGCCAAGTGTGGGTGACGATGCACTTGAACACCTGATGAGCACAATGACGGTGACCACATGGCCCTAAACCCGGGGCAGGCACCCTCACGTGCTCCCACCAACCCGATGACACCCTTGCAGGTCAAACTGTTGACCCCGCTCGTGAGAAGGACTCAGAGCTGGGTCTGGCATAGTTACCGCCTAGCCAGGGGCGCCACCCAGCTTTCTGCGTGCCAGCTCCCAGCCACTCTCGGCACGGATGGTCCCTAAAACAGCAGGCTGTGACACGAGGGAATGAGCCACCTCCCTGAAAGAGCATCGGTGGTGTGTCCTACTCCCCAGGCCCAGGAGAGATGCCCTCACGTTGACTGACCCCACAAAGCCAGCCAGCTGCCACCCAAAAGGTCCTCCGCGTTCTCCCACTAAGTCTGCATCACCTTTTCCTCGGCTTACCACTTAAAATGTAACTTATTAGCACCGTTGGCCCTGCAATGTGACCACAGGACTCACTGTCCCTCCCCTCGCTCCGCACCAACCTCTTCGGCATGAGGCCGTGATTTCCAAGCCCGTCTCTCAGCCGTCACGTCCCAGATGCACACCCAGGCCTCCATCATCATGGAGCACAGACGTGCCCACACCTTGCCACCCCGGGCTTTTTCAGAAAAACTGACGCCAGGGTGGTACCTCCCGAGTCCTGCATCCCGTCTATGGAAATGCCGCTGTCGCAGGTGGCAGTGTGTGCACACACACCTCCGACGCGCTCAGCCCCGCTGTCCCGGAACCACGCTCGGACCTCAGGTCCATGGGTCCCTGCCCAGGAAGGCGTATTCCCGAGAGGGGACCTCTCCCCAGGCCAAGCGGGGCTGGGGCTGGGGGCCTATGCACTAGGCTTGACCACATCGTCTGCAACGACACAAGCTGGGCCCAAGTGGGGAACGGGCTCAGGATGCCTGTGTTCCCAAGGAAATGGTGTTTGGGGAGACACCGATGGGTACGATGCGGCTGCTGCTCAGTGTGGCTGTGTCTGCTGGACTGTCCAAATGCAGAGGCTCACCGGAGTGAGACGACAGAGAACCACCATGCGCTGTCCAGGACAACACAATTCTCTGGGGACAAGGACGAGCAAAGATTTTATTAGTTCAGTCTGAGCTTAACGTCAACTCGTATTCCGCAGCCACATGTCACACAGGGCCGCACTGATGGCACCACTGCTGCCCACTACGCTCCGGCTCCCCCAGCAGCTCCCTCATGCTCAGCCACATGCAGGGCTCACGGCAACGATGTGGATGTCAGAGCAAAGGCCACGTAAAGGGAAACACGCTAACGTGACAGACTCTACAGTCTTCCCTTGCAGGGATGTCATGTAACTGATCCCAAGCGAGCAGTTGCATCAGGCCGGCTACCCTCCTTAGCGGGATACACTTCCACCCACCATCACTCCGTGTGGTCATGGTGCTCATCCATCTTGCTGAGTGGCCGCCTCATCTTGGGGCCCCGTACAGAGAAAAGGAGAAAAAGTATGAACCTCCCCATAAGGGTGAGTATGCGTACACACTCACAACTGTTCTAAAAGTGACCGAAGACCTCGCGACTCAACGATTTACATGTCACTCGCTAGAAGAACCAGTTAAAGCTGGCTCTGGTCTCTGTGCCTCAATGATCGGGCAGAAAACAAGAAACGAGCCAGCTCCCAGTGACGCCTCGTTTCTGTGTGTGGGGAGGAACAGCAGGAACACTGGCCACACTGACGAGAACACAGATTGGCGTGTCTCCTTCACTCTGATGCATACTTGACCCCACCCCCCCAGGCTGCCGCCAGCACTGACGGACACCGTCCTGCCACACTCATTCTGCTCAGACGTTCACACCAGGAGTGTGCTCCTTTCCCAGGTGCCTTGAATCTCACTTCTCATGCAATGCGTCCAGTATGTTGGAGGCAACAGATCCGGCTGCTGTTAAGGACACCAAGCCATTGAGTGTCCCCACTTGCTGCTGTTCAAGTCATGAGAATGCCAACAGCAGCCGCCGACACAGCTCCAGTGTGTTTCCCATCCCTGTCCACGAGAGCGTCACAACCTCCCTGGGGCAGCTTCTGCCAACGTCTATCTACCAAGTGAGTCAAGCCGTGGGGGCCTAGCCAGATGCCCATGGGCCACATGGCTCGTTCGCCACCCTGGTCCCTCCAACCACGGCCCCTCCCAGAGACTAGCTCGAAGGTGGCCGCCTCCCGGCTTAGTCTCAAGGCTCCAGGATCCAACCATCCCAGGGGCTGCTGCTGCTGCTGCACCCTTGGCGGTGTGCGGTCCAGGCCCAGAGTCCCTGCTCCCAGCAGCCACGAATGGGTTAGGACTGCTGTGTGATAACTGCCAGCCTCACGCACCTATCACCCGATACTCAGGAACCTCAATTTCAGGACTTCAGATGACTGTGCTTGCCATGAGCATTTCTTCAATGTGGAAGTGGAGGAATAAGATGCCAAGTGCCTATGGTGACCTCGTTTCTGCAGCAGAGCAACCACAGTGGTTGCAAAAAGCAGAGGGATTTTTTAACACTGTTCTCCAGGAACTGAACATGATTTAATTTTTCACATTCGCATTTTCAACAGTTCCCACCTGGTGAGCACGCCGATACTCATTTGTGAAACTACAGGGTTGTTCCATCATTTTAGCACTTACCACTATCACTACTGAGCAAGAATCACCCCAGAGTTACAAGACGCTTGTTCTCAGATTCGTAAATCGATAATCATGTATTAAATATCACCTAACGGAAAGGAATGTTTCATTCCAGGTTTCTGATCTGAAAAGAAATCAACTTTTCTGGCAAAGAGATAGCTAAACGTTAATTACGTAACTATGCAAAATGCTTCAGGAAAAGTTAAATCATGTAATCCAATTAGTTCCTTAAAGTGTTATAAATACAGCTGCGTTTCAACAGTAATTTGTCCATAATTAAAGTTATCACAAAAACTTTGAAATTTTTTGATACTGCAAGAACCACCATAAACAGATGTAAAACGCTAACAGAAGAGTGACCCTGGGTAATTTGGGCTGACGATATTCACTGCGCACGTAGTTCCGGCCGACGCTGTTGGAGCACATCCCCCGCTGCTCCAAGACTGATGTTCACACATTGCTGATTTTTTGTTAAGTGAAAGCAGCTTTGAACGATGCCAAGATCTCTAAAATAAACTTGGCTCTCAAAAAAGCCAGCCGCCACTCCCAGCGGTCACACAGGCAAGTCCCCTCTGGTTCTAGTCCATGGCAAGGCGCACCCCCCTCTGCACACAGTAGCTGACCTCCCCTCTAACCCAGGACACACGGGGTCTGATGGGCTAACACAAAACGGTTACTGAGCTCAGGCAGACTCAGTCATAAAAGCTGCAATGCTGAGACATAGCAACGCTCAAAACTAGACTCCTTTTGCGTTGGCAGCCGGTGCCTCTCGGGGAACACCTGGCTCACAGACCAGCTTCCACTTCGGAGCTCAATGGGCACAGGGCGTTTCCTAAACCCAGCCTGACGGGCTGCTCCCCTGGCCACTTGGGGCCCACGTACTCCAGGACGGCAGCAGGAGGGGCCGTCCGATGATGAAGGTGACCTCCCTATCCTGGCCACGTCAGGGCACAACAGCAAGCACAGCAGGAGGAGAGGAGGGCTTCTGGGTTGAACACTCACCCCTTTCCTGGGCAAGCGGTGGAGACGTCAGTTGACCACCCAGTGCAGCAATGACCCAGTGGAAGGAGGCATTTCTTAACATCAGATTCCACATCCTGTGAGGGAAGGTGCTGGGCAGAACCTTAGATCTGTCTCTTTTCCCTACTTAAAATCAGCCGCACATTCCCAAGTTGATCACGAGTCCCACTTCTGCTTAAAGAACTTTTCTTCCAAAGAGCATGGAGCAAGGGGTGAGATGCGGGTGTCACTGTCACCCCATGCCTGTGGAAAGGAACAGGGAGTACGACCTTGAGTGATGGGAATGCTCCTCTCCTGGGTCTCACACCGGCTGTGACCCTGGAACATCCTGGATACCCCCTTTCCCATCGTGTGTCCCCCTGGCCCCAGGTCCTAACGTCCTTCACCTGTGCCCTGACGAGGCCGGGCCGCAGACCCCAGGACCGACTTGGTGCTCTTCTGAGCAGACAATTGTTTCCAGATGTGCTGGAGAAGGATGAACTATTTCTGAAAACTGCAACGTGCTGTGTAAAAGCAGGATCCTGGGAGTGGGAGACACGGGCAGTCAGTGCTCAGATTTGAAAGAGTGGCTGTAACACCAAGGATGAGATACAAAAAGCTTTTAATTACCCTCACGATCACAAAGTAGAGTCACTATAACATAGACATATATCTGACTACAAGTTAAAAAAAAAAACATAGAACAGATAATAAACTATAAACAAGCAAGTTTTCAAATGTGGCAGCCACACTGATCTCGCTGACAAAAGATCGCCGAAGCAGGTCACTAACCTCCAATTCCATGTGGAGATTAGAAATTTCAAGTCCTAGCAAACAAAATAAAGTGTTCTGGAATATCATCATTTCGTGTTTAAAACTAAGGATGCATTACCTCTTCTTCCCTCTCTAAATGTCTATTTGAAATGACTTTTAATCAGAAATTCTAAAATCTGCCAACCTGATATCCAACACTGTCTCTATCTGCAGATGACATTTCACTGCAGATGAAAAATTACTTACATTTCTATACACTGATAAGAAATTATCAGAGAAATTAAGAAAATAATCCCATTTACACTTGTATCAAAAATAATAAAAGATATCTAGAAATAAATTTAACCAAGGAGGTGAAAGACCTATCCTCGGGAAACTGTAAGGCACAGATGAAAGAACCTAGAGGAAGACACAAGTGTGTGGAAAGACAGTCTGTGCTCATGGATTCCAAGAAATGCACTGTTCAAATGTCCATACCACCCAAAGCGATCTGTACGTTCAACACAACTCTGGTCTAAATTCCTATGGCATTTTCAAAGAAACAGAATAATACTAAAATGTGTACGGAACTTCAAAGACAAGCAATCTTGAGGGAAAAAAACAAAGTCAAAGGAGTCATGATCCACTATGAGGCTGCAGTAATCAAAACGGCACAGTGCTGGCAGAAACGCACGCACGTGTATCCACACGCGCTCGTGGCTTTCATGGAGTCTACATGGCCAGCTACCAAAGGCTTTCCACCTGTGGGACACAGCAAAATATCAAAATCCACTCCCTAAAAGCAAACTGTTATTCGTTCTAAGTGTCCTGCCTCTTCCTCTTTATTCTGTTGGGGCACCTTTCCTGGTGAGATCCACTCCACACCTGTCCCCAAATCAATGACCTCTGTCCTTCCGGCATGACTTCGGGGGGCAGCAAACTTCAAAACAAGAATAAGAAGACTTGGTTTTCACCCTCTTGTTTCTGCTCGGACCTCCACAAAATCAAATTCCACACCAATGATCCACGGAGTGGCAGAGCGCTCCATGGAGGCAAAGGTGCGCGTGCGCGCACACGCGCACACACACACATGCACACACACACACAATGCAGGCCAAGCTGGAGCTAGACGTGTGTGCCAGGTGGTGGCATTTCTAACGTCAGCATGTGCTGGCTGAGGGCTAAAAAGGTGCTGTGAGATCAACACAAGGGTCTGCCCAGGGCCGCAGGCTATCTTCTCTGCAGGAGGTATCAAAAGGGGACGAGAGGAGACGAGTCCCCCCTCACAGAAAGAAGTGGGGTCGGAGCATGGCCACCTTTCTGTTCTCATGCCCACTCGGCACACCAGCTGCGGTGGCCATGTGGACATGCTCTTGTGTGGGACATGAGCACAAGTGCTGTGGCCACCCTGGCCCAAGCCTTGGGACAATGGGCACATGAAGAGCAGCAATGTGAACCTCACTCCCTGCGTCCCCATGGGGCAGAGGCACCAGCCTGATGTGACCGGGAAAGCTGCTGATCGTGGAGCATCTGTGTGACAACCACCTGACTTCATCCCAATGCACCAGCCACCTACACTTTGCTGAACGGTGCTATAACTAAATGAGAACACACTGACACCCATGCACTCCGCGGGCTCATGCACGTAAACGCTTCTGCGTGGGCCCCAGCAACCTGCTCCTGGGCACACACACCCAGGGACTAAACACAGGGTCACGCATATCCACAGCAGCATTGCTCGCAGCTGCTGTTACATGGAAATGATCCGAGTGTCCGTGGACAGATGAGTGGGTAAGCACAACGGGGTGTATGCATGCCATTGAGCAATGCTCAGCCTCAGGGAGGACATTCTGGTACAGGCTACAGTGTGGACGAACACCAGGGACATTATGCTCAGAGAAATCATTCACAGTCACAAAAGGACCACACTACAGGATTCCGTTTCTGTGACATACTTAAGATAGTAAAAATCGTACAGACACCAAGAATGGGGGGTGCCAGGGGGTGGGGGGGAGGCCAGGGAGCTCCTGTGTGATAGACACGGAGTTTCAGTTTTACAGGATAGGATGAGTCATGGGGATAGATGGCGGTGACAGAGCGCAGCGTGAGCGCACCTAATACCCTGAATCAAATACCTGAAAATGGTTACAATGGCCACTGTACGTTTATGCTATGTGTACTTTACCACAACAAAAGAGGGAAAAATCCACTGTTCATGTTCATCTTATTCAGAGAAGCGTGCGCTGAGTCTGGACTCGTGCACGGCTCTGCAGGCGGCACACCGGGCGGGCGCCCATGGCGCAGCCATCGTTGGGCTGGGGCTCTGTGGACGGACACGGGGTGTGGGCATAGTGACACTGTGGGGTGCGGAAGGCTCCGTCACACATCCTGGCCCTCACCCCGCTGATATGCAGGCTCAGAGTTCTGCATCCTCCCAGTCCCACCACTGCAGAGGGACCCACAGCGGCAAGGTCTGGCTGCCCAGGAGGTGGGGACGCACCATGCAGGCGGCCCTGCGTGAGGCAGGGTGCAGACAGCCATATGCCCGGCTGCACGGCCTCAGCTGTGCATGCAGACGTACCAGCCATGCGGCCTGTCACACCATGTGCACCAACTCAACGCAGCTGCTCCCCGTCACCATGACCTGCTTCCCAATGGAGAGGAAACACAGACACAAGCATGGGTAATAAATATCTCCAGAGAGGCGCAAACTCGCCTGTCACAGCACCCCTTCCTGAGGACCAGCGGGAACAAATGGCGGGGACTCAAAATCAGTCAGAGCAGCCGGGATGGGACAGCGCAGCACAAGGCCACAGTGGCCTGTCAACACTCCCACTGGCAGGGACCGTCATTCGCTGCTGACAGACGGCGCATCCGTGTCCCAGGCCAGAGCAGGACTGTCCCTGACGCCCGACTCCAGCCACCTGGCGCCCCCTCGGTCCTGCAGGCGCACGTGCCTTCCATCCCTAGTTCTCCCTCACAGAGCAGGTTTTCCTCCTAGAGGCGGCAACAGTGACAGAGGAAGAGACAGAAAACCCTACTAGAGCGCAGTGCTCGTCCAAAGTCCAGCGCCTGTCACAACAGGCCGGTGTCCTCACTGTCTGCCCATTTGTCTCATTTTTTCCCCCAAAGGATACAAAAGGCCGATAGCACCGTACTTCGCCCTGCTTAGGTCTGAGCAGCTGGCCGGCCCCCCAGAGAGGGGACAACAGGGAAACCGGCAATGCAGGGAGTGCGCAGCAGGGGAGGGACGCGAGGACAGTTGATGGGTGGGAAGCACATGGGGGGCCACTGCGGCTGCTTGTTTCCCCCCACAAATAAGGCACATAGTCTGGGCCGCGTCTCTTCATCGTCTGAGTCAGAGCTTTTAGGATTTCCGTTGCTGGTATTCTAAACTGGTCCATCTCCTTGCGAAGAAGGGAAAGGGTTAACCGTATTTCCACCACTCACTGCAGGGCAGGTCAGCGGGGTTACCCTGACACCCTCCCCTCACCACTGAGTCTCTCATGTAAGTTATAATTCACTGTCACCAAAGCTTTGAAACTGACGGCAGGCCATTTGGTTCGCACCCCGAGAGACCCCGGTGGCCAAGGCTGGCGTATCTGCCAGGCCCAGAGAAGGAAGCATGTAAATGACAGCCCAGAAATTCCTGACCTGCTACTGTGGACAGTGCTTCACTCCATGGTGTGACTCTGCTTGCCGTAATTAGATATGACACATCACTGTGGATTAAAAGGTGTTAGAAGCTGGTGCATTTCTCAAGTATCAAGCAGAGTATGAGATGAGCTGATTAGGTTCTTGCCTATTTGCTATGGGCTCGATTGGAAATAACCTTCGGACTCCTGGGGTGAGGACCTGCACCAGTAGGACTGTGCTGCATTTACAGAAGATCAACAAATGCCCACTTCACAACCTGTTCTCCTCTGAACCTGAGGCCAAAGGAAAAGGAAAAGTAGCAGGGGCAGGGGCCCGACTCCAAGGCTGTCCAGGGCTGACCAGTGTGCTTGAGCAGGAGAGACCGGGCATGGCAGTGAGTTTGACACCACAGTAATAAACGAGCAAATTAACAGAATAGCTTTCGCTGTACTTGCACGGAACCGACACTGGGCGTGCTGGGAACCAGCAAGAGCCCATCCCTCCAGAGCTGCCTCTGGGGGCTGCTGTCCCATGAGCAGGCTTGGGGTCAGGCAGGCACAGCGCCTGCCCACAGCAGACAGGCCATCTTTACCGGGCAGTGCTGGGCCCAGGAACTGTCACAGTCATGTGTAAGGAAGGCCTGGTCCCATGTGCAGTGTGGGAAAGCAGGGAGTGAGAAGGACCGCAGTCTGTGGCCTTTGGAGGCACAGAGGGTGCGTGGGACAAATGGCTCTGTTCTCGACAGCGAAGCCTCAGCTGCCTGCCAGTGTCAGTACAACGGACTGTGTGAGAGAAAGCGGCGATCATGCAACAATCCTGATAACTACAGGGTCGCTGAAGTGTGTGGGCTCCAGGCCATGCAGGACCACAAGTGACAAACTCTGAGACAGGATTAGAAAAAATCAAGCTGTAATTAGCAACAATTCTGTAACTTAATTTCCAGACAAATTAAATGAATGCAGGCTTCCCTGAAACCCCAAAAGGATAAGCCTAAGACCTGTAACTTGGAATGTAGGGTGCTGGAAGTCATCTTCGACCTACATGACGAAACGCACATTTTAAACTGGAAGGAAGCCTGAACCTCTAGTATGTCTTCCTGCAGAAATGGGGTCCCTAGAAACATTCGTGTCCAAGAGCCAGGCCCCCAACTGCCTCCCAACAGCCTGCTGCCACCACTGCTGCAGACGCACAGCCCATGAAGCCCTGAGAGCTGCCTCCTGGAGCCGTCACTGCCCACCCTGGCCCTCTCTGGGGAGCCAAGTCCCCACTGTCACCATTAAGGGCGGCAGCCCAGACACCACCTCATAGGCCTGAGCGTACAAACTGCCACTGTGTTTCCACCCGTTAACAAGTCATAACAGTCATTTTATGTTGAGCAACCAAAACAGTCAGGTTTGTTCCCTCCCAAAAGATCCCTTGTCTCGTCCAACCGGAACTGATTCTCTTAAAACTCAGGAGTACTGGGTCTGCCCACACAAACTGCACCGTGTGGGCCTCTCCCAGCTCTTAGGGTGTGTGATTTGTCTGGTTCTGTTGGTTTAATGTCAGTATCTAAAAGGGGGTCAGAACCGACCTTTCCCACATAGGTTCTAATGGTAAATGTAGTAAAACCCATGATAGCTGAGAAGAGGGAGCAGTTTGGAAGGGCAGCGCAATACAAAAAATGTAGCAAAATTCTGATGCTTAAATCACATCATCAGAAAGTTTAAGAAGCTATTTTGGTCTACGGCCATGTCACCTTGAATGACCTGATCCCGTCTGATCTCGGAAGCTAAGCAGGGTCGGGCCTGGTTAGTACTTGGATGGGAGACCACCCAGGAAGACTAGGTGCTATAGGCGTATTAAAAAAAAAAAAAAAAAAGCAACAACAGCAATTTTGTATCTTTCCTAAGCACTGGCTCCAACAGTGACCACAGGCAACGTCACCAGATTCCACAAGGCCAAGCCTCTCTCCCCCCTGTGAGACCCGAGAGGCATCAGGGGAGTCAAGGCTGCAGCTGGCCACACACCTGAGATTAAAGAAAGGAAGTGGGCAAGTCCTTCAAAACAGCTGATCCTTTCCAGTAGGGGAAACAGCTTCTTAAAATATTGCTCGTGCCATGTGTCAGCAGACGTTCCCTTTTGTGCAGGTCCAGAA
This sequence comes from Cynopterus sphinx, assembly GCA_030015415.1. NCBI lineage: Eukaryota > Metazoa > Chordata > Mammalia > Chiroptera > Pteropodidae > Cynopterus > Cynopterus sphinx. The sequence goes on from CM057383.1 coordinate 67,375,377, forward strand.
AGTGACAAAACTGCCACACTGGAGAAGTCCAGAGAAAGCAAGGGCTTGATATACTATAATCATGGTTTGAATCCTTCCTAACAGTCAACGTGTCATGAAACACAAACTCACTTCTTTAGTGACCAATAGTGAAGCAGAGGAGACTGATGACATGTTGAGGAGATGGCAGTCATCTTCTCCAAGACCATTCACCTCTTCTGTGAGTGAACCTCAGACGCTCGCTGGGCACGTGCCTCCCACAGACTCCCCAACAAGTGGGTGAGGCCACATGATCAGGAGTGAGCAGAGGGGATGTGGGAACTGGCAGGCACAGGTCTGACCTCTGGTGTCCGCCATTCATGGGACGGGCACCACCTAGCCCTTCCTTTTCCTCTCCTTCCTGCTGTGACTGCTTAATGTTGCTGAGTAGCACATTTAAACACAGTTAAAATAGTAAGTCTTGTTATGCAAATTGTACCACAATAAAGTTTTAAAGTAAAAATACATCTATAATTACTATTTCCAATTTCTTGCATCCTGCAAGATGCATTTACTTTTGAAAGTATTTGCTTCCAATATGAAAAATGAACACAATGTGGTCTCCAAAACACAGGTAAAATCTTTTAAGGTATTTTAAGTGTGACTACAAAGTAGTCACAGGCAGGAAACACAGGACAAGTACACAGCAGGCACAGTGTGGCTGTAAGGCAGGAAGAGCCAAACAAGGCCAGCACTCGCCAGGTACCAGGACACACGTGCACACGCGGCCATCAGCACTCAAGAGGCCCCAATGGTCCCAGGTAAGCTCTGTCCAGGAAGCACCAAAACACCTGTGGCTGTTCATTAGGCTAACTGGTAACCGCAGCTGCAGCCAGGTATCTGTGGCCCTGAGGCTCAACTGCTCAAAGACAGACAAAAACCACACCAAAGCCTGAGATCCACGCAGAGAGCTGCTGAGGGCACCCGCCCCAGGCGTGTGAGCCTAGCCCTGCCTGGCGCTCTCACTGGGTGCACCATGCTGGTGAGAAATGAGGGGCTGGCACACTGAGTCTCATCTGTGCTCCTGGAACCACGACCCCAGAAGCTTCCGCCTGGTCTTCCTCTGCCCCACCTGCTAGCCCACAAAGGCCCCCATGTGGCCACCCTAGAGTTCGGGTCTGTCCAGAGCCATGTTCAAACTGCACCCTACTTCCCACCTCTGTGACCTCCAACTGTGACAACAGTGAACCTGACTTTAAGGAGCATTTTCAGAACTGTGATGCACAGTTGGGTATCTAGGACTCGTGTCCCCAGCATCGTCCGTGTCCCCCTTCCTTCTCCAGGGGGCACAGGGTGCACTGCAGCCAGCTGCCAGGTCCCTCCTCCCAACCCTGGAAGAGCAACCCCACAGCAGGAGGCAGTGGTCCCCACCATGTGGCCCTCAGGGACCCTGGGCACAGTTACCACTCCCAGCCCCACCACCCACCTTGGGACTCAAGAAGCACCATTTCAATTAAAGGTGGTGAAAGATCACTGAAAGCGCTCCAAAGCCAAGGAACGATTTTCAGCAGCTCAGACTGGGGTGCTGGAACCCTATCCCCCACAGACCGGAAAATCAAACAGAGATTCCTTAAGTGAGTGTTTGCCCGCAAATCGGTTCACACCATGGCGAATATCCAGGTTAAACACGTCGTCGCAGTCGAAACAGGACGTGTCCGTATCTCCAGGAAGGAAAAACCAGTCCTAGGTCCACAGGATCCTGGGGAAGTGTGTGCGGCACGATGGGGCTGACCCAGGGCTGCGACCCCGGCCACGGCTGACTCTGGACCGCGAGCTGTCCCTTCTCCCCCCACACCCCGCGTGCGCGGGCGCAGAGCATGTGACGGGCCGCACCTGTGGGGGCATGAGGGCACCACGGGCCTGGATATGGGCGGCCCTACCAGGGACCTCATGGGAAGGGCCCAGAGGCTCCCGCCTGGCTGCCCTCGTCGGGGAACGGGGCCTGGGGCCCTGACTGCCGGCCCTGCCCATCCCTGCCCAAGTGCCGAGGCTGCTGGAGAGCCCGGGGCCCGCGTCCCCTCCCTCATAAGAACCGCAGGGAGCAGCCCAGGGTGACCCCGCTGGCCCGGTGGGGCTGCCAACAGACCCAGTTCGTGGTTTAGGGTCCTCGAAGGTGACAGAGTGTAATAGTTTCTCAGACATGACTTACAGTGTAACATCTTCCACCTCCTAAACGATCAACGCTGGCCAAGGTGTTTACTTAATTGTTTTAAATTGAAACAATTTACGCCCCCCCCCCACCCCCAAGTCCCTCTTTTTAAAGTATGCATCTCAGTGGTTTCAGGCTATTCTCAAGGAGCTACTTCGTTACAGATCTCCAAGACAAAACAGCAGGCTCCCCCTGTCTGCTCCTGTGACAGTGTGTCACATATGTGCAGCTGTGCTTCAAGTATATGAAGACAGCCCCGCCTCCTGCCCATATAGCTAGAAGAGGAAGAAACATTTTAATGGATTTTCAGATACTTTTTGGTATTCTTAGATGCTACACCTAATCGAATAACTGGTAGTGCTTCCTTAAAGTGGTCTGGAATCTGGAATCAAATCTCAGTGAACCTTTCACGCTCCATCCCTTTTAAATCTGTTGGTCATTTGCAGAATGGCTCCTGTACCAACATGATTGCACCCCCACACTTCAATCATTTAGGAATCACTGGCTCACTGAGTCACACACAGCTTTCAAGTGCTGACAGTTCAGCACGTTACGTCCTGTTGGAAATTGTTGGTCACATCAGAAATGCTGGTAGAAAAAGCCTTCCAAAATTTCAATGTTACCTTGAAAGCTCTGATTTTATCACTGGAGACAATGTAAGTTACCTTCCTTGAAAGAGTCAAACTGTTCCTTCCAAGAAAACATCGCCTCTACCTGAGTGTGCAGCCACAGCCTGCAAGGAGCCCCGAACAGCAGCGGCTGATCCTCGGGAGTGGCAGGTCCAGCCCATCGCAGAGCTGCCCCTTGAGAGGTATGCACCCTTCGGCGTGTGTCACAGCCTTATGCACTTTCCATCTCATCATCAGAATGCTGAAGAGACGTGCATCTGGGTGTTAAGATTTAATGAAACTAAACCTTGCTATTTCATCATAAGCATTTTCAAGTGAAACTGGCCTTTTTTCTGCTGTGAGTACATGAAGGCAGAGACCACAGTAACAAGCAGCACGGGGGTTGCCACCACCTCGATTCAGCAAGACACCCACTGCTTTCCCACCGGTGCTTCCAGATCAGTGTAAACATCTGCACAGGGGCAAACACAAGTAACATCTTACAATTATTGCACTTTTACAACGTCATGGATCCTCCGAAAGGGTCCGGGACACACTTTGGGAACCGCTGTCTAACGCAGGTGCTGTCAGCCCACTACGGCGGTGCCAGGAAAGCAGACACAGTGTAAGTGCTGGCCCCAAACTTCAGTGTTGCCCTTTTAGCTTAATGACCTGTGGGGATAACCATTTGCAAAACTGAGAACTATTATTAGTTTTACTTTTATATCCAGATTTATTCAAAATTGTAACCCACTGAGAACTCAGAAGTCAACCAGAGAAAACGGCCGCTGCAGGCCACACAGGCCCCTCTGATCCACGGCTGTCGAGACTGGAGCTAAGACTGACTTGTGACTTACCAACAAGGAATGACTTAATCTAGGAATAAAGTTGCCGTCACCAAGAGTCCCAAGGGAGTTACTTACGTACTAGTTTTTAGGCTGAAGCACCAGCTACACTGCACTAGTTACAAACGTATAAAACCTACTCGTTACTCCTATCCCTGAGCCTACCAAGACTCATTAGCTTAACTTCCAATTCCATTCTCGAAGTTATTTTTACTTTGATTAACAATCTTTCATTAAATCACATAGGTGCTGACCTTGAATCCCATTACAGTGTCACATGACCTGGGTCCATCAGGGCTAATCAACCAATGAGAATGGAGCACCTCCAATTCCAGGGCTCCAACAGAACTCAGGCTGTTTCTTGCTCCTCCGGATAACCCTGGGTGGCCTGAGCCCCACCCAGCCCACCATCCCCAGGCAGGTGCTTAGTCTTTGGGCCCAGCCGGCTGCTAGGGCTCTGGCCCACGAGGGAAGCAGGCGCCCACATGATAAAAGCTCCCGAGCAGCCCTCCCACCTCTACTCCCCCCCATATCAACCACCTCTGTCCTGGGACCACAGGAGGCAGGACTGAACAGTGCTGTTCTGTGGTTGGACAGCAGCTGCCCCATGAACGCCAGGGTTCTTGTCCTGAGGAGGGAGTGTTGGGGGCCCATGAACTGACTCCGATGGTACTTGGCACTGTGCACAGGCACCCTGTCCCCCACGACCTGGGAGAGAGCAGGCCTTACGCGTCTCGCCAAGCTGTCGGTGTGGAAACGAGCCCCAGGGAATGCGGGATGACCATCTGTTCCTCCAGCAGGCTCCAAGAAGCACTTTTCAAAGTTAGAAGTATCTCACACATGATACAGAAAACATGTACGTGACACAAGTGAAATCAGGCAAACTGACACGACCCTCTTTTCTGCAGGGAGCCGGTGGCTCCCTCCTCACCCCTGTCCCTCCTTCCCTACCTTTGGTCCTCACCCCCATTCCCTAATGAACCCCACATCTCACACCTGCTAGCCTGCTTACACAGCTCCCTGCGGGAACACCTGACATCCACCTCTCCTTCCGCAGAGACGTCACCTTATCATAAATCTGTGGCATGCTTTGCAACTATAACTTACAAATTGCTCTCATGCCTGCTCCCCCTGTGACCATGACCAGGGGCCACCTGGGAAGAAGAGGAGGTGCTGAGCAGCCTCCCCTCCCTGCCCCTGCTCCACCCGTTGCTCCATGCCCTGCTCCCCACAGAGAGTACCCACAGGCCAGGATAGCAGGGGCCCAGGGGCTGGCTGCCAGGCCGGAGGAACCCTATCTGCTTCCAGATGTGCTATCCAGTGACACATCTGGGCTCAGGGACCCTGCCTGAGGTCATGCTTCCAGGGCACACAAGAAAAGGGCTGTCGGGCGAGTGTCTGAGGGTGGCTTTCAAAGAGTCCCCAAACACCTGCATTACAGATGGCCGCACCACACAGATTTGGGGACTGCCCGGGCATGACTTACAGGTGCTGCTTTAACTAAAAATATTACCCCCAACATGGTATGTGCACGCTGAAAGCACAGGACAAACAGTGCACTTCAGAACCCATGGACAGCACATGGCCAGGAGGAACACAGCAGCTCACTCATCCCCCCAAAATGGGGACCAAAAAAGTCATTTAGCTTAGAAAGAGAAGTCCCCACAGTTCGTGTGTCCCATCTCCACCTAGCCACAAACAGGGAATAAGGGGCGTAAATTCTACTTTCTCAACAGTCAGAACCAACAACTCTGCCCACTTACTTTCTTCTTGAAGAAACCTGCCACTCATCAAGGACCTCCGAGCAACCCCCACGTTAGAAGTCCATCTCGGCCAAACCACATCAGTCTGTAAGTGTGTACAAAGATTCATTACTGCCTCCACCCCTACAAACCATCTTACACTTTTCCTCCTCGCCCCTCACCCGGGAAATGTGGTCACCAGACATCTGTGCACCCACTCGTGTTCTGGGGCCCTCTGGATGAGCACAGACCAGTGTTGACCTCAGACCCCAGGACAAGTTGCCTGTGGAGGATACATGACACACGAATGAATAAAGGCCCTGCCTAAATAATGGACTACCTGTGCTGGTCAGCAGGCAAGATAAAGCATGTGGAAAGAAAAACGAAAGCAGAAACCTTAAACGATGCCCCACACCAGCAAAGGCAAGGCCGTCTGTGCCACCTGCCATCCAAGGCCAGCACCCGTCCCAAGATGCAGCTTGCTAGCGGGTGTCACTTTTCAATCTGTTCCTTTCTCTTGTCCTGAGGCTCACAGCCAGTGAGGATTTGCTCACAAAAGCAAATGTCTGTGAGTGATAGATCACTGAGACACACCACCCGTGGGCAGACACTAATCAGCTGCTTGAAAAAGGAGTGCGCATCATCAGACCTGATGCCATGACATACCCACACAAAGGGTGTGCCTTCCAAAGTCGGTAGCCACTGGGTGACACACAGCCATTGAAATCAACGAAAACTGGACGAGAGCGAGAGTCTGGTTCCGCCCGTTGCTGCAGGGGTGCAGCTCGGAGCCACGGCATCTCCACGCTGCGGGGCGCTCTGCAGAACGGCGCTGTCCCATGGCCGGTGTGCTGAGCAACCAATATCATGTTTCCTATAAAAGTCACCTCCTCCCCTCCCAGCACTTGTCCCAACAACCTGGTCTGCACTGACTGTCTCCAGAAGGTCTTTGCTCTTCCTTCGTAATGATCACCTGAGGAAAATCCTCACTGCCATCCCAGCAAAGGGGCAGCAGAAATAAAATCGAATCCCAGCTCTTCCTCTATGATGTTTTCAAATCCTCTTAAAGTTCAGAGTAATTGCCAGAGTAGCAATAAGCAAACATCCACAGGACATCTGGCAACAAGAAAGGAAGAAGACACAGGTCCTGGCCTCAGACTTAGCCATGGCTTCCCCAACCCATGGGGAGCAACAGCCAAGGCTCAGGTCCCACCTCCCTCTGCCCCACACACCCACGAACACCTGCCCCCACCCCCCGCCCATCTTCTCCAACACCCATGCCACCACCAGCAGCGCGGCCACCACAGGGCTCCACCAGGAGTCAGGGCTCCAATCTACACTCAGCTGGTTCTGGCCTCGTTCCTGGAACGAGCCCAGCTCCGTGAGGAGGTGCCCAGTTCCTCCACAGATTTCGTAAGGGAAGGGGGCCCTGGCTCTGGATCCCACACCAGGAGCTCCTGCTTCCTGTGGGGCTGCACCAGGCCCAGCCCCAACGCAGGCTCAGCTTCAGGAAACCCTCCCAGAGAGACAACTCGCAGACTCAGGAGCGGCCATCCCCCAGCAGAGCACCTGCTGCCGCCTTTCAAGCTTTCCCAGGAGACCCCAAATGTCACTGAGTTCCATCCCCACCGACCAGGAGAGCCTTCAGGAAAATATGTGCATGCCTTTTGCATGGGCCGCAGAGAGGAGTCTGTAGACATTCACCATCCAGCACGATCCTAGTTACAATTGTGGTCCTAACACTGTCCAGCCACCCACCCTCTGTCCTGCAACAGGGCCCAGCATGAAGAGGGACCAGCTCACGCAGGGGCAGAGCCCGACCCACTGCTCTCTCAGGGGCGCCCGGGGGAGCAGCTCCGGGTTCCCCAGCCCCAGGATCGGGTCCCTCTCACTGGACCACTAGATGACATGCCGTCGCCACTGGGACACCCACCCTCCCTGTGTCCCCAGAAAGGGTGTCCCCTTCCAGATCCCTCAAAACTGCTGCTGAGCTGCCTCTGCCCGAGGACAGTCACACATAGGGACTAAGGGCGGGGTCTCTCGCGTCCTCAGAGAATGGCTGCTCTGCATCTTTGGTGACCCTGGTTCAGTTGCTATGGCAACACAAATGCTGTCACTGTCAATGGCAGCTGTATAAGAACCAAGAACTATAAGTTGTTTTTGAGATTTACTCTCCATACTTTCTCTATAGTGTTTAGAAAGAATGCATCATGACGTTCTAGTAAAAAAAATTTTTTTTCTATATCTGTCACATCGAGATAGTAGAAATTTAGCTGGGATTTTAATAGGATCTGTGCAGAGAAACAGATGGCACTATTTTAGGAACAATGTTTGCAGGCTTTTTAGAAACATAGTAAAGTCACTGCCAAGTAAAAGGATTGTTTATACATTTGCTTTTAAAATGCAGGAGAAGGTCCTTCCTGATCATTCTGATGTATTAAGTATGCGAATATTCCGATACACTAATATGAACTATTCAAAATGAAATAACATTTGGACTACTTTGTTTCTTAAATACAACTTTGAAAGAGGTTAAAAAGTATCCAGAATCAGTCCGGTTCTCACTGGTCTGTGTGACATGAACAGAGGTCTCGGGGACGCTGTGCAGAAGCGTCCGCAGACCAGGCCTCTGTGTACTGCAGAAACAGAGGAAGCCACGTTTGCTGCATATCGACAGCATCTGCCTCCGATGCAGGCAAAGACCACTTTCAGGTAGATGACTCCGTGCTCCTGAAAGTCCTGCCCGCCACGGTCCTTGGCCCCAACCCCTTGAGCCGGGGCACGTGAAGGCCTGCTCAGGTCTCTGTGCATGAGAACACCCCTGCCTGAGGGCTGCGGGCTGGGCACCAGGAGCCAGCCACTGATGCCCATCCTGTTCCTCTGTCCTGATCCTGCTTCCCCACGGTGGTCACAGCCTGCGAAGCAGCAGCTGGCGGGTCCGCGACGGACCTGACACTGTGATCACAGATGAAGGACGCACCTACCCCCAGCTCCTCCTCAAGGTTCCGGTGTCCTAGGGCCCCGGCAGCCCCCGCGACCACCCTCAGGACAGAGAGCCCCAGGCAGGGGCAGAGCCCGGCAGCAGAGCCCAGCACCCACCCGGCGCCACCCACGCGCAAGCCCTGGGGTTTGGGGGCAGTGCCCAGGCACACGCCCGCGCCGGCCTCGCCCGTCCATGTCGAAGCCCCGGGAAAAGGCGCCCAGGCTCTCTGCTCCTTTGCCGTGACGTCCCAGTGCCCATACGACCCTGGGGCCCCACCACACGCATTCACACAGCCCCCTCCATCCCGCGGCGTCAAGGTTGGCTGGTGTGACCGGCAGCAATGGCAGGAGTGACAGTGCGTGACTTCCAAGAGCGTGTTACAGAACACTCGCGTCACCCGCTGCCTATGCCGAGGGCTCCTGGCAATAACCACGGCCACCCTGGGGGCGCCACCTGCACTTGCAGTGGAGCCGAGTAGCACCGTGACCCCAGGGGGAGAAGCCGGGCTCACACATCAGCAGAGCTGCCCCTGGGCCACAGATGCGGAAACCAGCAGCGTTCATGGTTGGGCCCCGGGGCTGCAGGGACAGCTGCGAGCAGGGAGCAACAACGACACGTGGCCACTGTGTGTGCGCGGCTGCTTCTGCTGACCTCCCCAGTCCCACTGGAGCCACGCACCACAGACCTGCAGTCCTCGGAGCGGCGCCACCAACCCTTTTCACAGAAGCAGGGAGCGCGCTCCTCCCACGGTCCAACATGGGCGGTACACACAGGTGTGTGAGTGCGTGTGAGCGCGCCATCGCCAACTACTAACAGTTGTGTTGGGCCCCCCTGCACTATGATATATGCAGCCGGCCACTGGCCTCTGGGGCCCAGGATACTCTCGGACAGAGGCTGTGCCACGCCCTCCATGGATAAACTCGAAAACCTGTTATTCCACATGGTTCTAGCATTTTTATGAGAGTTTACAGTCGAGTGCATCCTTCATCTGCTCTGCGGTGACTCCCAGCATTCAGCAGAAGACACGCCAAAAGCTACAACAGGCTCCGGCCAAAAGACCCGAAGTCACCAGTGCTGGGACAGGAGGCATCCAACTCGGGGACTGTATGCGGTGTTAGTGATCCTGTTTGCACACTTGCCTTCCGTAAAAAACAAGGTGCACGAACAACTCACATTCTACTTCAATTCGTATTTCTGTGGCACCCCGGCCCCATTCCCTCCGCTTTCCTGGCCAAGGGTTACAAAGGGTCAGCTGGAGAGTCTCAAGTCAGCCCTGTTATGGTGTGAGGGGGACAGGGAGGGGGGAAGCCAGAGGCATGGGTAGAGTGGGACACTCCCCAGGGACACTGGCGTCTCCGCTCCACCATGACAACTGGCAGGTGGCATCACGGCAAGGAAGTATTCTTACTGTGTCAATTCGTGACAGAAGTAACAGAAGTGCTGGAAGAGAGGAGGCAAGGTGCTGGCTGCTTCTCAGATAGGTGGCCCCTCGTCTACCCTTTCCCTGATGTAGTGTTCTATCAGCTGTAAAGGCCGTGCATCTTGCTGCCAGACCCAACGAGCTCACACCAGGGAAGGTGGCGCCAGTGCCATGCGGTCACTGAACTCACCTCACAGCAGGAATTCCTGTCCCTTGTTTTCGCGATAAAGAAACAGGTTCAGAGACAAGTTCCCAAAAGCCCGAGGCCCCCTCTCCATCTTCCCTTGCAGTGAAACCTATGCCATCTGCATAAGTAATTCAACCAGTTATGCTTCCCAGACTTCAGATATTCAATCCCCAAATCTAAAAATCTCTAGTTACTCAAACATCTAACGAAAGACACGAGTAGACATGTGACCATAGACGACCAGACTAAATGCAGTGCCAATGTGCATGGCTTTGTACTATTCTTGGTTGTATTTTCAAGGACTTGAACTGCTCTGGCCTTCAACTTTTGTCCAAAGAGACATCAGGCCCCTCTATCAAGGGCCACGTGACCAGGGGCAAGCAGTGCGGGGCTGCAGGACCACAGGGGACTCTGTGTTGGTACCTGAGCAGCAATGTGACGACAGGAGAGGAGAGGACACCAGGTCCATGTCATTCAGCCCAAAAGTTTGCCAACATACAGAGTAAAGCAGGAAAAGGAACCTTTCTTGCTCTCTCTGAAAGCAAGGTGCCATCATCTCTGGTCTCCTGCCAACCAGGTCCATCAACCGTCTGTCTGTGTCCATCCCCCAGGGCCAGACCACTAATGGGCACGGCGGTTCCCTTCCAAACTATGAATGGCTCAGTCAAGTGTGAAATGCCCTGAAGGTGTAAGGAACGATGGCAGGTAAATTAAACCACCTGTCCTGCTGGACGAATAGGAAATGACAAATGTTAATTTCATGAAATAAATTAGTTATTACGTGTGGTTTTCAAGAGCATCTCATTCTCTCTTTAGAAAATTGGGGTAAGCTATTAATTTTATGAAACAACCCTTATGCAAACTGCTTTTAATTTATATCTAATTCCAACAAGTTCTCAGTATTTTGTTGGGCTATTTACAGAAACATGTTTTGGTGTTTCCTCCCTATGTCCTTTACAGAGGGTCTGTCTCTAAGGCAGTTTGTCCCATAAAACATAGTGTTTCCCATCTTTCCATCAATTACATTATTCCAAAAGTGAGTGCTACACACACACACACTCAGAAATATTCTCCTGTCACTGGTCATGCCAACAAGCCCCCAGAAACGGGACAGCCTGAGACGAACAAAGCCTGAGCTTACATGTCTGTTCTGGAAAACCAGCAGTTCTTTCTATTCCCCCAAACAACCATGTCATTCATAGATTCACCTGTAAGTACCTGTTGGACCCCCTGTGAGTCCGGCAGAGTTTGCAGGGCAGAGAGGTGAGCTCTCTGGTGGGAAGGAGGGGTGGAAGGGCAGGATGGCAGCAGAAGTCACGAGGGCTGGTGTGCTGGGGGTCTGCCTGAGGTTCAGTAGTCCGAGGACTCTCAGAGTTGCCAAGTTTTCATGAAAAATGCCCCAGGATTCAGACAGGGAGAAGTGGTACATGTGGCACGCTGTGAGGCTGGTACAAGCCAGCACATGACCCATCAAGCTGTCACCAGACCATCATGGGACGACTCTCCCATCACTGTCTAAGGAAAAGTCACTTTCTTCAACACGAGTCCAGGACCTGACGATGGGTTCCTGATAAGGTGTGTGGAAACCAACGTTTTGGAAGTCGAGGTTTTGTCAAGTGCTTATCTGGATGACAGGAGTTGGTGACCCCGTCCCTAGTTCTGAAACATTGTAACATTCCTCTATCTACACAGGGTGCCTTCCACAGAAAGCGTCTCGGAACAAGGAATTCCACTGGAATGCAAAGGTAGATAGGCCCTATGTTTACCAGCTGCTTCCGGTAAACGTTATTTTTCTAAGTTAACTGAGGAAACACTGGAACAAAATTATGAGAAATGTTAACCCAGTTAGCCAGTGAACAGTCCCTGCTGTCTCACCAGTGACGTGACGGGAAGAACTCGGAGAAGGGGACAGAAGTCCCACTCTGTGGAGCCTTCTCGAGGCTCTGAAAGGGTACCCCCTGTCTCCGATTTCCTCCTCAGAGGAAGGAGGGTAAAGGAGGGAGCAGAGCAGTGATTTCCAACTGAGTCTGAAAGAGACTTTGAAGACTTTGAAAGTTTAAAGGGGATTGTATGTTTGCGTCTATGTGACCACACCAACTAATGACTTCTCCTTTTTGTTAGAATTACCATCAATTTGCTATAGTAGACTAATGATTTTACTAAAAAGACGAGTGCCTGGACATTTGCTCCCAGACCAAGACACAGAGCTGATGTGTCGCCAGGAGAAGAGCTGGGTAGTCTTCATGGGGGACCGCAGGGGAAGGAGTGGGGGCGGGGGGGAAGGGGGGTAACCCAAAGCAAGCACCCTGGCTCCTGCTCGAAGGCAATCAGCACCAAGGGCAGATCATGCCACTCCAAATCAACTGCAGGGCTTCAGGACACGTCACTCTAAAGCATAAATGTAGGGGTTCAGGACACACCACCCCAAGGTGGACCAGTTGGGTACATGACGACTTGGAGCAGAGGCCTCTGAAAACAGCAGACGTACAGAGAGGCTTTCTCAGAACCACCCTCCTCTGCCGAAACACAAATCCCACAAGAGCATCTCAGAATTTGGGGTGTCACCCACCAGGAGGACTGACAGTTGTCACAGGAGAGTCGGCTAGACATGCAAGCCACACACAGACTGCCAAACTGTCACCCCTCCTGGCTGTTCTCCTGGGGACACACTATTGCTGCTAAGCCACTGACTCCTGCTGCCTACACCGCAGGGAAGGCCTGAGGACCAGCGGCCCACACCCCCAGCCCCCAGCATCTCCTGGCTGCACAGGAGGCACACGTGTCAACAAACTCCTGTTTGTTTTCTCTTGCTAATCTGTCTTTTATTAAGGGGGTCTCAGCTAAAAACTCAGAAGGACTAGGGGTAGATTACTGTTCTTCTCCTACTACATCAGCCACAGTATTTTTTTTTAATTCAAGAAAGAACATATTAGCCCAAAACAAATGCTACTAACCCGTGGCCCTACACCCGTACAGCCTCCACACAGCAGATTAGCTGGCGTCATCCTTCGAACTGACAACAAAAACAGCAAATCTTACACGGGTCTGAGCACATGCCAGCAGCCAGAAAGCCAAGGTTCCTCTATGCAGTTTGGGGTCAGTGCTGGTAGAAAAGCCTGCAACCAAGATGAACCCAGACCACCACCCGCCCCACCCCCACATCCCTGAAGCACCACCATGCTCAGCTCTGGGGTTCCCTCTCAATCCTAAGGGACAGCAACAGGGCAGTGAGTGCAGCCGGGTCCTTGTGAGAGTCGGGAGTGGGCCACGTGGGAGTCATAATCAGGAAACAGCCATGAACCTGAGTCAGAAAACTGGAGACCGTCATTGCGGCCCTCGGGCAAACAGTCTCCCCTCGTCCCACCCAGCACCCATGTCTGCCACTGAGCCCGACAGGGTTTCCCTGAGAATCAAGACAGGGTGATTTTAGAAGCCTGCAGCACAAATAAAAGGAGCCACACAAACCACGGGCCACTGAGCCCCTACTGTGCACACAGCACAGGCAGGGGCCTCTCTACGACCACTGTCTGTGGGGGAAGGACACGCAGAGGGAAGGCTGCGACAGGGCGGGTGGTCAGGGGAGGCAGAGGGCCTGGAGGACAGAGTTAACCAGGGCTCAATGGCTGGAACCAGAAGCAAACAGAAACAAAACCCGCAGTGACATGTGAGCCCTGTACATGCTGATCTTTAAAGGAGAAGACCTCACTGTTAATTAAGAGTATGTCAAGATCCAGATTCCGGAGCCACCTGACGTATCAGCATGTCCTTCTCAGATGTCCTTCGCCCTGGCAGGGAGCCCTCCATCAGTCTCACTGAAGACATCCATCATTTCCTTGGAAATGCCACTGGTTCTCAGGCTGGCCTCAGAGCACACTTTCCGCCTTGCTGTAAACTCAGTAATTACCATACTTGAGAACCATCAGCTTCCACGGCAATCAGCTAATTTAAGAAAACATTAATGGCCACAGGGTGCGTCAATACCACCCATCCCCTGGTGTTTACTGCATGCCTTCTTTTCCTTGGAAAGGGACAGCTTGAGTGGACGGGAGGGGCGGGGCAGTTATTCCGCAGGACAAAAGACTCTCAGTAAGGGCTCTGGCCGGCTCTGGCTCTGGCTGGAGGGCCCTGCGTCCATGAGATGGTCTCACACATACACGCACGTGGGTATGTCACCCCGCTCACCCAGTGGTCTACGAGAGACCACAACTGGTAGGGCTTCTCATTTCAAAAGCCCAATTATAAAGCGCCCAGACTTGATCAACAACGCAGAATATTTGTCAGGCCTTGTTTTGCATCTTTCCTCTCCCTTCTCCTGGAATTTATTCCTCTAACAGTCACGGCAGGAGTGCCCAGCACGTGGCCTGGCCTCTCTTCCCCAATCCTGGCCTCCCGCACCTAGAGCTCCTGCTTGGACACAACCAGCTCCCTGGGACTCTCGTTGGCCTCAAGGGCCAGCTTCCCAGTCAAGTGGCCACAACTCTGGGCTCGGCCCCTCACGCAGCCTGTCTGTTGGGAAGGGGTGACTCCTCGTTCCAGACTGAGGATAGGTCCCCCAAAGCAGGGCCTCCCCCTCCTCAGAGAGCACCTATTCATGCTCATCTAGATGTTGTCAAGGCCATCACATAACGCCCCCCTGTCCCTCCCTATATAGATGCCACTTCTGTTCTCAGCAGCCGCCAGGATCTCAGGATGCATGTGCCGACCCGCTCAGCTGCCAGGTCATGCTCTTCTTCTGAGGACTGCTGCAATGGACCTCAGGCAGAGACCCTGACCCAGACTGCTGTAATTCTGAAGCCATCGATATGTGGAAAGTAGAGTTCAGAAGGACATCTCTTTAACCAAAACGCCTAAGTTCTACTGCATGAAATATGCTATACCTTTTGTTACTCAAAGGTGCTTTTTTTTTTCTTTTTGGCTTTCCCAAGTGACCCTAACAAATAAAGTCCCCAAGTAAAAAAGGGCCACTTTCTGATGAGGACATTACACAGACAGAGGTCACATGAAAGGGTTTCCCCACTCAGCAACACCAAGATACACTTTAAAAAGAAATTGTTTTCCTGCCCAGAAAATTGAGAATTAACGCAACAAATGCACTCTTGACAAAGTTACACATAGATATTTTTGTAAATGAATCATTATTTAAGAACAAGAACTCACTATGTAAAGAAAATAAATCTTGTGATGTATCTATCACTTTTTATCATTTTAGGTTCATGTCTCTGAAGCATGAGGCAAAAAATTGCTACCTGATAAGTTATAAAATCTGTACCTAACAGACAAAATTCTATTTTTTAACAAATGGTCATGGACACTTCTACGCCGCGCATCACGCTATAGCATGTTTGCTTCTCAAAGTATAAAAAGAGCATGGCCTGCCAAAAGTTTAATTCACTTCTGAAAATATAAAACTGTACCCATGTCCCCCAAGAGTGTTACTCATGTGTGTGCGTGCGTGTGCACGCGCGCGCATGCATGCATGCACACACACACACACACACACACAGCACCACAAAGTCACTTTGGGACTCTGAAAAAATATATGTTTCCCAAGAAGTGAAACTGTCTTCAACCCAATCAGCCCAGATTTCTTTTCAATCTTGGTTTCTGCTTTTTAAATAATGCATATGAAGATTAACCAGTTTTCCCAATTTCAGAGAAGGCATTTCCCACAAACTATACCCCAATTATACCTACTATTTAAAACCATAGACTCCACATGTGCCAAAGTAATAAGACATAAAATTGTGCCTTTTCCACCTGTTATATGCAAGTTCAATTTCAAACAGCATCTCGCCGAATGCACTTACATGCCATACTCATGAGTCATCCCAAATGACAGACAACCGCACAGAAAACAAATATGCAGGTTACACACACTCCAACTCAGTGCACTCACTGCTCAGCAGTAGATGACAGCTTGATGGCTTTATAAAAATATTGCTGAATCTGAACAAAGAAACTATTGATCAGTATGTATACCGTTTTCCTGGGAAAACGAACACTCATCTAGAAAGGGCTGTGACCTGCTGCAGTTGGTATCGTTCTGAACACACGTTCCTTACCTCCTGCCTCAGACCCTGGTGGGCAGCCTCTGACAACCACACAGGAAGCCCTGCTTCCCATGGCCTCAGCCACTCTGTGGTAGAGAGAAGGGGATTTCAACCCACATCAGAAAAGAAGCCTGGTTCAAAATCAGAGTACATTTTAAAGAATAAATTTAAAATCAATACCTTCTCTTAGGGTGTTTTTATATTAAAACTCGGTCCAAAAAATACAGTAGTTTACATTTTTAATTTATCTAAAGAGCCACAGTGTGATTTTTGCCTATTTTAAAACCATAATGATGATTGCCATTATATTAGACACCGACTGTCAGAAGTCTCACAGAGATGCTATTTTACTTAGTTTATTCACAGTTGTACACATGTACGTTTTTCTTTAGAAGGCTATATTATTATTATCTTCTTATGATACACAAACTATTAGCCAGCAGGACATACAACCAACCCTTCACTTCCATGGTCGCCTGCTTCTCTTTTAAATCCATTCTGAAAACACACAGCGCTGACACTCTGTACAGGTGCTACGTCCACAGTTCGCCTGGCCTTTGGGGCTTGGACACCCAGGAAGCAGATGTGAGGCCAGGGTGGGGGCCAATGGCAACCACCCCTGCCTGTCTACAGTGAGGCTTCAGGTATAGGGAGACAGTACCTGTTGGAATTGGTTTGCTTTTAGTGTTTGGGTTTTTTCAGAACTCTAAAGGGCAGTAAAAACAACAATCCAATTGTGAAATCAGAGCTGAAGTTTTAAATTAGAAGGAAAATGTATTTTTCAACAAGCCTCTCAGATCTGAATAGAAGGAAAATACACCCACAGCACGGGACCAGTAGACTGGAGGGGATTAGAAATATACCTTGGTGACAAGTGTTTACGGAAAAAATTCTAGATGTTGGTTGCGGATCTACTAGAAGTTTCTGCAAATGTCTCAGGGAGCGTCCTCTAGGAAGAGATGGGAATACCAAAGAGCATCCTGCGTTTTCTTGGGCCTGTGACAGGGCGGGAGTTGGCAGCAGCGTGTCTACATGGAGACATGGGCCTTGCGGAACGGAAGAGAGACCTTTAGCACACTATAAGGCACATTTCAGTATCACGGCAGGGCTTCGTGGCTGACGCAGTGCCGCGACTCCTGCCAGGCTGTAACTAGACAGACCTGTGAGTAAATAGCCATCAAGGGTCTGTAAGCTGTAGCCCCTAGGCACAATGCAGTGAGTCTTTACATATCCGAGGGGCTTAAAAACACAGAAGACAAAGGGGAACACGCAGCCGAGGTCTGTGGCCCGAAGGGTAAAGCCTGCGTGGCCGGTCACAGATAGCCGCCAGTCTGTCCCAGCCTGGAGCTGCTACAAAACAAGATCCCCGGTCCTTTCACACTGACGCACAGAGCACTCAGGGCCTGGACCAGCCTGCCTTCTGCAAAGGCCGAGACAAAGGAGGTAGCACAATCGGAGACACACGGTGAGGTATGATAGGACAGCAGCTAATGGGCATTCCCGTGTGAAGATGAATTCGCTCCAAGACCGAGTCCAAAACAGCACCCGAGGATGGGTCGGCCTCGCCCAGTGACCAGTTAGAACCCTTTACGGTCACCCTCCACGTTTCTCTGCGTATCGCTGCAAACGAAAGGACGAGACTCGAGAGACGATGTGAGCCGGTATGCAAGGCGACGATGAGCCAGCCAGAGCCTGTGACCCCCGGGGTGAGCCCGCGGCCTCGCCCTGGAGTCCAGCAGGACTCAGGAGGGGAGAGGTCTCCAGAAGGAAAGCCTGACTTACAGAAAAGCTTCGCGACGGCTCTGTCTTCGAGACTTAGCACCCCGAGCCCCAGCCCCTCCAGCTCCATCTCCCAACGCAGGCGCGCCATCAGGCCCCAGCCCCGCTGTCTGCAAGGGGTCCTGCCCAGGGCCGCCCCCAGCAGCTCGGGCGTCCTGAGAGTGTCATGTGACGGGAGGGGAAACAACGTCCATCCAATCGACTAGCCTCACACTGCTGCAGTGTGTTCTACAATGACCATTTCATACGAGGAAACTGGATTTCAAAGTGGCTAAGGACAGAGGGCCGCACCCGTAAGCCCAGCAAAGGTGCTCAGATCCAAGGCCTGGTCGGTGCCGGCCACCCTGAGACACTCCCCACCATGTGCCAACCCGGACCACGGCCATTCCCAAAGCATGACCTGCTCTCCCATTCCTCCTCTTCCTCCGCTTCTCACAGGCCCCGCATCCCGGCTTCCCCACTTCATCCAGAAGGTTCTCTAAAGGCTAAAAGAGACACCTCCCCCTCTAACTGTCCTCCACATGAGTCCTTTATCACATGGATTCACAGATGTCCCTGCGTGGCACAATCTGGCCTGTTAAGAGTGGGACCTGTCTCCATAAAGTCATATCTTGCCCTTCACTAGCTACACGAACAATTCATTGCTGAGTTAAAATCAGCAAAATATCTCCATTCAAAGAAAAAAATTAAGTGTCATTAGTCACTTAAAATTACATTTACTGCACTCTAATAAAAACATTATTCCTCATTTTGCTTTATTTGGTAAGAGGCTATCATTTTTTCAGTGGAAAACCTCTGTATGACAAAGGCCACACACGTCTCCTCAGTTTCGCCACATGGACCTGGATGATCCCAACACACACAGACAGGACCATCCCCACCAAGTCGAGGATCTGACACTGGCAATTAGTCTGCAGAGTAGCAGAGACTCCACCATCCCTGACGTCCCGTGGGAAAACCCCTCAGCCAGACCATGGGAAACAAAATAAAAAGAGCTGAAAGGGAAGGGTGCTGTTCTTTCCAGTGGGACACAAGTGACAGCCAGTCTCCATAGTGGAACACATTTCTGTGTGCTGGGCTCCGTGACAGTCACCACTGACGGAGCGAGCGTAAGCAGTAGGTCAAGGCCCCTTCCTACGGGCACAAGTGATCACCAAAAATAACAAAACAGCACACACCCTACAGACTTGATATCTGAGATGAGAAGGGAGGAGGGTCTAAGTTTGAACAGCAACATGTCCCAGAGGAATGATGTACAAAGGACAACCCACAGGCATGGCGCGGAAAAGAGCAGCTGTCACGACACCAAATGCACACTTGCCATGCCACAGGCATGGGCACCTCTGAGGCAGGCACACCTTCTCCAGGTCCAAGGCCCTGCAGGGCATGTTTCCAATGCAGAGATGTGGCCCCTCAGGTCCCCCCAGGCAGGGAGAACTTTAGGGCAACAACTTCCAGTGCCATTTTCAAAACACGCAACAATGAAACACAACCTCCTCCCACCCACTCCTGCTCGACCGCAGTAAGAGCTGAGTTGGCATTTTTGTCTGCCACACTTTAGAATTTTAATGATTTTGTATTTTTGTCATGTCAAGCATTCCTCCCCCCAACCCACCCAAGACATAAATACTATTTCTGGAAAGGGGATGTCATCCCTAACACTGCTCACAGCTCTGCGCCCTGCTACCCTCGGCAGTGATGACTTAAGAACTCACATTTTCTAATGTAAAATAAATGTAGATTTTTAAAATTACTGTACGGATTTGTCAGCCCAGATTCTACCTAACCATGCTATTCTATTCCAAATGTGCTAGCACTGTGATACAGCCCAGAAGGCTCTGTGAATGGACCCGCTCCAACACTTCCCCACACGAAACAGAGAAGGTCACTCTCATTCATGCTTACGATCCCTAGCCATGACAGTGCTGTGGAGGCCAAGTCATCAGATTAAATCATACTGGACTATTAGCTGTATTTAATCATAACTGACCTTTGACAACAGCTTATTTGCATGTTGCAAGGCAATGCTAAGAAGTAAGCTGGTGGTGACCATCCACAAATTCTTGCCCACTCTAAGCTCGGTTTTCTCACTCTCGGTTTCTCCAGTTAACAAACTTACCTCACGAGGCTGCATGAGAATTAAGTGAGCTGCCATATAAATTACCCAGCACAACACTTGGCCTCCAGTATGGATTGAATAAATGTTTATTTCAGTTTACTTATTTCCCCTAGTTTAATAAAACCAAATGTTTATATTGAGACTAAATAATACGTTATAATAAAATGTCACAAATAGAGACTGATCTCCAATTAATGCCCAAGATAAAAAATTCATTAGCTGGCACTTGATTTATACATATATTTACATTCATCATGACAGTATGTACGTTTCTGACATTGCCCAAAATGTTTACTGATCACACCTGCACCCTGAGTGTGCCTATCAGTAGAAGATAAACCACTTACATTTCATGAATGGGTAAATTCCAGCAAGGATGCACCCTGTAGTACTTATTCTTTGACAATGTAAAACTAAACCATCTTTTGACACACAGCAAGCATTTAACAAGGGGAATAGCCTCTGGTTAAATGAATAAATCAATAGATTTAGAAGACATAAATATAGTTTGCATCAACTCACCATTGATTAGTGACTTTTTAAAAAAGAAAAAGCATCAGGATTGTAAGTAGAAATTAATAAAAGCATAAACTCAAAAACTTTATCACATTTAAATCAACCCCATTTTCCATGTGCCCATATAGTCCATACACGTGTTTTATATGTTGTCACGCTAAATCATCAATGTGCTCCCTCCCCAAGTTTGGTGAGAGCTCCCTGAACTAAAAAACCCTGGATTCATCTTTGTACCTAAGAAGCTAACACTTTGCTTGGCACATAGGAAGGACTCCATGATGTCTGTCCAAGGGACAAATGGCTAGATGAAGGAAGGCCTGGCAGCCCTAGTAGCCCTGTAAATCACAAAAAGTACAAAACAACTCCACACCTTCAAGGAGCTTACCTCTCACCACAATAAGACTACCTTATGTGAAAGCAAAATAATCGTGAATGACAAAACAAGTCTGTGGACACATGTGACAAACTGATGGTACTATATAACAAGGTAACCTTGGCAAGACTAAACCCAAAGATGTTGTTTTTAACTATTACAGAGGGAAGACTGAAAGAGCATCCTTTAAAAAGCTGAAAATTGTTTCTCCAAAAGCAGAACTTGAAATTTACCTTTGAAACAACCTGTGTCCTTTTGTTCTGAAAAAAGATTAATCCAGTAGCTGTCCATCAAAAGGGAAGTTGCCCCAAAAATGGCAAACTCAAAGTACTCATTTAAAAACCCAAAAGTACAGACAGATAATCTTAAAATCATCTTACTCTCAAACCCCAAATTTGGAGATGTTTTGCACAAACTTAAACACTTTCTACTCGTCTCCCATCCTGAATGTATTCGTTCTCATCCTTTCAAATGGATGAACTTATGCATTATTTTCAATTTGGACCTAGAGTGATACTATGTTTCTTTTAAACTGTTTATATTGGCAACATCAGATATTCTGCTACATAGTGACAAAGAAGACACGCAGTCACTACTCTATGAATAAAGATAAACAGCAGGAAGATAAACAGATATTTCCTGATGGGTGGCAACTTCCCGTTTATTTAGCTAGATGATAATAGACAAGGTTGTGATAAAAAAGCAGAGGAAAACAAGATAGTTGGTACGATACTAATATTACTGCACAGTTTCCTTTGCTTACACAAATCATCTCATCACTATTAAATCTCAGTGTTCTCATCTGGGGAAAAACCTACTTCATAGAGTGGTTAAGATGATCAAATGAACACACACATGCATCAGGCAGATGACAGGTTCCTGCATCACTACAAAGGTCCAGCAACTTGCCAAATGTCATATACTATGTAGCAAAGAACAACCATTCTCACCCTATACTCTGTCCATGCAAGACAGATGGGCATTTCGATGGTGCTTCACTGGTGCCTGCGGGAGCCCTGTTCCTGGACCACACAGCACACGCACATATACGTCTAATTAGTGTACATGGTACATACACAGTGTCTGCACATACACGTGCAGCAATGCACATATAGTCATACATGTATACACATACTACGGATGTGTCTATATAGTGTACACCTATGCATACTCACATAGTACACACATACAGAATGTGTACATATGTATACAGTGTTTTCGTATACACACATATACATCCATGTAGTGTATATATATAAAATACACACATATCTGTTTAGTGTATATAGTGTCCATACAAATACACATAGTGCATGCACATATAGTGTCCATACATACATACACACATTTTATATATATATATATATATATATATATATATATATATATATATCCACATAGCGCATACACAGTAGCACATATCTGTATGTTGTGGCCATATACACACATATATAGTGTATGTACAGTGTGCGTACATACATAACCAGTGAGTATGGACACAATATAGCCATGTGGCACAGACACATATAAACATAATGTACATACATATGTATAGTCTGCACACATGATGCACACACGTATGACATGCACACATATATACTATATATAGCGTGCATATACACATGCAATATACACATATGCATATACAATGTACACACACCAAGACCCCAAAGGGCCTTGAATAACTTTAGCCTTTAACAGGTCATAGAAGTTTTGCCACTTCTACATAAATGGATTATTTCTCAAACTAGAATTCAGACACGATTTTTTGAAATTGCCACATATAATAAAAGGCATTTAAAATATTTTGTCAGTTGTCATAATTTTCTCACAGACATAACCACTTAGGCAACTTGTAGATTTATAAGGTCTTATAGATTTACAAAACTGAGTGACCACTTTTACTCTCACCTAAACGTAGCATACACCGAAACGTACAATCATATTTCCTCCAAAAAACAGTCATGTATGTACACTAATAAGAAAAATCCAATCATGTTAAAAGTGTAGCTTCAACACACTATGTATTTGCTTCTGAAAAGCCAAATACATGCAAAACCAACACTTTCTACAGAAACTTTCACACTCTTCCAGAGGTTGTTCTACACACCCAGCAATGACACAAGGAGCAATGCAGGCAGTAAGGTAAAATGTTTGCACCTCGCTCTCTGGGTAGGAGTTTGGTGTACTACCAACAGCCTTGAAAGTCTGCTCACTTTTCGGGCCACAATTACTCTTGCTTTCATCACAGAGATCGCTTCCCATGTAGGGAGAAGCCTCTTTCCTCCGTGTTGTTCAAATATGCCAAACGCCCACTGCCATACCTGGAGGCTCCGTTACCTCCCAACGGCGAAGAGGTGGCCTGAGCAGCAGGGCGCATGCACAGCAGGGACCTGACCGCGACAAGGGCCAGTGTCTCAGACGAGGATGAGAAGCATGTCATCATTTTTTTTTTAACTTCAGAAGAAGGAAAGAACTTCAGAAAATTATTTAATATTTACACTAAATAATTGTTTTTATATTTTTATTTCAAGCAATCAAATAAAGCCTCCAAGATACGATCCATGCCTTCGACTGAGGTGCCTGGGAAAAAGACCTAACTTGACGGCATTGAAATGGGCACAGCCAGGTATGCGGCACCCACTGACAGCGCCGGGCTGCAGGGGCCCTCCCTGTCAGAGACACGCAGGTTATCTACCAGGGACCAAGACATGGAGACGTTTACGTGGGACGCTCTGCTGTTCAGACATATGGAGAAGATAAATGACAACTACTCTACACACGGACTCTCACATTTTAAACGGCGAGGCCCTGGAGAGCTTTCGACGCCCGAACTGCCATGCGCCATGCTGCTGCAGGTGTCAGGGAGGACAGTGGGAAGGGCGCGCACCACAGAACGGCACAGGCGGCCGTATAGCCCACTCACACCAGCTGGTGCCAGGCCTGAACGAGCTACTCACCCCTCTAAGGGCCTCTCTTCCATGAGGGAGACACGGGCCAGCCCTGCCTCCTCCCTGATGTCTCCCGAGGGTAGACGTACATAAACCCTCGTGCACAGTGAGCCCTGGGCGGGTGGCAGGGCGCCCTCCACCAGCACTGACTGCGGGCAGCAGGCAGGCGTCTGCTGCGGGACACACACTGAGCGCATGGCACAGCGCTTGGAGAGGCCAAGTTCCACTGCAGCTATCACCCCGACAGTCACTGAAAAGGCGGCCATGAACCGCGCACAGACACCCCGAGCGCCCACGCTCATGGCAGCTGGGCACTGCTGCAGCAGCCACGTGTGGCTGTTTGACGACACCCGTTGGGCACGGATGAACCTCTGTGCCCGGCCCAGGATGCTGGTGCTGACTACACTGCTGCCTTTGTCTGTGACCTGGTTAAGGTTGCCAGCCTCTGGCCTTGGTGCCATCTGAAGGGCAGGGGCCACGCAACAGGTGGCCCTACATTCAGCACTGACGTGCAACCTCTGAGCAGGACTGGACCCACCGGGCTGTTTTCGAGTCTTCCTGAGTCCACACCCATGGAACTGTCACCCTGGAAAGACAGGACATGCACACGGGCACTCAGCGGCAGGGGAGGAGCAGCAGGGCTCGGAGGCCAACTGCGCCTGTCATTGCCCCACCCCTCCTGTGGGAGCCGCCCAGGCAGACAGCCCCCTGCAGTGCGCAGCACTCAGGGGAGCACTGCGGGCCACACCCAGCCTTGCATTTCCAAAACCCCACGAGTAGGCAGCCTCTGGCTGGCGGGGCGCCCCACACCGATGAGCCTTCTGCATCACCAGTCAGCCAGCAGCGGGCATCCATGTGGACAAGGTGAGGCCCAAATGCTTCCAGCCTCAGCAACAGCCCCTCCCAACGCAGCTGGTGAGTGCGGGAGGAAACGTGAGGTGGCGGGAGGACAGATGCCACCCGGCACCCAGCCGGCAGAGGAAAAACAGCCTCCGGCCAGTCCTTGCCCACACCTGGTGCCACAGCTCAGCCAAGCGTGAAACAGCAACACGGTAGTCCCCCGTGGAGGGCAGGTGCTGAGCTCACTCGGGGCAATGCCCACTGTGGCCGCGCGACAGCGCTGGGGAGCAACGCAGACCCTGCCCAGGCGGGCATGCCCATGGGCGTGACTCTCCATTCTGCTTTCGCTCTCACTAAATGGCTTGTGAGTCCTTCCTGGAAGCGGATGGCAGGAATCAGACACCACAGATACTGAAACAGGATCCCATGCCAGTTGCCTGCTATGGCTCTGTCTCCTTTAAAAGAACCGTAGCCGTCGGAGGCAGAGACACCTACCAACCAGGACCGGGTAACTGGTGGCCCGTCGGCCGTCCCATCAGTGATGAGGCTGGTGTATTACTAGCCAGCATGTTGTGCACCCCCCACTCCAGAAAAGCAGAAGTTGACACAAACCCTGATTTAAGATAGACTGGGACACCAACAGCCAAACCCACCTCAGGGAAGCTATAGGCGATACAGAACTGCATATCTGCAGGGTCTAGAATCTTCTGACATGTGGCTTTCAAGGGGTTACATGCTCAATCTACACTTCAAGCAAAGGATCCCACACCAGAACGACAGGGAGAGGGTGTCGTGTTTGTTTCACAGCAAACATTCCTAACTGCCCTCTGACAGACCCCACTAGTTTCCTCAGCCAGGAAACAGCCCGTTCAAGAACCCAAAGGCCCTCGGAAGTTATGCCCCAAGCCGAGAAAGGCCAGGAGATAGAAAATGGAGACATGGTGACAGAAGTGGCCCTGCCCCTTAAGTGAAGACGCAGTGTTACCGACACACACAGCCCGAGGGCCTGCGCACCTCTCTGCCCCATGCGTGGTCCTTCTCCAGGTGCTTCTTCATCCTACGTTTGTACCTACGTAATTCTCAAAATGTTTCTAGAGACAAAAGGAATTCAACCATGCCAGGCCTCTTTTAAGGGGCAGAGAAAATAAATGCACAGAAAGTACATTTTGGCAAAGGCTGAGAAGAGGGGCCCGGGGCTGGGCTATGTCACAACTGCCAGAATTGGCCCAAGATTAGAGCCCAAGAGGGCCTCAGGCCCATGACGCCAGAAAGTCCACAGCGACCCATGGCTGTGATAGAGCACTCTACACAGAACCTGCACAAACAGTCCCGCAGGCCTGTGGGACTGCCACCCGCAGACTCACAAACATCATCCCTTGGCTGCTTGAGGAACAAAGTCCCTGGGAATGAAACAAACCAACTCTACAGCACGTGCGCTCGATGGCGACTACACGCAGATGACCAACGCCTGGAGGGACCTCAGCGGTCCTTACCGCTTCCCCCACTGGCGCTTAGCCACGAGGCTATGCTGCAGTGTCTGACTCTCATTCACCTATGTACTGCAGACAAATATCCAAACCAGAACACAGAAAACCCTGTCCCGTTTACAGAGCATTTAGTAAGTGTGATTTCCACCGAGAAAAACACTCCTAGGAACCCGATGGCACGCAAACGCACGCACAGCCAATGGAGCGTTTGCATTTGCTTTGATTAGCAGTCCGGCCACATGGAGGCTGAGAAGACTGGGGGCCATGGGGGCCGGCACACTGCAGTGAGGGCCAGTGGGGCAAGGCCGCTCAGGGATACAGCCTGGCAGCTTCTTAGAGAGGTGACTGTGCCCTCGATGCACAGCCCCGATGTCAGGATCCCGGTACCTCCCTCCATAGCATCACCCAGAGAAGTGAAAGCTGGTGTGCAACTTGCCCTGCACTCGGCATTCATGGCTGCTCTCTCCGTGGCCGCCCCGGACAGGTGAGTGAACACGCAGGTGCTAGCACCCCCAAGCCGGGGAACTCCATTCCACAGCAAAGACATCACACTGTGGGCGTACCCTCAGCTTGGCTCGTATGCTCCTCAGAGGCCCTGTGCTGAGCACGCGAAGTCCATCTCGAAACATCATGTTCTAGTACACACCACTTTCATGGTGTCCTGGAAACGATGAAACCAGGGAAATGGAGAACTGCTCCACGGCTGCTGGATTCGCCTCTGCTGTTACTATGAGCCTAGCTTTTTCAGATCCTACATCTAAGTGGGAACATAAAATATTTGCCTTTCTCTACCTGACTTATTTCTCTTGGCATAACGTCCTCAAGGTCCATCCATGTTGTCACAAATGGCAGGATTTCCTTCTTTATGGCCAAACGATATTCCATTGTGCGCATGTTTGTGTGCGTGTACCACTAACATCTCTATCCACTCATCCACCCACAGACAATTTGTCTCCATAACTTGGCTATTGCTTTCATGTCAGCCATTCTAATCAATTTTTAGAGCATCTCGTCATGACTATAATGTGCATTTCAGGAGGGCCATATATGTTTATATTTCATGAGCTTATTTGCCATCCTAATATCCTTTTCAATGAAGTTTCTCTTCAAACCTGTTGCCTACTTTTAAACTAGGCTGTTTGTGTTCTGGCCACAAGTCCTTTATCAGTATGTGATTTGTAAATATTTTCTCCTAGAGTGTAATTTGTCTGAATTTTTTTCTTAACAGTGTCACTTTCAGAATAAAAGTTTTTAATTTTAATGAACTCCACTTATTTTTTTCTTTTATGAATCATGGTATCATATATAAAAAATTTTTGCCTAGCCTTAGATCCCAAAGAGTTCCTCTGTTTTCTCCTAAAAGTTTTAGAGTTTTGCATCTAATACATGACTCAGAGTTAACTTTTATTTGAGGTATTTTGTCTTTTTTCTTTTTGCATGTGAATATGCAGTGCTTCCATCATTGTTGAAAAGACTATCCATTTTCCACTGAACTGCTTTTGCTCCTTGTCAAAAGTCAACACTATATTTGTGTGGGTCTATTTCTAGACTCTATTCTGTCTATTGGTCCGTGTTCTGTTCTGAGCATATTGTTAAGTAACTACTTTAGTAAATGTCTATTTGTGGGGAAAATAATATTGTCTGGCAGCAAAAACAAACCAGTAATGCTCTGTATGACATTATTCTTCTTCTTATGAGGAGGTATGAGCAGCATGGCCCTAAAACAGAAAAATGCTGTGACGGCTCCCAGGCAAATGTACACGTGACACCTGAGCATATTCAGGGTGAAAGCGACACATTTCAAAAACAGTTTCCCAACAAAATCCAACAATTTAACAACAGAACAAAATTCATAAAGAACTACTGAGAATCTTTGAATTAAAATAACAAACATATCCTCAGATGTTTGGACCAATACTTATTAGGTATAAATGCCTTGAAGGTATAGTATAACAGGTGACAAACTGAGGGTGGTTTCCGTGCCAGCGGATGAGCCGCCTAGCCTGCAGGAAAAGCAGATGATCTCAGAGGGAGATCCCAGGGCACCGGACTGGGGACCAGGGTGGGACCCAGGCCTGAAACAGCAAAGCCTCAGAACAGAAGGCCTCTGGAGTCCACTAACAAGAGGTCTCAAAAGTTGGGACAAGGGCATAAAACTAGTGGGAGGAGACATAAAACAAGTCCACAGTTAAAACAAGGGTCTCCAACAGTGCACTGCGTCGGGTGGGACAAACTGACTCAAATCACAAGGCCCCCGCAAGCACACATCCCTGTTCGTATCCCTGGAATTACTAACGCCCCCACAGATCTTCTTCCCTTGATGACAACCCGCGGTGACGCAAGGCCCCACAGCTGCTTTTAGCCAAGACGTTCAGTGATGAGCTTTACCACTGACTCGGTGGCATCTGGCACATCCAACGACGCACGTGCTGGCTCTGACTCGCTCTCGTTCAGAGTCAACGAGAAGTTGACTACAATCCTCAAACACAGAGCCAGAAAGAGGCCATCGTCCAGCCCCAGTGCAGGATGCAGTCCCTGGGAAGAACGTGGCCTGCGTTCTATTCCCTCACCTTCAGAGCACTAGAAATCGAGTTAAGAACACAAGAAGGAACCTGGAGACTCTACCCACAAGGGAGAGGGAAATTCCGAGCAGGGCTCAGGACGGGACGAAGGGCTTAGGAGGGGACGTAGTCCCACTTTCAGTAGGATCTCACGGACACAGCACATGTACCAACTAGCACTTCAGTGTGTCAGTCTGCTGAACCCTCTTCACCCCACCAGGCTGGACCAGTGCAAAACCCACACGGCGTGATCACATCCTGCTACAAACATAACTGGGATGTGTGCATCAGAGTGTCGTCCCTTTCAACAGGGCTACCAGAATCATCACATTTATCCCCAGGAATTAATGGCACGGCACCAAACAGTTCTGACATTGTTCTTTATGCAAACTTTTCCTTCCATCTAAAGTGTTCCAAAACAAAATTCCTAAAATCCTTTGAGCCGGAAAGGCTCCCAAGAGCTCCTAAGTTAAGTGTCAGTTTCTCCTGCTCAGGTCTCAGGTGAAGCAATGTGGAGCCCAACCCGGCGGTCTGCAGCAGGTGCCACCCACTGTCCAGGGGCTCATTCCCATTCTCTGAAGAATTGGCATTTTTATAAACAGTCGAGAGGGAGAGCAGGCAGGTGGGAGAACTGTGTCTGGTGACTCACACCCCAGGCATGAATACAAACTCCTGCTCTGGGCTTTTCACTGGTGGCCGATATCCGGGCTGCAGGCACAACAGCAAAGGAAGCGCCACGTGAAGCTCGGGCACCAAACCACTCCTGGGAGCAGGGCTGCAACGGAGCCACACAGTGGCGGGATGTGGCCGGTGCTGCTCCTCCCTGAGCAGGCCTGCAGACCCGGTGCCCTGGGGATGGCTCCTGAGCAGGTGGGGGGGGGGGGTGGCGCATGCTCTTCTCCTTGGATTCTGCAGGAAGAGCAGGTGGGGGCAGGGGGACCCAGGGCGTTTCCCCTCCTCATGCTCAACCTCGTCTGGCTAGGGCGACCTTCCAGAAAGCCCATCTCCGGAGCAAAGGCTCGCAGCCCTTGGAGCCCAGCTCTGGGGGCCCAGTGACCGGAACCAGCGCCTGCTCTCCAGACCGTGGAACGTCTGACGCACCCACACTCACCTGCAGTGTTGGAAGAAGGGGACATCTCCCAGACCTGAGCAGCTGGAAGGGTTGTCCCCGGCCAGCTGGGGTCCACAGCCTTCCCCGGGTCCCCGCACACACCGCGGAGGGGTAGTTAGGCTTGAGCCGAGCAGTGTTCATGCCCGCCTTTCACTTGTCAAAGTCGACATCGCACCATGGATTCCATGCATTTCATCACTAAAACCAAACCAATTAGCTACACTTAGTACAGTCCACATAGGCATTTTCCTCACTGGTATAATCTGTAAGCCAATCTCTCACACCCACCCCTGCATCTTTTAAAACAAGTTTCATGGCTGTATTTTTTCTCCAGAACCACCAGACAGTTACTCATTTGCAGGACAAATAACACTCAGATTATTATTTTTTAAAATACCATTAATTTCCACAGAAGCTAACAAATCCCAGTTGATCTGAGCCTTGCACATGCTGGTGACTGAATTTGCCTTTTCATCTATTTACCTTATAAATAGATACAAGCACTAAAGCCATGAGATAGAAAGATGGGAAATATCAAGATAAAATATTCTCAAGGGAAAACTCCAGGGATAAACAGAAAGAAACCATCACATCCTACATACTGCTCATCCACCTCTCTGGCATCTCAGAGGTCAAGACAATAGAGCGGGACCTTCCTTGAAAACCCGCTCAGTGTGAACCACTTCATGCCAATGGGCCTTGAGTGGGAGGTCACAAAGTCACCCACAGGAAGTACCTGAGCTGGGTCCTCAACAGTGAAGTGAGAGCAAGACTAGGTCCCACAAATGCTGAAACTTCCTGTGCAATAAATTGTTACATTTCAGCGAAGAACTACATACCCACTTAAAAGAAGAGATGGAAAACTTACTCAAACATCACTCTACCTTTGAAGTGAAGAACGAACACAGTGACCACACAAGACGAAGAAAAACATTCATGGCCATGTACTGAGAGTATTAACAAAATGTGTCATGTTTCTGTATCATCTACTCAATTAGAAAAACTTCTAAAATATGCATTACAAATTTAAGATCTGAGGAATGTCTGGGTGACTAGATGCTGCATTTGTGTGTATCTAAATATAAGAAAATGGTTCTATGGATTATTAATAAAATATGCCACCCTTTGTATGGCTGTAACCTGAGTTCCTCTTGGTTCAATGACAGATGTTCTCATATCACAATATTCTTATCTTCTACAAGGAAATCCTGAAAAACTGAAACCCTGAACAGATGCACATACACACACCCCCAGACAGCCCAAATGTCTATCAACATGAAACAGAGAATGGCGGAATGGTGACGTGTGGGATACTCTATGCTGCAAAAACCAAACAAACCAGCACTGTGGGCGCCAGTGGGGGCACCGCAGATCATATTTTACACTCATTAGGAGAACTCTCTAGATGCAACTCATCCATCACAGATGTCTGCTTGGATAGGGCACTATGACCCTGTGGTTTAAAAGACATAGTTGGCAACACTGTTAGGAACGTACCTGAGGAAAAAAGGAAAACTGTATGAATCTATCTATCTATCTATCTATCTATCTATCTATCTATCATCTATCTATCTATCTATTTTTGGTGAGGCAACCCTTGCTGACCTCAGATTGCAAGGACCTTGTCAGCTTACAATCCCTTATTTTTTATTGTTTACACCTACAACACCTGGTCTTCCTAGGTGGTCTCCCATCCAAGGACTAACCAGGCCTGATCTTGCTTAGCTTCTGAGATCAGACAGGATCGGGAGTGTTCAGTGTGGCAGGATTAAAGCTTTTAAATAACTACTAATATTTGTGTAAGAATCAGAGCTCTGAAAGCAGTCATTTTTGACATCTTGAATTAACTATACTGCACTGATTAAAAGGGGAAAGCTTATTGTTAAGATGACGATGAAAGAATAAGACCCGTTATGTTGAGAGGACTCAGAGGTGAGGTTAAGGTTGCGTGCACTCGGACACACAGGTCATGCCTGTCTTTCCTCAGCTGCCCTACCTGTCAGAAGGAATAACACCTTCCCCACCACAATATAGAAACTACAGAATTATGAAAACGAAGATCACAAACGAAGTAACCTTGCTGTTTTTAAATGATACTCACTACATTAATGTAAATTGTTTCCTCCTTACGAAACAAACCACCTATTCACCCATTTACAGATATTTGTTCAAATGTTATAAACCCTAGACTTTAGGCAATATAATGACAAATGAGCCAGTTTCTCCTTGGAAGAGGATTACATCCAGGTGGGAAGAGGCATCACACTCTGAACCACCAACACAATGAGACTTGAGGGCACCCGAGTTCCTTCCTCTGCGATGCCACCTGCATCGGCGCCAGCTCATGCTCAGGCCCCTACGTTCAGGAGTGAGCACCAGCTGCACCTAACAGAGATATAGGAGCCACCGTGACAAGTTCACCAACTGACGGAGGACGTGAGTAAATTATGTGAAGTGCACACGCCAATGAGCAAACAGCACGTGACGCTGTCCCATACGCAGTCACTTCCCCAGGGCTGCCTGTAGGCTCCTTCGTGGCCCTGAGGACCGTGCCCGCTCCTGCCTGGGCCACACATGAATGTGGGTGGGGGAAACCAAGTGGCAGGAACACAGACAAGAAACACTACTTACATTAATGCGATACGCCTCACTACATGCCAGGCGATAACCAATGCTTGCCAGAAAGTACGAATAGCGAAGACATTTTAACCTGGTTAAATGGGTTCGTTTCATGATTTGCTCCTAATACATGAGACATCATAAAACTAGGGCCTGGTCACAATTACGTAAGTCTGTAAAAATGTCCTTGAACTATTTCTGTCCCTTCGTATTTTTATATCAAATGAGCCTAAGGTTAGAAGAGAATAAATTATATTACTGACAACAGCTGTGGATGACATGAGGGCAGAACTTACACCCACAAGGTAATGACTGACCCCAACTTCTCTCCTTTCCGTATGTGGAAAAAGGGTAGAACCAAGGAGTTGGGGCGAGTGCAGGCCCCCGGACCCCCTGTGCCCCCCTCCCCCGCAGCACTGCTGATGGAGCCGAGCACCACGAAGGCCCCACCTACATCACCACGCAGGACCACGGCCAGCATCCTCCACTGGACACTGTTAGCAGCCACGGCCAAGTCCAGGCTGGAAGAAGTTGGCCTGATGACCAGTCACCCGAGGAAAACCGCACCGTGTCCTTCCAAACCAGGACCCAGCTGTCTGATAAACCAACTGAAAAAAAGAGCTCAGATCTCACATAAAAGCACGACAGGGAGCACTGGAGCAGTCTTACTCGACGAGGAGCAGCCTCCGTCTACACGCGCCCTCCCCCACCCTGCCACCATCCTACCTTTTCCCAACTGAGCACCAACCCTTTGGTTCAAGCTGTCTACCAATGACGGACCCCAACATGGTCTTTCCCTCCATCCAAATGGCCACCCACACACAGCACACACTAATAGGACACACACCTCCTGTGAGTGACAAACCGCAATCTTGCTCAGACACCACATGGAATCAATCAACAGAAAGTCAGCCCAGGGTCCCCGGTCCCCTCCCACCTCTCTCCACCATGCTGGAAAACCCCTCCTGTCTAGCACCCCCAGGCCCACTGTGGTCACACATCCTATACGTCATTCATTCCTCCAATCCAAAGGAGCAACGGGCATGGGGCTTCAAAAAATGCCCATGCCATGGCAAGTGGGTGCTCTTCATTCTCTTTGGTGTGAGAACAACAAAGTCAGACTTCACATGAAGCTGAGCGAGATGTCTGATGCCAGGCCAGGAGGGGTGGAAGCATCTCTGACACCACAAGGGAGCTCGCACGGTTTATTTTTAACCACCACTGACAAAATGAAAGCCAATGTGTATCATCTTTCTGTCACAAGTAAGGAAAACCCCACTACGAGCCACAGAACTTTCTGCATCAGACAAATGTGGGTCCCCCATGCCTGCTTCCTAAACTGAAGTGACCACGGCTGTGTGGCACTAGGAGACCAGAAACAAAATGAGCAAAGGAAGAACACTCACCCGAAGAGGCTCTGCAAACCACAGCCTCCCAGGGTATGTGCTGGGGTCAGAGAGCCAGAACCCCACCTCTACTTGTAGGGGACAGAACAAAAGCCACCTCCTCATTTGGGGCAACAGGAGCCCCTCACCTTAAGTCCAACACAGTGGCTCTTCGCTAAAATGGTCTGAAAGAGCCAGCCAGGCACAGAGGACGAAGGACTTACTAAAACATCCTGTTTGAACGCAATCCCCAGGAAAATCAGAAGTTGAAGGAATTTACTTGAATGTCAACTCATTCAAGTGCAAAGCTCCTCCACCTGTGTGATACACACAGATCTGGTGAGCCATCTCTTCCTAACCACAGATCAAACGCCATGATAAAGATCAGGGTGAAACCACACCGAACAAGTTAGAGGTCAAGAACAGACAAAATCATGCCAAAGCACAACCTCATGACCAGCTTCACAGTAAAGGAAGGAATGGTGAATCCATGGGCCCCTCATCACCAACCAGTGGACTACGAATCAGGAGGTCAGGGAAGAAAATGGGTGGTCAAGGCCAAGGTGGATGTCGACCTGAAATGGGCTAAGGGCGATGTGCAGGTCACCCAATCAAAGCCCTCGTCTGAGAGCTGTGGGCCCAGTCACTGTCGATGCCAGTCGAGGGACCACCTCCTCACTGCCCCTCTGTCTGCCTGCCACATCTGTGCTGCTTACGAATATGAAGACAAACGTCATTAGTTTCAAAACAACACAGATTTTACCATTTAAAGAAATAGTAAGAAATGCCAGTAAATTAACCAAAATACAGTCTACTAAATACCCAAACTGAAAACTACTCTTTCTATAAATCAGATGAATTCAGACTCACCCATTTTTAAAAATTTCACTTGTATATATAAAATTATCTAGTTCCTTTTTCCGTTTGAGTAGATAAATAATCCAACAAACAATTAGTTATTTCATTTCAGGGAAAAGGCTAAAATCATTTTTAAAGTCCTTTCCACAAAACACTTATTATTCATCGCTCTGCTCTATAATAAAAGGGGTTTTCAGCTTCAAGCT
The DNA here is from genome assembly GCA_030015415.1 of Cynopterus sphinx. Taxonomy (NCBI): domain Eukaryota; kingdom Metazoa; phylum Chordata; class Mammalia; order Chiroptera; family Pteropodidae; genus Cynopterus; species Cynopterus sphinx. Next base: position 67,410,184 of record CM057383.1, read on the forward strand.
TCTACAGCACAGCTTTTGTTAAGTAGCATTTATGTGACTAGACAAAAGATCATCAAGGACCACTTGGTCTGAGCTTTTAGAACCCACAGAACACGTGCTCCACAGCAAAGGGAGAAGACAGCGGAGTCACTGAAATGTTCTGCCTTTGCCCGCAGGCAGAGAAAAGGCCAAGGAAATGCCCAGTGTCCACCAAAAACGAGGCAAAGCAGTCCTCAGAAAGTAGTCACTTCTAACCATATCCCTCTTATCACCATCACCAAAATAAACACACAAGATAATTTCAGCATAATTAGCTTCTAATCCCACCAAAATCAGGCTGAAGCGTTTCCAGACCTAGGAATGGTTTGTGCATCGTTAGAATCCGAATATGGAATTTTAATAGAAATAAATACCTTTCATTATAAGTATTCCGAACTTCTCCAGCATTTTTTAAGGACATAAACCCATAAAAGCCCTGTCAGTTAATTCTCTCCTGCAGGGGGAGAAGGGGCTCGCTACGGTCCACCGACAAGCAAACCCCTGTGAGGGCCATTTCATTAGCATCCCCTGCGTGGCAGCGTCAACTGGCACACCGTGGGCACTGAAGCCTAGGTAAGCAAGACCAGCTCCGTGGCTTCAGTCATGACAACTTCTACTGTGGCATTTTGGTTCCTCAGCGAAGCTGGGAGCGCTGCTCAGGGCTGCACATCGAAGTAACGTGGTGACCAGGATTCTATTTGGTGGTGTGTGCAAGGATATCAAATGCTTAAGAACTTTAGATGGGGTGCCAGGGTGAGGCTTTTTCGGGGATATCATTTCCGTCTGACACGGGCCTGGGCCACCTCCCACGTGGGACGAGAGGAAGATGGCAACCGAGCCAGACGCCAGGCTCCGCAGAGGGGACAGGTGGAGGCCAGCTGTTCAAAGGCGTGGAGGCATACGCACATGAGAGCTTGGGCCAAGGTCTTACAAGGGTTCGGAGCACATCGTGCACTCACCTGGGCAACTGGACCAACAGGAGCTCTCTAAACACATCAGGACACCTCTGGTCAATCTGAACTGCGGGAATGAGTGACACGCAAAGGGAGGGCGGCATGGGGAGCAGTGTGGGTTCACAGATTCTGTCCCTAAAGTGCTGTGCGTTTGGGGAAGACCTTGTCTGACTGTTGTGTCACCTGAGGGCCTGATGGAGCAGAAGCCACAGGGCCACATCTTACCTGCTCAGCCACCAGGGGGCAGATGCCCTGTGCTGTGGACTGAGTGTGTGTGTCCCCCAAATTCATGGAATGACACCATAAGCCCCACGTCGTGGTGTCAGGAAGTAGGGCCTCTAGGAGGTAATGAGGTTGTGAGGGTACAGCCCTCATGATGGAATTACTGTCCTTATAAAGAGACCCAGAGAGCCCCCTCACCCCTTCCAGGCGAGGATGCACGAAGGACCCTGCTGGCGCCCTGACCTCAGACATCCAGCATCCGGGCCATGAGGTGTGAATGCCTGTTGGTTAAGGCTAGGCTGGGGCATCCTGTCACAGAGCCTGAGCTGGCCCTCTGTGGAGGGAGGGCTCCCGGCCCCACCAACTCTCCTGGCCACAGTGGTCCACGCCCAGAGCCCTCGCTGACTACAGGACTTCTCCTGGGGCCTCTCCCTGCCTCCTCTGAATACATTTCCATTGGAACAGTGAGATGATTTCATAGGTAAGTTCTGGAACAATCTCCATTTTGCTTCCTTACCGGTCTCAGAGAAGCACTGTCATGGCCACGGCAACAGCCCCGGCTCCTCAACCTTGAAGATGCTTTCACACTTGGGACCCCCTTAAATGACAGCTTCCCAGAAGTCCACAGAAAGAATGACGGGGCTGACAAGCAAACAGCAAGCACGGCGGCAGCAGGGTCGATCAGACTGAACCGGTGCTTTCCGAGGCTCACCAGACATGGGCTCTCACGCAGGTGCGACCTTCCCGGGCTGCAAACCGCGCATTGGCAGCCAGCTCTGCCAGGAGTCATGGCACGCGGCCCACCCACACGGGCACACATGCTGCGGGGAACCGCTCAACCTCCAGGTGCCCGTCCCGCATGTCCTGGATGGTTCACCTCTGTCTACACCCACTTTTCCTTCCTTATGTGGTTAGAAGAAAACCAAAAGGCTGGCTTTCATCCAGCCAGTCACCTGCCCTACACAGCTACATGGGTTTAAATTATAAGGTTTTCGTCGGTTCACAGAAAAAAGTCATAAGTCATTATCACCAATCCAAAGAATCAATAAATTTCCAGCTAATCAGGCAAGAAATCTAAAATGAAGCCACATTCACGTTTACAATATTTAACTATAGTCTGAAAATGTCCCCATGCTTCAAAAATCACCATTCCCATTTCAGATGTGGAAACGCACGTGAGGAAAACGGGATGCTCTCCAGTCGTCACAGGCCCACGTAGGAAGCCCCGCGCTGCAGTGGGCCCGGAGGAGCTGGCTGCAGCAGGGGGAGCGCAGCGGGCCCAGTCGCCGGCACTTCCGGGCGCAGCCAGTGTGCCTCTTATAGGCAAGGGCCCTGGAGCGGGACGGAGGGGGCCTGGCCAGAGCCGATCAGAGAAAATTCGCCACAGGCCAGCCTGTCCCGGCGGGAGCCAAAAGAGCCTCCTGCGGGCTCTGAACTCAGGTGTGAGCAGAGCCTGGCCAGCAGGCCTTTGCTCCCCCTGAGGGGCGCGGTGAGCAGCTCCGCTTGTCACGTGCAGAGGCGGGTCCCAGGTCCACAGGGAAGCGCATGTGGGAAGGCAGAGCCTTTGCAGCGAGGAAGGGCTGCAAGACTTCTCAGCCATCCTGTCAGGCAGGACACAGGGCTCAGGACTGCTTTCAGCACACAGACGTCAGGTCCATATGGTCTGGATACATCCCATCAGGCTCTCAAGGTCGGCTGGGCTCTTGGGCCCTCGTGTCACACTTCTCCTCCTGCAGGAATCCCCAGAAGGGCTTCGGCATCCTGTACTAACCCCCGCATTCTGTGCTCGCTCTTGTTTCCTGTACCCGTGATACCACCACAGGAGCCCTGGCACGCAGTGCAGGACCCACGCGTCATGAATCATTGTTTCTCAGTGAGACACAACAAGATATGACTGGGATTCCCGGGAGGGCAGGCCAGGGTTGGAAAAGACAAACCTACTAAGAACCAGAGCACTGAGTCTCTCTTGTGGGAAGGGGTAGCACCGTGTCACCTGTCTAACCGCACTTCGCATTCCACAAGGATCATAATGGTGACCAGCGTCACCAGACAGGCTGTGGAGACTTAACAGTGCTGATGTACAAAGACAGCGAGCTCAGTGGCCATGAGCCAAGAACTCGCCTCACACCTCAGGAACATGCAGAATGACCTTCCCAGGAATGCCCTGCCACTACCGGTCTGCTTGGGAAATGTCTGATGGTCACATTCAAGTTCTGACATGTAAACTAATATGTACAAAATCCATGTGAATGTTATCTATTACAAAGTACAAAAAAGAGAATAATAGCATTCAGCAAAGTATGCAATTTTACTGTTTCAAATAGTAAACTGGGTGAATCCCATATCCCACACCGAAACATGGATTAACGCGATTCAGGACTTCTAGCTCTGACATGCTTTAAAGTTATTTTAGCACACAATGCATAAAAGCCTAGTCTCCCTGAGAGAGTAGGGAACTATTTCCAACACCACATATGTTATTAACAAGATCACGCTGTGACTGAAACGTCCTTTTTTAAAAGACCCACTGTTTTAATATACCCAAAGAAGATCTGCTTCTGTCCAATTCTCTTTTCCACCATAGTTTAAATGCCTGTCCCAGAAACCTCCTCTAGTTATAACTCAGGGCACTAGGAAAGGCTGATATGATGTAGCCACTTTGAAAAGACATGGAGGAAGAGAATGGAGACACCATATCCATGTGCTACTGCTGCTCTAACTAACCACCACACTGTTACCGTTTTCGCTCTGAAGCTCAGACGTCTCACTGGCTGAGCTCAGTACCCGCCTGCACCACCATTAAATGAGGGCCGCTGCGCCGCCTGCCCTACTTCTCCTCTGGGGTTTAAACTGTCACAAGTGCGGGAGCACATCCCCCCACTCAAGGACCTTGCAAAGAAAATAACAACGCCCGACCCCACTCAAGAGCAAGGTCCCTGTGCCCTGAGCGCGGCCCACCCTGAAGCTGTGGAGAAGTGCGCAGGCACGCCCATGGGATGCGAGAGACCCCACCGCCCCGCTCCCGCAGCCAGGGCTGTTTCATCTTCATGAATAGATCCCTGTCTCCTTCCCACTGGCACTCAATGAGCATTGGCTGAATTAATACTATTAATATTACGTCCAGAAGTTGAGATACAGACACCCTTATTCCTTGACAAACACCCTGGGTCCCCAGGCAGGTGGCCCATGTGAGTAGAATTTGTACTGAAGCCAGTTTAAACTGGCCTCCAAATGAATCTTTTAATTTCCAGACTTTTCAGACATACCTTTTGTTTTGTTTTGTTTTGATTATTTCAATTTTTTAAGGGATTATAGTAGCTATAACCAAGAATAAATCGATTGGCCCAATTTTATACAAGTAAAATGTCAAAGAAGATGCAAAATGATATATGGAAAGGTATTTTTCAAATCCAGTACCCTGGGTTTAGCTTGGGTTTAAATGGGAATATGAAGAAGAGAAGAAGTTCTCCAAGGATGCCAGCTAACTTCAGTAATCAGGTAATCTAAAACACCTCAAGGACAAAGTCAGGTAAGAGGAAAGACCTCGAGGCAAACTTTTTCTTTGAATTTTCATTTCAAAAGAACAGATATACCTAAAATGTGAACTCTCCTATCCATACCTCTTGTCCCTTGAAAAGACTTGAGACAGGGACATAATGGGTTGGCCCTCCTCACGGCTAAATCCTTAAAGCTTAATTTAGTCACACCAGCAACCTGCAGAGAGATCACCATCCATCCCCAACAGAAAGGACCACGTTTACACAGACCTGCCCGCTACTTTGAGCACAGAGAAACTAGAAAGGGAACTGAAGTCACTCGCCCGCAGAGCTGAGCTTCTTCAGTCAGAAAGAGCCAGCTTCCACGTGAGATGTGCAGTTTGATTACTGGAAGAACTTGTTACTTGCTGGTTTGAAACTTAAATGATGAGTTTCAAGCGACAATGTGGCCCTTCCTAATAGATGTGCACTCTGAGTTGGTTGCAAGAGTGCTGTTTTAGCCACACGCTCCCCCGGTCTCGCTAAATGAATGTTCCCACACCTGTGAGCTGGGTGGGCCGGCACGGGCATGTCTGTGGCCTAGAATCCCAGTCCCCAACGGCCAGGGCTCCTATGAGAATCTATATCTGACAATCTGAGGCGGAGCTGAGGCAGTGATGCTGGTGCTAGGGAGCAGATGAAGCTCTGCTCACCTGCCCACCACTCACCCCTGCTGGTCAGCCTGGGTCTTCACAGGCCACAAATGGTATCAGTCCACGCACGGGGGTTGAGGACTGTGGGCCTAGAAGGTCAAAGGCAGAGAGTTGTGTGTGCTTACCAGGTCATCCAGGAAAGAACAGAACCTTGTTTTACTCAGGAAAGGACTATAAAAATTCATACCAAATGAGTAGGGCGGCAATGAGCTAAATTAGCGCCTCTTGGGCGGGCCCCTACCACTCAAGGCCCCAGGGCAGTGAGGGTAGGGCGCCAGTGCTTCTCAAGCCCATGACAGTCCAGGACTGACACACACGGGATCCATAAATTCCCGGAAGCTAACTAAGAGGAAACACGCCACCCACCACTTCACAGGTCACCTCCTGCTGAGCCGGGAATGCACGCTCAGTACTGGACACCTCTGCCTGGCACCTGCTGGGAAACCCATGGGAAATGTTAGCACACTTAACAAGCAGGGTCGTGAAATGATTCACGGGGTGGGGGCTAGGGAGGTGGGGCACTGTCGGTCCCCCAGACTGCCCACAAGCTCCCAGCACTTACACCTGTACATTTGTGCCTCATGGAAAAAGCTACATCAGGCAAGAAGCATCAGTGGGAATATGTGCCATCCTCATTCACCGCTTCTCAGGGCATGACCCCCAAGCCAGCCAGTGTAGGAACTATGACCTCATCCTGCATGACCAGGCTATAGAAAGGACTGACTTCTCTAACATCTGTGCGTTCCACCCCCATGGAGGTCATCCACCAATGAGAGATGAAAATTGACAGAAAGGGAGAACTTCCCTTGGCCTCGGCACCCACATGTACAAAACACCAGAAGAGACAAATACAATAATGTGGCATTTTTTCCTACTATAAATAGCAGGTATGTGCTGGCATCTGGGTCGAGAGTGAACGCCTAGAATGTACCACCAGACCCAGGAGCGGCTGGCTCAGCTGTGGGAATGCCAGCCAGCTGACGAGTGCGCCCAGGAGGAAAGCCAAGCACCTACAACTGGTCCCACCCCACCTTCACGTTCTTGGCCAGGCGGGAGCAGGGGGCAATGGTGTCAGCTTCCATCCTGGGTACCGGCTCCTCCCCGCTGTTACTGTCAGTGCTTCTAACTAAGGATCACTGAAGTGGGAACCTAACAGCAGGTAATTAGAGCAACTGCTACTGAATGACAATGACACGGAACCTAGTCAGAGCGGACCGCATTCCCGGATGCTGGCCTGGAAACAAGACGGTAGCTGCTCCCAAGGTCGAAAGAGCAGCCCTGCAGCCACCGGCCCCTTCGGGCCCCCGGTGCCTTCTGGGGAGAGCCAGACACCAGCCTGGCGATGGCTCTGGTCTGACCTTCACCACCCCAAACCAAACGCATCACCCAAACTGCCCCTACCCTTTTCCCCCTCCCCCACTAACTACTCAGGAAGTTTCCCCATGTAAATGGCCAGGAGCCTAGGCTGCCCATGACCAGCAAGGGCGTTCTCAGTCGTCCTCCTATAGCACCGTGACTGTGACTGAGGACCAGGCAAGCGAAGCAGCACCCGTCCCCAGGATCTCCCGATTCTCAGGGCCTGGACGCAGGGCCTCAGCCGAGGCACCACCGGCACCTGTGGACACAGCACCTAGACTGAGGAAGCGGGTCTGCTCTGCGCCCTGAGGACACAGCACAGTCCCACCACACAGAGCCAAAGGCCCCAACTGCACAGGTGTGGGCGCTCCGACCCCCACGCTGTCCAAGGCCGACTAACTGTACATCTGAAAAAGAGGTTTATTAACTAAAACTTCAGTCCTTCAGGCGCACTACTGCCGGTGGCAGCAGGAAGCCACCTTGGCCTGCAGTGCATTGTGGGTGGGCCAGGGCCACAGACGTCACCCCACCCCAGGCCCCTGCAAAGACCATGGTGAGCTCTGGGTGCCTCCCTGGCTCCTGTGTTCAGCCCTGACTCAGGGACATCCTGTTCAACAGCATGTCTTGTGATGGGCACGTCGCACACCTGCCCCTCCCCCAAACAGAAGCCGACTGTCACAAGGGGCTGCTGAGCACCTAAAAAGTGGCTAGTGTGACCAAAGAACATGTAACTTGTGACTCCTCAAAAACTTTACTGCTAATCATCTACTGACACCATCCTGTGTATATGTGTGATATGTTATATTCTCACAACGAAGTATGCCAGTGGAAAGAAAATGGCACTAAGAAAATCAGAAGAAAGAACACATTTACAACACTATGTATTTACTGAAAAAAAACTCCAAGTGGACCCACACAGTTAAAACTCAAGTTCAAGGGCAACTGTAATCAATTCATATAATTCCTTTTAATTTTCATGAAATTTAAATTTTAAATAGCCGTGCCATAAGCTTCCACAGTGGACCTCACAGCTCAAGAGAGTGAACGTGGGAAGATGTGGTACCCAGAAACTTCGAGTAAGTCAACACGGAACTGCAGATAAAGTCACCACAGCGACATGAGACAACGCATGTGAGGAAAGCTCAGTCTATATAGAGAGTCAGATGCAGGCTGGATCCCCAGCCCTAACGTGTGTGGCTGCGGGTGGCTCAGTGTCCCTAATGCCCGCCAGACGGGCAGTAGGACAGAGATAACCAAGCCATAGCATTGGGCAGAGCCTACCCACAGACCCCCCAATTGTCACCCTTTGCAAAGCAGGCAAGCAACACTATTCCAGGCTCTCACAAAAATGACCAATCCAGAGGACAATTCATGAATACATCTCCTGTTTCCTGATAAGACAAACAGAAGTTTGCTCTGAAACAGTGTAGGGCCTGAGCATCCCCAGGGGGCCCCCCTTCGTGCCACTGCCTCTGCCTCTGCCAAATCCACGTGACGAAAATCTTTGTATGCACCGTTTGCTTTTTTTCTTTCAGGGAAATTCATTTGCACAGTGTTAAAGAGAAGTTATCAGATGGCTTATGCCTTCAATTCAGTCTCCAAAGACCACATGGCTGCTTCTGCAAGGCCTGAAGGAAGACATGCCAACACTGTCACAAGGACCAGGCAGCAGATAATGAAGAAACAGGTCACTGTGCTAAAGGTTTTGTCTTCTCTGAGACATTTAATTCCTCGAACTTTCACCACTGAGATACTGAAGTCATTCACAGCCAAGATCGACAATCACAGCAGAGAGGTAAGAACACTGTGTTACCAAGCTGCAGTGCCCTACACCAGCAGCCCCAGCCTTTGTGGCACCAGGAACTGGGGCTCCTACGAGCATCTGACGCCTGACGATCTGAGGTGGAGCCGAGGCAGCGATGCCGGCGCTGGGGGCGGCTGCAAAACAGATGCAGCTTCCCTCGCTGGCCTGCCGCTCCCCTCCTGCTGTACGGCACATTTCCTATCAGGTCACGGACCAGTCCCAGTGCACAGCCCAGGGGTGCTGGACCCCTGTTCTAGGACATGCCCCCATCAACCGCACAAATGTTTATAAAATGTCACTTTACTTGGGATGCTAGACGAGGCAGAGCCAAGAACAGGGCTCACTAGAACTTACTATTTGTCTGGATCACCATTATCAACAGATTTTACCAACAGAGGACACATCCACGTACAACCAACAGAGGACACATCCACGTACAGCACACACACGTGGAAAAATGCCTAGGTGTAGGTGCTGAAAGTCTGTACCTTAGGCATCAGTTGCACAACGCTCCAAATGACAGGAACCGTGACTCACGTCATGTCATCCAAGATGGTTCCTGGAATGAAATGCTACCTAGGAACCAAATGCCACAAACTACTTGATTTCTAAATGAGTGACTTTCTGTCCGAAGGGAGGTGGCACTGACCCAGTTTGGACAGGTTCTGTGACCACGTGAGAGGTTCAGTCTGGGGAGAGAGGCTCACGGTGGAATTTGCCCTCCTTAGCACTTCTGTCCATGTCCTCCTGAGACTGCTGGGGAACAGCACAGGGCACGTCCCCACCCCACTGCGAGAGCTCAGGCTGCCTCTCCCACCACCCAGCTTAGCCCCCCACCCCAAGTTACACACTTGCAAGCAAAAATTCAGTTCTCTTTACCTCGGGCTCCAAAATGCAAACAGAATTTCTGACACATTTATCAAATTATCAAGCAGCAGTTTGTAATCTGGACCAAAATCTGATGCAAAATCCACAGCTAATTTGGGGTGTTTACATTACAGAAGGCACAGGTGAAAATTCCAACTTACCTGTGTATATTGTTCATGGGACCGATTTCATAAAAGATTATTCAAACTATGAGTATCCTCCCTCAAATGTAAATTAATTTGCTTCTCTGACAAAAGACTTTTTGTTTTTCCAGTGTGAATTTTATCTCTATGGCCTTGGGAGTCAATCTCTCAGATCTGCATCCTCTCGAGTACCTCTCTCCACTGGGGAGCATGCCGGGAGGAAAGTGGCAGCGCACCAGGGATGGGCCTGGGATCACTACACGTCTCCCATTGACACAGGCCAGCCCCTAGGTCACCTTCAGGTTGGCGGGCCCAGCATATTAAGGGTGCATACTGTGTCTGCCACAGAATTGGCTGCTGCAAATGGGATCCCCCACCTGTGATGTGGCTGGCCATGGGGACAGCTCAGAACAGCTTCTCCAAAACAGGTGCAGGCACGAGAGGCTGTGGGGTTGCCTAGACATCTGCATTTCACTAGGATTCCAGGGATACAAAAGTGGGACCCCCATCTGAACTGAGGGACAAACTGCTAGAGGCCCAGATGGGCAGCCTGAGCACACAGAGCCCAGGGCTATCCCCATGCCCAGAGCCTCACAGCCTTCTCCAGGGTGCTCAGGACAGGTGGTGGAGACAGAAGGCCCAAGAAGTGCCAGCCACATCTGCAGGAGCGCAAAGCAGAGAGGCCGGAAACCCGCTGCCCTGAGGAAGGAAAAGAAAAATGCCCCGTTGGGGAGGGGCTGATGGAGCATGGCTGCCATGAGGCAGTGGGTGATCAATGCCAGGAAAGCCCCACTTTGCCCCTAGACCTGGGGCTGAGGGTGAGATGGGCCCAGAGGAACACCCCTTCTTCCCCCAAAACCATAGCAAGAAGCAGTAAATAGCCAACAAAAGTATCTGCTGGGGAAAGAGAGGGCCGCACAGGGAGACACCCGGGCTCTGACCTGCTGCTGCACCAGAGTCCTGAGCAAACCCTCGGGCAAGGCCAGCCCAGGAATGAGGAGGAGCTGCAAGACCTGAAAGTAACTGTGAGGAAAGCAAGCTCCACTCACACTCCGGTCAGAGGGACCCAGCCTTGCACACTGCCAACGCACAGAAGAGCAGGAGTACCTCCAGCCTGACTGCTCTGTGCCTCAGTCTCTGCAGTCCAAAACGGCGTCAGGTAGTCAATCAAGACACACGGGACACAGCAAGGGGGCAGTGAAAACCCCACCAACAGAGTGACGCACAGACCCTGGCGTGCCAACGAGACAGGCTCAAGAACCCTCGGACCAGGGGGTCTGCACAGCTGTGGCTGACATGCTGCAGGCGCCAGTGGGAAACGTGGGTGACACGTATGGGGGATGCGGAGCTTAGGCAGAGAGGAGACAACGATTAGACAAATGCAAATGCAAGAAAATGAAAACGGCGACAGAGGAAGAATGCCTTCACTGGGGCCGTCGGTAAAATCAACCAAATCAATGAACTTGAAGACAGACGGATAATTAACCAGACTGAAACTTAACCAGGAAAACAAGTGGGTGGGGGAACCAGAACACGGCATGCAAGGGCTGTAGGATGACACCCACGTCTAAGAGAAGGAAAAGAGAGGTGATGAGGAGAAAAGCTGAGGAAATAACTGCCCAAAATTTCCAACATTAATGAAGGATAGAAAACCACAGATCCCAGAAACTCAGAAAAACCGGAGCAGAATAAACCCGACAGCACTGTGAGTGACTCAAAAGTAAGAGATTCCCCTCCAGGAATTATCCAGAGAGGTTTTTTCAAACTACACGCATTCTAGATTCCCCTTGCAAAAACCCGTACCCGAGCAAATCTGTGTCCTTCTGCTATGTGGGAGCAGGGAAATTGTGAAAATCACTTGATCCATTCAAATCCAAGCCTTTTAAAACAGCTGAGAAAGAGAAGACACACATGTGACTCACTATAGGCAGAGGCAAGTAAAATCTATAAAAGTATATTTGGTGCCTACATCTATAGGGGAGATCACAATTAACATTTTTTTTTAATCTGACAGTTCCTTCCCATAATAAATTTTTTAGAAAACCGTTAGTTACCTGTGCAAAAATCAGGCTTAAAGAACCGCATAATAAAGCCAACCAAGAAAAATAAGGTGTGACAGTAGACGCACAGATGCTGGGGGTGCCATCTTCTCATCTCAGTTGAGTAGTGGTCGTTCCAGTCATTCTGAATGACAGCAAAACAGCTTCCTAGGTTTTGGCAGACCTGCTCAACTGCTGGTGACCAGATGCATTCACTCTCTGAATAAACACTAATATCCTCATCAAGGCCACCACAACCCTTTGGTGGCTGAATCTGTGGACACTTTCAGCCTTAGCTTCCCCCCCCCCCAATCTCACTGAGACGTTTTGGTCACCTCCTCGGCTGGCAGTCACCCACCCCACCTGTGTATTTCCACAGTGTTCTCTCCCAGACCTTTTGTGCTGTGCAGACACATCCTCCTGATGCCAACTGTCACGTGTAACCCTGTGCCTTGTGAAACAAGTCGTCCCTGATGGCATTTCTCGTATGGTAGCTGAACGTTGAGTTTCATAAGAAACTGCCCAACCATCTTCCCACGTGGCTGCACTGTCCACACCCACCCACAGCGAGTGGGACTGCTGTGGCCCCACGTCCTTGACGATACAGGTGCTGTCCATGTCCTGGCTGTGCGGTGGTGAAGAAACCCACTCTGCTTCAAGCTCAGCCTGTAACACAAGGTGACAGCAGGTCCTGGCTGGCCAGCTGCAGGACAAGGACTCACCACCTCACTCACCAGCCTTCACTCAGATGCAGTGCCAAGTGTTGTCAGAGATTCTAAGTTTTTTCAAAAATCCAAAATACTTTATTTTAAAATGCTAAAAATTCACAAGTAAAACCAATGTCTCTCACTTTTTAATCCAACAATATGTAAGTTATAAATGTGCCAGAGTGAGGTTTTTGTGTTTTTAAATTGATTGCATTTTCTTACACATATCGTTTGAGTATTAAAATGCTGCATTTATATAAATTATACTCTTTAAAAAATGTTTTTCTGACATAAGGAAAGGAAAACCCCAGAGCTGAGCTCTGGCTGACTCTGGGCTCAAAAAGGCAGATGGTGCATTTCTGAGACAAAACTCAACTCCCCACCATTGAGACAGCCTCGCCCCGGATCCCACCCGCAGCCATTGGCTGGCCTGCTGGACAAGCTGACCTACCCATGTCTCTCACCCTAGGGACAGCTGCTGCTCACGTTTTAAATGAACCCTGGGACGTACATCTCACGCCCACATTCAAAATCCCATCAATAAGTCTCGTGTCCCAGCTACATGGGTTTAAACTACAACAGAGCTGATCCTACAGCCACAGACATAAATTATTTGTATTTACAGCCATGCTTACTGAACATTAATTATTAAGCAATCATTATAAGTTCCGATCTGTCCAGGTCTTTTGCAACTAACTTAGTAGTTCTACTAGGAGTCACTCATAGAATAAGCAAGGGTAATGCATGACTTGGGGACAAAGTCCTTCCGACAATTACCAGCACTCAGGGTGCAGGGTCCGGCAGCGTCTGAGTATGGAACACACTGCGTGTGCTGTCACGAGACACACCCCAGGGTGTCACCGGGCACGGAGCCTCCAGGTGCACACACAGATGTACCCATCGAAGCCACAGCACAGCCTGAAGCATCTGCCTTCCTGAACCACAACCAGAGGGCACTCAGGAAGACGCACCCCATCGGACAGCTGTTTTCAGGACACCCTCAACCTGTACGGACAAAATAACCCTAAACTGCTCCAGAGACCCTCTGGGGAGTCCTCAAGTTGTCAAGTCACAGGAGAAAATGACACGGTACATGTGGCACAGCGATCAGGATGACGTCAGAGCTGAGTGCTGGAGGACAAGGACAGCCTGCAGGTGACAACCGTCTGAGGTGCCAGGACCCCATCATTACTCAGGTTCCCCAAGAGGACCTCAAGGCCCTCCCTGGGGCAGCCACTGCCTGTGTCCCAACCCCCGAGACGAGAGGCTCCAGCTCCTCTAAGGATTTAAGGGGCAGCAACAAAGAGCAAGTCACAGGCCAAGCAGGAAGCCAAAACACTCCCACGCCCCTGCTCTGAGACCTACTGGGCCCCAGTCCGCTTCCCTACACGGGGGATCCCCACCAGTCCACTGACAGCTCCACTGGTAAATCACGTGCACTCAGTAGATCACCTGCCCTCCAACAGCCTCAATTTCCTGTTCAGCAAATGTGTGTGGAGTGACGAGGCCGGCCTTGCAGCCTCAGCAGGAGGCACAGATGTGACACTGCATGGCAGGAAGCATGGACCAGGTGCTCGCTCGGCCCAGAGCAGCCCTGCGACCGTGCTGTCCTCGTGTGACCATGCAGTGGCCGGCACGCCTACCAGAAAAAACTCGCTAGTTTATAACCCAAAACACAGAAGGTTCAGCCTCAGTACAAACGAACAGAAAGGTTCTGGGGTTTGTTTGTTTGTTTGTTTTTTTAAGCAATGGCATATCCTGGTCACTTTTTTAAATGATCTAGCTTCTTTAGCATAAGTTAGTACGTGCACTTCCTCTGATCAAAAAAAAAAAATAAATGCACAAGGTCAAAAAGCCCCGTAAGTGCCATCGCCCCATTTCCATTCACAGCCTCCAACCTTCTTCACTGCGCTTTAAGAAGAGACATTATTTTAGGGTTAGCAATGCTTTCCTGGGACACCTGCCAGGAAAGAAAAGCAGCTGTGACTCTGGCTCTAAGGATCCGCCAACCAAGCAAGAGGAATTCTGCAGTGTCCCCTCTTCCCTTCTCCTCCCGTCACATCCCCCTTGTCCTGCCCCTCAAAAATGGAAGTACTTCCGCCAGCCAAAAAGCAGAAGGCTGCTACCACTGCTCCAACACAGCTCTGTATCTGAGGTGCACCTGATGAGATAGATACCCGATGCTGACCCAGAATTATGGTGGCTGAGGATACCTCTTCCCGCATTAAGATAAATCTCATGTTCTGACTGCATTTTGCTGGATGACTGGCCTTCTAAATCAGGGTGGAATATCCAACACATGAGCATTTACTAAATTGCTAGACCAGAGATAGGGAGACAGAAAGACAGCAAACTAGACCTCAAAACCCTGGGACCTTCTCACCTTAAATTCCAGAACACAATTTTCTAGAAGTAGCTAAGATCATTATCCAACTTCACTGAGGCTGGAAATGAAGAGATGGGGGACACGGGTGCACAGAGCAGAGGGAAAACGCAGACACCGGGGGTGGCAGTGGCCAGCCCTGCCCCACACATGCCACTGTCAGCTTCAGCGGGAGGAAGCTCCCGGGGGCCAGAGCACTCTGCCATGGTGAGTGTATTTGGCACGGACAGGCTGCAAAGTCACAAAATGCTATTCCTCTGCTTGCCAGCGCATGACATCCAAGGACAGACCTGGACGACCAAGCCAAAGCGCCACTCCCACCCCCACTCTGCCACGCGTGCATGCGCAGACCTTGCACACCCATCCCGTCCCGGGGCTTCTCCAGCTCCCAGGTGGACCATGCCACCCGTCAGGGCCTGAGCCCTCCGCAAGTCAGAGTCCAGATGGACTCCCCCCGCATCACCGCAAGGCCAAAGGGGCCTGACTCGCATCTGAAGCTCTCCTTTCCTCCCTGTAACCAAATCACAAAGGACATTCTACCACCCAAGTGGAACAACGAGACCAAGGACAGAATGGATCACTCCCTGGGTGGCGACCACAGTCCTGGCCCCTCAGTCCCTGTGCACAGATCCATCTCGGGAGTCAGAGGCTTAAACGCAGCATCAAACTCAAGACGCTTCAAGAAGCAGCAGGGAGACGTGCGGGGGAAGACTGGAACCCAGTACTCTCGAGTCACAAATTCAAAAGGGGCCTTTTCTTCAGTTTTATTGAAACAGAACTGACATATAACGTTGTACAAGTTTAATGTGTGTGATGTATTAATTTGATATGCAAATGCATCACAAACTGATCACCACAAAAGTATTACTTAATACCTCCATCACCTCACGTTACCTTTTCCTTTTGTGGGTGTGTGTGTGTGTATGTGGTGGGGATATTTAAGTTTTACTTAGTGAATTTCAGATATACAATACAGCATTTACTCCGGTCATCACGCTGTTGGTTAGGTCCCTAGAATTTATTCATCTTATAACTGGAAGTGTGTGCTCTTTGACCAACATCCCCCATTTCAAACCACCATCCTATTCTCTGGTTCTGTGCATTTGGCTTTTTTAGATGCACATTTGTCTTTCTGTGTGTGACTTAATCTCACTCAGCATACTGTCTTCCACGTTCACCCACGGTGTCACAAGTAGCAGAATGTCCTTCTTTCTTGTGGCTAAGTATTCCCCTATGTGCTTGTACCACACTTTCTTCATCCATTCACCCACCGCTGCCGTGACATGAAAGATGTCTCTCCTAGAAACTCATTCCATTTCCTTTGGATAAATACCTAGAAGTGGAATTGCTGGGTCATATAATAATTTTCATTTTTTAAGGAGCCTCCACACTGTTGTCCACAGTGGCTGCACCAATCTACATCCCACAACAGTGTACGAAGGCTCCCTTCGCTCCGCATCCTCACAGTACTTGTCACCTCTTGTCTTTTGATGATGGTCATTCTCAGGGATGTGAGGTGACATCCTGTTGTGGTGTAAACTTGCATCTCCCAGATGACCATGAGGCTGAGCACCTTTTCATGTACCCATTGGCCATATGTACATCTTCTCTGGAAAACGTGTCCTCGGGTTCTGTGCCCATTGTTTAACTCGATTGTTGGTTTATTTGCTCTTGAGTTGCATGAGCTCCTCACATATCTGCAAATTTTTAAATCCTTTATGATCAAACAGAACGCAAGACTGACTCTGAGAGTGAAGCTGAGGGGTTCGTATATGACTGCCAGGGTTGAGTGAGTGAAAGGATTCAGCCACTCTATAAAAGAACCAACCTTCACATAGCTAGCTGACAGTACAGCATTTATCCCAAAACAGTGAAGTAGCTATTTCCCAACAAGGAAACAGCTCAAAGCTGACACATTCCTCTTTAATTATTAAACACTTAAAATCCACTCATTAACTTATTTTAGCCTCAAACTCCAGCACCGTCTCTGCTACACAGCAGGCAGAGAATTCAGTACTGGTTTGCTTACCTGGATGGATCTGGGCTCAAAGCCCTAAGTCCTCTTTCTGGACATCTGGCCCTGGTGGCACTCATGCCTTATTGCCATTCAGTTTCTACTCACCTGGGTTCCCCACTTCCCTAAGCACACAGCTAGTTCTAAAACAGTCGGTGCCACTGTGCAGACACAGCAAGATGCCCAAAAGCTTTACACCAAGACTGTTCTTGGGAGCCTGATTGTGCCACAGTGGTCCACAAATGTTATCCCATGCCAGGACTGCAGGTGAAATGCAGATTGCTAGGTTTCTTCCCAGTTTCTAAGTCAGTAGAGCTGGATGGGACTGAGACACTGGCATTTCTGACCAGTCCCCGTGATGATGCTTCTGCTGATCCCCAAGCCACAGAGCAAGCACCCACCCCGTCCTGGACAGCCCCTCATGGCACACCGCATCCAGGAATAGACAGAGGCTCCGTTCCTCTACGCTCCCACTCCACCTCACCCCCTTGCTCCGCATAGCTTGCTCCAACTGTAACGGTGATTCCCCATTATTTTCAACAAGAGCAGTTCCAGCTGCCTTGTCTGAAATACACACCCCTGTGACTCAGATTCGACACGCAGTATGCAGCCATTAAAAGTGCCATTTAGTAAGAACGTTTATTAACACGGAAATCGAGTGTGATGTACTGCTGGCTAAAAGCAAACAGAAGAAACAAAGCTGTGTCCGAGTCCAGTGGTACTGGTTGAAAGCGCGGGAGGTGGGTGCACAGGGGTGGGGGACGAATGCACGGAGTGGTGCTGCAGACTGTGAGAGGACACGTTATGATGTTAACAGAGGTGATTTCTGCTGGCGCAATTACCTGCGTTTTTCACCAGGTAATTTTCAATGAATACTACACGATAATAGGGAAAAAATCGGTTACTTTAAATTTGAAATGTTTTGGGAAAAGTTTGCTTTCTTAAAGCTTCTCGACAAAATTGATTTTATTGGTCATGACCATTCTCATTCATCCCAGCATCAGTGTGATACAAGAGGAAAGCATATTTTCGGGCCCCAAAATCTAGCCATACCTACACACCTGCAAAGTGCAGGCCTCACGTCCCCGCCCCTCCAAGGGGCCACAAAGAGAGATGGACTGCACGCATGAAGAAGCTCCTGGAGGCTTCAGAGCGCGGCGGAGGCCAGCTGCAGTGTGGGTTTGGCTACGCGGCTCCATCTGGGAGTAAGACCTTTTCCCACTTAGTGTGCACGCGTTCAAGGGGCACGAAGACTGCTGTTCTGAGCTGTGACTGCCATTTCCAGTGTGTGGATGCAGAAGGAGAGCACCTCGAGTGGCCCGGCATCCGCTCTGGCCAAAGCCAGGCATCCTGTCCCGCAGGCCCCCCCGCTGTGTACACCATGTGCTATAGGCCGGGCCTCCGATGTGAGCCGTAAGGCCTCGAGGAAGCCTGTTCATAAACACTTTATGGAAGACGCGTAACTAAGTCACTCTTCAAAAAGGATTTACTGAACAAGCCCTAAGCAAGCGTTCACTCTAGTGGGCACCAATGTGCAAATGACAGAATGATGCTAATGGCGCCGTGATGGAGAAGCACACAGGTTGCCATGACAACAGAGCCGAACACAACTGCATTTGGGCAGGAAAGCTGGGTCCCAATAAGCAATTAAAACCTTAAGAACACTCCAGCACCCTGAAAATTCTCTGGACTGCACCCGGCTGACCCACACCCCCAAACACCTGGTCAGCAGCCCGCACCTATGCCCACACATGGTTTCAAAGAGCACAACAGACTCCACCTCCAGGCAGACACGAAGGAAAGGTGACCAGGGCGGGGGGGCACTTTTGCTCAACAGATCCAGGTTCCTTATGTCAACCATGAAAACAAATGTGTCAACCTAAATTACAGTCACTCCTTCAGCTGGTCACTATTTCTGCTAACAATCACAAACAACTGGAACTCCACCGCAACTAGAAGACAGGAAACCCTCTATTACCCACAGGCCAGCCAGCCCAGTGGGACTCCAAGCAGCACTCCCACATCTGCCAGCTCCAGTCAAGTTGACAGTAAGTCCCATGACAATGACCAGGAGACAGTCACACACTAGTTTCAGCAGAGGCAAAATCACATCAGAATTTACATGCACCCTAAAAATGGGCAGCTGGTGGCAGCCGAGTCTCAGATTGGACGTCACCCAGAGGGTTTGCTTCATGTGCTGAGGACAGGCTTGCACACTCTGCTCCACTGGGAACATGGCTGGGGCTGTGGGCTCAGCACCCGATGAGATGTCCTAACGTCGTCAAACATTTTGGGCACAGCTTCCAAATGCTGGGGGAGGATAGAGAAGTAATGATCACGCATAAGGAGGCTTGAGGACAAACAGCAACAAAATTGCCCCTAAATTTGCAAAAGATTTTAAGGCACGCAAGGCCTCATGCACACTTGCCATGCATAATGCTACTGCAATTAGGTGACAACAGGTACAGGTTCTTGATATGTCCAAATAAATACAAAGACACGTACAAAGTATTGAATCTTTCTTATTACTTACAAATGAGGAACAACTGCCTAAAATACGCCCCCAAAAAAGAAAACTTAGCTGAAATTATAAATAAAAATTCTAAATGATGACCTTTCAATTTAAAAGAATTAACTACTGAAAGGTATTGCATTACATGGTAAGAGACTAAAACAGTGAAAATTACCCCTGAAGTCTCCTGAAAAAGGGCCAATTAAAGGCACATCGAAAGAGTTTTGTAAACCAGAAAACTGGAAGAATTGCCTGTAATGGAATATGTGATAAATCTCTTGATTCATTCTAAAATAAACTACTTAAAAGTTATTTTCAAAAACCTAAGCTGTGAATAAATTAAATAAGAAACAGCGAACTACCACCCTCATGGACTCCCCTCCAAACCCCCATCACACTAACCCCCAGACGTGTTGACATAAACACTATCAACAGCTAATACTCACTGAGTGCCCAGGACGTGCTGGCGCTGTTTTAAGTGCACAGCCTGTGACCGTCACACCCACCTTGTGACCGAGACCCACTGTGATCCCCATCCTACGAATAAAAAACAAGGGCAGGGAAAGTTCACAAAAACTCCCAGTGTCACAGATAGTGAATTGCCTCCAGTGACAGCCCCGCCAGGACATCTGGCTGGGCCATCAACTCCAGGGCCCCGGGTATTACCTGGAACCGCCCCTCCTGACAGAACTGTTAGGTCCACCTGCAGTCAGGTACCACCCACTTCATCTGCCTGCTTGCAAAAGATGTTAAGCCATGCCAGGCCTCGTGCGCACTTGCCAACGATACTACTATTTCCATTAGGGTGATACCCAATGGAACTGGGGCAGGAGAGGGGCACCCAGCTGCTCAGTACCCCCTGGAGGAGCGGTCCTGAGCCAAGCAGGCAAATAATCTGGGTTCATGGAACGTGAGCTCGGAAAGCTGTGACCGCCTTCACAAGAGGTCTGGGTTTTGTCTCTGGGGATCTGAGTCCCAGGCATGGCTTGAACGGGGATGCTGGGGAGGGCTGATGGGACGCACCAGCATGTGGCACAGATTAGAGAAGAGGCTGACGAGACTGCCATGCCCAAGGATAGGTCCATGGAGAGGGACAGGGAGGCATGACATGTGGTGGCAGCTGGGAAACAGGAGACACGGGCTGTGGGGGATGCCAAGCTGCATCTCAGAGGCCACCGGGATGCGGACCCTCAGGTTGGCCACGTGCTCTCCAAACTGTCCCCTAATGCAGAATTCTTATAGTAACCCAAAAGGAAGCCATGACTATCCCCTTCTCCAAAGACAGAGGAGAATTCGGGTTAAAGCCTACTGTGTTTCCCATCTCTTAGGGAAAGCATGGCCACCCAGGGAGCTGCCCCTGGAGCTACCCGAGATCTGGGCACCAGAGAGCAGCACCTCCCTGACCCCGAATGTCTGGTCAAGGGTGGATGCCCTACACAGAAACCTCTGGAATCCAGCCGCATGCAACCTGAACGATGAGACGTGACAATGTGGAAAACAGCTGGTCATTTCCATAAAATCAGCCCCAACGAACAGGTGCCACACCACCCTTCAGATTTAATCTCCTTACTGGGTGACAGCCTGAAGGCCACCAAACGCGAGTCACCACGGCCAGTGTTCAAGGCCCATGGGAGGTATTCTCAAGGAGGGGGACTGACGTCCCATCAAGAGCTACTTGCCCAGACAGAGTACTTCACAGAAAGCTAAGCGCCTCTTGCCCCTTCAGTGCTGTCTCCCATCCAGGCCTCTCTACCTGCATTTGAGCCAAGTTCTTTCCAGTCTCCAGGGTACCAACCAGCAAGAGCCCTGGGCAGAGGCAGAGAGATTGAGAGTCTGGTCTCTGTGCAGCTGAGCAACCCACTGAGGCTGATCCCCAGCGTGTCCGCTCCCAAGGGGGAAGGCGCCAACCCCAGGGGCCACACTGTCAACATTGTGGTCGCCATCTGCCTCCTCAGCCATCAAACACAGAAGTGGGACCGAACTCTTCTACATGGCAAGAATGCGTACCACAAACCAAAGGTGCTCACTGACCCCCACGGAGCAGACACGGGGCCAACAAGATGACCCAGCTAGCACCAGTCATAACAGCACTGGTCACTTTGCTTTTCTGGTTTTTCTCTTTTTGCCTATATAACTAAAGATATTGGTTGACAAAGAAAAAATGCACTATGGACCTGAAAAGTTTTCTTTCTGATTACAGGTTTTTAAACCCTTCCATATACTCTAATAGTTGTAATTATAGCCCTACTTAACGTTAAGCACTTCGATTCAATGAAAGGTTAATTATACAGGCTCTGGTTAATTATAAAAAGTAAAATAACATATAAAATGTCAAAACAAATAATTAATAAGACCTCTGATCTGGTTCAGACCAGTGCTAACAAGCACTGGTCTGATGCAGTGCTAACAAGCTCCATCTCCTGGGTATGGGGACGATCTTACTGAGAAAACCAATATCTGGCACCCCAAACAGGAGCTTACAACGAGCAGTTAACCCTGCCCAGAAACAAGGTGGACTCTTCGTGAGTATCCTGCTCAAATGCACAGCTGCACAGTCATGGCAGCTTGTGCGCCCTGTGGCTCAGGACCAGAAGATGAGTTTGTGGCTGCAGCGAGGAGTGTGTGTGAGGGCGGGGTGCCGCCTCCAGAGACAGAAGCCACAGCAGGGGGGCTCCTGCGTAGGAAGGACAGCGAGTCTCCTCTGGGCTAAATAGCTCACTCAGGTAATGCAGACCCATGGTTTACATTATCCAATGTATTAGTAAATTAATTCAACTCACAGATTTAAATTTCAATTATTATGAATGTAATTAAAATTAATGCAAATAAGTTATCTCAATTATTAATTTAATTAATGTATTAAAATACCTGAAATAAATTTTAACGTGTCATTTGCTTTGGTACTTTCTATTTACTGCGTTTTTCATCTCTTAGGGGAAGCCAGTGAATATTCTGGAGTCTTATTTTTCCAGGCTTTTATCTGTCTCTTGGGGTGTTTATAGTTTCGTAGCAATCTCCATGTTAATTAAATCTGAGTAAGGAGATATCATCAATAGGGACTTAATTTTGCTTCAGAAAGAGTGACACTTGAGATCACATTTGATCCACAGCCAACTATCAATATTACTACTGCTTAAAAGTGTCACTTTGTAACGACTAATAATTTGCACCTCTGAGCAGGGCACTTAGCACTTAGCACCACCAGGTGTTAAAGCTCTTAAAACATTTTTACAAGAGTATTCTCTAACAAGTTGGCCTTAGGGCAAACTCTGAAGACTTCTTAAAACTAATTTTATATTGGGAGAAATCTTTATCAAACATTCATTCAACATTAGGCAACCCCTCTCCAGGCAAGCCCTTAAGAGGTCCCTAAAGTTTAGGAAAGCAGTGACACTTTCAAATGCGTTTTTTCAATGACTCTGCCCAGGAGCAGGGCAGCTGCTACTCAGTCAGTGACAAAGAATACCTCTGAATAGATGTGGGGAAATGCATTCAACTCCCAAAACAGATGGGAAACAGCTCTTTTCCTTAAACTTTTTTTTTTTTTTAATTAAAGATGCTGTGTCCTGGCTCCATCTATTGAAAAGATGACCCAACAGTCCCAGGACGCGCCTCCTTGCAGAAAGCCCCCAGGTAGTCCTCCCGTGTCTGAAACCCTCAGGCAGCCAGGCCCCAGGAGGCTGCTGAGGGCACTTACAGCTAGGAATCCTAGTGATCCAAAGGAAGTGAAGCCTTCCATCTGGGTGGAGGTGTATCTAGCAGCCACATTAGCAGTATTTGATGGGGGAACGCTAATGACAATATCAGGATCTACATAAATGCTATCTTTTAGATACTCAGTCTTCACACTAACAGTAAAGAAAGGGAAATGCCTCCTCTCCTTATTTCCTATAAAGTGCCTAACCTTGCCTGACACTTTATCAGTCGGAGATTCAGGACAGTCGGTTATTTTTAACCCGCCTTGTGGAGCAGCTGCAGGGAACCATGTGCTCAGGCAGGCTCTGCTTATAGTCATAGCAGCTCTTGGAAGTTCAAAGTGACATTGGAGATGGGTTTTAGTTGAAAATGTCCCCCCACTTCTTCCTGTGATGCCAGGTGAGCTTCTGCAGGGGTAAGGACCTTGGCACTGAGCTGATGTAACCTTAAGCACAGGCCACCACTTAACATTCGCACAGAAAGGACAAAGCACCAAAAAATAAACTTCCTATTAATGGGCGATTCTCAATACCCCAACATGCTAAATTCTTCCCAAGGGTAGCATAAAAGTATTACACATAACGTAAAGTAAATCCCATCAAAATTGTGTCCTAAAAAATCCACCTACTTAAATCTCTATTTCAAATTGGCACCAGATTCTTCAGGATTTAAACAGACTGAGGATGGCTTCCAGGAGCAACCGTGAGCACGCAAGATTTAAGCCAACTGTCAGTTTCCCTGACTCCAGCTCCAGACTTAACCCTGATGACAGTCCTCATTGACGCTGCAGATACAAACAGGATTTTACGAACTGGTAGCAGACACTGGCCTTTCTAGCCTAAGGTAAACAAGGGGCCAGTCATAATTTCTTTCATCATTAATGCTGAAGAAACAGATATTTGCTGATTCTTCCTGATTTAAGGTAATAAAAAGGTTAGACCAAAAAAAAAAAAAAAGCACATATACATCCTGCATACGTGTGACTGAGTTCCCAGCTGTTCCCACACAGACTGCCAAGATGCAGGCACTGCAGCTGCGAACCTGGTCTCCACAGCACAGAGAGCCTGTCCCAATGGCCCACACAGGTCGCTATGCAAACCCCGCTCTCCCGACACACAGAAGCAGGGCCAGCATCAGGGCAGCGTGTCAAGGGCAATCAGCAGGCGTCCATGTCAGACACTGGACACAGGCCCAGGGCCAAGGAGAGGGAGAGGACTGGAAGGTCACCTCAAACCAAAGCAGCAGGAGACTCGCCACCAAGCCTGGGAGCACGTCAGCCGCCCATGCACCCAGGGGCTGAGCTGGGACAAGGTGTCTGCCCTGTGCACTGGGTGGGAAACAGCCACACCATGCAGGGATGCCGCTGCCCGGATGACGGCCCCGCCTCTGACCCAGGAGCCTGGAGTCAAGGCCAGCTTGGGTGCTCCCACGCCGCAGAGTCCCTGCAGGGCACAGTCCTAACGGCAGAGCACGGGGACCAGGCTGGTCTCTGCATCACCGTCCAGGGCATTGCTACGGGTGCCCACGCAGCCAGTGCCCCCAACTCTGGTGACCCGAGGAACGTGCAAGTTGGCAGGGGACTGAGGCACAGAGACCCCGCGGTGCAGCCTAGTGCAGCCCCGTGATGGATGCTGCAGAAATGGTAGGTCCCGGGGGTGATGGCACTCAGCAGTGCTCGGGTAGGTGACCGTCACAGAGACAATTCAACACAGACCCTCAGTCGGCGCCCAGGGTTAGTTGGCAGAATGAACATTTAAACAGGTGGCCATCGCCTGGGGATTTTATAAACCGCTTCGCTAACCAAATCTTCAATTCTGTAAGACAATCTACACTGGACTGATATTTTTAGTCTGATGTATGTGTTTCACTGCGTATAAAATAACTTTACCAGAAGGAAAACTGTGTGGGAACCCCAAGAGGACAAGATGCTGACGGACTACAAAAACAACGTCAGGGACTTCAACTCTGTCTTAATACAAAAATAGTACAGTCTGATAGTAAATTCTTTCTATTCCCCCACTTTTCATCATGAAAATGTTCAAACATGTCAAAAAGTTGAAGAATACTACAATGAAAGAACCAAAACTCTCCACGTAGATCCACAACTGTTAACATTTAGATGCATTTGCTCCCTCCATCAGCTATCCAGCCCATCAACCTGCCAGCCCCGTCTTCCCACCTGCCTGAAGAAACCACTGTCCCGCACGCAGGCACCAGCAGTGTCCCCAGCCCAGGAGCTCCACTCCACACGCCTCCCTGAGGCTACAGCAGGCCTCTGCAAACTGGTGGTACAAGCGACCTGCATCCCTCCTGCCCCAGGGGCCAACCCTCTAATCCGATGGATGGCTTCCTGGGTCTCCTTGTTAACATGACAAAAGACATCTTTCCTCCTCTCAACCCTTAAGAAATTCCAGGGAGTTACCTGTGGGACCCCTGTGCCAGGAGTTGGGGCTGAAAAACACATGTACATTTCTTGTAAATCAGAGTGTCACAGGGTGGTAGTGGCCTGTCCCTCCTGAACCTCTAAGGCAAGAAAACACGATATGAGTCATCACCTGATCAAAAAGTCCAGCATTTCACAGAGAGATGGTGCTTCTCAGAGGACACAGGGGCCCGGGTACAGGACGAGGCCTTAGAGAAGCAAGCCCACATCAGTACCCCTGGAGGGTCCTGTCCACACCACCACCTGCACCCAAGACTGCCAAGGGTCCCTTGTTCAGATAGCTGAGTATAAAGTCCTGGGTTCTCAGTTGTCACTGCTCAGAAAACCAGAATGACCAAAACTCTTGCCCAAGCATGAATCCCTCCACACACACAATGTGAAAAGGCAGTAACTCATGACATTCCATCATTCCATGAACCTTCATTCTGAGAACAGAGGGGACACAGCCCGTTTCCGGCAGGCGGAAGAACAGGTGTGTGCCTCAGGCCAAGAGGCCCAGCACCGCCTGTGTGCCAAGTCTGAGGAAACGTTTTCTAGCAAAAAATGAAAACATAACTGCTGTGTAAAGCACTCTGCTTAATTATCTCAAATCCAAATTCTAAATGTATTCTTATTTCAGAGCTAGATAAAGCTTTAAAAATATATATGAACAGTGACCAGGGAACCAGGACGGAAGCTTGCAATCCACGCTTGATGAATAAATAAATTTCAAAACTTATGAGAGAGCCAGGCACTATTTAGGAAAATGCTATATCCTCTTACACCCTAATCACAGACTGCTCCATCACGCTGACAGCAGAGTCTGCTCAGGTGACGCAAGAAAAGGTAAATAATTCTAAGGAGAAATCAAAAGGCTTCACAAAGAGGAATGTCAGTGCCAACAGAACCATGCACAACGATTTTGCCTAAACATTTAAATTCTTAAGCACGGCACTACAAGACGAGACACCAGTAAGAACAAACACACCATACAAGGGAGAGCAAGGACAGAGTCCTCCTGGAGCTGGCTGGGGGTAGGGGGTCTTTCCCGGTGGAGGGCTGACTCGCCCCTTCACACCACACTTTGTGAAAGAACCCACATGGTGAGACTGGGACGCCAGGGCGAAGGGCACTGGGATGTCCCAGAGCACTGCACAGCTGGTCTCCGGGGCACGCACGTGTGCAGGCCCAGGAGCACTAGGGGGGGAAGTGCTGCCAACCCCGGCACCATCTTCTCTCATACAGGTTCTGATTCAGTCTCAGAGGACATTTTGCAAAATGTCCTCAATGCTGACCTGCAGCCCTCCAGAGTGAACACGCAGAGACAGGGCTCTCCTGGCTTCTCGGACCATCTTGAAGACACCACATGTCTTATTCTGAAGTCTCCTCCCAGAGTTCAGGATAATGCCATGTCCTGCCTAAGTGAAAAAGGTCCCATGTCCCTAAAAATGTGGAAGCAAAGACACAGCACCCACTCCATTTCTGCTTTCCAAAGGGCAGTCCTCTTGGGCCCCTAATGTCGCAGCAGGCACTAACAGCTCTGCTCTGCAGTGGAAATGCTTCTGTTCCCTCACGCTCCACTCTTCGCGCGCTCGGAACAGCACTAAGAAGCTGTGACACAGGTGCCACAGGCAAGAGCGTGACCGCTACCACAACAGAGGAAGACACCAGCCTGGCCTTGTCGTTACTCTTCCAAATAAGTACTGTTGCGAGTCCGACGTGTTCCCAGAATGGTGCAAGTCCCAAGGGATTTGTCCAAGGAGCAGAAATGCCACCTGACATTAGGCGGGCATGAGTGGCCGCTGTGGAGAGCAGAAGGTAAAGCCATGGGGAGGCCTCCTGGCAGCTTCAGGAAGCTCACACCCAACGTTGCCTGCTTTGGGGTTCACAAGTTAAAGACAACCGACCATTCGCACAGCACTGAATAGCTGGCCACATACTTTCTGGTCCACTGTCTCCTTAGAATAGGCACGTTGTGCCTGTTTCACATACTAGACAGAGGCCTAATAAATTCAGACACTTGTCCAAAGTCACACACAAATGAACATCACCAGAATTCATGGGGGACGATGACAGGAAGCCATTCCAAAGCCAACATCCAGATGTGCACAGAGAGCACCTCCCTGCGTGGCCTGAGCACACAGCTCCAGCGGCCAACAGCCAGTGCAGTAAGAATGGAAACCTGGTGAACGTGCTGGGTGACAAGACACCAGAGGTATGGTCTTACCTGGAAGCTTCCGAGACTCACCCCAGTGAATGGGCTCACAGGAAAGACCATGTTTACATCCAAATCACAGTTGCTTGTAAACCAGGGTGTTCATGAAAGTGAAATTCCATGTAGACCGGAGTGGGGACAGTAACAGGAGAGCAGAGACCACAAAGATAAACAGGTAAACTATGAAGACAAACTCAGACACTGCCCCAGGGGCTGCAGGGCCACTAGGACTTCAGAGATGCTTTGAAGGGCACGTCAAGGACTTACCGTGCGACAGGCAGTGCGCACACATGGGCATGTGTGAGCAAGTGAGTTCACACTGATGGGCAGCATTACAGAATCAGACACCACGGTCCCCATCTGTGCTCATTTATCACCTCCCACTAGTACAGTGAGACTTTTCAATGATACGAAATTCTTCCCTTCCAGCAGAGGAGGAGAGCAGGTCCAAGGTCATTCATGACAAATTACTGTTGGTAGACAAAAATCCATCCTGCTCTGGAAGGATCTCAAGGTCATACCACGTCCTCCCATGTCTCCCATGTCACAGTCGACACAGCACTCCCGCCTACCTCACTGGTTCCATGTAACTGCACAAAATCACTTCTGAGGACAGTCTGCAGGACAAGCAACATGAGGCTTGTCTGGACTCAGGGCGGGTCTGTTACCTGTGCTGCGTCACACCCGTCCCAGCCCCATGAGCACGCCACAGTGCAGCAAAGCCCGTGAGATGACACGCTCCAACGGAAGAGACCACAGCCTGGCCTGTCCTTACTCGTTCTAGTCACTGTCCGTCTGGCCCTGTGTTCATGGTTTCGGTCCCAGGCACCTTACGGGCTGCAGCTTATGTCTGGAAGAAAACCCAGACAATGTCTTCTCTCCTGCTGCTGAGCACAGCAGTTGACACTCAGGGTAAAGCAGACCTATATTAACTTGATTTCCTCCTAGTCCACCACAGCCTGCATCGCTGGCGCAGTTCTGGTAGGTTACCGGTGGAAAAACCACGTGACTTAAACTGACAACAGTGAATGCTTTCACACCCCTGCCCCAATAAGCAAAAACAAGAAATCAGGAATTCACCTTCATTCCAAATCACACGCACACTTTGCAGGCTTTCCGAACCTGATGGGGGAAATCACTTTCCTAATCACACACGTCTTAAGAAAACACTCAGGGTTCAGGGCAATGCCTGGCCTTCCCTGTGAGCTCTGCTGCCTCCTGTCTCTCTATTCCCAGTTCCAATAAATTGTGCATTTGCTACTCATAGAAATTTATATTTTAAGTATATAAAAAGCAAGAAAATTTATAAAATTTATTAATGACTTGGTGGGATTATGAGTCATTTTTTTTAATTGTCTCAATTTTCTACAATGAACATTTACTATTTTTAACAGTAAAAGTGCTTTTTAAATCAACATAAACTACATACCTGTCATATGACCATTATACAATAAAAACACAGCAAAAATACTACAAGGAAGTATATCTGCATACTGACAATGTCTGTCTCTCAGCAGCGGGGGCTTGAGGACTGTTTTTCCCTCTATTTTCCTATGTTTAACAAATGTTTAATTTTGCATTTCAAAAGTAAACAACTCCACAATTTAGGAAACATGGTCAATCACTAGCACATAAGCCCTCCTATCCCTCAAAATGTTATCCCATCTATCAGTCTTTTACTCTTTAAATCAACTGGGTTTTTTCCTAGAAAGTAGCACATAGTATAACTACTTTTGAAATTAAAGTTAATTAACGTTCATGCTGACTCAGATACATTTTGAAAGGGGACAGTAACAGTTTAAGCCATGTGCATTTTCTTCTCAAGAAAACAGTGCCCGCCTGTGGGTTCCACATTCATCAGGAAAAAGTAGCTGCCACCCTCCCCGGCCCACACTGGAACCCTGCAACAGTGCTAAGGGCACCCCAGAGTCACTGCAACCAGCCACCCTTTCCCTTACTTCCTTGCCTGTCTTAATAACTGTGATGACATTAAATCTCCACCCTCCCACCCACCCCTTTGCCCAAGTAAGAAGTGGGAACCCCCAGGACTCCACCACAGCCCAGAAAACATGATGCCACCTGGAGACTGATGAGAAGGGTAGTGGATCTCTCCTCTAAGCACAGACAGATGTACTAAGAAAAGGCAATTATTGAGTAAGAGAAATATATACAATTTTATCTTTAGTTTCCTGTTAATTTTGTAAAACTTGGTTAAAACACATTAATTCTTATTGCAATTACTAAAATAATTCATGATGCATTTATCATATTAAGCCAAGCAACTGAAAAATACTAAAGAAAACAAGCAGAATTCGTAGGAGTTTTTGTTAGACTAATTATTTTAAACTGGAAATTAAGCTAATTAAATTCGATTCTTGAGCTGGGGGCACTTGTAGAAAAAAAGTTAAATTTTTTTTTTCTTCCAAACTTTGCACAGACCCACTCAGTCGATAATTCCATTGCTGAAATTACATCCTATTCCTCAGATTGAACACCATTGTATTAAACACTATGAATAGTAATATTTCCTCATAAGCAAACTTGAACATGAATGATGTCGGCAGGGGTGAAGAAGAACAGGGGGAAAAGAGCGAGTATCAAACATTCTATGGTAACCTAATGCACTTTTCAAGTGTGTTATTTTTATTTTTATTAATTTTCAGATAAGTTCATATCTGATAGGGAAACAATTTTTCTTACTGGAAAGGAGAAAATCAAGTAAATGTAAAAAGAAATGCAACTCCCTTATAAAAAATATGAGAACGCACATTTCCTTTTCTCACATTATCCAGTAATTCTCAGACTTACAGTTTGTCATGTTACAGCAAATGCCATGAATTAGGGGAAAATCAGAAGTCAGAACATAGCACGTAAGTGTTATCCGAATTCTCAACGAATAATTAACTCAAATATCATGTTCAGAGTGCTATAAAATGAAGTTCATTTATTTTTAGTTTAAACCAAAATCCCAAATCACTTGTCAAATGATCCTCTATTTATTTGAAATAAAGGCAGGTTCTCCCTGGCAGAAAACCACTAAACTTTTCATCAAAGGTAGGAGAACACCCTGCTGACATCATACTCACAGCTCCCCTGCAGGTAATCACTCGGTCACCAATACTCAAGTGTTTCGCTGCTTTAAGACAGCAAAATGAAAAAATAGATGCAGACAGTGTTTGCTGTCCCAAGCTCAAGTCCACTCAAGCTGTCCAGCAAGGTGCACGAGTCCCTATCGGGAAAGGGTGTTTTTAGGAGGAAGTGGCCGAGGACAAGTAAGAGCCCCGCACCCACCAGCTCCTTTCATCATTAGTACTGTGCCATTCATTAATCATGAGTCAGCCTCTCCGCCACCAGACAAGGACCAGTTTGCCTCTCATTTCTGTCCCCGTGCCCCCAGCACTCAGCCCTGCACCTCTGCCCAAGGGACGTGCCATACAACTCTGGGGTGACCGAATGACTGAACAAATAAGTAAAAATGAAGGCACAGAAGAATATATCTGAAACAATCACAATTATATGATAGTAAGTATCCCTGTGCACAGTATTATGTTAAAAAAAAAAAGCTTTCTTTGTTTTAATGATTTTCCAATAAAATATATTTTTAAAAAATATTTCAAAAACATTTTTCCCCAGAAAAGTGTATCTTTTATACTCTAAGGAACATAAATCACTGAAAACAACTTTAAACATGTATTTAAATGAAATCACGGCCTCAAAATTTTCCTTATCCTAAATTCTAGGGGCCTTCCAAACACCATTCTTTGCACAGAAAAAAATCTCTCCATTTAAGCAGCACTGGACACGTAGCTGCTAGACAAGTGAGACGGCCACCCCACCCCAGGGCTTTGTCCCCAGAGTGAAGAGTGACTCATGAAGAAAACTACATAAAGTAACTTCAGAACTCTTGGGGGGTGGAATAAAAGAAAACACGAGTACATTCCTGAAATACATACAATTAACGCTAATTCCAGCTTAGGAGATCTGATCTTCGAGGAGCTGGCAGAGTAAAATGAACAAAATTTAAAAACTGAACAGTGTGGATTTCAGTAGTTACCATGTGTCCCCCATGGGAAAGACCACAGCTAGCTGCTGACCTCAGCCCACTTCTCTCTTCATCCCAGACCACAGGACCAGCCTCCCTGCCGGCAGGACTGAGCCCCTGGCAGGGCCACATGAGCTGAGCCCCTCCAGCCCAGCACACCCGCCGCATCAGCCGAGGTCACTGATAAGCCAGCCCATGCAGGACACAGTCACGAGGAGCCTCAGACACTGCCGACCCAAGCCCTAGCCCCCCGACTTCTTCATGATGAAGAAACAAACTGTCATCATCAAAGCCATTACATGTTTGCATCTACTCGTCACCACAGCCAGGCCAACTCGATTCAGGTTGAACTTTCATCATTTGCTCTGAAAAATAAAATCATGTAAAAGTAACACATAAGCACTCCCTTCTCTCCACTCCTAACCCCACCCCACTTCCCAGCATGAATCTGAGCTTCTGTGAGTCTTTCTGCAGACTGTCTACACAAGCACAGAAGCCACAGAGTTTTTGTTTTTGTTTTTAACAGAAATGGGACCATGGGAGATGATCCTTCTTTGTCCTATTTTACTTCCTTGGGCACTCATCCAGGCTAGTAAATACAGGTCCTGCTCTCCCTAAACAGTGCCATCATGATTTACACATGACCCTGTCATTTCCACAAACATTTCTCTAAGTGCCTCAAATCCTGCATGAGGTACCAGAAGACGAGGCCTCTGCAAGGTGTGACAATGGACACCGTGCTGCAGCCGACAGACCAGAAGGCCCTGCCACGGGCTGAGGCAGCCTGGCCCTCCCGGCCAAGCTGGGGCGACCCTGACCTGCAGCCACGGGGCGGGGGAGCTACTGGTCTCTAAGAGGAAAGGAGGCAGGTGTTGGAGACCATGTGCACAACTTCTGTGGCAAAGAGCAAGCCCTGTGGGCATGAGCACGTCCTCTGCAGGACACAGGCACCTTTCCTGACAAATTTAGCACTGCTTAGTCTCCTCAGAGCTCCCCGCCCCTCAGGGCAGCCCATCCCCTCAGAGACCCACACACAGATGGAAGTCCTCCAGCCGCCCCACAGCTCCCCTCCCCCGCAGCCCTTCAAGCTTGCCCACCAGCCCACAGCAGCACCAGCATCCCTCTGTGGACAGGGGCAGCGTGGAGCCCAGGGGAGGTCAGTGCCTCCATCAGGGTGACCGGGGCCATGAAGGAAGCCGCCCAGGCCATCCCTTCCCTCCGCTCAGAATCGAAAGCAGGTAGACTCAGGAACCAATCAACCCTGGGGGTCTCTCCCAGCAACACCCACAGTCACGCAGTCACATTTTGTAGCCACACGATTCTTGTCTGAAACATATGATGAGTCGTGCCTTCCTGCTCAGAGTGCGGGCTTAATCTGTGAGGTGCCCAGGCCCTCCAGGCCCATACCCGTGAAATGTCCCCCAGCGTGGGCAGGGGCACAGCCTCGCATCTGTCCAGGCCCAGCTATCTCCCGGATCGGGACACAGGTCCTCGGTGCGCGTCACCAAGATCTGTCTTTGGCGTGTCCTTGTACTGAAAGCACTTATTTATGGTTCCACATCTGGACATCTAGAGATTAAAATTCTCTGAGAAACACATTAGGCTCCGCCATGCCAACTACACTGGCTCCTGGCCAGTGAGCACGACCCCGGCACTCAGAAGCAGCAGCACGGCGGGCTCTGAGTGCACGACTAGTGGCGCTTCCCTGCGGCTTCTCCAGCTTCATCCCAGGAGGCTCGGCCAGGACGGCTCTGGCCCCTTGCAACGTTCGTCTCCGGATGGGCAAGAGCTCGGGGCACAAAGAAGGTGAACGACGAGGCCACAGTGCAGCCTGGCTGGGAGGGGCGTCCCCTGCTGGTGCAAGTCAGAGGCCGGGGCTCCGCTACAACCCCGACAGGTGCGAAGCGGTCCTGAGCCACTGCTTCCCCAGGTCTCATTTATTTAAAGACAGGACAAGAGGCAAAAGCCCTCATTTGTCATCCCATCCCTCTGCCCACTTCGCACCAGGGCACCCAAAGTCACCCAGCTCTGGGCCCTCCAGAGACCTCCCCTCCAGCCATGGTGGGTGGCTGTGCTCCCGTGGCCGAAGTCCAGACGCTCAATCCAGGAGCCCTTGGAACAGAGGGTGCATTTTCCTAAGGGACAAACGTCTCTGAGCAGTTGGGACTGGAGAGCAGGAAGGCCTAGGAACATGAGAACGTGGGTGAGGGTGGTACCTGTGCAGAAGATGACACGGCAGTGGGTCCACGAAACTGGCCTACCACCATCAGCATGCACAAGGAGACCACTGGCTCCCCTGCAGCAACCACACTCCAAAGAGCCTGGACGCAAAGGCACTTAAAGTTGTTCCTTAACTTTGACTCTTAAGCCTTGAGAAAAACCAAAGTTTAAAGTTGGGAAGGAAGCTAAGCAGAGTCGGGCCTGGTTAGTACTTGGATGGGAGGACCACCTAGGAAGACCTGGTGCTGTAGACATTAAAAAAATAAATTAATTAAAAAAAAAAATAAATAAATAAAGTCAGGAAGAGCTTTAGAATGGCTGAGACTGAAAATGGCTCTGAGCGGATACTGCAATGCTCTTAGTACCTCAAAAGGACCACCCTGCTGTCCTGTCTGATCAGCAGGTACCTGAGCACAGCTGTCATCAGACAGGGACACGGGTTGCCAACCACAGTGTCACATGTGCCAAATGCAAGCTCTGTCTCCCTTGCTCTCCCACAAGAACTCAGCCATGGTCCAATAAAGGAGGGGCCCAGGGCCGCCTCGTACTGCTGCTGTCTCCATCACACGCTAACTGTGCTTCTCTCAAAACCAAGGCTTTCCCCAAGTGAAAGAGTGCAGGAAAGGTAAACACCCCCACGTCCTCATGCAGCCATCGACAGGAGAGTCACTCAGCACAGGTGTCAAAGGGCCCAGCATCCTAGGGTCGGTGGGCTTTTCCTCAATAGTTGTCTACTTCTGTTCAAATGAAACACCATTCCTTGAAAAGCCCCAATTTTCCACATTAATGGCATGTATACTGTGCCTTTTTTCAAATGAAGTACCTTAGAAAAACAATTAGAAATTTCACAAGAGCAAAAATGCATGGATCATCTGACACATGCCAGGCATGATGGAACCGATTACACATATAATAGCCTCTGTTACACAGGGCACAGAATGCGGCACAGAACGCTACCGATAAACAAGGACCATATGAGCCCCAAGAGGTAGATAAATGGTCCTAAAGGTAAGAGAAAAAACCTTCTCACCCTCATACCTCTCAGTCTTACTCTCATAGTATATCAAAAACATCGATGGTCAGAAATGGCATGCTACTCAACAAACTGTCACTGTGCTCAGCCTCCCGTTCTGCAGTGTGCCGTGTGTACCACACCACTGTCATCTCTTCCACACTACACTGTGCTTTTCCCTGCTGTGCTACAGCAGCCTGAAGTAGGGCTAGTTTACACTTCCATCGCATCTCTCTTCTTAGCACTTCTCAAGTACAACATTAAAATGGGATACCCATTTTTTAAATATCATTGTTAAAATAAAATGTTTATTACCACATAAATGCATGTTTCACTATGCAATCCCATTATACAGCTCATATAATTAACCATTTCTTAAACCTGACTTCTCTGTGCTTCCTTAGAAGGCTGTGCAGTTCTTGTTTCCTAGTGAGAGGGAGAGGCCTGCTAGGATCAACAGAGAATCATCATCATCTGCCCCTCACCCCATGTCGAGGGCACAACAGGAGGATAGCCAGACTCTGGTTGGGACATCAGGAATTAAGCACACATAAGACTGCAGAATGGCAAGGAAGCCAGGGTAAGATCCACCCTGAAGAGACCAAGGAGAAACAGCAATAAACCTACTAACCACCACTGCTCCAGAAGGGGGTCAGGTGTCCGAGGGCCAAGGTGTGGAGAGGACTGAGCTCCCACTTGGCTGTAACTGACACAAATGTTTCGCATTCATAGAAAAGTAAAATGCATCCGAGAGCAGCTGCCCCAGCCTTGGCCCAAATCAACAGGAGAACAAGGAAGAAGCCAAAACCCTGGTATCATTAAAGTGGCACAGGGCCATGACGTCAAGTCCTGCAGTTCATGGCACTTTTGTTACCAGGAACAGTAATGGCTGACCTGCCTGTGTTTTGAGCACCGTCTTCTACCATATATCCAGGAATCATTCACAAAGTTTATAACAAGGAGGCATTGATGTTATTTTTTTAGGATGTCTATGATGTCTGTGCACCCACTTAAAACACCAACTCCCATGATGCAGGCAGATACATTTTATATACCTTCAGGCACTGTACCCAATGGCAGGGCCATTTACAATTCCCACCTTGGGAGGAAAGCTGGAGGGTACCACGCAGAGGCTGTCCAGTGACAAATCCTCCCAGAGAGAACTTCACAAATCAAATATACACGGACACACGTGCACACATTCACATATATGTTAACCCAGAAACACACACACGCACTTGCACATTATCACACACATATGCATGCCTACGTGTACACAGAAACAGACGCACGCACACACAAATTCACATATGCAGAAACATACGTGCATGTACACGCAGAGGAAGCCCCGACTATAAAAAAGGGCACATCCCCCTAAATGTGCCTTTTGAAATGAACGCACATTTCACGTTTTCAAATAACGAGGCCTCACCCAGACCCTCTTTCTCTCAAACTTGAGCTACTTCTGCTGATTACACTCCAAGGCAGCAAAGATGTGTTTAGAGCTCAGACTGAATGTCCTCATTCTGTGTTACCCTGGCAACAACAGTTATGTAAAAGGGGGCTGTGCGACACAGTGACACTTATTCAATGTAACTTCCTAGGGTCAGACCCACTTGGAATGTTTTTTGTCTGAGTGATTTCCTTCTGACCGAAATTATGAGATAATTTCTTCCCTTCCTGCTCGCTCCTTCCACGCCTTTCACTACCCTTTCATCAGAAACTCAATCGCAGTTGTCAAAACGGAAGGCAAAGACAGCCCTCAGAAGTGATGCCACAGCAGACTGCACCAGAGAGGGGAATGTGTTCTTCTGGGGATGTACAAAGTCTAACGCCGAGAGGTCCCTTCGAGTCAGAAACACACAGACATCTTCAGGCACATTAGCCAGCCTGTCCTGTGTCTACACGAAGATCCCATTTCATGAAGTTGCCATAAAGGGAATCAAAAGACAGAGCCCCAGCTGAGAGAAAGCAGGATAACTTAAAATGTGCATCTGCTCCACAAGGGCCAGGAGGACATTAGAGCGCGTAGGCGAGAGCTATCAGGGTGCTAGAATGTCTTCAGATGTATAAAGACAACTGCATCTTGTGGCCTCCAGAGTCAGGTGTTCTACAAACCACGGGAACAGGTACTCTCATACATCACCAATGCAGCATGACCAGGAGCTGCAACTACAGATTTCTAGGAATCTAATTTTAAACCACTTCGCAGCTGACGTATCGCAAAAATAGTGTTTCAAACACATAACCCAAGCGCTAAAAAACATCTAACCAGAAATAGAGATTGCATTTCAGTGAACCCTGGAATCAGAACACCACAAGTCAAACTCCTGAAGTTATTCAGAACCTTTTTTCAACCACGTTCATCCTGACTCCCATAATGAAGACGGCGACAACGATCAGCATTGGTGTTGCAAAAATTGTGCGTTTCTCACCCTTACCTTGGCCCCCACGTGGTCTCCCCTCACTCTCCAGGGGTCCTGTGTCCTCTGTGGAGGGTCCCTCGCTTCCCTCCCTGGATCTTCGCCCGTGTTTTCCACGTGGAGAACGTGCACGTCGTTGAAGCCTGCTTTGTGGCAGTCAGCTGCCAACTTACATCTGGTTAGGGATAAGCAGAGATGGAAAGACACACAGAGGACTGAGGAAGGGCAGGAGCTAAATGCAGAAAGGACACGGGCCCACGATGCACCCTGTTCCTTGCCAGCTGGTGCCGGCTCAGAATGGCAGGTGCGGTTCCCCTGGCCTTGTTCCCTGCGTGCGGACACACGGGGTCAGACGACCCAGCAGTCGCACTTTCCCGAACAGCACTGAGGGTCCTGGCCTCCTTCCAAATGGCCAGGCAACGGGGGGGGTGGGGGGGGCTGCACCTGGGCACCCTGATGTGAGTGGGCTGTTCCGGAACCCCCAACAGGACGCGTGCGAAGGGCTGGCCATCAGTGAGCACCTGGCAGCAAATGGGGGGAGACCTGGAGCGCCAGTGCACGCTGGAAAGGCTCTGGGCCCTACGGACCAGATTGACCACCCATCGCCGATCACCTATCACCAGCGCGGGTGGTAAGCGCTCTTCGCACACTGCACCCCGTCTAAGGCCCTGCACCCCACACTGTCTTCCAAGGGCACCTCCCGAGGTAGGCAACATCAACCCTCACCCTCCACCCAAACTGCCTCCTCAGGCTCCAGCCCCTCCCAGGCAGCAAATGCGGCCCTGCAGAGTCCCCCCGCTGCCCTCAGCACACCTGGTACACTCCCAGGATCCACTGCTCACCCAAGACGTGGCAGTCAGGACAGACAGGATACCTGGGAGAGCGGGCGCAACACTGCTGTGTGCACGGGCTGAGGCCAGACTGGGGCCCTGGTGAGCCCATCAGCCCCACATCCCCACTGCACTGCATCACTGTGGGGGGAGGGGCGAAACAGTCAAAGTTCAGGTAATTCTAAATTTCAGTTTTCTCCCAGTTGGCTTTCTAGGAGCACTGGTTCCTGTAGTCCCTCCTGGGAATAAAGCATAGGACACTATTACTGTCCCCAAGTGCCAACAATGCCTGAGCTGCCCGCGCCAGCAAGCCAGGACTAAAGCAGAACGTCCCACCTCCCACGTCTTTTGCACTCCAGTACTCTTATATGAAGGAATATATGCTTAACTTGAAATGAGTGGGAGAAGCACCTGGCTCCCAAAAGCTGGGCAGCTGCACTAGAATCACTTGGGGACACCACCCCAGCACGCCCCACATGTCGATTCTGAAGGTGGCCTTGGGGACAGGAAATCAGTCCTACATGATGGCAATAAATGGCCAGGTTTCTACAAGTCAGGAGAGAACGAACAGGTGAAACAACCACGGTCCATGCAGGCCCCAAGTGCTGCCCACACCTATTCAGTCTCCAGAGCATGATGGTGACTCTTGAGCTGGCTTTCTGCAGGTGGCTGCTGCAGATGTGCCCTGGGCCTCGTGTGCCCCACTATCTGGGTTTGGACAGGAGGCCAAGAGCCAAGGGCAGGTGCCTGTGTTCAGGTGCATTGTCACGGCCATCACAAATCCCAGGACACTCTACCCTGAGAAGCACTGTGCTCCCCACGCTGGCAGCAGACAAAAGGCTCAGCCCACAAGGAAGAATCCAGAAGGAAAAATCAAGCATCATGGAACACAGACTGCCTCCATTGTGAGTACAGAACAAGGCAACATTTCACTTTGAATAAAAATTGTAAACTTATTTGTAATGACCACCTATTGACCTGTGTTATACTGCCAACATTTTCATTATTTCAGATTTTATACTGTAAATCATAATTTTCCTTCTGCTGGAATGCAAAAGCTCTTTGTTTAAAAATACGTGTGGAAATGTGTCAGAGGAGATGGACAATGCCCTCAGCACCAACCTCTCCCGAAGGGCTCCGGTGACAGCTTCCAGTCGTTTGGTATACAGTTGGACTTTCTGCTTACAAAGTGAGATTACAACACCAAGCTTCTCAGGAGCCATGCTGTCCAGTTGGCAGTTATGTCTGACAAAGTGAGGTCACTGTGGTGTGAAGCAGGTGACTAGTACTTGCACCGGGAACCACTTTATCTGGTCTCAGCTGGTAACTACCCATGCCTTTAGAAAGATAGGCCCCAGCACAGAGCAGCAGAGTCCTAAGGAAGGGGGGCCTGAGGGCTGACAAGTCTGTGTCAGAGGAGGTGTGGGCTGCAGGCAGAGAGGCCCAGGAAAGGCCTGGAGAGGCAGGAGAGGCTCACCAGGAAGCTGGGACCATTGTCACCTTCAATCTTCCTTTCAGAACTCTAATTAGAGGTCTAAGCCACTTACTGCCCTTTTCATTTTACAGACTTAAAAATATTTGTCAGGTCAGCATTAACTCTGCACATGGCTACCCATGGATGGGCCTTCACTCTCATAAGGAACCCCTCAGCCACCTTACCTGAAAGGCAGACCTGGCCACCCACACTCACTCTGCTAACACAGCAAATCAACAGCAATGCCAAAAAAAGATCCATTCCTTCCTGTAAGAGGGGAAACCTAAAACAGACAGCATGTGCGTCCTAAACAGACGCTGGCAGAGATGTTCTCCGGCCATAAAAACTACAAGGGCTTTCTCACTGCTTACAACCAGGTCAAGTCCTCATGGTGAACAACCAGCATATGGCCCGAGGGAGGTCCAAACTTCCCGCCAAACTCCTGAGTGACAGGGGAAGGTCCTCAGTTGGAAGGGGACACTGGAGGGCAGGTAACCACAAGCTTCACTGCTCTGGAGCAGAGGCCAGCACCAGGGCGGAGAGCTTGGGGGAGGCACCTGGGGGTCACCCCCACACCCTACTTCCTGCCATCAGAGGGGCTCAACGCACCAGGGCAGGAGGCAGACAGTGGAGAACTTCTGTGCACACAATCATATTGCACTCACTGCACCCACTGGAGACCTACAGAGTCAGTACCCGCGCTTAGTGGCCCCCTCACCCGTCGGGGGCTCTGGCAAGGAGGCAGGGTCCGTTGGGGCCGGGGACAAGACAAGACAGGGGGCTGCCTGGCTCTGCCCCGACTGGAGACCTTTGGCATGCCTCTGCTCCTCTTGCTCCCATGAACTTGCTCAGAAAGTGGGAAGGTTGAGTAAGGTCATCTCCAAGGTTAGAGCCTCACTGTCAAGAGTTTACCTTTCTACTCAGAATCACAGTTACATGTCAACCCTGACAGGCACCCCACTGGACAAGATAGACACAGAAGAAACAAAGAAGTGTACCCCATCACTCACCTGCTCCTCTGAGAGACAGGGAGGCCCAGATGCCACTGTCCTGTTAGGCTAACTGTCCCAGGCCCCATGCTTCAGACGAAGACAGCCAGGCCCAGGACTAGGGTCAGGGTGCCTCTCCCAGAGCAACCTAGACTGCACCCCGGAGCCCACAGACTGTACTGCCGGTCATGCTGAGGGGCCACACCCAGCACAGTTGGCCTCCACCCTCTGCAGAAGCCCAGGGCCCAGCCTCCCTGCACACCCAGGCTCCTCCACCCCCAGAGCCCCCTCTTCTGATCTCAGAGCCCGCCCTGCCAAGGTCACTCATCTGGCAGCGAATTCCAAATGGACTTGTGGTGGGTCCTCAGCTATTTGTCTTTTCCATCAGCATTAAACTTCCCCCCAGGCTTATGTCCTATCTCCTTCTGGATTATAAAAACAGCTATCACCACTCCCATGGCATGGAATACAGAACTCGTTCAAAAAAACTGCTAATTAAACAAATGCTTAAGAAAAGGCAGCCCAAAGCTCTCGCAGGGCAAAAGCAACCTCTACTTAACTCTGGAATCACACGGAATTACGCTGATTCTATTTTGGGGATAAATTCACATATGCACACTTCTACCTGAGTTCACAGCAACATGGGGGTGGGCACATTTGGTCACTTACATGGCAACTCTAATATTAAATAGTAAATAAGTAATATTGCAAACCTATTTAAATCCCCAGGGAGCACATTTATCGCCAAAGGAGTCTATCCCCTTAAAATTAGCAAACATCTCCTTTAAGGACTATAGAAATTCTAAGTATAAAACAAAACAATGCAAGCACAGCTTTCAAGGCATGACAAAAGCCAGCTGCTTCTGTCAAAAGGTCATCCACCTCCAAACCTAACATGTTCTATTTTTCGGCTGCTGTTCAGATGAAAGTGTCTTTGTCACCACCCCAGTGAGTTACAGCAATACTGTAAACAACTTTACATATTGTATCTGCTTCACTGCCAGGTGTTCCCAAACGCCAGGGCCCTCAGGGTCACTCACGGTGGCAAAACATAACCCATGCTCAAGTGCCAGGGAAGGGTGCTTATGCGGCAACATGTGACTCTGTTTAACCACTTTGCATATGACCAGAGTTGAAACGGGCTTAAGCACATGTGGATAGTGGAGTCATTGATGGGTCACAGAAAGGTCAGCCAAAACGTCACAGGACACGGGTTAAAACTGTCACACACAGTCCTCAAAACAGGTTATACCTGGGCAACTGAAATGTGTTGAGTTCTATCTCACTCAAAAAGAAAAACACTCCTTTCCATGGGTCATGGAAGATTCCCAGCAATCGAGACACTCTCACCCATTCCCAACCCCACACGCCACATACTGAGAGCCTCTGAGTCAGAAAGAAGACCAAGTAGAAGAACGGAGGGTGAGGATGGAAAGAACAAGGGACAAACAGTGACCGAAGGAGCTTACAATCAAGAACAAAGTGAGGAATGGAAATTAAGTACATGATTACGGCTCTCATGTCACAGAAACCAAGAGCTGATCTAACTGACAAGTGATGTTAACACTACCAGTCAATCTTCTGGAACATCTCACATGAGAATAAACCGAAAAATAAAATTAATTCACACTGCAGTGTAATGATTCAGCCACACGTAACCAAATTCATAAAATCCACTGAAAATTAAATTGTACTTTTCTTTAAAACTGGGTTATTATGCAGACAGCGGGCAACTTCAGGTTTAAAATAAACTGGCAAATGACATTGTTCCCATTCATTCTGATAACCTGGCCCCGAGCTAGCTCAACTCTTCAGGCTATCCCAGGCATGAACGGCTTTCTCAGCTTATAGAACAAGTGTTTTCGTAAATGTGCAAAACAGTCTGAAAACAGAGTTAAGACTCCATGTGTCCTGTTTAAGCAAGTTGTGTGGTTTGCAGCATGTGGGACGCAATCGCTCCAGTTTCTTCACAGCAAAGTCCATGGTGAATACAGAGCACAGAAAATCACCATTGTCCTGGGGTCTATTTAACAACAGAGAAAGTCCTCGGGGTCCTGATGCTAGAACATGTGTCTGTGTTAGCAAGGAGCAACATGCTGGCTGAGGAAACGGGATGCTGCGTTGGGCAGAACAGTATTCGGAAGGCGCGCCTCACAGAAAAAGGCAGCTCACACGGGCAGCATGTACAGTTACCATCTTGGATACACAGATTCAAAAACCTGGTGCAAATGGGAATAATCAGGGCACAGGGAGGATGCAGACTAGCGAGGATATTCTAGAGACAACATCTATGGTGGCCACAGGTCACACAAAAATCTGATCCATTCTAAACACGGCTGTTCCTGCCAACATTTACCCGGATTAAGATTTTTTTTTTTATCATTTACTGGAAGGAAAGGAAGCTACCAGATTTGTCCTAATGAGATTCCCTAATCACTCAATTATTTTCACAATTATGAATAATCACTAAATAACTTCCTCTCAAAGACCTAAAAATAAAAATAGGACAACAAAAGAAAGCCCAATCCCAACAACTTTATTAAGATTATAATTATGAAAATAAAGTATCCTTTTTGAGTCTACAGGTTACTAAAATGTCCGTCACAGACCTCTGTATAGGCAAACTTCAGGGACACTGTGGGTGCGGTTCCAGACCACCACAAAGAAGTGAGTCGTGATCTTGCTACTAGTGAAGGGTCTTGCCTTAATTTGTAAAAAAAACCTAACACTTGTTAAGCACAGTAAAACCAGGTGTGCCTGTACCAGTAATAGCTAGGAATAAGTCAATTGTTACATCAGGTAGAAAAAAATATATCATTTAGGGTACATGAAAATAAACATAAAAAATAAAAATCACGTGTACCGTGAAACTTGTCATCTTTTTAAAAAGTCTACATCTTACTCTGGATCTGCCTGACTTACTGTACAAGGGTGGGCCTCTCATCCTGAAAGCTGGAACCTGAAAAGTGGGTTGCAGCAAAATCAGAAACTGGGGGCCTAACGCTCATCCCGTGGCCTAAGCAAGCTCTCTCATCACTTTCCTAAGAAGTTGTGAGACAAATATAATTTCACTCAGGTCATAAGTGCTACAAAGTGATACATGTGAGACACCTATTGCACCACATCACACACAGGGAGCAACCAGGGAGTGGTGACTATAGAATCACAGACGTGTCCTTCACCACGGAAGTGGACACTGGGCTCACACTAAAGACAGACGTCTATTTGCAACATGTGATTTAAAAGTCCACATTACAGACCACCCATTCCAACAGGCACGACGCCAGCACTCTGGGGACCAGAGATGAGCATGGACCACATGCACTACCTACTGGCCCATCACCACAAGAACTGCAGATACTGAGACGGACACTTTGCTCCAAGTCACATGAAAAACTGACTGCCTCATGAGCAGTGGCCGACTGCCTAAACAAGACCATCCTGGTTAGCAAGAGGGAAGCTTAGAGAGAGGTCACTCTTCTGGCTGAGATGCTGAAGAGGGACCTTACTTATGTCTTTTCCTCAAAACAACATCACCAAGATTCAACAACACTTTTGTGTCTAGACCAAAACAATGAAGATTTCTGATAAAAAATGTGTGTGTGTGTGTGTGTGTGTGTGTGTGTATGTATGTGTATGTATATATATATATATATATATATATATATATATATATATATATATATATATATATATATCAATCATATCATATCCAGCCTCCTAACTCTAAAGGATGCTGTCCAGAAAAGTTAACCCAAGGTTTCTTGTTCATCTTCCATGAGAAACACAGAAAATTTTCAAGTAATCAGAAAATGTGAAGAGTTGTATAGCAGACAGCCTGTACCTTCCCCCTGGAACAGCGGACCCCAAACTTTTTGGAACCAGGGCCTGGTGCTCCCATGAGTATCTAGTGCCTGATATCTGAGGTGAAGCTGAGGCGGTGATGCTGGTGCTGGGTGTGGCTGCAATATAGCTGAAGCTTCACTTGCTCATCCACTGCTGTGCAGCCCGGTTCCTAACAGGCCATGGGGCCGGTACTGGTCCATGGCCCCAGGGGTTGGGGTCCCCGGCCCTAAAAGACAGATTAGATATTAAATGTTAAGTT
Source organism: Cynopterus sphinx (assembly GCA_030015415.1). NCBI lineage: Eukaryota > Metazoa > Chordata > Mammalia > Chiroptera > Pteropodidae > Cynopterus > Cynopterus sphinx. Next base: position 67,454,819 of record CM057383.1, read on the forward strand.
CTAGAGGCAGCCAGCTAGAAAAATGTGTGGCACAGGTCTCTACCCTATTACCACCAGGTGGAAAGAAAATGCCAGCGTTCTCCTCACTGACTTGCTGCTCAAGCTGGGGGTAAACTGCTGGAGAGGGGGCATCCATCCCAGATACACCTGCTTAACAGAACCCCTGAGAGCATCCACAACCACCACAGAGCTCCTGGCACTGGTCCCAAAGAAGAATCCCCAATTGCTGCTCAAAAGCAAGCCAGGTGACTTGGGGTACTGACAGTGTGTCGGGAACCAGGATTCAAACAGTCATGATGAGTTCTAATTTTTGAAATCTAGTCTCCTCATCTGTACAATAAAGAGAATGTCATTTTCTTGGAAAGTATTTTTAAGGACTAAAAATGATCAACACAAAAACAGTTGAAAGCTACAGGGCACTACGCAATTATAAGGTTTTATATCTTGATTTCAAAGAATGCTAGTGTTCCAAATATTGCTCCCCATCCCATATTATCTTTCCAGACTAAATCATAGTTATCAAAACTTCCCTATGATCCCCCTAATACAGTCAGCCCTGTGAGCTTCCTACCTCTGTAAACATTCTCAACCAAGAAATAGATTGCCACCACCAGGAATGGCAGAGCCACCCAAGGAACGCTCACACCCCTGCCATCCTCTGCCCACATCCTTCCCCAAGGCCTGCCCTTCATCAGTCACAAGAGACAGAACACAGCACTGTGTTCTAAAAGCCTCTATCTAACTTCCATACTTTCTACTGAGGGCAGCTTTCATCCAGAATCCTATTTGTTTCAAACACTAAATTCCACAAGTCATCAAGGAAGCAAGCAAAACCAAGGTTACTTCCTGCCCTGTGTCACCAGCCAGACCTTCCTACTAACAGGGAATTCTAAATCCCTCAGTAGCATGAGATCTAAATAATAATTTATCACCATCTACCAGAGGAGTGGAAAGAAAAACAAATTCTACTTCCTTTTCACGTTACTTTGTGTGTAAGTAACTAAATGAAAAATTCTCAGTCTGGACTCTGATTTCAGCAGCAAAACAACTCTAAGCACTATTTCTCATTTGGCCATGTCAACGTTGTGGTCCGTGGGGGAAGCCCAGACGCTGCAGTGAGACTCCATTCACTGGAGCTGAGAGCAAAATGAAACAAAATTTACCCAACAGGGGCAGTCTCACTTTCACCAAATTGATACAGTACTGCAACAGCACCTTGTGGGCAACAGGGAAACATTACAATGTACACTAGGATCACTCATAATCAAGTGTCAACCCGGGCAATTAGATAGATTATTTCCTTCACTTTAAGTAAGGATATGTAATGACTTGGGTGTGATGGCATCGTGCCCTTACTTAAATACCTTCTTAAAGATTACTTTATGTTACTAAATCTCAATAGCTTTTAAGCAGCCATTATATTTGCCCAAAAACAAAAGAGGTTTTTGAAGCCTGATTGTGCTCACTTAAGAATTTAGCAAAGTCTGCCTCCGCCTTACTACTTCATGTTACTCTTAGTTCTTATACAGAATTGAAGCCATAAGTTCAGTGACACCATTACGTTCACACGGGGGTGGGGCTGAAAACGCTATCTCTGGTTGTCATTTTAAAGGCAGTCGCTTATGAGAATCAATAAGAAAAAGATCCCACTCAGGCAGAAAATAAAGAGCGTAAACGACAGAGGCTGCACTCATCCCTCTGGCAACCAAATCAAAGCTGCGACGGAAACAAGGAGAAAACAGCAAAGGAAAATCACCTGGCATCTGGATGAACAAGCCGTGTGACCAGGGAGAAGTCCAAGCCATCACCCTGCAGCAGTGGGAGGCAGGACGGGGTGAGGACGAGGCTGCTGGTCCCCAGGCCTGAGTGGGGTGGCAGCTGTGGACGCCTCTTCAAGGGGCCGCGTCTGCAAGCGGCTTTCCCAGGGACGGACCTGCTTACTCTGAGTACCAGGGATGGTTCGGCCGCGTGCAGGGGGCACCAGGGATTCGCAAGCAGACACTGCGGGAGTGAGGGCTGAGGGGAAGCGTTGTGCAGGACCGCGGGCATCTCCACTGTTCCCTGCCAAGCCCGCCCCCCGCCGCCCCCCCCGAGTACGCGGACCCATCAGACTGGGTAAGAGGTCACTCGGCCCAGAGGATGCCCTGAAACTCCTCCTCCCCCATCTCCCGACCCGACCAAGCCACATCCAGGTGTGTCCTCAGCGAGTCAGGTGCTCCTTGCTGAGCAGCGCCCAGACTCACACTGGAGGCAGCTGGCCTCGGCTTCTGCTATGGCTTTTTGAGGCAACTCTAGGCGCAGTGTCTGTGGATGGCTTGCTGAATCCTAACAGGTGGCCCTGGAGGGGCACAGGCTAGGGCCAAACTTGACCCGCGGCTGAACCCCTCTCAGGACCCTCTCACTGGACACTGACTACACAAATCCATGCTAATAAGACCGGGAGACTTAGGAGCTTTGCTTCATACGTAGAAACAGACACGAAAAGGCAGCCAAAACGGGAAGACAAAGAAGCAGAAACCACATGAGAGAATAAAACAGAGATCCAGAAATCACGGAATCAAGTAATCTAACAGATGCAGAGTTCGAAACACTACTTATAAAGATGCTCAATGAACTATGGGAAGTGTAGATGAATTCAGTGAGAACTTGAACAAAGAGATAAAAAACATGAAATAGAAATGGAAATTATAAAAGGGAACCAGTCTGAAATGAAGAACACATTCTCTGAGATGAGAAATATATTAAATGAAATAAAGTGAATAAAGAAGAGGATCAAATGACCTGTATAGAGGATGGGAAAGCCAAGGACACGCAATCAAAATGGCAAGGAAAAGAAGCCAAGACTATAACAATAATTTAAAGAGCCTATGGGACACTATTAAAGGTAAAAAACAATATCCGTGTCATAGAGATACCTGAAGGAAAACAAGATATTCAAGAGCTATTTGAAGAAAAATGATGGAAAACTTCTCTAACCTGGTGAAGGAAACAGACATAAAAGCCCTGGGTGCTCAGAGTCCCAAAAACCAGAAACCCAAAGAGGCTCACATCAAGACACATCATAATTAAAACACCAAAGGTTAAATACAAAGAGAGAATCTCAAAAGCAGGTAGAGAAAAGCAGGAAGTTACCTACAAGGGAGCACCCATAAGACTGGCAGCTGATTTCTCAAAAGAAACTATGCAGGACAGAGAGTTTGGTACAAAATATTCAAAATGCTGAAGACCCAGGATCTACAACCAAGAATACTTTATCCAGTAAAGCTATCATTTTAGAGTTGAAAAACAGATAAAGAGCTTCCCAGACAAAAATAAGCTAAAGGAATTTATCATCAAGCCGGCATTTCAGAAAATTTTGGAGGGACTTCTTTAAGAAGAAAAAACATGTATCAAAAACAGGAATAAAGAAGGGTAACAACTACATTCCTATCAACAAGTACCTCAAATGGAAAAGAATTAAGTACTCCAACCAAGAGATTAAGTGACTGAATGGATAAGAAAACAAGACCACTACATATGCTGCCTACAACAGACTCACTTCAAATTAAAAGACACACATAGACTAAAAGGGATGGAAAAGGATATTGCCTCAAAGGACCTACAGGGTATTGCGCTGAATGAAGTGGGTCGGACAGAGAGAGAGAGCTATTGCATGTTTTCACATACATGTGGAATCTAAAGAACAAAATCAACAACAAAAGCGGCAGAATAGACATGGAGGTGCAGAGTGTAGCATGGGAAAGGTGGTTAATAATGTTGTAATAAATATGTAAGGGAGAAGAGGGGTACTAGATTTAGTGGGGTGATCACTATGCTACACAACAGAAACTGGTATATCACTGTACACCAACTATAATTGAAGATATACTGAATTGTATAATACGATGTAAATACAAGCAACTAGTTGTCTATTATATTTAAATAAAGATGAAAAAAAGAGATCCCTTTCACGCTCACGAACCTGAAGGTGCTAACCCACGAGACTGCAAGGGGGTCAGCAGAAGAGCCCCAGACACGCCAGTGTCCAGCAAGCTGCAGACTGAGTCTCAGACCGCGCCGCCACACCACGGACAGATTCTGAGCAGGAAGCCGTCTGGCCTCTCAGGGATGCCCTGGGCTCACAACCTGTGAGGTCTGTCAGTGACATCCATGCACATATGTCACAGGGGCATGACGAGAACGGTTGTCAGCTTGGCTCGCCCTCAGCACACTGACGGCTGAAGGCTATGCACATCCAGAGCAAGACGCCCTGGGGACACAGGTGCGGCGCTCTGCGCTTCACCGTCAGGCAGCAGAGCGAGGAGGATAACGCTGCAGAAGACGCTCCAGCATCTACTCCGCCAGGCTCTGAGAATGATTTTAATTGCAGATCCAAATGTGGTCCCAAGGTATGCTGGGACTAGAACCTAAACAGGATGTTGGTCCCAGATGCACCTGGAGCAGAACCTGAGCTAGGAAATCCTCCCCAGATATGCCTGGAACAGAAATTGAACTAAGAAGTCCTTCCCCAGCTTTTCTCTCGAAAAGTAAATGGGGCTAAAAAGGGGGCTCACAGAGCTAGTGACTCAGGCCACCAGGAAGAAACAAGTTTATCTTTTTTAAAAAAAAAGCACTGCGGCTCTGTAATCAGCCCAGCCCATGGTAGATGGTCAGGGAACTTCAGAAGTGTACCCTCCCAGCAGACCAAAAGTGCCTCCCCATGCCCTGCCTGAGCCTGGGGCAGCTCCGCCTCCCACTTCTCCTAGGGCTGCTCTTACAGTCACTGTAACCCCAAATCACCTGGACAAACTGGAGTGGGGGAGCTTGGCCCCACAGTGGGATGGAAAGGGTGGAAGGAGATATTATGCAGGCAGACACTGTGACACTCACTGCCTTACTGGTCCCCGTGGCCACCCCATGGGAAGGGTTATTAACCCAGCTGACAGCTGAGGAAACTGAGGCTGGGAGGCACAAGCAAGCTACCAAGACGATGCTGTGAATGGTGGGACCAGCCAAGCCCTGGACACACTCTCTGATGTATGAAAAGCAGGAAGGGGGCTTCTCAACGGATCAGACCTCAAGCCCAGAGAAATCTCAAGATCCTCCCACAATCCCTGCAAGTAGGAATTGGAAGACCCAAAGAGATTCAAGAAATACAGAAAAAGGTCACCCCCAAGTTCAAAATGTATTTTCATGCTTCAATTCCCAGCATAATATAATCCAGCCCCCTCAAATTGATAGATCCTAAGTGAGTCTGTCCTTTCTAAAGCATCTGGCCAACTCAAAGATTTCATCTGTTCCCGTCTTCTGACAGTACCAGGCTTTGCAACTGCTCTTGGATACACTTGACATTCTTTCATGGAGACTTATAAGCTCTATTTGTCAGCATATGAGTGATTGTGACACAGTCATACCTGGCCACGCTCTATTTGTGATGTAACAGATCGTCCCTATTTGTATTTGTTTACTCATAAAGAAGACCCAGATGCTTCCAATAAGGTTAGTTAATAACACAATTTCCATTTCCATTTTCATTTTCGATAAAATGACCTATAAAATCCATCCTGCCCAGGAAGCATCTCTTGGTACCTCCTTGGAAGATGGTCAGGGTAGAGCCATGCCATCTTCGTCTTTATGGGGAAGTGAATTCCAGTGTGGTGAGAAGGGGGACTGGGGAATAAACAAGGATTCAAAGATGTTCCTGTTTTCCCTGAGGAGGACAAAGTCAGGAACGAGGCTCCCTGTGCACACAAGGGAGTGACCAGAACAAATCCACAAACGCTGCTGGGAAATGTAAGATAGTTCACTAAGGGCTTCTCACCTCCCTAAAGCCTTATTTGCTTTATGAACTCCTGACATATGGCAAGCCACATTTATGAGACGTTTGGTCAGAAGATGAGTGGAATCACTCCTCTGACTTTAGAATAAAATTTCTCTCTGCACAAGATCGAGTGTCCAGAAGTCAGACTGCAGAGGCTCCCTCCCATGCTCTTCAATCTTTTCATGAGGACACAGAAACAGTTCCAAACTAATAAGCAAGAATAAAAAAAATGATTTAAAACAGCAGCCCAGTAGAAAAAGAGCTGCTTTTCCTACTACCAATCAGAGTCCCTCTGTTCCTCCCCACTTGGAGTTTTCTCTCCCGATTCTTCAGACCTGCACCCCCTGCCCAGAGCACATTCATAAGGAGCTCTCAGCAATTTGCAATGCACACAGCACCAGGAGCCCACTTTCCTCTGCAAGATATCAACAGAATATTCAAAAAAGAGAATGCGAAAAAAGTCCAACAGAACTCAAAAATAGCAACTCCCCCAACAACAACAACGATTGCTTGTCATTTTGACTTTCACAGCTCACTATCAGCATTCTCCCACTTCATTTGTCTCGAGAGTTATTAAAAGTGATAGCACAAGTAGGTCACAAAGGGACAAGGGCAGTCCCACGTCACACTGACTCCTGCACCCCGCCCCACTACTGGGACCCCCAATTTGCCTGTCTTCTTTGATAGCCCTGTTTATTATCCTCAGGAACAAACGGGTGCAATTCTTTCAAGATATGACAAGTTTTTAACCCAGAAAAGAAGAGAGCACTGGCAACAATGGTAGATAAACTCTGTATGGCACACCAAAAAAAATCACAAAAGAAGGATAAAGCAGAAGAATGGCGAGAGAGTGGAGGGTGAGAAGAGTACCAGAAACCAGTCACATCACTAGAAGCACCGTCCACGTTACAGCCAATGAAATGTCCCCTATTCCCAGGATAAACACTGACGTGAAAAACTAAATGAAATCACTGCAAACTAGAATTAGCTTTTAGAAAAGGTGTCTGAGTAACTATGAGAACTAGAAATGATCTTGATAATATGACTAGGAATTGAACTAGTCAGTCCATACATACGACATTAAAACTAAGGTGACCCAGTATATATTCTCTCTGTAATTCAGAAGGAAGCTACAACTCATCCCCCAAATCACTGCTTTAAAAAATCAGCTCTAAAAAAAGAGAACCATTTGAAGAAGGCTGGGAGGAGGAAGACAAGAATGACTCACAGCATCCAACAGCTTGTAGCCTCAAATCAAAACAAGAATATAAAACCCGTGGCCCAGTCTAAAACCAAACAGAGCCGTTGTTCCGGCTTTAAGCTCACAGTTCAGACCTAAGCAGGACTACCAAACTGTGAACATCTGCAAGCCGTTGGAACAGACTTACAGGTCTGTGTCTTTAATGTGTGTGTGTTTACTTGCCTAGCTTCCTGGCTAAATTTGACACCTTATTTATTCATCAAGAAAAAAACATTAAATGTAACCATGTTCATAACTCTGAAGAACTCTCAGAAGTCAAGTCTGCACATTAATCCCACATATATCAATGCTGCCATTTTGAAATTTTTTTAAATACAGGTAACAGTAGTTTAGATTTATCATGCCAAATATTCTATTTCCTTCACCATGATGCTTACAGCTCTATGTGACACCTTGGAGATGGATGCAACAAAGGAAACCAATTCTGCTCAGGATCCCAAGGTCCCCAATCTGCTTGAGTAGCTCAGTGAAGCTCCACAGCCAATACCTGCTGAATCTGCTGGCCCCATACCTTCCTCCTTCCCCACTTACGACAAATTATCAATGAGACTCTGGAAGAAAACGTTTTCACATGGTTATTTTCTAGAGTCAGCTGTTTCCTTTCACCAAGGAGAATGTACACCGAGGTTAGGTGACGGAAGACACGGCTGCGTCTCCTCTTACTGGTTTTGGAAGGTGGCTCTACGCTTTCAGCTCTGGCAGAGCTGTTAGCTCTGCAGCAACAGGGACCTCTAAGGAAAGTGCAGGGACAGAACGGAAGTAGTTTAGAGCTAAATGTATCTGTTATCTTGTGCCCAACAGCCCTGAAAAGCCCCCCACCACCACACACACACACACACACACATTCAATCTACAAACCTTCCAAGGCCATCTCTTTAAGATTTGACTCTTCATTGAAGGATTAAGCAAGATACTTGTGGACTATTCAGCTGCAATTAAAAAATCAATTGTTAGTTCCCTGACCCAAACAACAGGCTGACATTTAAATGAGCATCCACCTCCTTCTTCAAGCAGCTTCACACTAAGAAAATGTTAATTTGGGCTCTATGACAGAAACAACACCTGAAGTAATCTGGCATGTTAACTAGCAAAGCAGGGCATGAACTGAGTAACTCCCATAAGCAAAGGTTATGAAGTACTCAGGCATGCCAACAATTAAAAAGCCACAAAGGGTAAAGCATGGCATATATTTTTAAAGGCCGTCTCTTCTGTGACAGCAACAAACTTCCACAGGCTGTATCACAAGGCAAGTTCCCTAAGTCCCACCATGATAAGAATCCAGCCACTCCTGAAGGAGTGGAGAGAGTGCCTTCTGTAGCTGCAAGTCTGGGGTACACAGAGCCCGGGAACAAGCGTCGCTCACAGAGAAACTGATCACTTTCAATCAGCAAAGGAATTTTTAAAGAATAAAGCATGCGTCTGTGTAGTAGTTTTCTGTTTCCTTCCTACTTTACTTGGTATTTCCATTTAAAGTTTGTCCTAGAGCCAAACAGTGTTTATTCACTTATTGATGAAATTATTTGGGGACCGTTTTAAAGCCACAGGCAAGAATGGGGGTGAGAGAAGGGAAGAAAAATGGTCGAGGAAAAGGCGAGTCAGTCACTGCACCTGGTGCCCTGCAGCAGCCCATCCACTGGCGGGCCGCCTCCCCAGTGCTCCCAGGCAGCCCCAGGATCTGAGGGACCAACGAGCCCTGGCCCCACACCAAGGGTTTTAGCTGCAGGGCCCACAGGAGGGACCGCCAGCCCTGTCTCCCCAAGACTCTCCTGTTCTTCACTGATGGGGCTGCCACACGGTGCAGGGGGCGCTGGGTAACCCCAGATGGGAGAGAAGCAAGAAGACCCCGGCAAACCAGGAAAGCAAACTTAGGAGTTCTGCAGACAACGGTCCAATGAGGTAAGACAGCACAAGCACCTCCACCGCCAGCCAGCAGGCAGCACGAGCCAGAACGGGCCAGCCATAAGGCCAGGTGCGCGGCCGTCAACCAATGCAGGCCGCTGCGCGGGAACTGAGAGTGGGCCACTATTGTTTCAACCTGTGTTATGTGCTTAAAACGGAACTGGTTTTCCACCCTCCTTTGCAAGAACTGAGCACTGGCAATCTACATGGTTCCACAATATTTTCTGACATTTCCATAAAATGATGAAGACTAATTTAAAGAATCCTCTCCTGGTGAATCCCGACTGGAGAGAAAATGTGAAGGCAATACACTAAAATAATTCAGCATTAAGAGTTGTTTTTACTTTTCACTTCCAAAGTGTGTAAGCTGGGGATTTTTTTAAGTTCCAAGATGCAGAAATTGATTTCTGATCCTTCCAATCTTTGGTTTCTCTTAAGCAGTGCTGGAACACATGCTGGTGTGTCTAATTTAAGCAAGTAAAACTACTCCAGGTAGTTGAAAGACCTGAAATTCCACGTGACCTTAGAGAGTAACTCCATCAACTCAGCCCGGACAGAGCAAGTCAAAGGTGACACAGCTAGTATTTGGGGGAGGCATGGCAGGGATGAGGCTGGGCGGCTGACACAACAACCCTCTCTCTGGTTCTTTCATCCTTCAAGGTTCAGGCCAGGTCTAGCAAGGTTTACGTAGAAAGAAAAATGATAATGTGCTTCCTGCATGCAAACAAACACCTCTCTCTGGCCAGACACTTAGTAAGAGCTCATTAAGGCCTTAAAAAAAAAAAACCTGTATAGACACAAGGTGTTCTTCGAAAATAGGGCTGAGTACACATTGGTCTAAAGTGGTTTTGCCATCTCATGGGCAGCAGGAACATATTTCCCTCTAAGGCTGGTGACAGGTGAGTGTCATCTAACAAGTGAGTATGTCCCCAACTACAAGTTCATAAGCAACTGCTCCCAGTGCAGCCGGAGCCAGATCACACATTCTGAGTGATGTCCCAGCTTCCAGAATGACAGCACACGGTGAGCAACCCTGTGGAGCTCAGGTGGCTCCTGCTTTGCTCACACAGATGGGGTGTCAGGGTGTCGACACCACCTCAGTCTGATGCAGACATAGCAGACATGCTTGTTTGGAGATACCAGATGAGTGGCGGGCGTTGTGGTGCAGATGAGAAACCAGAGCTTGGAGGGGCTGCTAGCTGAAGGAGAAAAGCCCTCTGAGCACGGACACAAGCAAGGAAGTTGGCACCTGTGTGCTAACAGACTCCGTCCTTTCCAGCACCCTGTCCACAAAGCTCACTGTATCCACCAGCGTAAATCCAGTGTTCCCAGGTGCAGGCAGCCCTGTATGTCCTGCCTCTGGACCCCCACATCTTCTAACAGAGGGGGGGGAGCAGGTCACAGTGTCTACCTGCCATAGGGAACACTGCAATCCCCTGCAGAGCCCCAACCCTGAAAGAGAAACAGTCCACAGGAATCTGAAAAGGCAGTGACCACCACACCAACAGCCCCCACGTTAGTCCCTGCTGCGCTGAGGAAAGTGTTAAAAGGGAAAAAACAAAGTCAGTATCAGCTCCTCCCAGCTGATGAAATTGGCACGAATGCATTTACTTTCTGGCTGCAGGCCCTCACAAAACCGTTACACACACACACACACACACACACACACACACACACACACACACACACACACACACACACACACACACACACACACACACACACACACACACACACACACACACACACACACACACACACACACACACACACACACACACACACGTTCACTACGCTGCACTACTCCAAATAGAAATCAGCGACCAGCCGGCCCAACCCTGCCCCCATCACATCAGCTGCCTTTCCAGGGGGAGCCTGGTGCACACTGTAGACATATTATTGAACATTAACATTTTGAAACTTTAGTGGGTTGTGTTTTGGGTTGTTTTTTGTTTTTGTTTTTTTTTTGACATGGCAAACCCTGATCTAAACTTATGACAGTTGAGCACATGATCCCACCATTAAGAGCAAATAAGAAACCGTACATAAGACTCCGTGAAATCACGACTGCAGATCTGTCACCAGATCCGAGTGAGAGGGCGGCAGCGAGGCACGGGAGCCGGCCTGCGGCTGGTCCGAGCCTCCCGCCCTGCGCATCGCCGCTCGCACGAACAATGGTAGCAGCGCCTTCCCGAGCTGGCCGGGCCGCCTAAACCCCAGGCGCCTGGCCCCGCGGGGATTGGACCCTCAGACCGGCGACACATTTCGCCTTAAAGCAGCGCCGGGCAATGCAGGCCGCGCGCCGGGAGACGTCCCCGGCCTGGGCCGCGGGGCCCGCGCGCGGACGCGCACAAGGACACGGGCCCGCCAGGCCGGCGGCTCCGCCCCGCGGCCAGGGCCCGCCGCAGCACGGCTGGGGGCGACGCGGTGGCCCGCTGGGGGTCGGGCCCGCACCGCGGGGAGCCCCGCGTCCCGGGGGCCCGGCGCCCGCCCGCCTCGCGCGGCGCGGCCGGGCCTGGTACCTTCCGACAGCTCCAGCTCCAGCTCGGCCAGCCGCGCGCGCACCTCCAGCGGCAGCGCCATGCCCTCCAGGCTGCGGTCCGCCATCGCGCCGCGCCGCGCCTGCCTCTTTGTTCCAGGCCGCGGCTCGGCCGCTGCTGCGCCCGGGACCCGCACCGAGCGGCGGCACCGGGCGGGCGGCGCTCCTCCCCCGGCGCCTCCTCCGCGCGGCCCCGCGGGCCGGCCTCGCGCCCGCGGCCCAGCGGCTTCGCGCGCCCCCGGCCAGGCGCGGTCCCGCCGCTGCTCCAGGCTCCGCCGCTGCTGCGGGCGCGCGCGGCGGCCAAGCCGCCACGGGGCTGGGGCTGGGGCTGCGGGCGGGGCGCGCGCCGCGGCGGGGGCGGCAGGTCTGCGGCTCGGGGACGGGGCGCGCGCCCGGAGCTGGAGGCGGGTGGAGGGACGGGGCGCGCGCTGGGCCGGGGGCGAGGGGACGCGGCGGGACAGAGGCAGCAGGGCCCGCGGTTGCGCAGGGCATCGGGTGTGCGGTGCGGGCGCGCGCCAGGGCGGAGACACGGGCCGACGCCGCGCGCTCCCGAGGCGCGCCCCGGCCCAGCCGGCTCTTCCCGCCCCGCCCGCGCCGGCCTCCGGCTTCAGGCTAAAGGATGCCTGCTGGAGCCCGGTGTGACGCGCACACTGGCACTTACACCGTCTGGGTCTTCGAGAGCTGGCTTTTTTTATATGACTAGTTTCCTGGCAGGGACCTGGGGCGGGGGCAAAGTGGGCCGTGGAGCGAGCACCTGGCCGGGAGTCCCCAACTCCGCATCTGGAACCCTCCGGCCTGCGCCCTGGGCTGAGAGCGGGGCTTCCCCGCCGTCCACAGCCCCATCAGCCCAATCGCACGGTCCCCCGCACCCACCTTCTGCAGGCTGCGAGCGCCGGTCGTTCTCAGCAGGTCCTCTTGCCCGCACCCTGTCCCTGACCGACCAGGACAACATCCCTTTCTCTTCCACTCCTGTGCGTCCTCCCTGTCCAGGGGATCAGGCCACCTCCATGGGGATGACCGGAGGCCTGGCTGTCTGCGGGAAGCTAGCTCCCGCCTCCAACTGTCCTCTGAAGAGCCTCACTGGATGCCCCCACACAGTGGACTCACAGACCCAAGACAGCCAGCGTCTCCTCCTAACTTCTAACAACATCTACCATTTTCCTACTTTTCCAGGCTGAAAACAGTCGCCAGTGACTTTTGTCTTCCTGGGTCTTCCCAATGCTCTCCCGGCTGTCACACCAAGTCTCGTACATCTGACCTCATTTTCATTCCTGTAACCTCTCTTTCCAGTTTGGCCACTGCCCCGCGCCTGGCGCATTCCGACAGTCTCCTGGTCAGTCTCCACCACCCGCCACTTGACCCTGTGGCCAGGCAGCTCCCAGAAGCACCAGGGTATCAGGTATCCACGCCCCCCCCCCCCCAAAAAAAAAGCAGGCACTAGTACTCACTCCTTAGTCCACTGGCTGGAGTCCCACTTCATAATAGTAGACCCAGGTCCTCTGCCACCAGCCCCATCACATTTCCCAAGCACTCTGGTTCTGGAGGCTTTCTGCACCTCCCTTCCACACACCCTCTTCATCTAGGCTGCCCACCCTGCCTCTCTGCACCCCCCAAATCCACCCCTAGCGTCAACTCCAGAGAAATCCACCTCCTCCCCAGGTGCTCCCACTGCTTACTGCCCTAGTCCTGTCTGACCTTTTGTTATTGTCCTCATCGGCTGAATATAAGCTCCCCGATGACAAAGATCAAGCCTTCTTCATCTCAGTGCTCCCCAGTGATTTGACAGGGGTGACAACTTAGTTATCTGCACTTGTCACAAATCTGTCTTTTCTGCAGGGGCTCATAAGAGAGGTGACAGTGATGAACTTGAAAACGGTGAACCCCAAATGCCAGGTGCACATACAGACAATGAACACTGGTGGCCCCATGGACACAGTCCCTCTCCTCTACCTGGTGAACAGACCTGTGGTATAGGGAAGCTGAGGACCTGGTCCAAACCTTCAGGCTACAGATGAAGTGCCTTCAAGAAATAAAATGCAGCAGAACCAGGATTCCAAACCCCATCTTTGGAGCAAATCCCTGGGCTCATGTCACTATAGCATAGTGGGCTGTGCCCTCCACAAGGTAAGTAGTATCAAGTCACACTAGGGCGAGACAATGCCAAAATAAAAATATTCAGTCCCTTCGTAATGCACGGGCAGGGCTTGACCATTTACATGCGACAGTGTGACTGAGTCTGGTTCCAGAGAAGATGGTTATGTCGCATTAAACACTCTGACACACACTGACGTTCCGAGCGGACTGCTCTTCATTGCAGCAGGTCTTTGTAGAAATACAAAGTGCACGTTGGACCGTGTACTCGCAGAATTTCCAACGACCTGACACACCTGTATCTGGAAATCCTGACATGTCCTCAGAACATGTCATGTCCAAAACCAGAATCCTCTTACCAACCAGTCCCCAATCTCTGCTCTCTATCTCCAGTCCTGGCGGTCCCTGCTCCCAGTTACGGTCATCAAGCTTCACCAGCTTCTACCTACAGCCTTCTTTTCACATCTTTCGCTCCTCCCTCCACCCACTGTCACTACCTACCTCACCCCTGCCCCCAGTTTGTTTCCTTCTAATCTTTCCTAGCATGGCTGCCAGATCACTCTTTCTTAAAGTGCCACTTTGAAGAGGCGACAGCCCCTGGCTCTAGTTTACAATGGTCCTCTGCCTACAAACCCATCTCTTTGACATCAAAAGCCTCACGGGCCCTGGCAAAAAACTTCTTCCTCTACTTAATGTTCAGTGGCTCCCTGTCACACACCTGCAGTCACCTGAAGCATTTTCTGTTGTCTGTGGAGAGTCCCCCTTCTGTCTGTTTCTGCTGATGTATTCCCACTTTTTGTCATGTTCTCTCTTATTTCCCAGTCCGAGTCACAGCCACACGTCAAATTTTACCCATTCAAGATCTGGTGCAGATGCTGCTGCTTCTTTGAAGCCTGCCTTCCTAACCTGCTGGCTGGAAAGATGCTGTCCCACGTCTGGAGCCGCCCACCTCTTTCCTGCCTGGTCTCCCTGGATTAATAGGTCATCTGTGTGTCTCATCTGGCAGCAAGTTTATCTCTAAGTCTCTCACATACAGTTTCTCAAAGTGCAGTCTGGTTTGGAAACAGGAAAGAAGACTGTTGCCCTCATCTCTTCTGCTCCAGCCAGGGCAGCCTCAAGGAATGTGGGGCCTGGCGAAAACTCTGCTACAGTCTTGTGTGTCTATATGTTTTAAAAACCTGGTTCAAGTGTGTGACAAGGTGGGTGTAACAATACCCAGTAGAGGTTTTTAGAATGACTTCAATGGATGCTAAGGGCTTTGTGCTTCAGAAGCTCTGCCAAAACCCTGAAAATTCTGTCCTTGAACTTGGTCAGCTATCTTCAGAAAGGCACTGTAAAATCTGCCGCTTAAGAGGGGGTCACACATCATGAGCATTTGGATTATTTATCAAATAAGCTAGCCTTTGCATAACAAAGCCCAGCAGATCTGAGACACAGCACAAATGTTCAGGTGTCCAGGAGAAGAGAATGGCTCCCCAGGGAGCACCCTGGCCCGCCAGAGGTGGCCGGCCAGGGCCTAGAGGGTTGAAGAAGTGTTGGTCGCAGCCATGTGAGCTGTGTCTGCTCCTCTGCCATTTTGCCCAGACAAGCCCTGAAGATAGTGTTCTGAGTTCCACAGAGGCACAAGCTACCTAAAGCTAATGAATTAATGAATCATCCTGCCAGCTAGGATTTGGAGACCTCTGTCTAAGTCTTCCTTTTACTGTCTGCTATGGGTAATTTGTCACCACTGTGTACCTACCTACAGAACCTCACCTCTATTTTTTTGTTTCTCTGAACTCCAAGCCAATTCTGAGTGATAACTTAGTTCCTCGCACATAACTGGGCCCTAGATCTCAGAGCCTGGTCAAGACGGTGAAAAGCAGTGAAGAACAAATGCAACCAGAGCACAGCTGGGTGGCTGACCCACGAATGAGGTCACTAACCCACTAGTAACCACAGGTAAACACAACGCTCCTCAGGTGGCGCTGCCCTTGAGGATGGCATATCAGAGACGCACCCTCACTTCCTGAGTCTTTCTGCTGATAAGAGCTGATTTTTTTCAATCCTCATTAGACTCATGCAAAATTGGTTCATGCTGTGGTCTTGCCTATGTATCCCAATTTTGTGAACTTTTTACCTTTTCCAAAGTCACCAGGAGAATTTGGTTGTGAAACACAGTAGTTGGAGTTCTTTAAATTCTTATATCCTAAGTCCTAAGGAGTGAAGGGCTTATACCTCTATTACAACACAGCCTTCCTAAGCCAACGTCTCCCTACAGAGCTCTGCCTGGCAATTTATGTTTTTGACCATGTTTCATCTTGGTCTCCCCATATTATCAGAAACGCAGCTTGGGTAGAGTGTTGGATTCAAAGAAAAGACAAAAGTGAATAACCTGACACAGAAAGTTTGGGTTTAATTACTTAGAACTTAGAAAGCAGCTTGGACCCTTGAATGAATCTACTCTATGCACGCAAGAGATCGTCAGCATTTCTGTGACTTTTTTATATCGCAGAATGAGTGTAAATGTGACTAAGTTCTGTGAACCACGCATGCATCTGCCTTTCTGCGATGGTTACTGCCTTCCTCTGGAAGTAAAGAGCTACCCAACCTATTTACCTAACTAAGGACCAGTCTCCAGACAAAGGAGAAGCAGAAAGAACTCTCACAGACTCACAGCACATTAATTTTCCATACCAGTGCTGAGAATTCAACTGTGAGTCAAGGTGTCTAGATAGAAAAATAGGTGTGTGAAATTTGTCTTGGACAAATAGCCTACGTGTTTCTTCCTTATATGTGTTATTACAAATCCATATGCCATTATCAATAATGTAATTATTTATGATCATTTCTATAAACTCAACATAAGACAACAAATTATCCCAAAATTAATGCTGTTTCGTCTTAGATTGCATCATATTATTACAATGTATTTCCTTTGCCAATTATGATCGACTAATGTCTGACTTAATTAAGCTAATGTTAAAATGTCATTTCCAGAACTCATATCAATTAGTGGCAGAAACAAGTGATCCATAGCCTTTTTTCATCAAGATTTTAGGAAGTATCTTTGTAAGACTTTATGGAGTATTTAAAAACATAAGCTTTTGAAGCAGAAGAGAAAGCAATGGTTGAGGACTAAAATTTCACCATCAAAAAAGTACAAAATGAAACAATACCATAAAAGAGAATTTTAAAACTGACCTCATTTCTTCGAAATAGAAAGTATATTTGTACATACATGGAATCAAGTGCATTCCTAAATGGCTTCTACTATGCCAAGTAAAACTCCACCACCATGTTCATAAGTGGGTCTAAAAAATTCAATTGTGTAAAATGCAGAAACTCATTATTGTAAAGATAATTAAAAGAAGTATTTTTCAGACCATCTGCACTAGCTCACAAACACTCAATAAAAGTAAATAAAAATAGACATAGAAGTTGGCTCTGTCCACAGCTAACCACACACTGGTCTCAGAGACCCAAGGACACCAGGGCCTTGGCTCCCCAGCCATCATCCTCCCCAATCAGAAGATAAACTATGCTGTGAGAACAAGACAGGGTGGGAGCAGGAGAAGAAAGGCAATGTCAGGACATCAAAATCCTAGTTCCCAGGAAGTCTTACCTTAGTCGGTGCTGGTGCTTCAGCCTTCCGCCGTGCAGTGTACAGTGGGTTCCCAAGATGAGGGTTCAGGGCATGCACTGTATTGAGGCCATGCTCTTATGAAAAAGAACCTGTAGGAATGAGCACATCAGGTCATGAGGGAAGAAGCAGAGCACAGTCCATAAATTGATGGGGCACCACTGACGGCCAGCCTTTGTCCTTTGCGGGGGCCACCATCCGTCGACCCCATCAGGAAAGTGGGTTGCCGTGGTCCATCAGCACCAACACTTATTACAGTAGGGATGGCACATCAGCCTATAAAGTGCTCCCGGTGGGCACTGCGTCCCCTGCTGCCTGTTAGTGGGGCGGAAACTTGGGTTGCCACTTATCAGGCCGTAGCTGCTCATGTCCAGCATGGAGCTTGTCTGGACAGACAGACTGTGGAACATCAAGAACCTGCCAAGTCTCAGGGTAGAATTGCACTTATGTGATTGGCTATTTGGGGTTTCATTTACATCTCTTTTTAGACCCCACTAAATATTACTAATATTGTATTCATTCGATGTTCATTTACATTTACCTGTACATTCAGTTCTTTGTTATTTTTTTTTTTCTTTTGTATCTCAAAACTTGCTTCTGGGGTCACTTATCTTCTATCTCCTTTAGAATTCCCTTTGGTGAGAATCAGTTGGTGATGAATTCTTTTTATTTTTACTTGTGAAAATGCCTTTATTTCACTCTCATTCATGAAATATAAATTCACTATATATAGAATTCTAGGTTGGCAATTGAAGAGATCAATGTCATTCAATTTTCTGCTTTGAATGTTGCCATTAAGAATCCAGCTGTGTGTAACCATCATGTGAAAGCAATCTGTCCATTTTCTCTGACTGATTTTAAGATTTTTTTCTTTATCTTATAAGGTATTTATTGAATTTTAAATTTTGATTATTGTATTTATTTGTTTATTTATTTCTAGAATTTCTGTTTTTCAAGTAGGCTACATTACTTTTTATAGTTTCTTGTCTCCTGCACATAGTTCATGTTTTTATTGTCTTCCTCATGATTGGCTGCCCCTGAACCACACATGCATGCAACAGGCTCAAAGTCCCCTGCTGAAGACAAAAGGTCTGAATGGACTGAAACTGTCTTTCTAGAGACTGCAGTTCCAGCCTGGCCAAGAAAACCACCTACTAAGTAAAGGACGTTGACCATCAGAGCACTGTGGCAACACCAATCTTGGGCAAGAGAATGTCCCTGCTCCCCAACAGTGCCAGGAGAACTGGGCACACAGTGGGAAATTAGCAGAGTCACATAATCAAAAACGTAACAGCAAAAAAGGGTGTTCAAAACCATCTGGTCCAACAGAGAGGCACATAAGCCCAGGAGGCTTGCCACTGGATCAGCTCACAGTCCCGCCAAAAGCTCCATTTCAGTCTAAACATCCTGGGACTACAATTCTAGATTCTAACGAATTTACTCTCCCTGGGAGCACTGTGACAGCTTTAACTTTCACTGTAATTGTTAATTACCCAGCGGAATACCCAGAAGCTGCTGCAAGGACACACAGGCCACATTCCTGTCCTGCTGGTGTCCCCATTTGTGGGAAGCAAAGAACAAAAGTTACCTTTTTATCCCTGGTTATATGTGGTCCTTCCTCCAGAATGGCTTGAGCAAAGGTTCAGGTCTCCGTGGACAAAGTGTCAGCCTGCCAGGACCACGACAGCCGGTGGCTGAGACAACACGTGTGCTGAATGCTGTCTTTCTTTCTGTTCACTGCACCAGTATCAGCTGCCACTGAGATTATCTTTACTGATAAACCTTACAAAGTCTTGAACTCATTTCCTGAACTTGTCCGTAAGGATCATGATCATCTTAATACCAAAAAGAAAGATAAAAAGCCATGTTAGTGTGGTCAGAAATCAATTTAAGAATGTTATTCTCAGTAGCATTTAGGTGGTAAGACGGCATTTCGTGTAAATGAAAAGAAATAGAGCTAAAAACACCAGGAAGGCTAGAGCTGTTCAGGCTGCTGCTTTGCATGGACTCTGCGTGGACACAGCCACAGACGGGGCGGTAAAGAGCTCAGGGCAAGGTGGCTGTGGCTCTCGAGGGAATTTGATCAAAGGAAAACTATTTCTGTCCATTGACGCAGACTCCATTCCAGCTTAGACAACGAATACAACAGGGAGAAAACTCATGTTTCCCCAAATGATTTTTAAAGTGTTTCTCAGACATCAAACATTTCTATTGTCTCCTTCCTGATGTGATGGCTGAGTATCTTTAGATATTCAAATATACAAGGAAACATACAACGTTCCTACTCCTGACTGCTACCTCATATTTTCCAAAATAAAATTTAAGAAGCGATTTTATCTAAACATTTTAAAAGGGATCATCCCCTCAGCCCCGCATTCTCCGGCACATCTCCGGCCCCACATTCCAGCTGGCTGGGTGGCAGTAGGGTCAGGTGTGCATTACGGTAAAATTCCACTTTCAAATTGACATAATTTTACAAATTACTTACAATTTTATAACAATGCACTAATTTCATAAGAAAATATAAAGATGTTTCTATTTTGGGGGGAAAGCAAGCTTACTTTTCTGAGCAAATACCAATGTTTTGTACATGCCAAAACCTAACAAAGCCAAAATTATATATTATTACTATTTGTTGACATTATTACCTAGTTTTATACAACACAATTTCTTTAAAAAGTTTCAGCTCTATTTAGGTATAACTGACATATAAAATTGTACAGTATCTACAGTGTGCCTCATGGGAATTTGATCTATGTGTACATCATGAAAGGATTTCCCCCATCGAGTTAATTAACACATACCTCACCTCACATGTGTCTTTTTGTGTGTGTGCATGAGAACATTTAAGTTCTACTCTCTTAGCGAATTCCAGCTATACAACACAGTGCTCAATTGGAGTCCCATGTTATATACTAGATCGTCAGACCTGATTCACCTATAGCTGAAAAGTTTGTGTCCTTTTACCTATCTCTCCCCATTTCCCACCCCCAGCTCCTGGCAACCACTTTCCTGTTTCTATGGTCTGACTTTTATTTTAGATTCCACTGTGACAGCATGCAGCATTCGTTCTTCTCTGTCTTGTCTCACTTGGCATATAACGTCCTCAAAATCCATCTGTATTGTCACAAACAGCAGAATTTCCTTCTTTCACATGGCTGAGTAATACTGCATCATATGTATGTGCCCCATGTTCTTCATCCATTCATCCATCAACAGACATTCAGGTTATTTCTGGATTTTGGCTAATGTAAACAAGGGCACAGTGCACATGAGGGTGCATATGCCTTTTTGAGTTCATTTTTGTTTTCTTTGGATAAATACCTAGAAGTGAAATTGCTGGATCAAGTAGCAGTTTTATGTTAACTTTTTTGAGAAACCTCCACACTGTTCCTCACAGGGCCACCAATTTGCAACCCCACAAACAGTGCACAGGTTATCCTATGTTTCGGATGACAGATGTTCAAACAGGCATGTGGGCGTAACACTGCAGTTTTGATTTGCATTCCTCTAATGACTAGTGATGTTGCAACACATTATTTTTAATGGTTGTACAGTAATTCACTTTTCTTTGCTTCAACTTTTTTACTATTATTAACCCAAGATGAATATCCTTATACACTATACTTTTTGCCTATTTCTGATTATTTTCTGAATATAGAGTTCTGGGAATGGGAAAGCATAGGAGTAGTTTGAGCTTCTGGGGATGAGTGACCCAGGATCTTAAAGACACCACCAACACTTGGTTTTTCTCCATCTAGAATCTCTCCATTTGCTGGTTGAACTTCACTCTAATCCAACAAGAAAGGGACTCAGGTCCTTCTCAATGCTTTGACTTGGTCTGAACCAATCACTCAACCCAGACACAGTGAGGTCTACAGGGACAATGACACAGGTACAGTGATGCTATAGGTGGCAAAGTCTATAACACATGCCCCCAGAAACCTTGGGACATCACCTTTCCCACCCTATTAGGTCTGTGTGTGAATAAGTATGGTTCCCTGGGAGGCCTGCCTGCCACAGAAAAAAGGAAGACTAAAGACTGAGCAGTAAGGACAGCAAACTCCAGGCCATGGTCACATCTGCGCACATAGGAAGAGGTGAGAGAAATCGTGGTTTGATCATTTTAACCAAAGTGACCATTTATATAAGGGACTCATAGAAAATAGGATCAAAATGACAACGTAGACTGAGATTATCTCTTATGTTGATTTAATACTATCTGAAATGTTCATTTCTATGGTAAGTCTGGTCTTTTTCTTCATTGTCTATTTCTTTCCTTTTTTACACTCTGCTATCTTTAATTCAGGACATTGTTATTTCTATAGTTTTCTTTTCAGCCTCACAACAAACATCTAGAAGATAGGTGCAAACATGACGACTAAGGCAAAAAGAAATGAGGGGACATGACAAGATTCATTCATTTTGTTCATTCAACAAATACTATGGGATACCCACCACATGCCAGGTGGTTTGGCTGTGCACAAGACAAAGTCGCTTCCCCTACAGAGCAACCTTCTAGTGGTGAGAGATGAGCAGCAAGGAGACGGGCATGTGCACATACCTCTAGGGCTGAGAGTATGAGCTGGATCCATATTACATAGCACATATGCACATGGACGGCACGTCAGGGGACACGCGTGGCCTGGAAGCGAAGATCGTGCAGCCAGAAGCGAGAATCAAGCTTGGACTCCCCTGCCCAGTGTTTGTGTGTTCACTTCCACGAATTCATTTGCATGTTCAGCTAACATAGACTGAGCATCTGCTATCTGTTAGATGCCACTGTGCTCAGCCCTGGGGATGTTCAAATGAAGAAGACAAGGCCCTACCACTCACAGGCCTCCCGACCCCACGACACTCATCAGTCTCTTCATCTCTTAGGTGAAAGTGTCTGATGTTCTGCTCTGAAACCGACTGCACAGTAACTGTAGCAATGCAACTCAAGTGGCCAAGGCCAGGTCCCCTGGACAAAGCTCAGAGTGACAGGAAGCCATCTTCAACCTTACTGAAGGGCATTCTTACTTACAACCACCACCTTTCATCAATCTAGGGGATTTGGTCCAATGTGTGCTGTGTGTTGATGTTATTTTAAAATTCTAGGCAAGTGAAAATTTAGTAGATGAAATTATATCTTACAGAAAGCTTTCTTTATAAATCCTTAGGTTAAGTAAAGAGAATTATTACCCTTCAACTTACTTGTTTTTGAAACCTGCGTTTCAGAAGCTAATAGAAAAGCATGCTGGCACTGTCCCCACACTGAGAAATCTAGAGTCCTTCAGAAGAAGAGAGGCATGTCTGTGTCTCTTCTAAAAACTCCTGCAGGACAAGCCCAGTTTGGGGTGTGCCTGGGAGGGCAGTGGTCACATCAAAATAGACAGATTGTGGACAGCACCAAATAAAAGCTTTAATGGACATGCATCACTTCCTGACGTGTGCCCCAACCTACTTTCTCTACAACTCCTGCCAACCTGGTCCTGAGAAACCTGGCAGATGCACTACATTCAAAGATGAGTTTGAATCTCCTTTTCTGAAGCCAAGCCAAAAAAATTCTTGGGTAAAAATTTTTTTTCACAATAAGTAAATAGGAGTGGCAGCCTTAACATCAGTTTTTTCCCTGCTTTCATTCCACTGCACCTGGCAAGAAATGCATTTGGTTCAGATTTGTCAAATATCTGCATTAATATGTTATTAGGACTAAAATTACTCCTTGTGAAATGTCTTACCACAGTGGCCCGAACCTTTTTGGCACCAAGGACGGTGCTCCTAGGAGAATCTAGCTAGAGCCTGAGGATCCGAGGCGGAGCTGAGGCAGTGATGCTGGTGCTGGGGAGCGGCTGCAAACCAATGAAGCTTCTCTCCCTCACCTGACTCTCACCCCCTGCTGTGCAGCCCGGTTCCTAACAGAGCACAAACCGGTACCAGACTGTGGCCCAGCGGGTTAGGGACCCCTGCTTTACAAGTCTGATGAGAAGCAGTTATGGAATTTAACTGAGACAACTGAAAAAGGTTATTATGCCTTGCTCTTCAAATAATTTTCCAATGGAAAGAGATTTACTGGTTTCTTTGTCTGGTGTGAAACCCTCTGGCACTTTCCTGCCCTTGCACTATCTTTTGAGCATGGTCATACGCTGCTCTACAGGGATATAGTCTGAGAATGTATTGTTAGGCAATTCCATCATTGTGCAAATACCACAGACTGCACTACACAAATTCAGATGGTAGAGCCCACAGCACACCTAGGCTACAAACCTACACAGCGCGTATTGTACTGTAGGCAACGGCAACACATGGCAAGTACTTGTGTGTCTAAACATAATTAAACATACAAAAGGCACAGTGAAAATACGGTGTAAAAGATTAAAAACGGTCTGCCCACATACGGCACTTGCCACACATGGAGCCTGCAGGACTGGAGCTGCTCTGGGGACAGGAGTTCACAATGTCCACATCTGTGAGTGGGATAGTGACTAGAGCAAAGTAGCGAAGGCGGACCCCCCACGGCTCACCACTGTCTAGTCTGGTGATAAGTGGGGGTTTTCTGTAAAGGCACAGACAGTGAATACTTCTGGCTTTGTGGGCCATGCAGTCTCTGTCACACCTACTTGACTCTGCCGTTGTCCTATGAAGCAGCCATAGGTGGCATGGAGATTAATGACCCAGTTCCAATGACGCCTTAGGCATTGCTGCCCTTGGCATGAGCAGTGGTGTGCCAGGTGTGTGGAAGTTTGGCAACTGTTGCTTCCAGCCTCTCGCCTTTATCCAGTTTTTCCAAAGCATCTGACTTAGTTTTAAAGAAACAAGAAGTCCAGGTCCCCAACAAATAATGATTCTATTTCTTGTCTGTTTAGGTAACAAAACCTTGATTTCTCTTTCTCTCATACCCACACCCAATATAGCAGCAATATATGTCAGTCAAGCCACCATACCATGTACCTTAAACTTACACAGTATTGTCTGTCAATTATGACTCAATGAGATGAAAAAAAAAAAAAAACTGAAAAAAAATCTGTTATTTTTCTCATTTGTTTTGAATTGTGATAATAATTCATGATCATTATAAAAATGCTAATTATATACATGAAATCACTCCCTTAAAAATGCAGCCTCTCAGAAGGTAGAATGTTTTAGACACCAGGGTTGCCTGTGTACAGAAACAAGTCTATGTGAGGACACAATGAGAAAGCGGCCATCTGCAAGGCAAAGAAAGTGATCTCAAAAGAAACCACATCTTCTGACACCTTGATCATGACTTTCTAGACTCCAAAATTGTGAAAAAATAAATTTGACATGAATTAATTTATTTAATCCTCAGAACAGTTCAATAAATTAGGTATTATTTTTAGTCCACTACCCAAAAATAATTTAGAATGTTTTTTTCTGTCCAGATCTTTTTCTAAGCCTTCACATTTGTACATTTTTAAAAACAAAATGCTATTACATGATGCTTACAGCATGGCAACATTTTTTTCCTTAAGATATTATAAATAGTTTTCATATCAATTTATATAAATCTACTTTAGTCTTTCAAATAGCTATATAATATCCTCTTATTAAGATATATTATAATTTATTTAATCCTACCTACTGATAGAGATTTAAAATATTTAAACAATTTTTCTATAACAAATAATACTTCCATGGACATCTTTTTGCAAACCTGTCCGTTTACCTGCCTTCTTCTTTTATCCTAGAAATATAATTGCCAGGTCGAGGGTTACAAAGTTTTAAAATCTTGATGGATTAAGCTTATTGCCTTGTGACTCAGTTATCTCTTTACCCAACAACACAGCATAATGAATGAGCACAAACCTCACATCTAATAATCTGATAATCAGCTCCTCTTGCTCATGTGTCTGGCTGGGCAGCTCTTCTGGACTTGGCTGACTTGCCTTTTGGATATGGGCTGGGTCGGTGACCTTGGGTGGCCCTGGCTAGGAGTTCTGGGTCACCCTGCTCTGCTCACTTGTATATTGTCCTCCACCTGGGTAGCTTGGCACATTCTCTTGGTACAGGGAGAAGTGCAAAGAGAGAGTGCAACTCTAATCACACCCTTTCAAGTCCCTGCCTTCTCCTGCTAACATCCGTGGGTTGCCACAGGTCACACAGCTGAGTCTAGACTCAAAAGGGAGAAGATCACACAGTCATAGATGAAGGGTGCTGATTTAGAGAGAACTGAGGACACTGTGCTATCTGCCACACCCTGCAAATTGTGTGAATTGCTTACATTCCTTCCAATATCAGACACGAGCTTTTTTTCACCACAGCCTAATTAACACTGAATATTATCTATTTAAAAAATCTTTGCTAATCTAGTAGGCATAAAAGTCATATTAATCATTGTTTTAATTTTATTTACCTCACTACTCAGGAGATTTCCATATGTATAGTCTCTATCTGTATCTTCTGTGAATGGCCTCTTCATATACTTTTCCTATTTCTCTCTTGTTTTCATTTTTAAAAGAGGTTTAAATATTTTTTCAATAAAGCAAGGACTCAATTTTCCTTCCTTAGACCACTGTTTTATCTAAAAAGGGAGAATAGGGCCTAAAACAATTTCTCATGTAATTCAAATAAAATCTTCACTTTGTGTTCAATTCTCTGGCTATTCCAAGGGCACATTTTTATATAATTTATCTCTGAAACTTCTTGAGTTCTCTACTTTGCAGCTATATCCAAGAAAAGTTAGATTATTTCCATGGCACTCTGAAGAATTTAGAAATAATAAAATATTGCTTCACTTTGTCTTTAACAAAACCAAAATCTAACTCTAGAAATTAATACTGCCTTCCGATTTTCAGTAGGTGTTTCTAACAAAGCTTTTCTTACTGTTTTTACCTATATCTTCTGAGGCTTTGTATTGGGCATGTTCTTTTTGGCCATTTCAGCTGAACTAACAAGTTAAGTTGTAGGAAGAATCATAGGTGTCGACTAGATTGTTCTGGATGACTCCTTCAAATTATCCTCTCATCTTTCAGGAGGCCAGGCACAATCATGGGAGAAGGATATGGGGCCAGGACTGAAGGGACCAATGGGTGTCAGTGAAAAAGCAAAGAGACAGGACATTCCAATAAGAAGGGAAATAAAAATAATAAAAAATATAATCGTTATTTTCAGAGGCTACAATTTTCCCACTAGAAATGAAAAAGAAATCAAGTTAAAATAATTAAAATGAATTTTGGGGAAAAGTGACTGAAGGTAAAATTGTCAAAATGTAATAGCACGTATATATACTAACAATAATAGCTAGTTAAAAAATATGGAAAGAGAGAAAGAGAGAGGAAGCACACACAAGCATGCTACCATTGTTGACAGGACCTAAAAATATAAAATATCTTTGAAAATTTTAAAGAAAAAGGTGAGGAGCTATGTGACAGAAACTACAAAGCATTTTTATGCGATAAGGAAGGCCTTCTGTTTCTGATGACAGTAAGATCCTACCAGACCACAGGCCTGCAGGGAACAAGTATGAAACCAGACAACTAACCAGAAAGCTGCCAGAGAGACCCAAGATAAGCAGCAAGTAGCATGTGGGGGTATCCATGCCAGAGAAGGACACTTGCAGGAGCCAGGCGTGATGAGCACGGTGCACAGGCCCCAGGGTGTGGTGCGAGATCCCACTCTCCATAGGTCAGAGAAGTAGAGAGCACGATTTGGGAACAGCGACCTCTGCAGAGAGGGAGTCTCAGAGGGAAACCCCAGAGAGGTTCCCAAATCCTGTCTGTCTCTGAACACGTGCGCAGAACTCTAAGAACATCTGCTGAAGAGAGAAAACCTGGGCGGAGGCCGCTTCTGCCGCCTGACAGGATCGCAGTTCACGCCAAAGAGTGCTGCCTGCCAGAGAAGGTGAGTGGAATCCTAGGTCTTCACAACTTCACACTTTGGATATTCAGGATGCACAAAGTTACCTCACATGCAAACCCATTAAGCCCAGAACCGCCCCCTCCAAAAAACAGAAAACCTCACAGCCTGAGATGACCCAGATGTTGGAAGTAACAGGTAAAGATTTTAGAGTGGTGGTTTTAACTATCCTCAGTGAAAAATATCTATATCTATAGATATCTATATCTATATACATATAGATATAGACATAGATATCTATAGATTATATATGTATATATAGATATATAGATATATGGATATATAGATATATAGATATATAGATATATAGATATATAGATGTGGGGGGGGGGCATTCTCAGAGAAATGGAAAGAACCAAAAAAAAAGAACCAAAAGAAAAATTTCTAAAACCTAAAAAACTTAATATCAGAAACAAAAAATTCACTGGATTGACTTAATAGCCAAATGGAATAACAGAAGAAAAAAAATGTAAGCTTGAAGATCAATAAACAGAGGTGACACCATAATGAGAAGTTCAGAGACATAAGGATAAGAAAAGATTGAATCCCAAGGGGACTATTGGGTGACATCAAACAACTGTTACATATATGTAAGAACAAGAAAGCAAGGAGAAAGTACAGGACAGAAAGAGTGTTTGAAGAAATAATGGCTAAAATTTTCCACCTTATGAAAGATAAAATTTGACAGATTCACAATGCTCAATAAATGCTAAACTGGATGGATACAGAGAAGGCACACACCAAGGTCAACCTTCCAAAAGCCCAACAGAAGACTGGACTTGAGGGTACCAAGAGAAATGCATTAAATGCTCACATTAGAAAAAATATTCTCAAATGAATAATCAATGCTTACACCTTAAGAAATGAGTGAAGAAAAGAAAAAAGAGCAAAAATAACCTGAAGGAAGTAGAAGAAAAAAAATAAAAATAAGAGCAGAAATTGGTGACATTGAAAAGAGAAAGTTACTGTGGAATATCAGTAAAACAAAAGCAGGTCCTTTGAAACAATCAATGAAAGTCATAAACTTCCAGCAGATGGATAAAGATAACAAAGAGAAAGCACATATTATGTCCTAATAGCTTATTGATAATTTGAAAAAAACTCATAAGCTGAAAGAAAAAAGCAACAGTTTGTTTTCCTAAATAACCACAAGTACTTACTACTGGGATGCGGTACCCGCTGGGCACTACACAGCTTCTCAGCCATGGAATCTGACCCAACATCGCCACCCTCATGTCCTGCTCCATGTTGATGTCCACATGCTTCCTATCAGAACCTCTGCCTTTAAACCCGCTTAATAAAGATATGTCACTGATAGGAATATAGTGTGACCTGATGAAACCATGAACTATCTCAAGTTCAAAGTTTGTGCAGTGCCCAGCAGATGTCAGGTCTCAATGTATTTCCCTCTAAAATGGAAAAATATTGCCACATCCTATGACTTTACCAAAGCACACCAAGGAGCCTTGAGAACCATGGATTTAATCAATAAACAAACAGAACCAACTGTTAAAAAATTCTGTCACAAAATAAACACCAGAGGCAAAAAGTTTTATCAACAGATTCTACTAAACATACACAGAACAGTTCATTTCAACTTCACATAAACTCTTCCAGGAAATACGAAAAAGAAGAATATTCCCAATTTATTTTACAAAGCTGATTTAATTTTAATACCAAAAAAAAAAAAAATAGAAACAGAATTCAGATTATATACTGATGCACACAAACCAAACCTTCATTCTCTCCCATTCATCTACGGTTGACAGGACTCATGTGGGTGGGCCTTTCTACTCCACATGAGGTTATGAGGTTCAGATGGGTTGGCAGGACCCAGATGGATTCACCATAGATATGGGGCCAGGGTAGTGACAGCTGAAAGGGAACACTCAGCAATGATGTGCTGGCCTCTCTCTACATGCACATGGTCTCAGAACTTCTGCTGGACTGTGTGACCTCTCTACAGGCTTCCTCCAGCAAGCTAGCAAGACTTGTTACACGTGTCTGAAGGCTCTCAAAAGCAAGAACGCTAAACCTACCAAGCCTTTCTAAGATGCGTGCCCAGGAGCAGCACAGCACTAATTCTGCAACATCCCGGAGTCTGAGCTGAGTTGCGGGACCCATCCACATTTGAAAAGGAACATCCCACACAAAGCTGCGAATTCTGGGACAGTTTGTCTTTGAAGACCAGCCACATCATCACTATGAACACAGAGGCAAAATCTTGGACAAAACCGTAGCAACAGAACCCAGCACTGTAGAGAGAAGGCAATCTATCACGAACAAGTTAGATTAAGCCTGACTGCAAACTAGTTTTGCATAGAAAATCAATTAATGTAATTCACTGCCTTTAAAGTCAAATAAATCTCATATAATTATCTCAATAGATGCAAAAAAAATTTCGTTAAAACTCAAAACCAGTTTATGATTTAAAAAAAGAGACACTCTTAGCAAACTTGAAACAGGTAAGAGCTTCCCTTACATGATAGTCTAATTAGAAATCTGTTCCACGTGCTTCTAAGAACTGAACGGGTACAAATTATTGATTACTACAATCAAGCTTAAAGTGAGAAAACCAGGCAAAGGTCTTAAAACTTTCTCACTACCTTAAGGCTATAAATCTCAAAGACAAACGAGATTATAAGAAATAAGGTTTCTCCAAAGAGTGTACATAGCACCAAAGTTACTATATTCCACAGGAGATTAAGTAACTGAAATTAAGAATCTGAAATCCAGATAACACAAAAAGGTACTTGTAGAAAATAAATTCCCCAATAACTAGTATAAAATCTAGAACAGGTATATTGAGTTAAGATTTACATTTTCTTACAGATTCAATCAGTGTCAAAATCTCAATGATGCTTTTTGCAGAAATAGAAAAGTCCATTTTGAAATTTATGTAGAATGTCAAGGAACCTTGAATAGCCAACACAACCTTGAAAAAATGAAACAAAACAAAAAGTTGAAGGTCTCACGCTTCCTGATTTCAAAACTTACTTCAAAGCTATAGTAATCAAAATAGTACGGCACTTGCAAAAGACAGATAAAACAATGGAATAGAATAGAGAGCCCCCCAAAAAACTGCTGTATATATGGTCAAACGATTTTAACAAGAGTACCAAGATCGTTCCATAGGGAAAGGACAGCCTTTTCAACAAATGGTGCTGGGACAACTGGATATCCACAAACAATAGAATAAAGTAGGACCCTAACATATATCATAAAAAATAACTCAAAATGGGTCAAAAACATAAATGGAAGAGTTAAAACTATAAAACTCTTAGAAGAAAACAGAGAAAAGGGTTCATGATCCTGGATTTTGCAATGGTTTCCTGAATATGATAAACTTTGTGTTATAGTTCACCACTATTTTAAAAAAATAAATATTTATATTCTTGGCATCTTCAAATGCCTCATAAATATTTGCAAACCTTTCAGTGATTTCTTCTCCTACTGAGTCAACAGTCTTCATCTTCCCAAGGTCCCTGCTAACAATGCTTAAAAGAGGCTCCCAGTCTCTGGCATACACTTGGTATTTTTGAGCCAAGCTGAAGCTAAGTGTATGAAACTTGTTGAACATGGGACTTGTTGAATCAAAACATATGGGGTTTACAATTTTGTTTCCACAGTATCTCTGAAAAGCTCAGTAAACTTTATAACGAATGAAGTAATGGTAATCGCATTCTATTTAAAAATCAGAAACAAGACTGATGACTGCTAGCTCTGCTTCTATCCAACGTTATTGAGGCCTGACACTAAATGAAAAGCAATACAGAGAAAATCATTGTAAAAGAAAGACAAATCATCATTAGTCACAACTGTTATGGTGGTTTACAAAATGGCCCCTAAAATACAGAGACACAGTATGAAAATTAGGGAGAAATTTTAGCGGACTTACTAGATATAAAATTGACATGCAAAAGTCTACTGAATTTCTACATACTAACAATATGTAGAAAATGTAATTTATTAAAAATGACATTTATAATAGCAATTAAGAAAATATTATCTAGCTCCTAGCACCGACATTAATCTTTAACCTCTATATTTTGGCCAAATCTGTTGTTTGGCTTTGTGTTAGATGTGAAAAGGTTGAAAGCCTACGTTAATATCATTTCTTGTATTCCTGAACTTGTGTACGATCAAACAATTGTGTCATATTAGTAATACAAGCAAAGCATGTGACTAGAGTTTGTTGCTAATATCTAAATATTTGCAAATATAGGTACATACTCGACATGCAACTTAGAGGAAAAAATTTTAAGTTCTTTGCATGTTGCAGTGTTGGTTATAGTAAAACTGTGTATTATTGCAGAAAAAAATGGTGCAATAATTAATCATGACTGTGAAAACAGTTGATTTTATGTAAAAAGAAATGATTAAGAACTTCCAAATAGCTGAATAAATAAGGGGGAAAACTTCAAATTATTATGAATGTTAAGAGAATGCATTAGCTAGGTAAATTTACGAAAAAGTGTCATTTTTGAACCAAGAAACATTCCTAAAACTGTATATAAGTATGATTTTGCATAAAACTTCCAAATCTTTTTGAAAAAACCATACACACAACCTGCTTTAGAAACAACTTCCATACATAAGGATTTATCCTTAAAATGCCCTCATGTAATTCTTTCCCACAACTTTCTAAAGATGCATTTTCAACCCTAAAAATGCACTAGCAATGAGAATGTGCACAGAGAGGGGACAAAAAAAATTTGGAGCCAATTTACAACCATTTAAAAGTTTAAAGTTGCAACTTTATCTAAGATTTTTGTACCTCCCTTCCTTTTCCTATAATGTAGGCATCTTTTTTAGTTTTTAAAAAATTCTGTTGTGGTGAGAGCACTTATCATGAGAACTACCTTCAACAGATTTAAAGGGCACAATACCGAGTTGTCACCTACAGAAGGGCAGGTGGGGAACCTAGAGCCCTGCACACTGTCGGCATGTCTCAGGGTGATCTGATGGGTCTGGAAACCAAACTTTTCCTCGGCATGGCAGCATCACATGCAACATGCCTGTGCATTTCAAACCATCACTGGCAGCTGCCCAGGTACTGAAAGGCTCGTCAGCAACAAAGGGAAGGAGTGGATGGAGGTGGAGACGTGAAGCTGCTCAGCCGCCCCTCCTATGGCTTGCCGGGCACCTGGGACCCGAGCTCCTGGCAGCTCCATGAACCTTTGCCCATGCTCTGCCCAGGTGACCAGTAGCCCCTGGACTGTGCCGCTTGCAAGAAGACTGACAAAGGCCACTCACTGTCACGCCACTGACCCATCAGGCCAGGTCCACAACGAACCTCACCTCTCAGGGGCAGGCACAGCCAGCTAAGCCCGCCCACAGGCTCTGGCAGTCCTCACCCCACCTGTCCACACACACACAGGTGGGATGAGCAAGACCTGCTGTGAGACACTCTGGGGATGATGGCAGAGGTGGGGGTGGGAGAGAACACATGGATGACAGACTCTGGGACCAGACACAGGAGAACGTCAGGGCTGAAGAGTCATGACCAAGATGGCAGTGTGGGCCGAACATGCACAGTCCTGGAACACATGAAACACAGTGATCCAGAGAGATACAGCTGCCAGTGGGAAATGCCAGGTTCCCAAGACTGGGTGAAACAACAGGAACTATCTTGTTAATAATTTTATATTGATTCCATGTTGTGGTGTTTAAATAAAATATTTTATTACAGTTAACTTAACCTGTTTCTTCTAACTGCCTAAATGTGGCCACTAGGAAATCTAAAATGACCTGAGGAGCATGTTCTGTCTACATCCATGCACCAGGACAGAAGGGACAGAGCCTGGGGCAGCCCTGGGCCTGACCAAGCATCTGACAGGTTACCAGAGAATACCAGGAACTGAGGCGGTCAGAGGGCTCAGGCTGACACAATCTCCGAAAAACTCCTGACAAGCTGGAGACTGATTCTGGCAAGATTTAACTTAGAGACGCAGGTAAGCTCCCCTGAGCCCACGGACCACACAGATATGGGGGTTCTTATTATGTGACACCCTCCTAACCCTGCAAGTCAGCATTTCTGGGAAGGAGGGGCCTGCATGGATAAGAGTGTTGGCCATCCGCCACAGCATGACAAGCCGGCCCTGCAGCCTTCACGTTCTACGACTGCAGGAAGCTCTGGTCCCTTTTCAGGGACCTGCCAAGGTCCAGATCATCTCTCTTGGTGAGTGACTTCACCCCAGAGTGAGTCCACCCCAGCCACAGTGTTGTCCACACTCATGCACCAGCAATGGGCCTCAATCATCTAAAGTCCAAGGACCCGAGGGGCTTCCAGGCAGTGGGAGAAACTGGGAGCTCTGGGGATCAAAGCCCCCATTCTGCCCCAGCCCCTCAGAGCAGATCAGAGGAGTGACTTCCATCATGACAGACTGAGACTAAGCAAGGCTGGTTCTGTCCCTAGGGGCCGGGACGCTTGTCTGCAGACGTGCTGATTGGGACCTCACAGGAGTCCGCGCTGAGCACTAGCTGGGGAGTCTGCAGGGCACGTCCAGGAGGAAGAGGCAGTTCACAGAAGCAACAGAGGCCACGCATGACCTTCACTCCCTTTGCCAGTGGCCACGAAGGCAGGGAGCACCTCTGGCTTGTAGCTGTCTATGATTTGGGAGGTTTTCTTCAGCAGACCAAAGGTCATCTGCCATCCCTTAATTTCAGAAGATTGCTTATCCCAGGGCCAAATTATTCAATTTTTGAAAGTAGAACAAAGATTGCCCAATGGTGTCAGTGTTTAAAATGCCCAAGTATGGAGAGCGAAGAAAATCAAAATGAATGGAGCTGTCCCCAGAAGTGGAAGAGAAAGTGCAACCCTAGTCACTCTTGGTGCAGGAGGCTAGGCCAGTGCATGAAGAGAGCTGTCACAGGATGTGGGTTCTTTTGCCTACAATAGAAGGCAGAGCCCCAGGCGTCCCAAATCCTGCCAGGACAGGTGTGTGTTTGGGGGAGGGGGACTTCAGAAGAGGAGAGGACAGGCGAGGGAAGGAGAGCCAGCTCAGCTCCATCCACCAGTGCCTCCCAACCTCACTGTATGGGGAATCACTGGCACACTGCAGATTCTTACCTGGTCACCAGAGAATCTGCATTCCTCACAACTTCCATGTGATGAGGACCCTGCAGAGTGTTCACACTCAGAGCAGTAAGGCCCTAGCCCAACTCTGTCCTCCAATTGCTGGAGCAGACAAATCACATGTGAGACTGAGCTGTGGGAGATTGCCAAGATGATAACTTCCAGAAGTGTTAGAAGTCCTACAGCTGCCATTTTGCTCTCTTGGGGTTCTGCTCTGGTGAAGGCAGCTCCCAAACATCAGGTCTGACCACCCCAAGACTAACATGCTACAAGGAAGCCCAGGCTAGCTATGTCAGGAGGCAGTGTGGAGAGAGAAGGTGTCGCCCACCCCATGCTCTGGCCAGCCCAGCTGGTGAGGGAGATGCCATCTTGCACATCCCTTCTCCAGTGGAGGTGACATGGAGAAGATGAGGGAACCTGGCCCCAGTGGAGCCATCTCAGGCAGCCCTAGGGTCTAAGGTGACCCAGCTGAGATGGCTCTGCCCAAATTCCTGACCCATATTGCACTTTATTGCACTTTATGCCACTCACTTTTGGAGGTAAATGTTACACAGTAATAGATACCTAAAGCAAGTCTGGTGGTAGACTTGAAGAAGTAACTAGTCACACAAACAAATGAAAACTGGTATTTGTGCCAGTTATGTGAAAGGGCAGAAGGTAGTATCTGGGCTCGAAACCAGAGATTTCCCTACTCAGAGAAGGGAAGGCTTCCTGAAAGAAGTGATATGTGACATTAAATCTGAAACCGGCAGACAGGGCTGCAAGTGGAGGGAACAGCAAGTGCAAATGCCCTGGGGTCAGGGAGCTCAGGGGCCCTGATTGCAGGGTGGCGAGGGCCTGGGCAGAGAGCCCAGGTGTGTGAGGACAGAGAAAAGGCTTTCATCTTATCCTGAGAACCCAGGGAGGCTGTTAGGGAGCACTATATAGGGAGGAGACACATCGGGTCTGGAAAGGCACTCCTGGCACACCAGGGTCAGATCTTAGCAGCTTAGTGGGGCTTCTCAAGACAAGCAACTGAGATGCGAAACCAAAAAGAGCAGGCTCCTGGGCCTGCAGGGCCAACAGCGGGACAGAGAGCCCTGGACACATTTCACCTGCGGCCAGATGTCTCCCTGGGCCTGTGGCTGACTCGTTGTAAAGAAGCACGTATACAAATGAGAAAGCCCAGAGCTTTGAGAAGACACCTCTCTCCATTGACTCTGCCACTTAAGAGATGCCTGGTTCCTCAACCCCCAGAAGACAAGGCTCCCCCATCAGCCCTACCCACAGGACAGAGAGCAAGGTTTGCAGAGCAGCAGGTGGGCTCACCCCAGTCTCCACCCGTGCCACCACTGCTCCTCAGAGTGCACAGAGCATATTCCATGGTGAGCAGTGCCAGGACGCAAGGAAGACCCTTTGTCCCATAACCTTCAGAGGAGCAGTGTGCCACCATGTGCTCTCTGCCCAAGCAGGAGCCTCTGTCCTGTGTGAGGGCTAGTTGTTGAAACCAGAGGAATCGTGAACTCAGAAGGGGGGTGGGAGTGCAGGGAGGAACCACAGAAAGGGCTGGGACCAGCGTCTGGCATGGCCAGGGTGGTTAGTGCCCATGCTGTTCTGTGAGGCCCCTCCTCTCCCCAGGCCTCCGTGACCCAGTTAAAGGGGTGGCCGAGTCATGGCAGAAACCCTCTGGTTAACCCTGTGGGCGTCTGTGGTTGAGCACTAGAGGTAAACCCATCATCAGTCCTCAAAAGCCTGTGGAAGGTGAGGCAACACTGCAGGTACAGTGCTGGAGGGGGGGGGACAAAATCCAGCTGTGACGCCACCCCAAAAGCAGGGCCAGGCATAGGGTGCATGCACTTTCTCAGCTTTGACCAGGAGCCTTAACTTCGAACACGAGTTCCCAATGCAGCTCATCTGGTTTAAAGGAGCCATTTAAACTTGGCTCCTCAGAGAACGGACTGCGGTCCTGTCTCCGGGTGCCCTGGGCTATATTGCTCATCCTCAAGAGACGGGAGGTGGCCTGGGTCCTGCATTTCAGTGAGCTCTCCAGGGAACTCCCAGGCTCTGTTAGAAAGGCCTGGCCTGGACTCAGCGTTCTGCCTTCTGACAGCAGCAGCTGTCAATTCCAGGCCCAGCTGGAAGGTTCCTAACAGTTCACCCTCTTTTCTGAGAAACCTCAGCTCACACACCCAGCTGAGTCGTCCAAGTCCCTGGGCCAGACCCCTGGCAGGCCCCCGCAGGAGGAACAGTTCACTGCCTCTTATTGATGGGTTGGGTACAGGCCAACCCCTCTCCGCCTTCAGAAGCTGCTCTCCCAGCCTGGCAGGCAGCCAGGGGAGCAGCCAGGGGAGCACTGAGAGCCACTCCGGCCACTGCCAGGGCTGCCCAGTGGGGCAGAAGCCACGCGGCTCTTTCTCATTGTGGAAGGTGGCCGTCAGGCTGGGTGATGCATGTCCTGTGGAACCTGTGTGCAGACCCATGGTACATGGACGGCTCCCCTCATTCACTCCACCTCTCATTCACTGTCCCTCTGACGCAAGGCTCTTTTACTTTCAGTGACCAACGCCATGCATTTCCCAAGCATCAATGCCACCTCGGTGTGCTCTAAAGGTCAGGCCCTTGTGGTGCTTACCCCTTACTTGTGGCCCCATTAAGAAAAGGACTCTGGTCTGACCTGAGGCTATGGAGATGGCTTAATGTCCCAGAGTAGACCCTGTGGCTACCGGGGTCCCACCTGCATCAGCAGCCCCATCTAGGCCCCTGAGACCTGGCCTGGAACTACAGGGGGTGCCCCTACATGGATTTATAGGTAGTACCCCAGATTCCTGTTCCAGAGAACCCCTGGACCTGCCCACGCTGTCCAGTACTGGGCAAGGCTCCTGGGGTATATTGTCCCTGTCCCTGTCCCCTCATCGACCGACTCTTCTGGGACCATCTCCCAGATTAACTACTTGTACCCAACACCAATCTCAGCTCTCCTTGCAGGGAAGTCTCAGCCATGCTCCCGCAGGCTCCCAACAGAAGCAGGTTGCTCCAAGAGCCCAGGATTTGCCCTAACTCTGTGGTGGACACGGCACCCTCTCTACAACGTCCGGGGACAGGCTGCCCCCAACAAAGGGCAGGGAATCTGCACAGGCAGGAGGCTAATGAGGAGGGCCTGCTCCTGTGGACCTGGCAAAAGGTGAGCAAACTCTCCCTCCTGGGAGGCAAGATACCATCCTCCACTCTGAGTCCTCCACTCCAGTGGCTGGTAGGATTTCCTCCCCCAGGTCCCTGGTCGGAAACAGGGCTACGTGGCATCAGACTCCTGAGTTCACTCCATCCCCAGTGCAGGAGGATGAGTCACTCCTTCCTCCTCGGCAGGAATGAACCTACCAAATGCCTCCTAACCACTGACTCAGTGCCCAGAAATGCCATTTTTAGAGCCTCGGCTAGGGCTCAGTGCCAGTGAATCAGAAATTTTGTACTGAAGTGAATTCGCAGCTCTGCTTCCTTGGAGGCAGAAAAGAAGGGAAGGAGACGCACAATGGCATGAGGCCGCCACACAGACCTGTAGCCTGGCCCTTCCGAGAGGGGTCAGGACCTGCAGCCTGCAAGTGACCCAGTCCAAGGGGGTCTGCAGGGGCAGGACCAGGCCTGCATGAAGAGTCTGCACAAGTCTGTCTCTGTCTGTCTCTGCGTCTAGCTGTCTCTCTCTGCTTCAGGTGACACATAATCAAATGTGCCCACTTTGGTGCAACCTGAGGAGTGGGGTTGGGGGACAGTGCTCAGAGATGAGTAGGGCATGTTTGGCAAATCACTCCCTACGTGGGTCAGGGGGCTGAGGCTGATGGGACACAGGGCAGGAGGTGTGTCTGAATCCGGGCTGCTGGTCCTGAGGGGAAGGCCAGGCCCTCATGGTACTGAGCTCCCCATGCTGAGGTGAGGGGGCCTTGTTGCCCCACATATACACACGGGCAGAGGGACAAATGAGTCAAGTCCCCTAGGTCCTGGTCTCAGTATTTTCAAGTGTGATTTCCTTCAGTCCTGTCCAAAGACCAACAGGGCAGTTCTATTTTCCCCGACTCTCAGGGGCACAGGGGACAGGCCCAAGCTCACACAGCTATCAGAGAGCAGAGCAGAACTCAGACCCTGGGAGTGTCCCCTTGCCTCCACAGGCCCCAACTCCAGGCCACTGTCCAAGGCTTCCCCACTTCATGAGGCCGGGCTGATGCTGCTCAACTTGGGTGTCCTTGAGCTCTGCTCCCCACTCAGGTGGCACTGGGAAGCTCCCCAGGTGTCCTGTGAGAGGCTGTCCCACTTCTCCCGAGCACCCCAGGTCTGCGCGCATCATGGTGGTCTGGTTTTAACCACAGAACACAAAGTGGCCTCACTGCCCAGACAGAGCGCTGGGCCCCTCAAGCATAAGTGCACAGTGCCCAGAACTCGGTGCTTGTTCCTACATGCCCCACTGAAGGGGCATAGCTCACCACGCCTGTTCTCAAAGATGTTTAACTGAAGAAATCAATAGAAAGTACTGGGCCCCTTCACATTTCATGGTCTCTCTCACACTTCCACACAGATGCACACACATAAATATGCACTCATACACAAACACGTGCACACGTCCTCATGAATGCACCTACACATGCACACAGATGCAAACACGCGCAGTACACTCACACACACCTGCATTACAAGGGTACACAGAAACGTGTGCATGTGTGTGCAGTATACAAATGCACTCACACACATGGACATATATATGCACATGTGTATGCACACACCTGTAGGCACACTGCTTTCCCTACAGAGGAAGTTATATCTGCCCATAAACCACCCCTCGCCATCCCAGGGCTGTTTCCATTTCTACAGGGGCATTCCTGTGCAGGCTGCCCTGCCTGGGGCCTCTAGGGAGCAAGCCTGGACCCCAGTCCCACCCCACGATGCCTCAGCCATCTCACTTGCTCTCAGTAGAGGCACACTTAGCTTGGGTAAGGGACACCTCCATCAGCTGTGGGCCTGTGCTTTAAGACAATCTTAGGGCCATCGAGTGCAAGCCATGCAACACAGACCCAGTCAAGACCTATGCTGGGGAGGGAGGGCTTCTGGCCCAGGGCTGCAGGTTCTCGAGAAAACAAGAGGCACTGTGGGTATGAAACACACGGGCTAAGATGAATGTGAAAAAAACTAACAGATTCACTGACAAATTTTATATTCATTACCTGTTGAAGTGGCAGTATTTTGGATGTATTGTGTAAATGAAATATGTTAAAATCCGTGTAGTCTATTTCTTTTTACTTTTTAAAAAATATGGCTACTAGAAAATTGGAAATTACATCAGTGCCTTGCGTTGCATTTCTACCAGACAGCGCTGGTCGAGAGTTTGGGAAATAAAATCCACTCCTTTCCACAAAGAGCCGGGATGCTGACCAGAGGGCAACGATGGCCAAGGGAGTGTGCAAGAAAGGGACTCCCACTCTGTCTGGCCCTCCAAGCCTGTGCTCTACCCAGATTTACTGCCCTTAACGTTCTCCACGGCCGTGGGGGTGCAGTCATCCCCCCTGTTCTCAGACTAGACTCACAGAATTACTGTTGACGCTGGAAGGAACCTCAGAGCGCCAGACGCTGGAATGAGGCCAGTGGGTCCCACCCCCCTTACGCAGAAGCATGACAGGCTGGCAGAGGCCCCTGAGCGAGCCAGGGGACGCCGTCGCTCTCAGCACAGTGAGAGCCAAACCAAGACGTCTCCTCCCACACCAGGGGCCGAGCAGAGCCCTGTGTGAACAGGTGTCACGGCAAGGACGGGCATCCCGCAGCAAACCGCCTCCCAGGCCCGACCAGAACGGAAAGAGCTGAATCACCAGGCTCCCTGCCGGTCCCGTGACTCGGCGTCACCTGCCCCCGCAGCCCTCTTTACAGAGAAGCGGCTGGAGCAGGAGACACGCCGGAAGCAGCCTGGCGTCAGTCAGAGCACCCGAACCTGCGCGCCCCGGCCCGGCCCGGCCCCGCCCTGTGCGAGGGCCGCGACCCAGCGCCACGCCTTGAGTGCCTGCGTTTCACTCGCCAGGCCCCGCAGCAGGGCCGGGGTGAAGTCGCCGGCATTGGTGCCCTGGCTTCAACGTCTCTGCTCACCACGCAACGCCGTAAGCGGTGTTTCCTTTAGACTTTTGTAAATCGGTCCTGAATCTTTTCAGGTTTGCAACGGTTTCATTGGGGAGGAAGGGTGTTTTCTTCCTGAGCTCATAAACGTGTGTGAAGAGGGAAGGACCACCTGATTCTATGTAACAAACACCAAAAGGGTTTTATTTCTTAGTACTTCGTTGCTGATCCCTTTTCTCATTTTACATTATTCACTCAGCCAATTAGCTTTGAGCACAAGGCAAGTAACTGACAAACATTAGAGGAATTTGCATTCCAATTAATGGGAAAAGGATACTGTTCGTGCTTGAGAGCAACTGCATTCACCTGGCATACAGCCAGGAAACGGACCTGACGCTCTGAGCACACAGCGTGCCCAGAAAACCGGGTAGAATGTGCACACCCGTCATTCTAATGGTAGTGTTTCCTATCAGCTCCTGCTTTCTTCCAATTATAGAAATCCACAAGGAAGCTGCTTCAGAATGAGGCCTGCATTTGCTTCCGTCACTGTAGCACCTGTCAGGACCATCATTTCACCGTCACAAGTGTCTGCAGGGGCCCATCTAAACACTGTTTCCGTAAAGCTCTCAAGAGCAAAATTCGCAACCGCTCTCATAGCCCTGGCCCAGCCCCAGTATGCTTCCTATTGGCAAACAGAACTGCTGTCATTTCCATGCCCCGCCGCCTGCCTCTCACCCACCGCAAGCATCTTTTCTAAGTGAGCTCTCCTCTTAAGGCCAGAGGATGCAGGTAGTTCTCTGAGATGCCTCAGATCCAAAAGCCACCATGTGCTGCCGAGATGGGCCTATTATGCTGAAGCCTTCCCTTCTTTCCACATAAAATGAGCCTGTGCCCTGCTGTCCTGCTCTGCTGAGGGTAATCCCAGAATGACAATGGGCGCAGCTGACCCAGCTGATAATGACACCCTACCCTCCTCCCCCAACCCATGCATTTGGATTTATGGGTGATCTTCAAAATCTTAACCAACGAGACACAAAATGCGCCGGGCAGAGAGAGTGGGCAGCCCGGACCTTGGTGTGCTGACGTGGCTTTCCTGTCAGCAGGCACCAAGGAGGGGGGAAGAGGGGCAAGGAAGGGAGGTGGCTCTGCTAATGCATCTGGTGTGTCCTGCTCTGGGGCAGTCTCCAAGTGCCTGAGCCTATCCTTCCCAAGGTCATGTCTATTCCCACGTGTGACTCCATCCACCTCCCCAAGCTGCAGGCCCAGAACCAGCACACGGCCTCCTTGCCCACAGTGCCTGAGGGTCGAAGACCCAGAGACTGAGCACTGGGCATGGCAGGAAAACTCCAAGTCTGCTCTGAGGGGGACAATGGGACCAGGAGGCTGGCTGCAGTCTGGGCTAGTCTAACCCCTTGTAGTTATAAAGAAAAAAGCTTCCATTTTAAGAGAGAAAAATGTAGGAGTGAAGGTTTAGACAAAAACATGTCACCCACATTTCCAGACAAACATTGCTGGTTTGGCAAGCTGAAAAGACCAGAAGAATGCCCTCCTGGACATCCAGACCCAGCGCTGCCAGAGCTGCTCCTTTAGGGCCACACTTCAAGACGTGAGAGCCTGACCAGTGGTAGTTAGAAGCCATGTACGTCCCAGAAGGTGGCCTCAAAATGAGACAGGGAGCTGCCCAACCAGCCCCCAGCCCCCAGCCCAGAGCACAGAAGCAATGAGAGACAGTCAGCACAGAAACCTGGGCACTGACAGAGCCCAGTTAGGTTCCATAAGGACAAAGCTAAGTTGTGATTTCATCTCCTTGGGAACAGGCCTTGGCTGCAGCCTTCAGAGTCTGTCTGCCGCCCTCTTGTGACAAAGCTGGGGTGCCGACGGGGGACAAACATTCCCTTTTATGGAGTGAAGACTGGCTGCTTGGCTGGGTCCAGCAGGTGATATCATGGGGGGTAGGGTACAATGGACCAATCCTGGGAGAAGTATGGGTGCCTTTCTTCATCCAGGCCAGCGCAGGGGCAAATAGTGATTAATCCATGCCCCAAGGATGAATGTAACCTTGAGTCTAAAGTCATGGACTGTTTAGGTCCAGAAGGTGCCCAAGCAGATAAACCACCATGGGGGTGGTAAGTCCTACTGGCTTCCTTTTATGGGACTGCCCCTGCATCTGATGTACCCCTCCATTTCGCAGAGGCTAAATCAGGGCTGCCTGATGGCCTGGCCTTGCTCTCAGATCCCTCTCCCCAGCACACTGCTCAGTCCTCAAGGGGAGATCACTGCACCAGCCTCCAACCTCCTTCCAACAGCCAGAGGGACCCAACTCAGAACCCACAGAGCAGTTAAAGGCCCTGCTTTGAAAACTCCAGATAATCTTAGACTGTCAATGTGCATGTGCTTTAAACATCATTCAGAATTCCGGATCATGAATAAACAGAAATCTCAACAGACCAGTTAGTAGTAAGAAGACTGAAGCAGTAATCAAACACCTCCCAACCAAGACCAGATGCTTCACTGGTGAATGTTACCAAACAGTTAAAGTTTTGTATGACAAATATACTTACTTTTTTTTTATTTAAAGAATTAAGACACAGTCCTTTTCAAACTGCCCCCCAAAACAGAAGAGGACAGAACACTTAAAACTCATTTTATGAAGCCAATACTACCCTGATATTCAAACCAGACAAAGGCACCATAAGAATAGAAATTATAGACCAATATTCCTGATGATCATAAATGTAAAAATCCTCTCAACAAAATGTCAACAAACCAAATTCAGCAATGCATTAAAAGGATCACACAACAAGACCAAGTGGGATTTATTTCAGGGATGCAAGAAGGGTTCCACACACATCAATCAATCAATGTGATTCATCACATTCACAAAATGAAGGATAAAAATCACAACTGTCCTAACAGATACAGAAGAAGCATTTAACAAAATTCAACATCCATTCCTGATAAAAACTCTCAACAGACTGGAATAGAGGGAACATATCTCAACATAATAAAGGCCATACATGACAAGCCCACAACTAACATCATACTCAATGGTGAAAAATTAAAAGCTTTTCCTCCAAAATCAAGAGCAAGATGAGGCTGTTCATTTTCATCACTTTTATGTAAACACAGTATCAGAAGCCCTAACCATAGCAATCAGAAGAGAAAAAGAACTAAAAGGCATCCAAATTGGAAAGGAAGAAGTAAAACTGTCACTATTTACAGATATAGAGAACCTTCAAGACTCTACCAAAAAACATACACACACACACACACACACACACACACATGTATGTATACACACACACACTATTAGAATGTAAGAATTCAGAAAGTTGCACACAATCAATATACAAATACTAGTTTTATTTTCCTACACTAAAGCAAGCTATTATAAGTAAAAATTTGAAAAACATTCATTTACAATTGCATAAAAAAGAATAAACAACCTAGGAAAAAAATTAACAAATGAGTTGAAAGATCTGTACAGTGAAAATAATATGACACTGAAGAAAGAGAGGACACAGGCAAATGGAAAGCTATTCCATGCTCATTGACTGGAAGAATGTTGTTAAAATGTCCATACTACCCCAAGCAATCTAAGATTTAATGCAATCCCTATCAAAATTTCAATGGAATTCTTCACAGAAATAGAATAAACAATGCTAAAACTTTTATGGTTCCACAAGGCTCCAAATAGCCAAAAGAATGTTGAGAAAGAAGAACAAAGTTGGAGGCATCACACTCCCTAACTTCGAACTATACTAAAGGCAACAGTAATCAAAATAGTGTGCTATTGGCATAAAACAGACACACAGATCAATAGAACAGCATAGATACTCCAGAAATAAACCCATACATATATAGTTAATTAATTTATGACAAAGGAGCCAAAACTATACAATGGGGAAAGGACAGTAATTTCAATAAATGGTGTTGAGAAACCAGACAGCCAAGTGTACAAGAAGGAAACTGAACCACTATCTTACACCATACACAAAAATTAACACAAAATGAATCAAGAACTCGAAAGTAAGACTTGAAATGATAAAACTCCTATAAGAAAACATGAACAGGAGGCTCATTCACATCATGTCTTTAAATTTGACACTGATAACAAAGGCAGCAAAACTCAAAATAAACAAGTGGGACCACATCAAGCTGAAATGCTTCTGGACAGCAAAGAAAACCATCAACGAAATTAAAAGGCAACCCATGGAATGGGAGAAACTATTTGCAAATTGTATATCTGATAAGGGGTTAACATGTAAAATATATAAAGAACTCATACAACTCAACAGCAAAACAACAAACAATACAA
This sequence comes from Cynopterus sphinx, assembly GCA_030015415.1. NCBI lineage: Eukaryota > Metazoa > Chordata > Mammalia > Chiroptera > Pteropodidae > Cynopterus > Cynopterus sphinx. The sequence goes on from CM057383.1 coordinate 67,499,345, forward strand.
TTTAAAAATGGGCAGAGGAACTGAATATTTTCCAAAGAGAACATATAGAAAACCAACAGGTACATAAAAAGTTGCTCGACATCACAATCATGAGGAAAATGTAAATCAAAACCACAATAAGACATCACCTCACACCTGTTAGAATAGCTATCATCAAAAATGCAAGAAATAAGTATTCCAAGAATGTGGAGAAAGGGGAATAAACCCTCGTACACTGCTGATAGGAATGTAAAGTGGTGCGGCCACAACAGAAAAACATATGGAGGTTCAAAAACTTAAAAACAGAACTACCTTATGAGCCAGGAATTCCACTTCTAGGTACTTACATGAAGGAAACAAAAACACTAACTTGAAAAGATATCTGAACCCATTGCGCTCACTGAAGCTTCACTTACAACAGCCAAGACATGGAAGCAACCTAAGTGTCTGCTGATGGGTGAATGGGGAAAGGTGCGGCCCATACACACAACGGAATACTAGTCGGCCATGAAGAGAAGATGACCCTGCCGTTTGTGACAAAGTAGATGGACTTTAAAAGCATTATGCTGGGTGAAAGAGGTCAGACAAATACCATATGATCTCACGTGTGGAATCTAAAAAAGAAGACCCGGACTCACAGACGGAGAGACGACCAGGGTCGCCTGAGGCGGGGGTGCGGGTGGACACACGGAGACAGTAGTCAGAATAACACGAGTCCTGGGCCCTGCCCGCCCCTGGCGGTGCCCGCCCCGTGGAGGATGCCGTCCCAGACCCGCCGGCGTCTGCTGTCCCGGATCCCAGTCCCCGCGGGCGTTCAGGGACGTCAGTCCGGGCAGGCGAGACGCTGGGGGCGGGCTCCGTGGGGACTGGTCCCCGCACTCCGAGTGAGGGCCCGCACCGGGGGCCCGCACTGCAGGGGGCGGGGGGACGGGTGGACAGCGGCCTGGCCTCGGCTCAGGGTGCGGGGACGCACCCCGGACGGGTCGCCCAGCCCCGCGGGGCCCCGCACGCACCGGGACCTGCCATGTGCCGCCCCTCTCAGCTGCACGCCCTGGATCGCGGGGGCCTCGTGGCCCCCCGGGGTGCCGCCCGCGCACGCCCCGCCCCCGCCCACCGAGCGACTCGGTTCCCCACAGCGCCGAACTGAACCGATGGCGACGTCGTGCACGGCCCCGCGGCAGCTCCCGCGGGCAGTCGCCGGCTGCTGAGGTGATGGCCTCGGGGTGCACTAAGCGGGACATGCCCCGGCCGTCCGGCCCCTCCCCCGAGGACTGCGCCGTTCCGCCCCGCGGGGCAGAGCCCCGGCGTCCCCAGCTGTCCTCGCCTGCCGCGGAGCGGTCCGCCACGCTGCCACTTCGTGCTGGGGCCGCCGCCGTCGGCGCATCCGTCTGTCGCAGGCAGCTGCTCGCGTTGTCGCCGGTGTGAGCTGAGGGCCCGGCCGCCGTGTGCCACGAGCACCGCGTCACGCCCGGAGCGACGAGCCGGTGCGCGGCCGAGCTGAGGGGGCTTCGCCTCAGGGCCTGCGACGCCTCCGTGACACCCGAGGCGAGGCTGCCGCGAGCGCGGGAATCCCGTGCGTGCGTGCGTGCGTGCGTGCGTGCGTGCGCACATGCGCAGGCGCCGTAGCCACCTCGGGCAGGCCTAGGCGCCACTCCTGCTGTTGACCGTCCCACGCTCCACGATATGCCGCGTGCTCGTCTGGGGTCGCAGCCTCGCCGCAGGGCGAGCCAGAGAGGTCCGGGACCCCGCCCCGTGCGCGGCACGTGGCACCTGCGCTGCTGGCCTCGGAGTGCGGGAGCGGGGAACACGCACGGCCGCCTCGACGCGCGGCCCCCACCCCCGCTGGCATGTGCGCTGACCACAGAAGCGTGTTTTCAGTGTTTAAAAACTAAGTTTAAACGTTTAAAACTCCGTGTCATGTTCGTGGTTGATGGGGTCCCTCTCCAAAGGCCCAACTCCAGGTGGCAGCGTGAGCTAAGTGAGGGATCCCCGCGTGGTGAAGGCCGATGTCGGATGTCGCCGTGGCTCTGCGGCGTACCGACACCCTCCAGGGAAACCCACAAATGGGGTGAGGTGGGGCTGGACACCAAGGGAGAAACGGTGTGCTAGGACATTTAGAAATTAAGCTAAAATCCAGTGTTTCTGCTGGGCTCTCCATGGTTTCATTCCCTTAAAGTGAGTGGGGGGGCAGGAACAGTACAAGCCAGTTTTCACACTTTAAACTGTGATTTTGAGTATTATAAATATTCAAAGCTGCGAGGGACACTCCTGAGAGAGAAAACACACAGAAACCCCGGGAGAGGAGCGTGGACTGGGCTGCTCAGAGGGGACGGTGTCACCTGCTGACCCTATGGCCAATTTGTCACATCGGTCTGTAGAGGGCTTTTCCAGTTTTCAACAGGCTTACCTGATCCTATAAAATGTGCAGGGGTAGCTGCCATGTTCAGTTTAAAGATAACTTCACAAAGACCCAGCCATGTGAGACTTGTTGTGTTCCAAGTGTCAGTCAGCAATGTGGCAGGGCTGGGGTTTGAACCAGCAATGATGGCTGAAGGAAAATAAGTTCAACCGACAAAAGCCAATGGATGGTATTTCCATATGCTAGCAGTAAACAGTAAGAAAACAAAGCAATGCCACTGACAATAGCACTGAAGTATGAAATGTTAAGGAACAAATTCAAAAAAAGTTGTGCAGAATCTGTGTTTTAAAGCTACAAAACATCACTGAGGGAGATGAAGACTCAGTAGAGGGTCAGGAGACTCAATGATGATACTAGAAACACGTGGCTTACCTCCAGCAGCCAGGGGACCCTGGGACAATGGATCCAAGGTCTGCTGGGGCCTCAAAGAGTTGGGCTGCCTAATGTTAAGTGAGCCATGTAAGTTCGCTAATATTTGACCATCTTTTACCTCCAAAAACAGCCGTTTCAGATGGTTTAACAACTCAAAATAACAATGTATATATAGGTGGTGACCAGGACATGAGCGTGTGGACATGTGTGAGCTGGAAGGGGAGGCTGGGGCTATAATCACTGCATAAGTCACTGAGGGAAAGGAGGTAGGAATAAGGCTGGTGGCCTGATGTGGAGCTTTAGTGGCCTTAGATCTCATCAACTATGACGTTTACCACTAGGCCTCACAAGAGAGGGAGGAGGCCTGGGGTCATTTTCAAATGAGCCTACCCACCTCTCTGAAAAAACCGATGGAGTTGTTCCATGTCAAGTACAGAAAGCTTTTTGGGGTGAAACGAGTAGGATTCTCACTAAAGGAGGAAGAGACTATAAGATGCCAGGGACTATTTTTTAGAGCAGCGGTGCTGCAGCGAAAATACACACCACGAGCTTGTAAACCAATCTGAGAGCAGCCAGGCACATGGTCCTGGGGGACAGCAGAGCCACCCAGGGCGCCAGCTGCAGACCTCCTCCACCAGGAAGCCTTCAACTCAGCTAGTTGCTGTCCTGGGTTTGTGTGAATGACAGCGTGAGCTGTGGCATAGACCATGCCCCTGCCCTGTGGCTACTTCAGTTGTGACTGTGAGATGCCACCCTGAGCTTAGAGAGGCAGGAATTGAGAGGAAAACACGGCCACTGCCCCAGCCAGGGCAATCGGGGTGGTGGGAGGGGTGGAAGGGAATCTGTCCTCAGCTGCTATTCCTTCCCAAATGACACTGGCTGTGCCTGAGTTTAAAAGGACGGAGGGGTCAGAGCAGCCTCCTGAGCAGTGAAGAGGCCAAGGAAAGGCCCACCTGTGGTGCTGGACACAGCAATGCAGCCCGGCTCTCCACATCGGGGCGGGAGCCAGGTCTAGGGAGACAAAGCCATGGTCCGGAACCGAGCATCTGCCCCTTCCCACCCCGATGACTCTCCAGGAGGGAACACTGGATATATTTAGAACTGATCTTTTCAAGGACGCAGTGACACTCCAGGCTGCTACATCCAAGGGACACGTATTACTCCAGCTTCTTGGTCCCTCAAAAGGGTCCCCTCATGCACTCCCTCCTGCTCCCCCACCAGCCTTGTCACTGGCCTCTGGGTCTTTCTTCTGCCTGCACTCTGCCCTGACGGACCTCTGGGCCGAGGTGCTGCCTCTCGGACACTACAGTTCTCCCTGTGGCTGCAGGGGCCTTCCAAGGCTGAGATGTCCAAAACAGACCTCTTGTGTTTCCTGTCCCCACCCCGTTCAAGAGTCTCCCTCATCTGAGTGATGCATCACCAACTGTGCTCCAACATGCTTGAGCTGGGGACCCGTGGACCTGCAGAAACTATGCAATAAGCCCACCAAGCTCAGCGACCTCAGAGGCCACAGGTCGGTCTCAGCATGAACTCCTCCATGGTGGGTTGTCCTGCCCCAGGCCTGTCTTCCTTGGCAAAGGTCAGTCTTTGCCTTAAGTGAGCCTGTCTGTTCTCATGCATCTGGGATCACATACCTCTGAAATGTCAGTCACTTTCTTTCCTGACCCCTCAGAGGCACAAGCACAGGTGCAAGGGCAGATAACACAGACCTTCTCGTTGTTATCTTGTCGCCCAAAGACCTTCATCACTCTGTGCTACAAATGTCAGTCTTTACCTACCTGGATCCCACCCAGGTAACAGAAGTCCGTTTTTGCTGTCTAGTCCTAGCCATTTCCCTCTCTGCTCTCTCCCACTCCTTCAATCAGCCCCAGTGGTGCTATGCACCTTCCTCACGCTTCTCCCTTGATTCTAAAAGCACGAAAGATACTGCGAAACAGCCATTCCCCAGAGCATTTTCTCATTCTGTTGATATTTCCTTCCCCATAATTGTGGTCATTTTGGCTCAAATAAACTCAGAAAACTTCTCTACTGGTTTGGACATCTTACGCTGACAAACTGAATTCACTTTTGATGACTTCTCTCTTCCCTTCCCTATGCTATCCATCCATCACCCAGAGACACACCCAGAACAACCCTGGGCTTCCTGACCTCTCCCCTCCAACCTACCTCCCCAAAGCCTGCAAAAATGGCCTTCTCAAAACATAAATCACTTGATTCAACATTTATTTAAAGAATATTTTAAAGGACTTTTTAAAAGTCCAGGCACTGGGGAAACAGCACGAACAAAACATACCCCACTCTCCATCCCCGGCAAAAAGAGCCCCTCCTGCCCTAAAGAAGTGTGCATCATGGGAGGCCAGCAAACAAGATGCAGGAGCATTCTTGAGGGTGGTGATGGGGACCAAGGGAGACAGAGACAGGGGCGGGTGGGCAGGTGGCAATCAGGGTGGTTGAGAGGCTGGAGGGAATGAGCTTGTCATCGCAGGTGATTGGAAGACAGCAAGGGCATGGGGCCCACAGAGTCTGAGGACTGGGCCGGTCACCCAGGTCACTTCAGGGGTGGGTGCTTGAGTGGCTCTGAACAAGGCTGAGGCCACAGGTCTAACCGGGCAGCTGTGTGAGAGAGCATGGGGGAGCCGAGCATAAAAGCAGTTGCCGCACTGACTCAGAGAAGGCAGAGAAGGGCATTGGTGACAGCATGGAAGAGAGGAAGCAGTTGAGGGGAGTCCCAGGTTTGGGGCCTGAGGTCTGGCCCAATGGGCTGTCACCACCTGGAAGGGGCAGGTTGGCAAGGCAGAGTATGGCAAGCCGACAGTTTGAGGAAAGTCTGGGGCTGATGAGACTTTGGTGGTCTTCAGCCTGCAAGTGTTTGGGACCTTCTGAATGGGTTTAAGTCGCTTGTCCTGGACTGGGCTGCCCTCTGTCCCCTACACAGAGAGCTCTGGGGACATCCCTAAGCAGCGGCCCCTCACTCCAGGCTCATACACGACTGCCCACGTGACTTGGTAAGAACCTGAGTTGGGTTGGCATCTGAGACTGACCGCTCAGTATATCCCATTTCCTCAAGACACCCCCTCAGTTGGCATCACCACCACCAAGATGTGAATGTGCTGAGGACCTGGCTCAGTCCCAAAATGCCAGACAAGGCCCTTGCCCCACATCAACACAGCTGCCTGAGGCCCCCAGCTCCAGCAGGGGAAGGAGCTGACCCTGAGCCACAGGGCAGGCAACAAAATGAACACGGGCCCCTGGGGACGCCTCATGCCACAGCAGCCTGGCTGTTGCTGATGCTGTGGGTTACTAGTATTTCCACAGAGGGTAGGTTTAGGGACCTGCAGGAGACCAGCTGTGAGGGAATGCAGATGGCCCAAAGATGAGATGCACATGTGATAGGCTATGGCCTGTCCCCCACCCAAAAACAGGTCCATACCAATTGACACACGCAAGTGCAGCCTGTCCAAGCCTAACTCAGCCAGTTATTTTAAGCCACTGAGATTTGGGTGGTTATGCAGAAATAGCAATTAACACATCACCCTATTTCTCCCCAGATTTCCTAGGCTGGTGCTGCATGTGGAAAATACATAATAAATATTTCACTAATCTCACAAGTATTATCTACTGTCACCGATGATGTACAGAGAACAAGAGATACAGTGTGATCCAGGCAGGCTTCACCCCTGCTGTCATGGAGCACACGCAGCTAGTGTTGTGAGTTCTATAAACAGCACCCCAATGGCATCAGCAGAACAGAACCACAGGTGGTTTGGGCAGTTCGCAATGCCAGCCTAGATAAGGCACATGCACATGTGGGAACTCTGCGAGAACAGTGGTATCACACATCAGTGGGAAAATAATGAACTCCTTGGTATGTGACATGGAAATAACTTTCCACGTGACAAAAGTAAAGTTGGGTTCTTACCTGGAACCACACACGCACACACAAAGCAATCCATTCCAGACAGACTGAGGACGCAGTTGTGCCTAAGGATTATTGTCATGACTCTAGAGTAGGGAAGGACTTCATAAACAGGACTGAGGAGCTCGAAACATACACGAGAAGACTGATGCATTTTACTAGTTGAGAAGTAAAAACTGTAAGGTACTCTAAGTCAAGACACATGGCAGAGATTAAGAGACAATATTTGTAACGTACATAACAAAGAATTAACCGCCAGAAGAGGAATACTCAGTCAACAAGAAAGATAACCTAGTAGAAAAATGAGAAAAGGATATAAACAGGCAATTCACAGATGAAAACCAGCCCATTAACAGATATTTAATCAGTACACCTGTCCCCTAAGTGAATAATAAATACACTGAGGTCGCATCCATGCCCATTTATAGTGTTGGCATCACCATTACTTAGGGATAAGCCACTTGCTCTGTTTCTGAGGCTCACTTAACCGTCTAAAAACCACATCCCCAACATCAACTCCAAGTGACTTTATGGAGACAAGAGAAATGGCCCTTGAACACGAGAAACAGAAGACGGTAACAAATGGACATCCACTTTTGCAGTAAACCTTGGGTGTAACAAGCAGTCTCCTCTTGAATGCTTGATTTTAGTGCTCACTCCAAGCACCTTAGAATGAGAAGCCAACTGGGAGGGTCCTCGTGGACAGTTCACACGTGTGCCAAGACAGACGCCTTTGTAACCCAGACATGAGCTGGAGGGGACCCGCGCTTCATCCTCACATACGCTGACGGAACAGACAAAAAATTATTTTTAAGAAGATGTGTTCTTAAAGAAAATTTTAATTTAAAAAAAATCAAAAGAAAAATTGAACAGTGCCTAAATCTTTATTTTTCATAACCTACATTTTTTTTTTTTCAAATTAGACAGTTTTACACTGAATGACACAAAGGAAACTTAAATTACCAATAGTTTACACATAAGCTTGATTCCAGTCTTAATGAAAAAAAAAACAGAAAAATGAAAGCCCTCAAGAAAGCTTCCACATCACACCCCATCTCATGACCTGGCAGCTGGTGACTCTCCCTCCATCTCCGATTGTCTGCTGCTTTCTGTGTGAACCCACCCAGGGCTTACACCTACCGTGGCGGCTGCCCTCGTCGGGGCCTATGGGAGGGCCGGATCGGAAACGTCACAACACTGACTCCTAAAAAGCAACTACACTGCTTGAAATTCATGTCTGGAGAAGCAGGCCGGATTCTTAGATTTCCCAGTGATAAGTTTCATCACACAACTGTACAAGTTAAAAGGTCATTTGTGACTGCTATATCTGATTCTACATCTCGAAACACTGCTGGGGGAAAGGAAAGTTATGTTTTTTTTTTTTAATGTACAAATGCCATGTACTATTGGCTGCATGTGACAGAGTTGCCATCCGTGTCACAGCTTCCTGTTGTGCCAACTCCCATTCTTTCCTGTGAGTGGAGAATCTCAGAGCAGTATCAGAAAGGTTGTTTTGGGGACATCATACAGCTATTTGGCATATCACCTTTGTTTAATGAAAAAAGGTGCTATAAAACTCTCATCAGAGCAAGGTGCAACTCTGGATGCCACGGACTGGCTGCAGAAACCATGCAGCACGCCCTGCTGTGTGCGTGTGCCTCGCCACACCGACTGGCTGGCCTGCTGTCACAGTGGTCACTATCGTCCTGTCCGCAAGTGCAGCGGTGAGCTCCAGCCACCAGTCCTCACCTGCGTAAGGGAAAGAGCTTTGTCCTGAGTGACTCTGGGACGACAACGGCCAACAGCGTTGGCCCCGCTCTGGCAAGGCCGCCGCACTAGGTGGCTCCTCAGTCCGAGCTGCCTGTCCAAGTCCCTCCAGTTCTCGCTGGTCTGGGTCTAAGAGGCCAATTGTTCCCGCTTTCTGCCAGCGATCTCACAGCCGCAAGGAAATGCGTCCCCATCTTCTTCTTCGAGGCAAGGCACCAGCATTGTGTGCACGTCGACATGTGTGACTAACGCTGGCTGCGCTGAGGGCCGGCAGGGTGAGCAAGGCCAGGCTGCTCATGATTCTCAGCAGCAAACCACGCTTCCCTCGCCCTGGAGGTCCTGCCGGCCTCTGCCTTCTCCATCACACGCCACAACCCCTCCACGCCAGCTGGACGAGCACAGCTGTGTGCGAAGGCCTTCATGAACCTGTCCATTTCCTTCTGCAGCAGCAAAGAGGCAGAATCAGTTCAACACACCAGTTTAAGAGGGGAAAAAAACCTCAACAAATTAAAATAATACTCAAACCACAACATTTAGTTTATCTACATTCAGCTCAATAGCAACATTTATAATATAGCAATAATTTTTATCAGATTTTTCTCTTTAGGGTACCTTTTTAATATGTTCTGATTATTTACAACTGTACAAGTGAAGCACACACTCCCAAGTGCACACATTTAATACAGTATCAACTATCTGCATTTACAGGACTTTTCAATAGTTAGAAAAGATCGGCTGTATGAGATCTTCCAGGTGTGCTACAAACACAACCGCCAGTCCGTGTCCTCCGCATGTGGCCTCAGCAGAGCCAACGCCGGCAGACCCACCTCACCGAGCGACTGCAAGCCACGCACGCCACCCCAGGGGCCATCTCCAGGAACTCTACACTGTCTTATACAAAAGTTAAGGCAAAGTCATTTTCAAGTTTAAATAAAATTCAAGTCTTTAAATATTGGATGGAAATAACTTTTAAAAAAAAATCCTCAGTCTTGTTAAATAACATTTTGCAGAATAAACTGTATGGTTACATTTAGCAGGAAATATTCGTATTTTAATGTCTGCTGCTCAGAATACTTAAAGGAAAAATTTAAGCATTTTAAAAGAAAATAATTTATATGTAACTTTATCAGAAACCACTAGCTTTAGTGCATGCGTGTTCAGAGTGCAGCACTTCCAGAAGGGTCAGGAGGCCCCGACTTGGAGGTAAAGAGTGGGTATTCTCACCCTCCACCACCACAGCGCATCAAACACTCTCCCAAGATCAAGTAACGTTTGGCCCATCCATGCCTATGCGGAGGGTCGGGGAGGCGCCCGTGGGAGCCGGCTAACGTGGGGGAGACACAGGACCTTCCGCCAGCTCGTGGGAGCAAGACAACACCAGGGCACAATTCTGTGATGACATGTCAGTGGGCAACAAAGTTCATGTTTCCATTGAGTTCTATTCACAATGTGCTTTGAATTTATCTTACATGACAGCCAGTTGGGACTGGACTGAGGAGCTGGTTACTCGCTTGCAGTGCATCAAAACTCCAGGTTTCAGGCTCTCGGGGGCTCTCTGAGGCTTCTGTTTGCCCAGTAGGTCAAAAAAGAGGTTGCACTTTGTCTAAAAAGACAGCATCGCGTGCTGGGATTCTGAATGAGGGCACATGCCCGGGTCAGATCAGTGTGTGCCTGATCTGACCTGTCTCTCCTCCAGGCACACCTATAGCACGGCTTCGTGCCCTCGACCCGCTGTCCTCAGCCTCGCCCATCAGTCTGGACATCCTTAGAGATATGCACTTGCTAACCAGTTATTTTAAAAAATGAAGTAGCACAGTTCCACTTAATTTAGAAAAACTCACTATTTATAGCTTGCATTCATAGCCACATGGAGGCTTAATAAAAAATATCAATTTGTTAGGATAAATGCATTTTCTATCCTGAAAAAAATCAGACTTATGCATCACCTCCAGTTAAGCACCAACCTAAAATAAGGTTTATATTAATTAAATCCTGAAAAATAGATTTTTTTTCAAGAGGGGGAAAATCTGACTCATAGAAGAAAAATAACTTGCAGGCATTTCACGGGCCTTGTCTACACTGCAAGCTCCTAACCAGCGGCTCATTCTCGGTACCGAGTAGGACAGTGCTTAGTCATGCGACCTCAGCTTTTCACAGCCCTCCCAGACCGGGGTGCTCACTGAGGGGACTGGGGAGGGGTGCTCTGTTCTCTGTGTGGACGCCGCCCTACGGCCGGGGGCGAGGGCCGGCGGCCTGGTGGCCTCTTCTGGTCTCTGGGTGGTCCCGGGTTGAACTTGGGGGCAGGGGGTTCTCTCTCAGCAAGCTTCTTTTCTTCCTTCCCACAAGTGACAGTGTTTGGTTTCTGTTCTTTTGGGGGCTGCAGTGGGGAGGACGGGAGCTCTCTATTTGTCCTCTGGCAAATCTCCGCGTAGCTGGGTTTCCGCAGTTCCTGGGGAGAGACACAGCTCTGGGGTTACCTGCAAAACGTTAACAGCTCCAGGGGCAACAGGCCAAAGTATCTTTCTCTTAGGTAAAAGTAAAAACAGTTTCAACTATGGCCAAATTTCCCCAATCAGAAGCATCTTTGCTCTAAAGGCTCTGGAGATTGCAGCCGTGTGGCCTTCCTGTGCACCCCCTCCCGGGAGACGTTCCCTTGGAAGTCCGGGAAGGCCGAGAAGGGCCACAGTGGCACACAGCTGGCTGGCTCCCTCCGGCTTGAAGCGTTCTCCAGCCATGTGGGACCCCCTGCCCCAGGAGGCCAAGGGAAGGGTGCAGAGAGTGGGGAGGCTGGGAGCTGCACAGGGCCACATGGCCATTGCTCACTGATGGACCTCAAAACCGCCTCTAAAAGTGTCTGCGCTCACTTCATTCTACAGAGGGCCGGCAGTGCAGGTTAAGAAAGAGTTAAAACTTAAAAAAAGTGAACAGGGTTTTCAGGTAAGTGGAAGCATGAGGCTACGTGACAGAGAGGAATCAGTCAAAACTATTCCACCTCAATAAATGATTTGTTACCTTAAAAATAATTTTAACCTAAAGAATTTTCTTTAAAGACTCAACCTAGTGGACAGTGGGGGTTTTGCTCCCCGATACAAATGGCAAAAGGTGACTGGAGCTCAGACTGAGGACAGCACATGCAGAACAAACAGGCCAGACCCACACAGGGCAGGGGTGCCCAGTGTCCTCGCACCTGTGAGCGACAGTCTCTGCTCAGGTGAGCTCCAAGCCTATGGGCCCAGAGCCTGCGTCTTGGGACTACTCAGCAGGACGTCACCCACAGACACCGAGACACAGTGCCATGGCTGCGTGTCGAGGAATACACGAGCAGTGGGCTGGAATGCATGCCTGGAGCACAGGGCATGGCATGAAAGGTGCCCAGGCAGCTGCACTAAGAAAGCAGGGACACCGAGCGGGGGGCTCCCTCCCCTTCTGCCACCCACGACCCTGCACCTACCGTGGCGGCACCATTCACCTGCACCGATTTACTCGCAGTTGGAGCGGAAGGAAGTCTGTCTGCACTCGGGGCTTCCCTCGGCTTCTCTACCACCTTGGGGTCCCTGTGAAAAAGCCGCCCGACACGTGAGTGTCCCACTCGACGGCGACCCCAGCAGATGGGGAGGAGGCGGTGGGCCGGTACTTACTCGGGCAGGCAGGTGGGGGACGGGGCGCGCTCGTGGGCTGTGGACAGGGTGCAGGAGGCTGGCCCCAGGGGCTCTCTGGGGGCCGCTGTGGGAAGAGTGCTCATGCCCGCGTCCATGCCGAGGCCCTGAAACCAGGGGAAGCACAGTTCACAGGCAGGGAGAGAGGCACGCATCGCGTGTGTCATAGTGATCTAATGAGCCAATGAGGGTACCGCCAGATGGAGCCAGGCTGCCCGCTGTCCTCCTGGGGCATGGAGGGTGCCGGAGCACCAAGCGGAAGTTGGAGCACAAGCCACCAGCGGCAGGACACAGAGCCCAAGCCTGTCCTCCCACAAACCTCAATCTGGGTCCTCCTCTTATCTCCCCCATGCTGCCTGCAAGCTTGTCCTCCCAACCGAACTAATGTCAAAACCCTGTCACCCACCTGAAACCCCAATTCCTAGCACAACCTGGGACACAAAGAACACTTCAAGGAAACCGCCGAAAACACACACCTGCCCTCCGCACCAACACAACTCAATATTTTGAGGCGTGTGGCAGGTGCTGACTGCTGTTCCCCCCAGAATTCACAAACACCCCAGGAAGGGATGTTAGCGCCCTGATTTAACAGGGGAGACACTGAGCACAGTCGGTCACTAAATGCCCACCACCACGAGGGAAAACCCCGACACCAGATGCGCTTGCTCCAGCCACCGGCCCTGTACACAGTGACAGTTCATACACGCAGTCTTCTTCATGACGTGTTAACACAAAAGTGGCAGGACAGCAAAGCAATAACTGGAAGTGAGATTAAGTACAAAAAGACAACATTGTCTTAAACTTTTACTTTGTAAAGCAGATGAGCAGTGGAGGAGGGCGGAACGGCACCATCCACACCCCTGCCCACACGGTGCGCCAGAGACATGTGGCCCGAGCACCGTGCCCTATACGACGACCTGGCACTTGAGGTGGAAGGATGTGGGAAGGGAAATGCCTCCTCTTTGTAGAAGTTCAGTTAACTCAGGTCTGTTGGGCCTGATGCGCTGGAAGGTGAGCAGTCAGGGACCACACCTGGCATCTCTGAGGCCTGCACGGCCACCGAGGCTCTTCCCCACCAGCTGAGTCCCTGCTGTCCTGGACGGAGGCGCCCAGCTAGCCACAGAGTCAGGCTCTGGCTTTTTAAAAGCAGCAATTCTTTCTTCGAAAGGAATTTTACACAGAAACTCAAATTGTAAAAAAATAGTACTTGCTGTCTTTGAAAAAACAGAGGCCAGCCTGTTCTGCCCACCTCTTGGGGAAGGAAAGTCAGTTTGAAAACTAGAATTTGTGATCTCTAAAACGCACTGATTCTCCTACTCATTCTATGAGGCAGTCACTCATAACTCAGAAAGTACTCTTCAGAACTTTAAAATAATGCACAAGCCACACCAAATTTAACAAGGGATCGTTATTCTGACCTTACAAGTGAAAAACAGGAGCATTAACCACGCACCAGTGTAAAAAGGCTTCAACACTAGCTTATAAAACCCACCATGAACCCTGCCTCGGGACTAGGGGCTGTCACGGTGGCTTTGAGTGTGGAGTCTAGAGGCTGGGTGTGACATTCCCCAACTCAGAGGCTGGGGTTCCAACTCCTGACATCGGGTGTGCGAGAGTGAACTTCCACTGGAAGACATGGGACCACTGCTGGCAGCAGCACAAAGCCCTCTGTACCTCACCAGCCACAGCGGACCCAGGGAGGGAGGAATAGAGGAGCAAGCACTGGGAATCAGCCTGAGATGCTGGAGCGAAGTGGGTTCCTGGGGCTTTCATCGCACAGAGGAATGAAATCAGGCAGCCAGTCTAGCAGCAAACGAAGTTCCTAATCCACTAACATTACAGAAAAGTCACTCCAGCCTTGTTATTCACAGAGATTAATAAAAAATCACGTTACTGCAGATATAATTCACATTTTTCTCTATTATTCTTCTGACTTGTAAAATAAAGGCAGGTCCTGCACTAAAAATGCAATCCAAGTTTCCGGGTGAGAGAAAGCGTCCGTGATGCACGACATGACACAGGCTTCTCCCTCTGACCTTGGTAGACAGAACGGAAAGGCCTCAGCCTGGGTTCAGCTCTGACCCAACCACTTGAAGTCTGTGTGGCCTCTGCAGATCCTTTACACCCTCTCCTCTCTGAACCTCTTCTGCACGTGAAAAGTCTCACATGTAAGGAGCTCAGCCTAGTGCCTGGAAGTCGGTGCTCAGGCAACGTCTGTGACCAATGGACTTGTGATGTATGTCTTACCCTTTCTTTTGATGATCCCAGTAGCAAACTAGACAGCCTGTTTTCAAACAAGTCCTCAGTCTTCAAGTGGCCTGCTGCCCCAGGCAGTGGAGGGAAGTTGGACAGCCCCAATTCAAAGCTCGGGGACGGAGGCTTTGGTGGCGTTGGAGACTGAGTCTGACTCCTCTGAAAGAAAAACATGGCAAGGTCGTATGAGTGTATACAACATGGCACTGAGAAACACTACAGAAGATTAAGGCAATAACCCATTCTCTAATGTTCTGATTTCTGCATCTATCTGAAGAAAACAAACAGACAATCCAATCATACCAATACTTTGTCCCCTGCTCCAAAGTCACTCGTCAGGCATTTTTCACTACTAAGAGCAGCACTGTAAAGCTGAGCACTCAGGGCTGTGCTGGGTTCAATCACATGGCATGCAGGGCTGCTTGTTTGAGACCAATAGGACTCCCTGGTTCCTGGCCAGCTGGCCAACACAGAATCTACAGGGCATAGGTACGTAGCTGGAGTAGCAAGTGACAGCTAAAGACGAAGAAGATGCTGTAGAACTGGACCCTGTCATCAACAATCTGAGTAGCCCAACCCTAGACATTAACCTATTCCTCTCAAGTTTCGTATTACAGGAGTTTGTAACCTCAGTCATAAAGGATATAGATGTAAAAGAAAAACACAAAGTCCACTCATTCCACTCTTTGAACTCTCTACAACCTCTATCAGGAAATTTACAAAGATTTCCATTTAAAAAATGGCTTAACAAAAAAGGAGGGGACTTCAGTTATCTGAAAATTAATTTCTAGAAACACCACATTTTTAAATCACCATATAAAGACGTGACCTTAGAAGCTGTCATATTCCCCAACATCAAGAAAGTAAACTCAGGGAATATTGAGTGCAAACTGTGAGCCCGAGATCTCAGGAGAAAGGCAGTGCTGTAACTCTGTCAGAAAGCTATAACCGGCCTGCTTCAATAAGCCGGAAATCGCTTCACAGGGGTCCCGCTACTTGGCTGAAGGAGACAAGGAGCAGGAGAAATGGGTTTGCATTTGGGTGGAACACAGGCATTTGTGTTAAGTCCAGGAAACAGGCTTCTCTCCCTCTATGTCTTCCTGCACACAACTAACTGTGCCAGAATGTTCTCTACCACTTGGTGCAGAAATGGACAGTACCAGCGCCCATCAAAGTGCAGCAGGACTACGCACAGGGGAGATCACTTCCCGCATCTGGCACCCTCATAAACGCACCACCACAAGTTACAGCAGAGGCAGCGGTGCTCTCTGCACAGTGGGCACGACGTTTTGAAGGAAAAACACTGAAGAACTCCTTTCTATTGGGAAGGTTTTTCTCTGCCTCTTGACCCGATGAGTCCAGTTACTGTAAATTACACTGTATGGTGACTCACAGAGAAAGGGCTCATGCAGACACCTGGCCGACTACAGCACATGCAGAGTATGTTCTTGGCTGTACCCACTGCACAGCAAATGCATCTGCATGCGCCATGTTGTGACAGGAAACTAGCCACCACCCACGTTCTCTCTCTGAGAGAAGCAAAAATTTCAGCAACTCCTTAATGCCATCTCATGTTTGCTCAATGTCAAGTTGATTTAAATGTCTTCTAAAAATGACACAAATCTGATGTACTCACTGTAAACTTCTCCTCCCTTTTCTTCCGGTAACCGAAGGAATTTTTCCTAGAGAGAAAAGCCGGAGAGTGTTAACTGTTTCCCACTTGCAACATTTTTCATTGAGCACATGTAAGATTACAGCACACACATTCAATCTTTATGACCTCATATCCTTTCAGAGATGACTTTTGATTCTAAAATCCCAACTTAAAAAGTATAAGCAAAACAAAAAAAAATTTTTATAGTCAACGATCAAAATTAATGTACAGATAGGTAAATAAAAATAGAAAAAAGAAAAACATGTTTATTAAAAGAATTCTCCTAGCAGCTATTTAAAATTTTTGTTATGCTATTGACACTTGAACATCCATTCAGCTGGAATGACACAATTTGTAAAATCTGACACTGGAAGATAGCTGGCTCTTGCCGCCTCCCCACCCCCTGGCCCGTGGACTGTCCAAGCCAAGAGCCTGTGCTTCGCCACTGAACACACGTGTGTTTCCCAACCTCGCACTCCGTCTCTGCCCCGTTTCTGGCTTCAGGTGTGGCATCTAGACGGCTGTGGCTCAGAGCTGGGCCACATGCTGTGGTGCAGAAATACAGTGGCCACGGCAAGCCCCGAGGGTACTAAGACATTCTGCCACCCTGGATGGGCTACTGGCCTAACCATTCACTTTATTACTCCACGTTATAATTTCATTTCCATTGACTCGTCCCTTTGTCATTCCACCTGAATGGGAAGATTCCCTTGGAATATCACATAAACTAAAAAGAAATTTAGAGGCAATCTTGACAAATTATTTTATAGAAAAGCTATAAGCACCCTTGCCCAAGATGGTCTAACTAATCAGAATGAGGAGCTTCGTGCCCTTGGCTAAGGCCAAGGACATGCATGGAGCCCCTGGCCTGCCCATCCAGGAGAAGCAGAGTGCTAACCGCACAAATTCCCGGGCAAGGTCACGTGCTCTGCTACACAGTCAACTCCAGAGTCAGCTCTAGTGGAGAATGAATGCCTGACTATGGAGAGCAGTGATCACGGCCCTGAGCTGCTCATCACAAGCGGGATGCTAAGCCAGAGATGGGCCCAGACCTAAGTGCCTGCTACCAGCATTAGTTGTACGTCTGAACCATGGCCCCGCAGCCCAGGGCAGCACCTCCGTGCTCCTGACCCACACCTATGGCTTTGTGGGGCAGTGCCCAGAACGAGAACCTGGGGAGAGTCGGACCTAGACTAGCGATGGCTGCCTGGTACGCTGGCTGCTTCGGAATCACTCCTCTATCAGTAGCACCCCCAAAAGGCAGTGTGCGAGGGGATCCTCCCGGAGGTGGAACTTCAGGCAACATGTGTTCTGTGAGCTGTGTGCAGACGCAGAAGTGGCTGAAGTACAGGTCTCCCCTGGTTCTCGAGCAGGATTGCTAAGCGCACCTGGCTGGACAGAGATCCTCAAAAGCAGGCTCAAACTCTGGTGACAGCAGACCTTGGGAGGTGGCTTGTGGAAGAGAGCGTGTACAAAGTGGATGTTGAAGCCATCCACTTTAGAAGAGACCCCTGACAGCTGGGTGAAAAGAGGTGGTGTTCAGATTCCTCTCCGTTACTCTGGTGACACTCGAGCAACAGTTGCACTTGAGGCCCCCGTGCCAGCCCATCCCATTCCGGAGGAGACTGCACTTCTGCCTGCCTCTGGCCCGCCAGCACCACTCAGCAGAACTGAGCAGATGCTGCCTTCAGCCCCTGGTGCCCATGCAGCATGTCCACAGCAGCAGCAGGGGCATGGGCCCCACCTGGGGAGCAGACTGGCTGAGGGACTCAGTGGCGAGACTGTAGGTCGGCAGCTCCCTTGAGGATGGTCCTCACTCCGAGATGTAGCATATGCTTTGCACGTGACCAGGCTCAGGCCACAGCAGCACGCATGGCCAGGCACCACAGGACATGCCCAATACCCCCAACACGATTTCTGCTCCCGGGCCCACAACTGCCAACTCCAGTGGTTCGGCTGTCTTGGTTGCCAGAGCAGGATGCTCAACAGGTGACATAACTGAGACAGCCATCCGCCCAGCGGGGCCCTCTCCTGCAACTGAACCTGGCTGGGTGACTTGCACTGCTGCTCCAGAGGGGGTCAGAGAGCCATGTGTGGTCCAAGGGAGTTGCCTTCCAGTTGAAGACGCCTATCTGGGGACAAGACCAGGAGGAGCAAGGCGGAGCCAGCTGTCAGCACAACCAGAGCCTCCTGCCAGCCTCTCAGGTGTGCGCCCTCGACTGCGCCCCACCAGTGTCGTGCTGATGGTCATAGCCCTGAGGGCGCAGACTATTTTGGTAGAGTCCCCACTGGGTGGGAGCATGAACTTGCCACTACTGTTGTCCAGAAATCCAGGCGCCGTAGGGGGTGATGGGTGAGGGCCAGAGGTGGGCAGCGCTGGCCAACCAGGTGCTCCTCAGCTTCCCATGACCCTTCACCCTCCCATGGGACGCTGGGCAGGTGTATCCCTCAGGCCTTGTCTCTCCATCACCAGGACACTTCTCATAGAGCTTCTCCCAAAAGGAAGAGCTAAAAGATGGGGGTGTAAGGGGCTGGGCACTCAGGAACCTGTCTTACTGGTGATACCTTTTCTGCCCTTCCTGAAGGTCCACAGGCCCTGCTCCAAAACTCTCGGTCTGACAACTCCAAACTCCTAACGTCCCCAGTGCCACAGGTGGCAGCTATTTCCTGAAGTCACTGCCCTGCATTTCCTCAGCGTCTCCCTTCACCCCTCAGCCTCCCAACATCTGCCGAACCAAGTGAATGACAGTCAACACACCAGTGCTCCACCAGTGCCCTGTGGTACCCCGGTCACTGACGCTTCCCTGTGACCCCTCCAAGGCCTGGCTGTGCGCTTAGCCACTCTAAAGATGGCAGACGGCCTCTGGGCCCCAACCTGTCCTGGAAGCACACACACACCAGGGAAACAGAGGGACCCACGGTCCTGGGACCTGTCAGTCAGACACCGTGCTGTACGCTCTGAGCAGGACACTTGGACATGTGTTCATCAAAGTTTGCAAGGAAGGTTTTTTAAAAAGCTTCAGCAGGTTAAGCTAGCTGTCAGAGGGCGGTCTTCTTCCTGAAAGCCCCATCGAATCAGCACTGACAGAAGGAGCTGGGGAGAGCCAGCTGCAGTCTGTCACCCACCGGCAGGCGGGCCGTGACTGAAAGTACTCCCGACTCCCCTCCACCTATCTAATCTCACCTCTCTAGCGGGCTATAAGTGGCAGAAGGCAAGACAGCAAGCAGCAGCCAGCTACATCAAAGGAAAGGGGCGAAGGCAGTGGCCACAGGAACTGTAGGACCGACACCCAGGGGTGGGGCCTCCCTCTGTGTGACCCACAGGCACCACTCCATCTTACAAATAAATTCACCGCTGAGAAACTGGAGCTCCCCTCAGCCTGGCTGCACAGCTCAGCATCTGTCTGCTGCATGACCCTGCTGGCTGACGAGGGAGCAAGGAGCAGGACAAGCGGCCCTCCGTGCGGCAGGAGTGGGAAGACACTGAAGGGCTCACTCGTCGCAGACTCCAGTATCTGTCTAGCTTGAAATTCTCCGCAAATGACGACTGTGACCTAACACGGCTCCAATTCCACCTAGAGCTCTCATTCTACAATTTTTTATTACAACAAAGATGAGACCAGTTCAGTCTCTAGCCTATAAGTAAAACCTGTGAGTAATTATATGAGACTTTCATGGTTGCAGCCTTCAATTTGATTTTCAAAACACATTACATATTTGAAAATGATTATAAAGCACACCTAAATAGAATTTGGGAGTATTAAGCATTTACAAGTACACAAGCCCCACTCAACTAAAGTTCCAAGTAACTCACCGGCCTCTACCTAAGCCAGGGGAGGGCTCGAGGCTGCTCAGCTCTGCCCTCCCAGGCCCAGCATCTCTCTTGACAAAGGCTGGAGGGTTCTGCACACGGGTCCTGGGTTGGCCCGTCTGCCTGGCTTGTGGGCTCCGCACTCCGTTAATTAACCGATCCGCAGTGAAGTTAAATATTGAAGGACTGTCTAGCAGCCCTGGTCCTCTCTCTGCACTGGGAATGGCATGGCGCAGATGGGATTTACTAGGGTTCCTGCAAATAAAATGTTGTTATGAAACGATCACGGCATTATGAAATGAACGTGCTAACACAGCAACGTCTAAGCTAAAATGTGCTTTGCTGTCTTTTTAGAAAAAACATAAAAAACGATAAGAACGGCTAACACATGGGATGTCTGACCATGCAGACAGTGCAAATTTATCAGTGAAGTGTCACTGGGCAGAGGTGCAGGCCGCCTAGGAGCCCTGTGAACAGAGCCTGCCTTCTGCAGGCGAAGCAGCACACGCGGCCGCGTGACTGCGCCCCCGGCGGTCTCCCCTCTGTGAGTGTCACCACTGGCGGTCGCCACAGCCTCTGTCTGTACTCAGGAAACAGGACTCACATGTGCAGCAAGGACCGAGGTCTAACACACTGTTTTGCTTTTAAGGGATATGAAGTGACAGCAACCGTCATGACAAATGGTGGAAAAGCAGCATTTTAGTCACTCATAAACTTGCCTGCTTCTCGGAGGGTACTGTCTGAGTGAAGTCAGCGGAGATGTTGCAGGTTTGAAAGCTGGAGACGTAAACCCATTTATAAATCCAGTATTTGGAAATGGAGTCACCTAGAATCATTAAAACAGACAAGTCAACAAGCCATACCCAGACCCCGAGCTGGTTAATGCTAACCTGGTCATTTCTCGATGTTTCATTCTTAAAACATTTATGGCTAGGAAGTACACTGCGTAACACTGTTGCTAACAGCTAAGGGTTGGGCTTTAAGACACTCCGGTGGTCCGTCTCAGGCAACCCTGACGGCAAGCCCACGAGGCAGCTGGGGACACGCGTGGAAACAACCAAGAGAGGGGAGCGCCTGCTAAGACTGCACACGCCCGTCTCAGGCTCCAATGCTCAACCCCAGGGACCACAGACCACCACCTCCAGACAGGCAAGAGGTCAGCAACCCCTCCTCACAGCTATGTGGCAAGTGAGATCCTCAGAACGCTGCTGGAGACAGACACACTTAAAACGTGCTCATGCCCAACGCTTTGATCAGAAACCCCCCAGTCTGAGGGAGTGAGAATATTGAGAAATACGTCACTCATACCAGAACAAGACTCTGATGACTGATTATCATGGTAAGAGCAATCAAAACGAATCATTTCACATAGGTATTTTATACATACAACTCTGGGATTTGAGTAATTTTGCTCGAGTTTAAAAATAAATTCGTTACTGACGATAACTTAACGTCTTGAGAATTAAAAGGCACCACCCTCTTCACTTCTGCTCAAAATGATGCAGTATGTTTTACGGCAAGCAAAAAGGCCTCACCCTCTAGACCAGGAACCATCCAAACGGTCAGACAACTGGTCCATGGTCCCCCAGGACCCCACTCTGGAAGGGAGAGGTGTGATCAGAAACTCAGAAGAGCAACTTAGTCCAAGAGCCAACCAGCACAAACATGGCGGGCAGCCTCCGCCACTGACAGCAGTCACAAGAGCTAACTCTTTCCCTGTGCGGTTCTCCCACGCTGACTCTGCGGCCAGCGGTAGGCTTTTCCAGAACGCGACGAACACTTCAGAAAGGCAGCACGTTCTCTGAGCACTGGGACTCACTCAGGAGACAGCCTCAACTGTGTCCACGAGCGCGTGCCTGCCCCGTCCCTTCACAAACGGCTCAGGGCTGCTGAGGGCTTGGCCACGAGCCGCCCTTTCCTGGGCGTCTCTCTCCACCTGTTCTGCTCACGGCCATGAGCCACAGGTGCACGTGCGCACACCGGAGGACACAGTTAAGACACTGTTCAGGCCCAGTCTGCCCACCTCATCTGCCCAGGGCCCGCCTCGGTGACCCTCTGGCCGGAAGCATGCACGCCATGACTGCCCCCAGGCCCGCGCGCAGCTTCCGTCTCTTCCAGCTCTGCTGCTCATGCTCCACTCCAAAGGCAACAGGATGCCCGACATGCCCCGCCGCGGAGTCCCAGCATTCTGTCTGGGTCTCATTCTTGCGACATCACCCACTCGACGCACCCGTCTTTTCCAGACGGTTCTTTCATACACCTTCACCTTCTCGTACGGAACACAAGCCTACCACACAGCTGTGTCAAAGCGCCTCCCTCGGGCTCACCTTCTCCTGTTACCCAGGGCCTCCGGGGCCTCCCTACGCAGCCGCGGGGCCACCACCCAGCACAGTCCAGCTAGCCTGCCGGCAGCCCGCACTGCCTGCCCACGCCGCCCCACCCGCCCAGCGGAATCCCAGGACAGCCTCGTTTCCTGCCCCAGCTAAGCCATGCCTCCCAGGCACCACCCCTCCCAGCTCCTGCCTGCGGTCCACCCAGTCTTTGTAATCCCTGCACCAGCAGAGCTGCAGAAAAATGACTGAATCCATTATAGACCTATGAATTACAACCATAGGCCTTAACGTCAGCCCAAACCTGCAACAAATGCATCATGCCTACTAATTCGAAGGCGGATGTGAGAAATGAAGCTTGTGAGACAGTCTGTTTTTACTTGTCCTCAACCATTTACGACATGGTTCCCCTCACAGGATCCCTCACCACTCTGTGCACACAGCTCTCTGCTACCCCATACCTTGCATCGCCCAGGAGGGGAGTTGCGAAGGCAGGAGGGCAGACGGACTGGGCAGAAACTTGAGATTAAAGTGTTTGAAGGTTTTTTAGTATACACGGTTCCACATTTATCTCCCAATTAAATGTATAAGCTCACCACAGAACCAGGAGATCTGTTTTTCCACAGCAAACTGCAGACGTATCTGTCGCCTATCAGACAAAGAGCTCGACGATCCTTAAAAGCACCTAACAATGTCACGACACAACTCTCTGTGCTTAAACGCTAAGACGAGACAGGACTCACCAAGGGTGGATCAAGATAGCCATGTGTTGCTGACCACGTCTGGGGGGCGACCAGGCTGTAAAGAGGGAAGTGCTGCTGGGGGCTGTAGACTGGGGGCAAGTAAAAGGACGCTGTGTAGCGGTGCTGCGTGTAGACACTCATGTCCAGGGGCCTGAAGCCGTTCTTTGGCAAAAATGTGTTTATAGCTATTGCCTTTGCTTTTATCCGTGCCTGTTTGAAAATATGTAATACATGTCCATTAAAATACTTTAGGTTACTGATTTGCAAATAAGTATGACCGATGGTCTTGCTTACCTTAATTGGTTTTCCTTGAAAAGTCTTGACTTCTTCTCGCAGATATTTATAAGCCTGAGGGAAAAGTCATCCAAAATACCACTGCATTAATCTTATAACTAAGATGAATGTAGTTAAAATACAGTGGACAAGACATAGCACAGTGAATCTTAATCTTTGGGCCACAAATTCCTCATAAAAACCTGCTAAGAGCTATGGAACCTCTACCCAAAACTCCCACAGAGAACATCTGTGTTCGTTCTGCGGATGCTGACAGACACACCACAGCCTTCCTGGGGACCATGAGCTAAGATTCCTCACCTAGGAGGTCCTAGTAACGACCACAACTTGAAACTGGGATTCCAGTTAGGGAAAGGAAGAGACCAGGATCACAGGCCTTATTCCTTTCTGATCCCGCACCATAGCACTGCAGGCTCGTGACCTGCTCCTGCCAGCTGTCCACCTCCACCCATTAAAGCCCGTCTTTCAGAGTCCCGTTTCTCTCTCTCAACACCCTGCATTTCACTCGATTAACAGCGAACACTGCGGGCTTCCCTCACGCGCGCTCCTTTGGCCTGTGTCTCCTCCCAGGGCCTCTCTCTGGAGCCCTTTCGAGCACCTGATAATATGTGTGATGCCGAGGGAAAGGTAAGGACAGGTTTAAATTTCTCCAAACACCAGCCAAAAAGTAAAACCGCTCTCTGCCCAGATGCAAAAGCAGAATTAGTCTCCCTGGGCTGCTCGTCTTACATGCCCTTAAAAAGCAGGACTACCACGTGCTTCCCTTATTGCTACAGGGCTGTCCACACAAACACACCTATTTAAATTTGTGCAACACGAGGGAACTGCACTTTACATTCAAACTTAATCCTACGATGCAATCATCTCAACACCCAAATTTAGTCCCACTACGTACTAATTGTCAAGTACTGATAACCTCTGTACTTCCCGGGCAGGGAGGAGCTTACCTGTTGTGCATCCGCTTCTGTTTCAAATGTAATAAACCAATTATCGTTATAGGCAAATTCACAGTTTATAAATTTTGGTAAATTATCTCCTTTAAATAGTGCTTCTACTTCCTACAGGAAAAGGAAAGGTTAGAAATTAAGTCTCAACCATGCCATCTTTTGTCCTCACCAAATAAAATCGATGCATGCACTTTAGGACAGATCCTTAGACAGAGTCCAACACACTGATATCTAGTAAATCTCTCCTTCAAAACAGCTGAGGGGTTCAGTGTGGCTTCCATAATTAGATCACACTGCCACAGAAAAATAAGTCCACCGCTTAACCGACAGCTATCTCTACTCCCAAGATACCGTCAAGCTAAATTACTGTGAAAATATCATTTTACTTTACCAGTAGGCTAGGGGTGGGGGAGCAATGTTTTAAATTTATAAATTCGCTGGACTTTTGCTTCCAGCCAAGGTGAACCAGATTTACCCTTCCACAGGAAACAATTAAAAATAGAATACAAATACACAGGATCACAGTTTTCAGACCATGAACCCCAGGCCGTGCAGCACAGGTGAGCCTGAGAATGCTGCAGGGACCGGAAAGCCCAGCCCCCCACTCCAGGGCCCTCAGTCTCCCCAGCAGGGATGGCAGTGTGCCTTCCCACCATCCGGGGTGCAAAATGCTCCTAAGCACGGATAGCAGGTAGAGCACACAGCACCAGTGCCCCACGTGGCACTAGAAAAAGGGGGCTCTGCTCCTACCTGACCAACACTCCAAAGGGCCACACTGATTCCAAAACAGTCAGTGGGCCCTCAGAACACAGCTCAAGAAAATCCATAGGAAAAACAGAAAGCATTCAGCACCTAATCAAGTCCCAAATGCCTGGCATCTATTCAAAGTTCACAAGATAGCAAACAAACAAACAAACATGACCTATGAGAAAAATCAATCAATCAAATTAGACCCAGAAATGACATAGATGGTAGAATCAGTAAGCAAGAACGTTAAAATAGTTATTGGATATATGCCCTATATTCAAAAAGGTAAAGACTGAGCATATTAAATAGAGGCAGGGGAGATTATAATAAAAAGAAAGATCCAAATTGAACTTCTGGAGATGAAAAATACGTCTAAAATGAGAAGTACGCTAAACATGATTAGACTTTCAGAAGGGAGAAGAGAAAAATAAAAAATAAACTTTGAAGAAGTACAGCCTCAGTTAACTTCAAGTACAAGAAACTTGAAAGGAAATTTCTAGTTTTAAAATAAGTAACTCATAGGGAAGTAATGTAGAACAAAGGGAAGGCAGTTACTAATATTGTAATAAATTTGAACAGTGTCAAAAGGTTATTAGAATTATGATCACTGTAACGTATACAGATGTCAAATCACTATGTTGTATACCCAAAACTACCATCACATTGAATGTCACCTGTACTTTAAAGTATAACAGAGCGGAACCGCCTCCAGAGGGCAGGGTCAGGCCTGCTGGACCTGAGACTCCATGCTGCCAGAAATGGGCGCTTCCCCAGTCCCAGCCCAGAGGCTATGACCTTTGTCATATGAACCAATGTCATTGGATCTCACTCATTCTCTTTCCAGCACTGCAATGATTGGCACAATGATGGTTCCCACAGCAGGAACACACATGGGTTCGCCTGGAGAGCATAGGGAACTTAGGTTTTAGTTTACTGGGTATAAAGCTCAACCCCTCCCCACTGGAGGGAGGGACGTAAATGACACCAAGAGACACCACATTCTGCGCAGCGATTCTACGAGATTCTGCAGTTATATTTCTTGGAGATAAGCCTATTCTATGTGCAGTGAAAATGCTGTGTGTGTTCAAAGGCAGTTGTTTAAATAAAGGAGCAGACTGTGACAAAAAAAGAAAAAAAAAATTAAGAGTTACATCAGGGTGCACTGAAGTGAAATATCCTAAAACCAATGATAAAAACTTAAAGCTGCAAGAGACGGGGAAGACTCATGATGTACAGAGGAATAAAGATAAAAATGGCAGGTTGATCCTCAGAAACTGTACACGCCAGCACAGAGCAGAATATCTTTTAAACACAGAAAGAAAAAAATTCTGTAGATCCAGAATTCTATGCTGAATGAAAACGTCTTCTGGATAAGAAAAGCAAGACCCAACTCTAACCACTTACCAGTTTAAACACAAAGACACAGATGGGTCAAAAGTAAAAAGGTGGGAAGACACGTGGTGCTAACGTGACAGGAGAACGCATGGCTATGTTAATACCAAACAAAGTGGGTCCCCTGGACAGGGCTCATAAGTACCAAGGAATTATCAACCAAATCAACTGCAATTAAAAGTTTTCCTCATCACTAACAAACACCTGGTTCCAAAGAAAGAGAAAGAACTTCCTGCATAGGCCTGGCCCCAGGCCTAAGAGGAATATCTGTCTTTGCCACACAGCAGGTTTAGCAACTTATTGTCCTTTACTTTTGCAAAGGGGACCACCCTCCCCTGACTTTTTCAGCTTTAAATTTATCATAAAGTTCCTCTAAACCTCTATAGAGACTTCCAGCACTCAAGTTTTAAAACAGAGGGAATGCTGTTTGGAATAACAAGAAGATACCAAGATCCATATCAGCAGCTAAAAGTGGGCACTTCTTGCTTGTGGTCTTTACAAATGTCAAATCTTGACACCTAGGACCCATGTTTCAAATATTAATGTGAGTTTATAGACATCCATATTAATCTGAGAAGTATGTTGACCCTTCATATTCAGAACTGTAATTAAAAGAAAAATCTTTCAATCCTAATTTCTTTTTCTTTATATACTATAATAGAGAAGATGTAAAAATAGCCTAAGTTGAACAGAAAGTAAAACTTTCTAGAACAAGGCCGTACTCGAGAGTACTGTAATCTAGCATCTGAGGTACCACGAGTCCACCTTTGTTACACTCCACCAAGAACAGGCTGGAATAAACCCGCACACACACTCACCTGCTCCCTCCAGAGAAGGTATTTAAAAATACACAGTGTGAGTCCCTTAAAGGCTTGCCTAGCGTTAGGCCTGAGCGTCCAAGTTCTTCGAACCCTGGAGCACACACGGACTCCAACGTGCCCTAGAGGAAGACTCTACTTCACTCGCTCAAGGCACGTCCCTAAGCTACCACACACTGAGACTTGGCTGAAACATCTGGACAAGTCACAAGATTGAGTAGCAATTCTGTAACAGCAGATTACGTTTGATGACCCAAACTATCAACTACTGTGCCCAAGTGAATAGTTCTCAAATTATGATCTCCAGACCTCATTTCCATAAAAAAAAAGAGGCTGTGCCAGTGGCCTTCTGAGGAGGCTGACTTACTTCCACAGGGGTAGACTCCGAGACCTCACGTAGTATCACTATGCAACGGTTTTGATTTGGCCTGACTTTTTCTCCCTTCTCATCCACTTGGACTAAAGGTAAAGCTATAAAGAGAAGAAAATTGAATGGAAAAACATAAATATTAAAACAAATCATTTCATTCTATTCTATAATACAGATACTCCAACGAGATGTCACACTATGTAACGAAACACATTTATAAGAAACAGATATACAATAAGTCAACTATTTTTAAGCTAATCTTACATTTCATAGTTCCCAAAACTAAGGAAACATGAGAATTTTGAAAATCCTACAAGCGCTTTCATAAATGTGACACTATGAAACAAAGGTTCTAAACAGCTCAAATAACTGGCAATTATAAGTCAGGTTCAATGGCTTTTCCCCTCCACAAGTCCTTAAAATAAAACAACTTTCTGTCTTATTACGACTCTATCTAGAACTCACGGAAGTGTTTTTACATTAAGAAAGCCACTGGCCTTTACAAGTGGGTCAGGTGGAACCATACTCAACTGATACATAAAACAGGTTTCTGTTCTAAATGGACCCCCCAAAACAAAGCAACGCTGTCAAGACAAGACTGTCAAGAAATAGAGGTAGTTTTCAGAATTCAAACTTCATGGAGTATGCCTGCCGTCTTCATTAGCTGCTTCAATAATTAATGACCTTATGACAGATGCCTAGGAACAAAAAATAGAGGACTTTTATTTGTGAACGGAAAACCCAACTACGTCGCTGAGGTCAGAGGATCATTTTTCCATTTCAGTGAAGTCAAATACATACCAAAAAAAACATCTTCCCTGACCATCAGCAGTACAACAAAGCTGGGAGAATACGTACACACCTCTACCTAAGAGTCAGTGATGCAGTCACTGCACTGACTTAGAGAAATGGGGCTTTGGTTCAGGCTGGGCCATGTTCCACCATTCAGAAATATTTAGGCGGGGAGGGGGCACATGCGACACCAAATTCTTTGTGAAGGACACTTGGGAGCAGCAGAGCAGTCCTGAGGAAGGAGACTACAGAAATAATTCAGCTGGTACTTGTAAGCCCTATTATAACAGGTGAATTTTTATAATTAAAAACAACCCCATTATTTAAAAAATGCAACATGCTGTACATTTAATATAAAACTAATCCCCACTGAAGACATCCTGGGGCTGGGGGAGAATCAGAGGCATTACAAAGAGCATGAGAGAAAGCTATGGACTGTGGTAGACGTGTTTGTGATCTTGACCAGAGAAAGTTTCACTGCTATATGCACACATCCAAAATGATCCAACTGCGAACTTTAAATATACAGTTCACTGCAGATAAACTGTACCTCAGAATAAAGTGGTTTCTAAAAAATAAACAAAATAGGTGCCTCAATCTGCAGCAGAGCAGGGCACCAGCGAACTACAATGTGGCACACGAGCACATTCAGGCTGCAGACACCCGCATTTCCGAACTGCCGCAGGCCTGATGACCGTTCAGCCCTTCCCCTGATGTTGCCAAATGTTCGAGAGATAGCCTTATTCACAAAGTCTTAAAGAAAAATGTGATTTCACCAAAACTTCAGCAGGAATGTAAAATTACAAAGAACTCCTTTAATGGCCAGAATGCTAATTAAAATTTATGCTACTCAAAACACCATTACTTATTTTTGTACATCTCACAGCTTCTTTCATGTTCTTTTCTACTTCCTGGACCTACGATCAATTAGGGAGCCCGTCAGCCAGCGCCAAGTGCCATGGGCATGTCATCAGACACAGGGCTGGCCAGAAAGGCCCAGCAGACAGGGAAGACCCCACCTGCCACCAAGGGCTTTGCATGGAGTGGCTATGGACCTAATGGTTGCAGCCGCGTTGGGCGAGGCCCACTACGGCACAGCCACCGCTCACTTACATCTCAGCACCTGCACGATCAAGTCCAGGTCGGTGCACAGCTTCTTGACGTGCTCCAGGTTGGCCACTGTGGTGACCGGAACGTACTGATCGCTGTCCATCTGTGACATAAGGTACATGTCACTAGCAAGGTTCTCCCTGCAGAAAGAAGACAACCTCTCTTGAAACCTTGTGAGGGTTGAGTGGCAGGGTAACGCTCCAGGGCTACATTCGCATGCCCATGCCACCTGTCATTTGCCACCTCTCTGACCACAGGCAAATGCTTTTCAAAGATGACTGGAGAGACAGAGAGAACAAAAGTAAAAGTACATTGTACTTCGTACGGTCAAAATTAGTGATCAAATGAATTTTTTAAAAATTTATTTATAGCTTATCTTTGTTCTAAATAGCTTATTAAAAACACCGACACAGTTTTTTAAAGTAAGAAAATCCAGCTGAAAGAAGAAATTAAGAAAAATATGAAAAGGCCAAGAAAGGCTGGTGCCCAGAGTGCTTACTGTTCACTCTGGAACACCTGCCAGAGAAGCTGCAGATCCAACTCCGCTTCCTAGCAGCTAGGATTAAAAAGGAAACCTGATCATAACGTGACCCACAGGGTCGTCAAGGTAAGCCATAGATAACTAGTAGTCTGGGTAAAAAGGAGCGACTTCCTGGAGTGTTGGGCTATGATAAATATTTCCAGGTGCTAAGGCAGCTGCAAAGAAAAACCTGGAAAATCATCATTAATGATAAAAAACTTTACACATGCCAATCAGTTATCTTATTTAAAAAAACATTACATTTAAGCCAACCCCGTCTTCATGTATGCCAGTTCTTCTATTTCAACTTTAAAGGTTTTACTCTATTTTTCAATGTAAAAGGTATTCTTTGGCCGTGGCAGGGCGGTGGGGGCGGAGGAGGGAGGTAACAACACCTAAAAATATATGAGTGCTATGTAAATAAAACCACCTGTTATTGCAGTGTTTGGCAAACTTCGAGAACTAGTATAGGAAATTTGTTCTCAGACTTTTAGTGTGCTGAGAAACGTCTCTGAGAATGAACGGCCTAAGGCCCCACCCTCGCAGCTGAGTCTGTGGGGCCCAGGAGCCTGGTAACGATCAGTAAGATGAATCTGTGGACAACTTCGGGGCTGGGCCTACGGGATGGCAATCAGTTCTCCAACACGTCAAAGGCTGGTCAGTGTTCTAGGTCACCTATGAACAGACACACACAATACACACAGACACGGACAATGACAGACAGACACCCCTTCCACATTAAGTGTCACATCTGTGTGTAATAATCACGGCACAATACCACAAATATTAGGAACCAGAAAAACCACTATCATCCTTACCTGGATAAGCAGAATTCCAACGTTTTTTTAAGTACTTCTCGGGGGTCTTCCTGACTTTCTGGTTGAGACTCATTTCCTCCTACATAAAAGTAACGATCAACTCAGAAAAAAACAGCTTAAAGTTCACCAAGCAGATGATTCAAGAAAGCAATCTACTGTTTTCAATATACATTATTAATTCATCTAGTGTACAAAGAACATAAGGAAAATGTTATTCTACCCACTAAACAAAGGAAATCGGGAGAAAAAAAGAAAAAAAAAAAGAAGTCTCCTCTCCCTCAAAAGAATACAACACAGTTTTAACAAACAATCTGAGTATAAAATTTACTAGCAAAGTTTGGCAGAAGCTTTTTATTGCATAGTAAGTACAAGCTCATTTAATGCTTTGTCTCGATTCTAAAACAAATGTTCAGGTAGCCAACAAGAATAAAGATACTAAAGCAATAATAAAATATAAAAACTCAAAATAAGAAGAAGATAAATATAGGCCAAAAAATCAAAGATGGGGATAACAAACACACAGGCCATAAAGACTACACAGTTTAGTTTCTATACTACAGTCTTAAAAAATGTGCCTTGAAAGTTCCAGGCAGTCAAAGTCACAAGTAAGAAATTGTGGAGTCACAAGGATGCCACTGAGAACACCAAACAACAGATCCTCCAGAGGGAACTTACAATTGAGGAATGGAATAAACCTACTCCAGCCAGGTGGTCAAGGTCAAAACAACATCAACAGTGATAAATCAGGCTGATACAATGCACCCTTAACAAGCAAGGATGAAAATGTCACTTCCCTCTGTGACCTTCCTGCCCCCAAAACTGTAACACTTGTATCATCATGAGAAAAACACCAAATTCCAACAGAGGAGTTCCACACAAAATAACTGTCCAGTACTCCTCAAGACTATCAAGGTCATCAGAAACAAGTAAATAAAATCTGAGAAAGTGTCACAGCCAAGAGGAGACTAAGATGTGACAACTAAGTATCATGTGGTGTCCAGAAACAGGAAAAATGTACCAAGACTGGTTCAGTGCTTGTGGCACACATATCGGACTAAAGGAAGGTGTGAATAACAGAAGAAACTGGTTGCCTTGTCCATGAGAACTCTACTCCATCTTCTCTATTTCCCTGTAAGCCTAACACTGCTCTGAAACAAACAGCATGAGACCCAAGCATAACTATCAGTCGCCATAACACTGTTAGGTTCTCAAGAAGATATGACTGAAAAAAGAAAAAGCAAGACTCAACTGTTACGTGATATTTAAGAAATAAACTTTATTAAGCATAAATATCTAAACAGGTTAAAAGTAAAAGCATAGAAAAAGATATACCATGCCAACACTCGTCAAAAGAAAGCTCAGGTGACTGTATCAACATCAGACAGTAAATTCAGAGCAAAGAAAATTATCAGGGATACAGCAGTCGTTTTCTAATGACAGAAGAGTCACTTTAGCAAGAGGCCACAGCTGCCCTCACACAGAGCTCCAAAATATGTGAAGCAAAATTGAGAGAACCAAAAGGACAGACAAATCCAAAACTTAAAAGAATACCTCTCTTAATACCTGACAAAACAAGAGGTGGAAACTAGACATACAGTAGGCCTGAACAACACTATCCCCTAACGAGACCTGACTGATAGGTATAGAACACCCCATTAACAGCAGCAAAACATACATTCTCCCTAAGTGCAAAGGAAACACTTACTGAAATGGCCCAAAATAGTATGTCTTAAACCCAAAGGAATTCAAGTCTTACAAAGCATGCACTTTAACCACAATGAGATTAAACTAGAAATCAATAAAAGAAAGTTCCCTGGAAAATCCCCCAAATATTCGGAAACTAAATAACATACTTCTAAAATACCAGCAGATTAAAAGAAAATAATTAAAAAGGAAATTACAATTTTGGACTGAGTTTTAAAAAAGATCACAATTTGTGAGACTATGCTACAGCAGGACTTAGGAAGGAATTTATAGGCTACAAATGGCTATATTAGAAAAGAAGAAATGCCTCACATATCAATGCCCTCAGCTTCCATACTATATGACACTAGAAAAAAAAAACAAATTAAATCCAAAGTAACCAGAAAAAAAGTATATTATAAAGATTAGAAGAAAACCAACAAAACAGGAAGGAAAAAATTGAGACAAATCAATGAAACCAAATACTAGTCCTTTGAGATCAATAAAATTGATTGGGAGGAAAAAAAGAGAAGACACGAATGGTCAATAACAAAAATGAGTGCTGTGAAGACTCTACAGATTATAAGGATGAAGAGACTACCAAGAGCAACTCTATACAATAACTGTGACTATTTAGATGGACTGGACTAAATCTTTGGAAGATATAAGCTCCCTCAAGAAGAAATAAAAAACCTGAGTTGGCCTACATAAAAACAAATTGTAGCTAAAAACTTCTCCACAAATAAAACTCTAGGCCCACGTGGCTTCACTTCTTAATTTAGGGAAGAAATAATAAACTCATCCAAAAAACTGAACAGGAGGGAATACATCAAAAAGAAAACTACAGATCAATGTTCCTCAAGAACACAGGTGTAAAAACTCTAAGCAATATTTTGAACAATCTAAACCAACAATATATTAAAAATATATGACATCATGACCCAGTGAGGCTTAACCTAGGAATTACAAGCTTGGTTAAAATTTGAAAAATCAATCAATATAGAAAACCAAAAGAAAAAATAATACAGGACCATCACCAAGATGGAGTAAAAGCTGCATTCACTCGGCGCAGTGCTCACTTACTAGTTTTAGAA
Organism: Cynopterus sphinx; assembly: GCA_030015415.1. Taxonomy (NCBI): domain Eukaryota; kingdom Metazoa; phylum Chordata; class Mammalia; order Chiroptera; family Pteropodidae; genus Cynopterus; species Cynopterus sphinx. The sequence continues at coordinate 67,532,830 of CM057383.1, forward strand.
CTTTTTTGAAGATTACCTTGGATTTTTTGCAATAGACATGAATTTATTCATGAATAAGTTCAGATGTATCTCCTATTCAGTCTGGTGTCTTTTATTTCTTTATCTTGACTGATTGCAGTGGGTGGGTAGGTGCTCCAGGACAAAAGTGGGCAGATGTGGGAGTGCAGACCTCCAACTGGTCTTGGGGGCAGTTCACCAGCAGATGAACGGGAAAGCAAACTGGTGTGTGATGGAGTGGAATACTGAGCAGCAGTAAAGAGGAGCGGGCTGTGAGTGTCACAAGTGAACCTCAGAAGCACTGCGCCAAGTGAAAGCAGCACTCATCTTGGTTGTGGTGATGGCTTTATAGCTGTGTACACATTGTATGAAATTTGAGAGAGAAACCGGTGAGGAATGGAAGTGTCAGCAAATCAGCCCATTAATGCACTGAGCACTGGGCTTCACACTAGGGAAAGGCTAGGTACACTTTACGTGAGTGAGGTTGACTGCACACCGGCCACGCTTACCTAAGCTCTGTACACAAGGGAAGCACTGGGTGTGAGGAGAGAACAAGTCACGAAATAGCTGTCCACGTGATCGGGCCTCTGCATTACAACAGGAACCAACTCAGAGGTGGGCTGCGTGTCCCAGAACCCACAGGTGTTTCTACATCTGCCCCCGAAAGAGAAGGGCGCACCTCCCCTGTCCATGTTAGGGCCTGCCTGCATGCACGCTCCACTCTGCCCCACCATCACCCTTCCACTTGGCATGATGCCCTCCCCGCCCACACGCCCCGTGCCTGTCCACACCAGTGAATGTAAAGCAGAACTGAAGGCAGCAAGGATAAGCATGTGGTTCGCGGAAAGGTACAACAAGCTGAATTTGGAGAAGTGACATACACGAGCTCTGCTCTCTAAGAAAAGGGACCAGTAGAGTGGCTTTACCCATTTCGCTGTTCTCAGGCGGACATTCATACTCTGAGTGGTCCAGAGCCAATGTGCTGATGGCTGTCCGGTCCGACTCCTGTAACTCTGACAGCGCTGCATTCTCATGATTTTTGTCACTGTCACCATTGGCATCCAACTCTGTAATTAGAAATTTCACCCCAAAAGGCAGGGTTAGAAGAGTAACTTTCTCTTAAAACAACACAAAAGCTTATACTTGCAATTACTTCCATTTTAAATAACTTGATAGTGAAAGATCCCCTGGCTCTCAAATACTGTCACACATTTTCATTAACAATTTCTTAAAGACAGATGAAAAGGAAACAAGGACAAAGCCTGGAGCACAAACAGCCCCTCATCCCACTGGGCTTACCACTCACCCTCCTGGCCGCAGTCTGGGCGACGGCTGGGCACGTGGTCCCAGGATGCGCTCACACCGCTGTCCGTGGCACTACCTGCCTCCAGATGCAGCACAGGCGACCCCCATACTTTTGCGTTGGGGTTTAGCTCCGAAACCTTGGCTGTTGGTACCTGAGAAAAAATGCGATACATACGTTTATATACAAATTCCAATCAAATGCCATTTTACTTATCAATTCAGAGTTAAAATACATTTATGTAAGAGAATTTATGCTGAAAAGGCTGAACCTATCTACATGTATTAGGGGGATGAAAGCAGGTGCAGCAGTAACAAAAGCTGCCACACTCAGAACCCCACTTCATTCTCTGTTAGACCCCAGGGCCCTACTAAGGACAAAGCTCTCCAGAGATAACGTCACTGGCAGGTAACCGCTGATCTGATCCATTTCTGCTCCAGGCTGCCCAACACAACATGCGACTTGCAAATCCGAAATGAACACAGATGGATACAATTTGAAAATAAAGCTCAAATACTCATATATGCAAAGGACGTAGAAAATGGAAGTTCCTTTAAGAACCAAGGGCTTCTGACAGGTCTGGTGGCGGTGGCAGGAGGTGGGGAGGAGTGACCACGCTCACTTCCAGGACTACGGGCCTCCCGCTGTCCAGACAAACCTGGCATTTCTCCTCCTGCTCCGTCTGTCCAGAACCCTCTCCAGGTGCCCATGGGCTCCCGCCTTGCTCTCCTTTGGGACCAGTGAGGCCGTTCTCGGTGCACCTCATCATACACACTGCCACCTCCACTTTCCCTCTCCTCTCACAAAACTGGAGCTGCTCCACCAATCTAAAGAAAAGTCGATGTCCCAAGAGAAGCTGCTTCCCAAACTAACTTCCGTCCTGCCACTACATCGTTCAGCAAACCCGGTCAAAACATCTGCCTTTTCCCAGGAATAAACCTTGACCGAAGGTCCTGTTGCCAAGAGCCATCAGGCAGAGGCAGATACCTCCCGAAGCTGTCTGCTGATGTGCCCAGGGCCCAGGTGAGCCATCAAGAAAACCACGTGTGAATTGCCAATCTTAAAGAGACAGAATAAATTCACTCTAGCTGAAACGATAAAAGCTGGCAATGAAAAACAACTATTTGTGACATAGTAGAGACTGGTGCAGTTAAAACTATTTAGTATTTACCTTGTCCGCACCTAGGAGGCTAGAATAATAAACACTATACCGCACGACCAGGCGCATCCACCTGGTGAGCATACACCTGGAATGCCTTTTGCCTCGGCAGGTGCCAGTGAAGAGGCAGAGAGGAGGGCCCTCCTTCTCCTTCAGAACATCACACTCAAGAGGCGCCAGTTTTAACCGACCCCCCCTTCTCACAGGGCACCTACATTCCCAGTTCATCCTGGGCTCAGCTTCTGCACAGTGTTTCTCTGTTAGGCACTGTCCCCCACATCTCTAACAAACGCTTCCTAAATGCTCACTCAGTGTGAGGCAGAGTGCCAAGCCGTTGGGCTGGGACGAGCAGACACGACCCCGCCGTCCTGGCAAAGAGGGCGATGTAGAAGGCACTCCAGCCCAACGCGTGCCTTCCTCGCGCTTGCACCTCTTCCCTCCGCCTACTTTTTGGCTCTTGTCTCCAACTCCTTCCTTTTCCAGAATTCGTGTAACTGCTGCTTCTAATGAGAACTGGCCCTTCGACCATGCAACAGCACACACCAAGCCTTCCCATGCAGCCCTGTCCCCAGGGAACTGACTCCCAGACCTCGGGTCTGGTGCCACATTCCCCCAATCCCCAGCACCAGCTGACATCAGTCCCTTCCACTCTTAGCACCTTTGACAGCCGACTGTACTCCATCACTGACATATACTGTCATTTCCCAGCACCAATCACACTGTGCCCTGGAGGTAAACTGCCGAGTCACGGCTACAGTGCCTGGTCTCTCCGCAAGCCCATGGACTCCTGGGTGTCCATCCTGCTCACCACGGCATTGCTGATGCCCAGCAGTTCTCAACTCAGTACACAGGGGCTTGAGAAATGTGCTGAAGGAATAAATTAAGAACGTAATCACATAAAATCACATGTTTCACTATTTGACAGCTTGGGGCGGCGTTCACGCCACCAGTGAATGGAACCACATCCTTATGTGCTTTACTTTTTCTGATTTATTACTTCATCAAGTATTAGAGATGTCACAACTTTAAGCAATTAACTAACCAGCATTCAAGAGATACTCTGAGATGTAACAAAAGATGAAAGAAGGGAGACTTACAAGTAAGAGCTAGAGACACAACATCAGCTCTGGAGAGTGTGCTGGGTGCCGGGATAGTCTATGCACTTGTATTTAATCCTGACAACTCCATCAGGTGGCAATACTCACTGCCATTTCATAAATAAAGAAACCGAGGCAGAGACAGGTTAAGTAACTTGCCCCAGAAAATGATGGCAATTAGAAAACAGTGCTATAGTAGCAACAAAAAACATTAAGAATTCATTCACTTCCTGTAATTCACCTAACTTGTACTAAACTTATTTCTTTGAAAGTGGTCCTTTGCCTACAGTCATATGGAACTCCAACCGATTATCAACAACTCACATTTCACTTGCTCGGCCACCTAAGTCTTATTTTCCCACTGAAAACTCATACTTGAACAACAGTTGTTAGAACCAGAAGTGAGTTGACCTTAATAGCAATATTCTGAAGCAATTTTATAAAAAGGACCAATGTTACTCTTTGAAGAGTACAGCAGCCACAAATCCTGACACTCTCAAGACTCTCCTACCCCAACACCATGTTCCACTGAAAAAAATATTAATAACCTAGCAATTCATAAATGTGTGTTTTCTCAACATGAGACAAGTTACTGAGAAGGAACCAGAAGAACTATCAGAGGAAGGAGAAGGGCGGGTGGAGAATATAAAATAGGGGAGAGAATGTGAGAAAAGAAACACTTGCACTTTTTATTTCAAAGTTAGCAGGAACTGTTCCTGGATGTGCCACTAAGAAAGCTTACTAATTCAGAGCAATTCACTGGCTTCAGAGTCGAGTCTCTGCACCTCCGTTCTTGGTTTGTAAAGAGGAGTAACAGCTGCTATACAAGATTACTATTAAAAAGACGTCTGTCCAAACACTTTGAAAACTGGAGTTTTGAAAAGCAAAGCACTACCCTTAAACGAAGTGCAGCAGAGAAGCGTGTGTGGGTGTGCCGCATGATGGGACTGCACACTTCAAGGGATAAGGGCCGGACAGCAACGGGGCCCATGTACATGCTATGCTGACATACCAGGCACTGGAACTAGCAGCCAACTCTCAGCCATGTCTTCTTTTGTAAATGATTACGTACATAAGATTTAAAGACCTCATTTTATAGTGTTCGCCTCCACAACTATTTAAGGAACAAAACTGATGAACTTGAACATAACTCTGGCAAAACACCCAAACGTGGGCATGGAAAAAAAAGGGGGGGGATGAATAATTTTCTAAATTACAGGACCTAATTTCTCCTAGTTTATTTCCATATAATAGGTCTCACTTACTTCAGACCATGGCCATACAAAGCATCAGAAGACAGATTTCACTCACATACACTCTGTGTCACCTTTAAACATCCAAACAAATCAAATGTTTGTTTCACCCCCGCAAGGGGCTGATCGTTAGAAAGGATGGGACTAGGCAGAGCAGCCTGCAGACATGAGAACGCAAGGCCACAAACACAAGACGAGTGAACGAAGCTGCGTCTGACCACCAGCAGCACAGGGTGTAGCGTAGGCCTGAGGTGACAAGTTCTGCCTTAAACAAACCAAAGAGTGAATTAAATTCAGTCTTTAATTTGGAAATGGTTAAACAGATGCTACAGTAACTCACAGCTTTATACAAAGATTCAAAAAGCTGCCCCTTGTCTAGAATAAACCTGTTCATTTTAAGTTAAAAGCAATCAAAGTTAAAGATCAGTAAATGCCAGCACATGCTGAAACTGACAAAACATACTTACTAACTGTGCACCTCCATTATGCCATCCCCAAATAACACCATCTTCGGCCATGGGCAGCTGATAAGGCAGCTTTTCCATCCAAAATGAAGCAAACCTGAAGTCCTGTGGCTGACTGTGCAGGTCCCTACCAAGGATCTGTTCATCTTCTGGTGCGTCTCCCACAACCATGCTAGTCCATGGCCAGCCCCTGGGGCACTCGTGACCAGCCGCCACTGTTTCAGAAAATGTCTGACTTGCCAACGCTGCCCCCAGGCAACAGGACAGCTCATGCACACAGTGGGGGCGCAGTGCCTCTGGTGAGCCCCGCGGGCTTCTCTCCGAGGGGTGCTCAGATCTATCGACAGTGTCTTCTGAGGGTGACAAAACATGGTCCTCACTACCTGTCACTGATATTTCTCTGCTGTCACCTGGGATGACTGGAACTGCTAAGAGCACACCCTGAGGGGCAGCTGTGCGCCTGTCTACTCCAGCATAGTCGGCACCAGCCAGGCAGGGGCACCCTGTGAGAGTGTCGCAGAGCTCCATTTCTCTACATATCACCCATGAACTTCCCACAGAGCCCACTTCACCGGGGATCGGAGGCCCCTCGGCTGTGGCCATAGCACCTCCTTGTTTGAAGAGGCACACCCGTCTGCTCGTCCCATGAGGACCTCCGGGGCCGTCTTGGGACTCACTGCTGTCTTTCTCACAGTCCAGGCCCCCTGTCCCCATGCCCCTTCTCAGCTCTGGGCCATGCCCTGCCGACGTAGCCGCACCTCCAGTGCTGGCAAGAGCTCGCATCCTCTCTGCCCCTGACGCCAGGGCGCCCGAACTGCCCCAGCTTCGGGGTGTGTGAGGCTCTTCGCATCCACAGCCACTTGCTCTGCAGGATTCATCACGTTTTTCTACTTGATTGGTTTCAAAATTGGGTATTTTTATTAGGCTGGAACTAACACAAGCCAGAAGATCCTGACCGGGCACCACCTTGAGCTCTAGTGGATTTGACTCCCAGTCCAAAGTTTCAGAGTCTAACCTGACACTCTCAATGTCATTTTTATGTGTCTCTCTGTGGTCAGTCTGTAGCAATTCTTTCCCAGTGTGTTCTAACCCATGGGGGTCACTCCCTGAACCCTTCCCACATGGTTTGCCTTTTGTTTTATGACTCGGGCCCATGTCGCTCTCTTCCTCAGTGCAGGCGAACATAAAGGTAGAGGACACACAGTCGCTCTGAACACAGCCGGGGCCATCACGAGACTCGCCACTCTGGGGCACTGCCTGCAGAGCTCCGGGGCCCTTGGAGTCCGCTGGCTGGTCCACAGCCTTGTCGCGTGCTCCCCACGGGGCTCGGCTTGAATCACAGCCCCCAGCCAGGGGCTGGCTGACCCCGGAACCTGCACACAGACCTACTTGGCTTGAAGACCGCACTGCAAAGGCCCTCTGACCGCGCCCCTTATCTTCTGCCGAGCCCGTTCCATCCTCATGTCGGGAAGACAAACGGTCTTCAGGTCGCAAAGGCACTTCTCCTTTGCTCGCGAGCTGGGTGCACCGGGTTCCCAGGCTGTAGTCACCACCACGCTGGCCCTCTGTGGTCAGTGGCCCCAGGCATTCGGGTCTGGGGTCATCCCGCCAGTTAGAGACTGTTTCACGGAAATTAGTGGGCACAGAAAGACACTCATTTCCAAGGCCCACTGAAATGGCCCGTCTTTTTAAGCTTAAGTTAACTCTAGCTAGACTCTGGGAGGGGAGACTCCTGTCTGACCCGCCACCCTCTAAACTGGAACATTCTCTGTCTTTCAGTGGCGTTACAGAGTTCTTTCCTCCTTCCTCTGCAGAGTCTGAACTCCTCCCTCCACTCATTTCTGCAGCCCGGGACTTGCCATCTCGCCCAGCACAGGGCATGCTGCTCGACGGGCCACCCTGGGGGCTGGCCACTGCACACAGCGGCACTGAGCGATGGCCCCATCCTCCTCCGGGCCCGGCCTGCACATGTCCCCGTGAGCCCGGGTCTATGATGGTCTTGGGGTCAGGTGCTCTGCCAACATGGGGTGGCGCCCTCCCTCCTGTGTGACCCTTAGGGAGCCTGGTATGAGTGTGTGCCCTTAAAGACTCAGCCCGCGTGTCGCCAGGGCTTCCTTTGCAGGCTGGGTGGCTGTCAGTCAGAAGTTCAGAAAGGGGCTTAGCCCTCTCGCTAGACACTTCCTTCACTTTATGTGGACCCGGCAGGCCATGTGGGGACAGCAGTTCCTGCGGTGCCTCTAACGCCCCAGGCCCTTGATCAGTGCTATCTGGCAGCCAGGCCCCTCCCGGAGTTCCCTCAGAGGTGACAGCTGAGTGACAATCTTCTGCTGCAGCTGCTCCACGCACACAAGCAAATGGCTGATGGTCAACATCCAGGCCATTGGGGTTTACAACGCAAATATTGTAAAACTCGCTCTCGCTGGAATTTCTACAGCATTTGTGACCCACCCGTGCGGGGTCTCCACCCTTTGTCTCCCTACCAGACATAGCTAGAGTGTCACTCCCATGACCTCGACTGACCTGAACGCTGACCTCTATTTCCTTTTCTGTTACAGAGTCTTTACAAGTGATGGGGTGATGGCACATTTGTCTATTTACAGGACCTCCTTCCTGAATGTCTTGGTCACAAGGCCCTGGTACATATGAAAGACACTCATCCCCTTCAGAGCAAGCACCTGCAGAGAAATCCAGGGTCCCATCGATGCCCACACGGGGAAGCATGCAGACACGGTCACCAGCCTGCTCAGGAGCAACAGCATCTGAATTCTTGTTAGTCTCATCTAAATCTTCATACCCAGTTAGGAATGTATGCACTGAAGAGGAAATAGAGTTGAAGGACAGCCCTGCTCTGCGGGCCTCTTCATGCCCAGCCCCCGCGGACACCTGCGTCCCCGCATTAGCTCCAGCAGCTGACCAGCTGGCTCCGCAGTGGACGCTGCGAAGCTCCTCGCCCCGCAGGGTATCGAATAATGCAGATAAAACTTTACTTATCTTTTTCTCCGGTTCCTTCTCCTCCACAGATTTTTGTAACAGGCCAGTTTTCTCATTGTCTTTGTCACCACTTAATTCTTTGCTGAAGCAACAACCCATGTTCAAAAGTTGAAACACTCACATAACAATGCCTGCCGCTTTCTGAGCTCAAGTGCACCTCACACTAACTCTCTATGGTTTCCAACGAGAAGCCGACACTCAGACACCAAAAATAGCCCCTTGCACAGCAGTCACATGTCCCCGCCACTCAAATCCAAAATCCTAATTACAACAGCCTCTGCCTGACACCATCTTACTCCACACACTAAAACCCAAACAGCACACTGAACCCAAAGACTCAGAACAGCAACAAAAAATTTCATATTCTTCTTTATTCTCATAAACTGAATAAAAAACAAACTAAATTATCATCCCAGCCAAAAAAAGGAATTACAGACTTCTGCTTTTTCTATAGTGTTTTGGCATTCTCTGAATTATATTTCAGGGTATGGTGGCAACCAAAAAAAGTTAATCTGTATAGTCCACAAAGAAAAATGACAATAGAAATTTAAGTACTCATAGTTGTATCTAATTTTCTGCCTTTGAGAAATAACGTCTACGGGTGTGGGTACAGTATGATGTCTATTAAAAATATGTAGAGAGGAGGAAAAGATGAAACAAAGTAATAAAACATGAGAATTAACATCAAATTCACGATAGGCACCACACAGTGGGCTCGTTTTATTCTCACCTACAGATGTCTGAAAATTCTAGTTAAGAATAAGGGTCCAATACCAGGGTCCCTTGGAGGCTTCTGAAACCCTTCCTTCCTCACACAGGGTGAGTACCCATTCTGCTACATTACACAGGACCTACCCTTACGGACCTTAAAACTCCCAAGATAAAACTTATTCGTTAAAACATTTGGTCAAGTCATATGGAATGTAATTTCCTAAATAAATTTTAATAAATGTGAAGGCTGTAAAAACCCTGGGATAAGCAGAAAGAAAAAACATACTGGAGTTGACTTTATTACTTTTTAATTGTGTGCCCTCATATATACAACTGTAGTTTTAATAGTTAAATTAATTTCAATCACTCAGATGATGCAAATAGTTGCCAAACGGCTGACAAGAGTTGGTTTTTGTTTTTAATATTATTTTCTATTTGTTCTTTCTCCTTTTAAATAACAGATACCAAAGAGGAAGTATCCCAATGAGTTTGGACTCTGCAGCCAGGTTGCCTGGGTTTAAATCCTGGTTCTGCTGCATTCTAGTTGGCTCATCACAGAAAGTTGCTGAAGCCTCTCCAGTGCTCAGTTCCCCAGTTAGTGTGTCACTTTTGGTACTCATGGATCAGCTAGGCTTATAAATAATTAGAACTCAAATTTGCGGGGTGTGGAGGGGCAGGGAGCTGTATAATAAATGTGACTGGTTTCACCACTGGATAAGTGCAGGCCCGCTTCTGAATTACTCAGGTATTTATCTGGCCATCACTATGGAGATTCCCCTCTGACTCACACCGCATCCAACCTTGGTGGAAAAACTAACCTTTAAAGAGCCTGATTCCTAGTCAGACTGCTAAGCACACTCCCTGCCCATCACAACTGCAGGCTGCTGAGCATCCATCCTTGAGAACCACAGCACCAGGGAAGACATCCACACTCTTAGGGGTGCCAGACACTATGCCAGTTAGAAAAATGTTCAGAGCAACACCACTGATAACAGCAGGGAAAAACAGACAATTTAGATGTTTCCAAAAACCAAATGGCTAAAGAAATGATGTATCAGCAACATAAAGAACACACTACAGGGTCTACACCATGCCACCCTGAACGTGTCCAATCTTGTCTGATCTCAGAAGCTAAGCAGGTATAGGCCTGGTTAGTACCTGGATGGGAGACCACCCAGGAAGACCTGGTGCTGTAGGCGTTTAAAAAAAAAAAAGGAAAAGAGAGAGAGAGAGAGAAAATACTACAGGGTGAGTACAGGAGGACATGTAAATAAAATCATGCTATGTGGGGAAAAAATGAAATTAAATACATATATGCTGATTACAACAAAATACGTTTATAATCTTTAACAAGACTATTATCTTCTGTAAAGATGCTTAAATTTGTCATAAACAAAGTTTTAAGTGAGACACATGTTGGAGCCGAGATGGTCTCTTAGGGTACTTTATCACTCAAGGGTCCTCGGAAAACCTAACGTGTGCAACACCCTGTAATACTGGTGAAAAGCACAGCCCCAACTTACAACACTGGGTGTCAGAGCTGGGAACCCACCCAAGGGGCACCGGGCATTGCATTAGCAGGGGAGAATCAAGAACTCACCACGTGACACTGCTATAGGACATCAGCTCTTAAAAATAACAAAGAAAATGTATAGATAGTACGAGTTGGAAATTATTTCTCTACAGAAATAAAATATTGAATTCTGGCTCAAGTGTTTCACTTTTCGAGATAGGTCTTATCTCAATTGTTACCCACAAAGTAATTTTAAAAACAAGGAGAAAAAAACCCCACAGAATCCAAAATCCAGGTTTATATCCAACAACAGGTATTATTTTAGACTGTAAATCAACCATGGAGAGGCAGGAGATTTGTTCTTAAAAATACATTTTAAAACTCCCTCAATGATTTCTGTACCATTTCCCTCTTAGACTACTAAAGGTCTTATATTTTTATTTTAAATTACTTAAAATAGTATAAAATCAATTTTTTAAAATCAATGTAAAATATAATATGCAAAAACTCCTATGTACATAATAGAATAACAATAAAATATAATAGTTTAAAGCAATCTTTCATTTTTAAAATTCCTCCTTATTAAAAGAAGATAAATAATCTAATCCTCTCCTTTAATTTCTAAATGAACCACTTGCAATTTGGAGAATAGAAGAAGTTTCCTATAAATTTTATATTACTTTGAAAATCTTACTTTTGCTTTAAAAAAAAGAGTTTGTTTTTAAATTTTGTACAGGATTTATAAGACCACTTACAAGACTACCAAGATAAATCTGGAGTGGCTCCAAGTACACCTGATATCCACAGATGCAAACGATAGAAAGGATTTAAAAACCAACAGACCTCCATTTCCTTATTCTTTCATTAATCACAGCTAAAATGTGAAACTAATTTTTTTACAGCTTGACTTGTGTGCTTTAAAAAACACAGATACCAATATGTAAAGCTGATCCTATATATACAATAGATTATCAATGAACCATTAAAAACACTGAGTTGAATATCTGACATCAAGGTAACAGACAAGACACACTGCCATCTGCAGAACTATACACATAACACATGTAGAAGCCAGAAGAGGACATACAGCACTGTACCCCGCTGGACTCTCCAGGAGAGGACATATAGCACTGATGCCCCCTATACACAGCTGGAGCCCCCAGACGAGGGTGTACAGCACTGACACCCACGCACCTGGCTTTGAGAGGATTCCCAAACCTCTTTTTTGAAAACATCAACATTTTTTAATTACTTTGCAATAAATATTTGTTATAAGTAAGTATCTGTGAGCCTCTACTGTGATTTATCTCAAGACTGAATTACCTGACTCAAAGCGGGGATGGAGCTTGTCTGAGAAGTGGTCTGAGATATGGGACCATTCATCTGCAAGATTGAAAACATCAAACACCCCATCACTACAAGGTAAAGAACTGTCTTTTTAAACCATAGTAACTGAGCAAAACAAAACCCACTTCTTGAGAAAAGCATATTTTTACATGACAAAGGAAATTCAAGGAGATATTCAGCAATGTAGAAGCTTTAAAACGTAAAATATTTTGATATTCTTACTGAATACCATAAGTAAAATTCCTTGTAGTTTCAAAATTAAAAACTTAAGAAATTTAGAAACTTTAGAAAGTTTCTAATATTTAGAAACTTTAAATATTGCTTAACATAATAAAATCTTACAATAAATGAAAGCGGTCAAAATAAAAATTTTATATTGTAATACAAATTAATTCTTTAACTACACACCACTGCAATGGCTACAACATTACACAAGTATCAATCACTGCCTTCTTGGTGATGTAAATCCAAAACTTTAAGTATCTAGTGCTATTAACTGCCATGTGTTTTCTCTATTGCCGAAGTTTCCTCTAACCTACCCACAAATTTATACAGAATCTAACACCTATACTGAGGGCACACGAGATGCCAGTGCGCCTGCGCTGACTGAGGTGCCGAGTCCAACGCGGAACCTGGGGTCTAGTGCAGGGAGCGTGTGGGCCGGGCCGGTGGCACGTGCGTGCACACACTCACCAGATGCGCGCCGTCTTTCCCTTCCTGGACTCTCTGGCCCTGCGGTTCAGCCACAACCTTAGTGTCCTGATCAGAAGTCATGAGCTGTTTACTTTGTGGCTCCTCTGGGAGAAGTTTAAGGTCCACCGTAGGAAGCTGTAAAAAGACAAAGACAGCAAACTGGTAACTTAAAGCACAGAGTACAATTGATTCTTAGAAAAAAATCGCTAAGAAGTCTTGTAATCCTCAGATTTCCCAGAACCTGTGTCTAGCCCTCTAAGTCATTTAGAGAAATATGCCCATCATTTAAACCTTACTTACCCAAGAAATGCCTGGTTTTCGAAAAGGTTCTTCTATACCCTGGCACCCGGAAGGGCAGCTAAGACAGAGCCCACGTGCTAACACAAACCCGAGCGCGCCCGTAACTCATCATGTCGTACACTGAACGGAACACCAGCTCGGAATCTGAACCCCGAAACACGTGTGTGTGGAGTTTGTGACCGGGACCACAGCTGCCAGGAGAAGTGAGCCAGAACCAGTTAACAAGGAATCCCTCCACAGCCTGCACCTGAGAAGCTGAAACGACCCGCCCGGCATAGGTCCCCCTCAGCCTCACACACCGCTGGTTTTTCCCAGGGGCTTCTCTGATGGAACGGCAGCGTCCACAGTTCCGTGGTATGACGGTCAGACCCGGATTCCTGCATATCCGGTCTCAGTTTGCCACGTACCTCGCGACAAGGCAAAGACCAGCAAGTGCTTCCCAGCTAAGATCTAGCAGTGGGAAGGACCCTTGGGGGGTGTCAGCGGCTGCCTCCACGCAGCCTTCATGAGCTGAGGGCAGTGAGTTCCCTGATCTGACTTCATCTCCTCCTGAGAAGAGAGGTGACACAAGAAGAGAGGGCCTCCTGTACAGTGGCCCTGAAGCCCACAGGATGTGTCTCATCTCACTATCGAATCTATGCTGAGAAGGTTTTATCAATCTTCATAAATCCCAGAGGGTCTAGTTCTCTTAGCTGTTTCTAAACCACTCATTTCATTAGAAACATGTTTCATAATTATTAAAGTTTTATTAAACACTCAAAGCAATCCTTAAAAATATAAATCAATCTCAAACTTAACTGTATACCGAGTTGGTAGAGTAACTATTCAGAGAATTATTCTAAGTGATTTCTAAAACAGCATTTGCATATAAGAACCTAAAAATGATCAAGAAATCTTAAAAATGTACTCAGTAGGCTTGGTAAATGTTAGTATTGTTTGAAACTTTTATGTATTATACACACTGTAATAGGATAAAGTAAGAACTGAATTAATGTTAGGTATCAGATTTTCAGCATAAAAGGAAATACAAACTTAAAGTCTTAATAAGCTAAGTAAAATACATATCTGGTTTTAAAAAAAAAAAACAGAGAGTATGTAACTTTTTAAACTAAGCTATAGATTTTCTTTGGCTTTCACCAATTTTCTACTAATGTCCTCTTTCTACTACAGGATCCTATGTAGGCTCCCACACTGCACTTAGTTGTCACTTCTCTTTAGTCTCTTCCAAATTGTGACAGCTCCTCAGCCTTCCCTCAGCTTTCATCTACAGTTTCCAAAAGTGCTGCTTAATCATTTTATTAATGTTGCTCAATTTGAGATGAACCCCTGGGACACCTTGTCATGAAAACAAGGAAGCCATCAAAAAGACTCCTATGGTCGAGTCACAGGAGCAACAGTAAAGGAGAGACTCCCAATGTCAAAAGGACAATATGAGGATCAGAGAGACTGAGTGGACACAAACACAAAAAATCCACGACAGCTCTATGCAGCACCACCACCACACTGGCCACCTTTCTGAAGAGCACCGGGGTTCGGACACGACGAGCCTCCCTAACAACAGACGGCTGGTCAGGGCAGGTTGCTCCCCACTTAGGAAGCACGACCAGCGATTGGACAGTAAAGAACCACAGTACTGGAAGATCAGAACACCGTAACATCTAAGGAAACAGCCAAGGCAGTGATGACGACACCTGCTAAGTTACTCGAGGCGCTGACAGGAAACTCCGGAACGGCTGGCTCAGAAGGGCAACACTGAAGCCACTCACTGTTAGATATTATCACCACAGTGGAATGAGGTCCTACATTCTTCCTCATGAGATGAAAGAGCACCATCTATGAAACAGTCTCCCAAAAAGAACCTCATCTAATCAAACCTCCACATCTGACTCCCAAGTTAAAGGAAATTCTGGGACAACCCATATTAAATAATACCAACACAAAACCATTAGCTAAATCCAAAATGTGGGCCACTCTATAAGACAGATGACCTCATTTCCATAGCAAACATTTGAGACACGAGAAAATGGGGGGGGAGGCTTTGCATTTGTACAAAATTCAAAAGCTTTAACCAAAATAACTGTATGTAACGTAAGACCTGCATCTGCATCCAAATTCACATGAATTAAATTTAAATTTTAAAATTACATTTCAAAATGACAGTTCTGACAGGAAAAAGTAAAAGTTACTAAGTAATAAAATATATTATAGAATGAGTATTAATTTTGTTTGCATGCAATCAAGGTGCTGCAGCTGTTTATTTTTAAAGGTCTTAAGGGTAAGACACACTAAAAGAATATGGATAAAACTACACATTTGAAATTTGCTTTAAAATGTGCTAATATTTCTTTTAAGTGTAAGGAAAGGAAAGAAACCAAAATATAAGAATGCAACTAGTTGATGCAAGCTACAATGATGGGTACATTGAGGAGTGCTGTACTTGCATCTCTACTTTCTTCTGAAATAAAAGTAAAAAGGGAACTCTAACTAGAATATAGTATAAACAGACATCTAAAACCACGTATTTACTTCTATCAAAACAATGTAAACCATTTTATGAACAATGTTCATGGCAGCTTTAGAAGATAAAAAAAGAAAAATAATGGAATATATTACTTTTAAAATATTCACAAAAATTACATCAGGTGAAAAAGCAGCATGTAAACTAAAGACAGCATAATTAGTTATGTTTTAAAAATTCACATAATTTTGTGACTATTTAAAAGCAAATGACACTAGAAGTAAATGTACCAGATGACAATAAAAATGTTAAAACTCAAGGATAGTGTGTTACTTTGTTTCATGCCTACAGTCTCAATATTTTGAATAACAACTTATCGGGCTTGCTGATTCCACATCTACCAAGCAGCCCCCTCAACCTGCAGACCGGCGGTGTCTTTCCTAGAGGAGAACAAGCACTGAACAAGCACGAAAAGCATCTAAGTCCCTTCCCATCTGATTGTCAGTACAGATGCTAAAAGTATTATTTGGTCATCAAGCCATTTTCCTGTGAAACTACACTACTCATGCTGTTCTCCAAGACAGAGTCTCAAAGTGTGGTCTGGGCTCCGTTAGGGGTCCCAGAGACTCTTGCCCAGGTCCAGGAGGACAAGATGGTTTCCATAATAATGTTGCAGTGTCATTTGCCTTTTTCACGCATTCTCTCCTCATGAAAGTACAGTGGAGTTTTGGTGTATTATCGAAAACGAACATTTAAAGTTATATGAAAAGACATTTAAAATACTCCTCACTTTTCCAACTGTGTATTTGTATGTGGCCAAATTTCTCCTCATACTTCGACCAAAATAACAAATGCAGAAGCAGATGAGAATCCAGCTGAGATTCTACTAAATCAGATATAAAGAGGAACTCCAAACATATGAAACAATGCCACTCTCCCCATTAAATTACTTGTTTAAGATTATTGATTTTTCACAAGCAATGTTATTTATATTACATGTAATAGGTCTGTTATTATTAAGAAAAAAAATTTAATTTCTGAGCTTTAATTTCAAGAATTAATTTTTAGATATAAGCCACATAAACAAAAGCTCTTAGAGATCTTCAGTGTTTGCAAGTACAAAGAGGTCCTGAGACCAAAATGTATGAGAACCACTGACATAAAGCCAAACTAATCCTCATGGACCTAGCGTTCTTGGGTGGGGACGGTCTGTGTTCGCAGGTGGGGGACACGCCACTCTTACAAAGGCAACGCTCCCCAAATCCATCGAGAGAGTCGATGCAAGGCCTAGCAAGATCTCACAGGCTCTTTTTGCAGAAATTGATGGAAACTGATCCCAAATTACTATGGAAATACAAGGAACCCCGAATAGCCAAAACCATCTTGAAAAGAACAAAGATGGAAGAGTCCCATTTCCCGATTTCAAAATTTACCACAAAACTAGAGCAATCAATACAGTGTTGTACTGGCACAGACATACAGATCAATGAAACAGAACTGAGAATCCAAAAATAAAACCTTACCTTTATGGTCAATTAATTTTCAAAAGGGTGCCAAGACCATTCAATACAAAAAGAATAGTCTTTTTAAAAAATGGTACTGAGACAACTATATAGCCACATGCACAAGAATGAAACTGGACCCCTGTCTCACTCTCTTTATAAAAATTATAATAGATCAAACACCTAAATGTAAAAACTAAAACTGCAAAACTCAGAAGAAAACACTGGAGTAGGTCTTCATCAGCTTGAATCAGGCAATGGATTCCTAGTTAGGACACCAAAGGCACAAGCAACAAATGAAAAAATAAATTGGTCTTCATCAAAATTAAAAATGTCTGTACTTCAAAGCGTACTATCAATAAAGTCAAAAGATAACCCATAGAATGGGAGAAAATTTTTGCAAATCATACATGTGAAGGAACATATATCTGGAAAAAAGGATCCCCAAAACTCAGTACTAAGACAAGTTAAAAATGGGCAGAATCTAAATTGACATTTCTGCAAAGAAGAAATACAAATGGCCAATAAGCACATAAAAAGATGCTCAACAGTATTAGTCATTTGGGAAAAACAAGTGAAAACACAAGATGCCACCTCACACTCACTGGGATAGCCACAACCAAAAAGAAGACAAGTGCTGACAAGGATGTGGCGAAATCAGAACCGTCCCATGTCGCTGGCGGGAAGGCAGAACGGCACAGCCACTTTGGTAAACAGTTTCAAAACATTAAACATGAGTTCACTGAATGAAAGAGATCCTTTCCAGCTTTAAGACGACTTATAACTGGTTTATGACACATTATCTTGCTTTGGAGGGGGAAATTATTTGGAAGACCATTTTAGCTAGGATTCTAATGAAACCAAACAAAACAGAGCTTAGATAGCCAAACAAAACAGAGCTTAGATAGTCTTGTTAACCCTCTGTCCAGAAGCATGTCATCTGTTACATCTCTGACAAATTCGCAAGGACAACAACCACTCCAACACTTGGTTATAAAGAAGCCAAAATAAAATGGTATTCGAAACACATAAAGCAATGTGAAGATGAAACATCCCCTCTCACTCTGCCTGTGGCTGTGATGGTTATTTTGTAAAAAACAAAGTGCAAAGTTGAGGTCGGGAGTTCCAGCCTTCCCCGCTCGCTCGGGGTAGAACTACTCCTTGCCCTGGTCAGAGATGTTCCCATCCCAAGAAAGAGCATCCCGAGGCAGCCACTCTTAACTGGAAGGAGCTCAGGAAGGGCTGGTGGCCACCACAGACGGATGGGCACAGGTGCACTCCGCTGGATGCAGAGGTCAAACGCCGGGCCACGGGCACCGCCCATGCACTGCACGGTCTCCCCATCAGCAGAGCAGTCCCGGTGGCAAGAGCTCGCCCGCTCCGTTCTGCCGCATTTTCACACAGGTCACAGTCCTCCCCACTCAGGCCGCTGGCGTTTGGGGCCCCGCGGCCTCCTGCACTGCCCAGCTGTGTCCCGCTGCCTCAGCCAGGACCGAATTCACCAGTGGTTTCCCAGTGAGCCCCTTGTTATGGAGACACTGAGCCTGTGAAACCTCTTCCGAGTGCCGGTCTCCAGCACCTTCATCAGCTCATTTCAGTTTGGTCACGAGTGTGCTCACTTACGAGCACACCGCCGCCCTCAACAGTGTGGGACACGCTGAGACGGCCTTTGCAAGCACAACTCAACCGGTCGAAGAAACAAAGCGGACTGTGGCCCAGGCCCCTGCTCTCCCCGGGGAGTGGCACACCTGGGCCCCTACTTCCTCCTCTGGACCCTAAGTGCTGCCCTTCCGCCCTTGGCTCTCAATGCCTTCAGCTAACACCAGACGCTGAATTTCGGGGCAGCTAAGCAAATTTCAGGCAAAGTTTTTTTAACCTACAGACTCCTTCAATTCATTCCCGACCCCCACTTCTCATTTAAAACAAACAAACAAGCAAAAACTGACAATCGATCCATCTCCAGGAAAGACGGAGCATCATCCACCCAGCTGGCCAAACCAGAAGCCTGCACCCAAGCCCCTTCCCCGCAGAGAGGGCCACGTATCCCAACTGCCAGAATGACTGCCCCAGCCTCTAAGGGCCCAACGCAACCACTGCTCCTGAAACAGGAGACTCCCCCCCACCCGCAGCACACACCCCTGAGGGCCCGGTACAGGGACACTGTGACAGCAGCCAAGCCAACCAAGATGTCATTCCTGTCCTCCCCATAGAGCTTGGGGTGGAAACCCTTCATAGCCAATGACACAGCATGCCTAATGAGTCCCGTCATCCCAGCACTGCAAGAGCAAGCCTCCACCCACTGCCTCAATGGTCGTGTCCCTGACACAGCTCCTGAAGGAGCAGGATCCCGGCCAACATACGTTTAGTCACTTTGTCTTTCATGCAATAAACGTGGAGAGAGATTTCCTAATATTTAAAACATAAAGCTCAGAAAATGAGACAAATTCAAGGAAGAGCTCCTGTTGGGACATATTCCAAAAGATGCATTAGTGGGGACGGCAGTGCTTCTAGGTTAGGGTGAAGTTACTGTGTGTTCGTTTTCATTTTAGTCTCTGGATTTTGTGTATGTAAACATGGGTGCATATATGTAAGTGCACCTGGGATCTAAACATACAGAATGGTTAAATACCAAGTAAAGGTAACATTAAAAATTATATTTAATTATCAATATAAGAAATCACTGAAGAAGTTCCTAAGTGGCAAACACATGCTAAAATTCTCATTCGTACTGAAGGGAGAGGTCAAAGACCCTTCTGAAATCTGTTGAAAGCTAAGAGCGCTTTCACTGGAAAAACAGACACATACTAGCAAAGTTAAACACAGACGCAGAAGTTCAAGGACAGCCTTCTCCCACCCCCAGCCCATCTATGAACAACAGGCAGTCTGAGGCAGAAGTTAAACCAGGTCTCTGCTCTCCAGGTGGTGACGCTGGGCATCCCCATTTTCGGTGCTGTGAGAACATTTAGGGAGTGTACAGCCAGAGCACAGTCTGTAAAAACCACAGTTGGCACTGCTGCTACCAGAGATCCAGAGGCCAGACCTGGGAAGTAACAAACTGCCACAACCCACTCAGAAAATGACAGCCACTGCATCCAAGCACAGTCTAACTAATCACTGTCAAACATTACCTGTGACAGCAGAACGCACTCCACTTTTCCAAGGGGACAATGTTGCTATAGTACAAAGCAGTTACTTTGTACTATAAAGTAAAAATACAGTAAATTTGTATTTGTAAAAATACAATGAAAAATACATTTTAAAATGCGATGAATACCCCCTAACATGAAGTGTTCCTTACAGAAGTGATACTGCATTTAATAAGAGAATTTAAGTTCTATAGTAATGAAGTAAAAAATATTTGACTTTGGATAATCTGCGTGAGAACAGCCACACCAATTAGGATTACAGATGAATAGATGACGAACCTAACAGCATCACCTTAAAAGTTCCAAGCAAACCATCAGAATCAGCTCCAATAATGTTGAATTACTGTTCGGCCTTGTGGTGTCAGATATCCCTAACTTCAACAATCATCAACATAAAAACTATTAAAACTTTCTGATGCTAAGCTATGCTGCGTGGCTAGCCTTCACCCCTATCAGTCCCTTGGACGCAAGATGCTACACAGGACATCTATGCACTTTCCAACGGTGTGATATGCAATAGATTTGGAAGCAAGAAGCTACACAGATCTCTTTTTCTGCTCTTCCCTCATTTTGTCTCCAGGCCTTAATTTCCGAAATAATAAAACAGGTGCTCTGAAGAACAACTGATGGGGGGGAGGGGGTTTACGGGCCCTCCAAATTACAAGCCAAATAAACTGTGTGGAAACTGTTGACTGCATTCATTCCTCAACTCTGCAAGAGAGCTGCAAGCTGTTAAACTGAAATAAGCGGGTAGCAAGCAACAACTGTTGAGGATGGTAAACTAAGGGCAAGAGAGGTGGCACAGTGCTCACAGCAAGTCACTGCTCCCTCTACAGAAAAGCGACAGCTTGAACATGCAGCCCTACACCTGCAAAGGTCTACAACTGAGTACAACTCTATACGAACTTCCCTTAGACTGTTTCTCAAAGAAAACATGTAAACTGCAGTCTAAACACATGAGACAAACTGAAAGAACTATTAGTACCTTCCTAAATGGATTACAGCTAATAAGTCAAATTACTGAAAATGACAAAATTCGTAATACTCCTGGAATACTTTATTTCAATGTTTTAGAAAGCATTTTAAGGGCTGTTTTAAGAAGGCATTTAAAAAGAGAGAAGTAAAATGCTGACTTAAAATCTATAGTGTACAAAGTTAATGCTTTCACCAATTCCAATTTTCCTTTTGAAATTCTACTGTTAAGCACACACCTTGAGGAGTATCCCGTGAGTTCCCTCACTACGGTGCAATGAAATCTGAACTCAGAGAAGACAACAAAGTTAGTCTTTGCCCTGCCACCACCTAATTGACTGCATTTCTAATTAACTCTACCACTGGGGGCTTCAGTTTCTGAGTCTTTTGGGCTAAAATCCTAAGACTACAACTGCAATATTGCACTATTTTTCTGATGAGTATTTGCAGAAACCAGTCATCAAATTACAGTTAATAAAGTAATATAGACCAATACCCAAAGTCTCAGAAATTGACTGTCCTACTTCAAAGTATTGTTTCGTTCACACCAAACACTATGAGAATAGTCAAAAAGAATTAAAGGCTTCCTTCTCAACTTCTAATTCCAGACAGGTGACAATGACACGGATAAAATCAAAATATTCTATGCAACTGGATTAAGGCTAATTAAATGTATTGTTAATTACCATTAAACATTTGGTAAACATTCTTTACAGATTATCAATAAACATCCCTAATCTCAGCCCTACACAGCAATCTGTGAACTGGAAGTTAATGATCCAGCTTTTATTTGCCCGCTACTAAAATAACCTACTAATACAATTTGTGGGCTATGACTTTGGGAAACCTTCTGATCCATGGCATTTCATCTTAAGCTGCAATCTTCTGGGTGTTATCGTAAAAAAGGTATACAGAGTTACCGGCTGAAAACCTCCACAACAATCGATGTGCTCTCAGTATGTTGAACTTGAAAGGAAGATGCCCAGTGCTGCGGGCCTGACTTCAATAGTAAAACTCATGGTCATTTAGGATCTCAAAGCACTCTCTGCCAGAAGGCATTTCACTCTGAACCCGAGTTCTGCCAGAGACTTTAAAATGTTACAGCCTGGACGCCCTGCAGTTTTACTTGGCAATTCTATTTTCTCCTTCCATTCCCCTCAAGCAGTGGTTTAATTCTCCTGCACTGAGTCCTGAAAGATAATAATTTCAGAATACAGGAAAACTCATCAACGTATAAAGTAGCAAGAGGAGCAGGTGAAAAACTAAGGGGCACAGGCAGCAACTACTGTCAACTGCCTTATTCATCGTGCCCTTTGGTCTTCACTGACTGCCCTCCCCCCGACTTTTAAGGTGTGTGGAGGCAAATGTTGCTGACTCATCACTTACTCACTTGCACACTGGCCTGTACTCTGAGTGACCCAATGAAGGGAAACCGGAAACGGATAACAAGTATCACTGAAGATTCAGATATTAATCAAAAAAGACCATGGACCTTACGATAATGTCGGGGAAAGTTTCATCCAAAAAAAGGTTTTCAAACTAAGCTTCCAGACTAAATGGCAACTAGCATATTATCAATTGTTTGAATGTTTTTATTTACCTGCTAAAAACACAAGTAAAAGAAAAATGCTTTTGCCTTCCAAACGTCTAGATTTTTAAAAGGTGACTTTCCACAGGGACTTCAAGTCTACTTTTAAAAGATTCCTGGTATTCTCCGACTATGAGGACTTCTGACAAGCCAGGCAGCAATGAATTACAGTATTATATACAGTTTGTGTGGAGGTTATGTGTAAATGGTAAGGCAGAAATTATACAGATGGTAAAACCTCCACAATGAAAACAGTGATAGTATACTGTAATCAACAAAAAAGAAAACAAGTTCAGAAAGTATGAAATCTTTAAAGAGCAGTTTTTAGAGGACTTGATATTTTCAGAATAAAATATATTTGAAAAGAAAATGTTTAACATGTTCAGAGAGAAAGAATAATCACTGAGGCAACATGTAAATAAATCTCTATCAAATTGGTCACTGTCTTTATCCCTGCCTGAATTTTGAGCTTCGACAATAAAACAAAGCTTTCTGAATCCTGAAAACAGAATGTTCTCATTTTTCAGAGGTTTCTAAAAAAGGAATCTTGTTAATAGTCTGCCTTAATAAAAGCTGAAACAATTTAAAACACCTGACAAACACTAGCAGATTTAAGGCTTATTTTAAACGTATTTTTTAAACACACATGCTATGTATAATATAAATGAAAGGGTTTCTGAGCATGCTGTTCCTCAATTAGACTGGGGCTCTCCACCTGGGGGCCAAGTAATCACCATCCAGGTGTGCCCATTCCTCCCCCTCCACGCCACTCCCCATAAAACAGAATGGCCACTTTGAAAAGGCAGTCTGGTCATATAATTCTCCTGCTTAAAACTCTATAACTGTTCTTAGGATATAGAAAAAAATTCTCACCTTTGCCAGGACCTCAGACTTAGCAGGATCTAGCTCCGCCTCTCCCAGCCCTTCCCCCTACCTAGGCCTCATTCAAATTCGTTCCGCCGAATCACTCACCCCTCCCCAGCTGAGGGTTGTCACACTTACCCTCTAGGCCTAGAAGGCTATCTCTCCCCCACCCCACCCACCCACCCTTCCTTAGGGGCCTTCAGAGCCCTTAAGAGCCTCTGTGAGGACTCCCACCTAGCACAACAGCCTCTCAGGCCTGATGATCTGTCTACCTGCCTCAGTGGACATCAAGCTCCAAAGAGGCAATTTATCCCTTTTGTTCACCATTTTAACCCTGGGATTTAGTCATAAATTATTCAGTGCATACTGTGTACCATTCTATGGTCTAGGTTCATATCAATAAAATAGACAGAAACCCTCGACCTCATAAAGTTAACATTCAAGTATGGGAAGACAGATGACACGTAGAATACAGAAATTACACGGCATGTTATTATGTAACAATAAGCGCTACAAAGAAAAATAAAGCAGGGAAGGGAGATGAGGGTGCCTGCCACAAGATATGCTATAATGAATGCAACTGTCATAACAGGGCTGCTGGAGGAAGTGTGGAATTGAGAGTGACCAAGGACTTTCATGTACCGAAGCTTCAAGACTCCAAATGCCAGTCTACTTTAAATAAACAATTCACTTTCCTAATTTCTTCTAGACTACAGCTCTAGAGAAAAGTTCTGGTACCATTCATTCATCATTGTATGGCTACTGTCTGATCAAAAACACCTGCCTGGAGGGAAGAACGAATCCTTGCTTTCTTCTCAGTGGCCCTCCTCCCCACCAGGCCCAGCAGCAATGATTTGGGAAGGGAGAGGGATCCACTGAAGTTTAAAAATATTTTTCACTATTGTAATTGCTTTGTGTAAATAAAATGTTTTACTTTTAAAGCAAAATAAACAAGGTAAGAAATTTATTGTTAACAAAAAGGAGCAGTTTTTAATGATTGAAAAGAGTATATAAAGAGCATAATCTAGGTTGAGTATTAAAACTACTTTACCTCAAACAGTGCTATATACATATTAGATGCAGCTATGGAGTCAGTTAGCATTTTATAAATAAAATTGTATGCACTTTCTATCTCACCCTTTCTAATGAAGATCCTCGTGTTTTTTCATGAAAGTATGCAAATGTATGATCTGCAAACGATTTCTCTAAAACTGAGATGGGTGGTGTCTTTAGATGTGCCTGTATCCCTCTAGTTGAATAAAGTTTACTAAACATTGTGGTCCTGGGCTAGGCTCAGAGGTCACAGAGGTAAAAAGGACTGTGTCCACAAAGAATTTCCATTAATTAATTAGGTGCTATGCCTTGGGTGCTTCAGACAAAGGGAAGCACTGAGCAGGACCTTAGAAATAGACAAGGAATCCCGAAGGGCTCCTAAAACATCTTTATAAAGATGTTAAGGAATTAAGGGGGGGGGGGCGGTGAGGAGACATCCAACGTCAGGCAAACTACAGAGCAAAGGCAACACCGTGGTTTGGGAGGGTGGGGGTGGGAGGGGGCATTGGTCAGGCTGACCAAAGGTGACCCTGCAATAGAGGAGGCAAAGTAGCAAGACCCCAGGGTCAAGCCTGCTGTGCTTAGGGCCCTGGGCACTTATTTAGGCAGTGGACCATCACTGAGGGGTTTTTAAAAGGTCCTGACAATTCGGATATACCTTTAAAGCAACCAACCTCTGGCTTCAGTGTGACTAAAATGGTGTGTGTAAATAAAAGAGAACATTTTATTTTTATCACGCAAATAAATACCATAATTTATCTGTTTTTAAGACAAAACTTTTGCATATCAGGTTTCGTAAAGAACATTTTCAGCAAAGACTAAGTCTCATCTCAATGATTATGAAACTCCCCCTAAAAATTAAGTAGCATGCTTTCAAATTCAAGTAAATATCAAATGTTCTCCATGTGGCCCAATGCACGCTGTGGCCCAGGCCTCACTAGCAGGCATACAGGGTTGACACTAAAGATGGAACCAGACCCCAACAGAAGGCGCAAAAATGGTGGCCATAATTCACCTGGAAACCTTGATTAAATATGAGTCACACAGCTTCAGCAGGAAAATGATGAAAAGGCAGTTTACAAAGGCACTGAAGGGATAAAAGGCGCAGCGGGGAGGGACAACAGTGGGTGGGGGGGGGATGCGAGAAGGGAAGGAAACACAGCTAAGTTAATTTTCCCTGTCCCTGAAGAAGACATTTACACTCAGGAAAAATAGATCACTAGACTGTTAGGAAAAAAACAATTGCATGTTGGAATTATCATCCTCCTTTTAATAAGAAAACCTAATGCTTCCTACCTTACAATTCCATATGTCAATAAAAAAATTCATTCTCTAATCACAACAGCTTCAGGAAAGAAGCTCCAAAGACAGAGCCAGTGCAAGGATTAGAAACAAAAAGTTTAAATTGACCTAAACTAAACCAACATCAGGTCTGGTGAGTTTAACCCTTTCAACAAGAAAGCAGCGCCTCATTTACTGCAAACTCTAAAATTAGCTATTGCAGAAAAAGAAGAACTCTTTACAGGAATAAAGTTTTACAAAAGAGCAGAAGCATCAAAGCTCCTACAGCAGTGTGTTTTTTAACCATGTATTTTTCATAAACATAACAGCAGTGTATGTTTCCTTCCATTAGCAAAAGGTTGAATCAATGGTCTCATAGGAAGAATGACAGGAATATATTGAGATTTTCTTGCATTTACCAATCTGAAAAGAAAGCCTTAAACATGGGAACTCTGCCAGAATACAGACACATGTTAATAAAAGCATGTTTAAAACTTATACCTTTAACATTAAGACAATAACAAATGGAATTGAAGTAACATAGGTATATAGCTTTCTGCGATCTCAAGGGGCCATCATAAAGGTAATGCATTACTAAAATTAGACCTAGATTATAATCCTAGTTATCACTATGAAAAGTATGAACTCCAGCATGACACTGAAATAGGATTGAAAGGAGTTTGTCAGCCAAATCTTGGTTGGTGACATCAACCACAGGTCTAGCACTATAAAAACCTGTAAAATAAATGGTATGTGTAAATATGAGAAAACTTGTAAACACTTGTGACAACAGCTACTTGCAGGCACTGTTGATTGTTATTGCCATTAACAGCTTGATGTTCCCAACTTACAACTGAAGTATTTTAGAATAACTTGCACTTAAGAATTACATTTTACAGTATGTGAAGATTGCTTCATAAAAACAAGTGACTAAGTAAAATGTGTTTCGACAGAGTGTAAATATTGTATTTGTCAATAAATTAACAAATTAAGTTAATAAATTAATAAATTCTCCAAATTTTAATTAAAAAAGAAAAACAATCCCTAGGAACATTAAATAAAATCAGATTTCTCCCTGAATGTGCTGCCATTTAACTTCAGCTACTCTTCTACAAAATATGTTAAAGTACTAAGGAACTTTTGTATCCCTATTATCATCTATTTTCTCCCTGGTTGCTACTTAAATATAGTATAACTCCAAATACACATTCTGTCCTCAGAACCTGATTTATGTACCCAGATACATGTGATCAAGCAAAAAAAAAAAAAAAAAATCTCTCTGCTAATAAAACTGACAGTCACAGAATTTTGAAAATAGTAATTAGGTGAGAACCATTTTCAAAATTCTTAATAAGAATCTCAGTAATTAAAAAATAGTAAAACAATCAACATGAATGTTTTCCAACAGTCATATGAGGTTGATATTAACCCCTTTGGAGATGAAAAGTGAAGCAGGGTTAAATTATAAATTACTAACTAGAGGGTTCGTAATTTATAATCAGTAAGAAACCAGCCCTTCTGTCATTGAACAAGTCATCTCACATTAACTTTTCAAAATAGAGGATGAAATTTATTTCTAAGCAAACACAAGTTTCAAAGGAAGTACAGAAATCAAATTTATAGTTGAATAATAAAATTGCTAATCTAATGCCTTTCAGAAAGTATTTCACTTTCAGCAACTCAAGCAAACTTCCATCAAGCGATATCTTACAGCTTGATTATAAAACTGCCTTTCAGTATATCAAATACAGAGAAAAGTTGAAAAGCCACAACCATTCCAACGTCTGTAAATTATCCCGGCTAAATTAGAGGGAGCCAGGCAGGTGGGGAAGCAGGGGAATTGCACTTGGCACGTACTATCTGACCTCCACAGAGAAGTGAACGTCACGCTTCCCCACCCCTCCCCGCGGTCTTTGCAAACTACAGCTCAGCACCTATTGCAAGTGCGTTTTAAATACTAAACACAAATAAAATAAGAGACCAGCTAAATAACAAAAGAGAAAGAAAAACTTTTAAAGGGGAAAATAACTTGTATGCTTACTTAACAATATTCGTCTTCAAGTTGGCATTACCTTTTTAAAAAACCTTCACACTTCAATACTAATTTTCCCTGCACAGCCCAGAAAAATCCTTCTGTTCCTTCAGTTATCCAAAACTTCAAACTTCCACTTAAGACTAGGACAAGTTACAGCAGCGAGGCACGGCGTCTCCAAGAGATACCCACCCTACAGGTAATTTCATCAACTTTCATGTCAGCCAAAATTAAAGACCTTTTACATAAAAATGAGGGGGAAAGCAGGAGTAACCACACAAAATTACACGAAGTCTTAACTCGAGTTGACTACGTTCTGACGGGACTCGGCCGGGAAGCAGGTGCTGATTTCTGACGAGTCCCTTCCTCGACCGCGTCTCCTCGCCCTATTTCGAACACCGGACATACTCAGATTGGATTTTTTTTCCTAATTCCTTCAGAATCTGCCTCCGCTCAAGCCTATCGAGAGGAGAACCGGAGCTTCCCAAAAACACACCAAGCAACAGGATCCCCACTTCCTGGTCGGAGCGATCCCGTCCCCTCCCCGGCCGCCGGCGGTCCCGGGATCCCGGACAGAGGGCAGGGCGAGGCCGCCGCAGTGCGGGCCAGACCGGCGGCAGGACCGGCCCAGGCACTGTCCCGCCCGAGGCCCGGTCGTACCCGGACCCCGGGCAGCGACCCGAGCCCTGTTCTGCTCCGGCCCCGGTCCAGTCCTACCCGGACCCCGGCCGTGCCTGGACCCCGGGGTGAGACCCCGGCCCTGCCCTGCCCGGCACCGACCCTACCCAGACCCCGGGCCTGCGCGGGCCCTGCACCCCGCCGCCGCCCTGCCCGCCGCGCGGCTCCGTCCGGCTCGGCCTTGCCCGCCGCCCTGCCGGCCGCGTCCTCCGGGAAGATGGCGGCCCGTGACAGGCGGGCGCAGAGCGGGTCCGAGGCGACGGCCTGCGCGGGGGCGGGGGAGGAGGGGAGGCCGGGAGCCTCCCGCCCGCCTCGCTCACCTGTCAGCGCCGCCGCCGCCCGGCCGCCGACCGCCGCAACCCCGGTGTCCGGCGACCGCGCCACACGCGGACCGGCCGTGAGGGAGGGGCGGAAGCAGGGGCGCGGCCCGCCCGGACGAGCGGCGGAGGGCGGCGCGGCGCGGGCTGGCGGCGGGCGGCAGCAGGTCCTTCCCGTTTCGGGCCCGAAAATGTCTCAACCTCGCGACTCCGGCGCCCCAACGCTCCTTCCCGTTCGCATGAGAACACACAGCTCCCGCTTCCGGGACTCGGCGGAAGTCCCGCCCCGGGCCCACGCGCCCCCGCGCGCCCTCGGCCCCACGGCCCTCCTCGCCCTGCCCGACGATGCCGCTTGGGGCCGGGAGGGCGTGACGTCATGGGGCCGGGGCGCCGCGATTGGCCGCGAGCGGAGTCCGGCCCGCCCCTCCGCCCGGGCTCCCTGCGCGCGCCCTCCCGGCCGTACCTGTGATTGGCGCGGGCGCGCACGCCGCTGGCCCCGCCCCGCGCACGCCGTCGGCCCCGTCCCGCGGCGCAGCCCGCCTTGCCCCGCCCCCGCTCATGCATCTAGTCCCGTCTCGCGGCGCAGCCCGGCCCCGCCGCCCGCGCATGCAGCCGGTCCCACCTCCGTCCTGCGGACCCGCCGCGTCCCCGCCACATGAGGAGACATGCGGTCCCCCGGACCGCGACCCGCGCGCCCCTTCACCACCCGAACCGCGACCCCGCCCCCCAGGAACGCGATCCCCCTCGCCCCTTGCCGGCGACCCCCGCCTGGTTGGAGGTCGGGTTGGGCGAGGGGTCCTCCGGCCGCGTCTGCGTCCTCGGCGGGTCAGCGTCGTCTCAGCAACTTCAGGAGGAGTGCCGAGGTCTCAGGCGTTTCCCCGAACTCAGACCATGTCCCCCCCGACCGTATCATGGGGAGAGGAAACAGAAGGGAAGTTTGCACGCCTTCAAGCTTGCTGCCTGATTTCCCGGGTACCCTCTCGCCTGATTGTTGGCGGTGTAGACGTGCTTGTGAATTCGTCCAAATTGTAGGGTTCAGTCCGTCAGAAGCCTCTTCTGGGCCACTCTGCCCAGGCTTGCCGCGCACCGGTGCCTACCTGTCCCTGCCGACGGCGGCGAAGTGCCGACGAATTTGTCTCGAACGTCTGTGTACTAATGCAGGGACCGCTGTCGCCATCGGCGGAGGCCCCCTGCTCTGTGAGGTGTTATCGCATCCCAGCTCTAAGACACTCATGAGTTAAGTGATATCATAACACCGTCTTTGAAAATAACAGTAAGGTAAGACTGAGGTTTCCTCTACCACCACAAGTAGGTATGTATTTCACACATACATGTAATGCCCTGGTTTGGAACTCCACGAGCCAAGAAGGAAACTGACACCGATGTAAGCACAAGAGGGAGTTTATTGACAAACTCGAGTTTGGACCCCACTCGTTCACGCAGCATGGGTGAGAGGAGCCCTGACTGAGGGGTTGAGACCGAATTTAAAGGGTAAAACCGCGAGCAAGAGGGTTGTGTGCACAGAGTGCCACGTGCAGCAGGGCCATGTGCAAAAAGGGCCTAGTGCAGAGAGGGCTATTCGAAAAAGGGAAACAGGGTGTGGGTGCCTTAAGGGCTTACTGATTAATGGCTTTGGTGGGCTTGACCAAACAGCAGGGTGTTGTCCCTAATTGTTTTTCGGTGAATTTTTCTTCATTTAATCTGGAGTCTACATAACGAAATGGAGTTATTCTAGTCCTACACACACACACACACACACACACACACACACACACACACACACACACACACACACCCTCCCCCCAGCTCTGAAAGTTCACTGCCCCCGGAGCCTACCTGGGATATGCTGTGGAGCCCTCAGGGACTTCCCTTATGCTTATGTCCCCTTGTAATTTCTCAGACCAAGGCCCCTACACACGCTGCTGACATCAACCCTGGGACGTGGTCTGCCTTTGAAAGATCTGGAATTCTCCAAAGTTGGTCAGGTAGCCTTTTATCTTTTCTCTTGTGTCTACATTCTGGCAGATATTTTGATACCCAGACACATTCCTAAATTATGAAAGAGACTAATAACGTAAATGATAAAATACTTATACAGAAATGACATCTCCTAGACAATCGACACAGGGCTTTTCCTGCAAGGTTTTTTTTTTTCTTCTGGACCTATATTTCAAATGAAACATCCACTTTCACCCAAGGAAGTGAGGTTATAACATAAGCACATTCTTATGGTATTTCTACTTGAGAAGACAAGATAAAATCTGGCTTATTCTCTGAATTACAGTTTGAATGCCAACCATAAATCTTTTCCTTGTCTGTAGTTGGTTTCCCGTCTGTGTCCTCAGCACTCTGTTCACGGCTCCGTTAAAGCTGTTATGATTTTCCATTTGCATACTGTCTCAGGACCCATGGTCATTTTCACAAAAGAGTAATGTGTTGGGGGTAGGGGCGCGTAGCACCTTCTTAAAAATGTCTGTTGACTTAGCCAGTGCAAAAAGCAAGACGTTCTCTTAGTAAAGGCCTAAATTTCAGCTAGTATCTGAGACCATTCTTTTCTTTAATTCTCCTTGCATTTCCTGTGAAAAATAAATGCTTTCTCCACGATATGTATCATCATTGGAAATTATCTTCCCTGTACCTTAGCAAACCCATTTGCACTGCTCAAATTTTAATCTTAATGGGCTAGAAGGATCGCTTACCCGTGAATTAAACGCCAAGTCCCTACTCTGCCTCTGGGGCCATGCTAAGTGTTGGGGAGTTGGCGGGAGCAGCTCAGTCCGGAAGGCAGGGAGGACTGGAGAGGAATACGGAAGGCTGGAGCATGCTCACATGGGCAGGGAGCATGTGCGAGAGGTCGAAGCCAGCTTGGGAAGGGATCCAAGGAGGTAATGATGAAACCGAGGCCGGAGAGATGGAATGGAGGTGCTGCTGTCGGACCTCCTGACACAGAGGGTGAAGCCAGCACTGGTCAGAGCACCGCAGTGTCTGAACATGGCAGGGCATAAAGCGAGGGTGGCGAGGGCACAAGGGCCCAGGGGGTGAGCAAGGCGGAAACCCCACCCCACCCCCACTCGCGGCCATGTGAGCCACTCACAAAATTTGGACTTGACAGTGAGTCAAGATGTTCTAATGAGGCAAGAGGGGCCTCCTATAAGCTTTCAAAGTTCTAGAAGATCTCCAGCCCAGACAGCCACCCAAACACTATCCAGAACTAGGGCAATCAAATCCGGCAGAAGTATCGAAATAAATAGTGACAGAAAAGATTAGAACGCACTGAAAAAGAAACGTGCGTGAGTTCATGCTGAGAAACAGATCCAAGGGTGAGTGACACTGGATGTGAGTTATCACCATTTCTATTTCATAGACAAGGGAAGTGAAACCCGGAGATTTAAAATGCCCAAGGTTCCCATGGAGGGAGCGGGAGGCCAGGCCGGGGCTTGGATGGGGTGTCCCCACGGTCCACAGCGTGTCCTGTTCTTGCCATCAGAGTGCAATTCCCGTTGCAAAAGTCTCACATCTCACCCAGTGGAAGTTTTCTTCCTATACCTGCCTTAGCACAGCATCGTGGAAGACAAATAGCCTTCTATATAAAGACTTAGCCAGACTTAATGTATTGCTCTGCATGAAATACAGCCAGGCTATGGCATCCGTGCTCAGAGAAGAATGGTTTCAATTCTCCCCAAAAGCAATAACTGTCCTGCCAGTCCAGCTCCCTTCTATAACCTTTGTGAGTGAAGATATGAGTTATTTTAGTCTGCTTGGAATCAGAATCGCTTTGGTCTTGAGGTCTTACTATCACCATGTCTTAGTGTGTTTGCTGAAATGCAGGTAAGCAGGCCTCTTCTCGATAGGCTCTCCCAGTCCCCAAAACAGGCCTATTCGATAAACTCCCAGAAGGTCCCTATTTTGATCTTGAGCATGATGTCATTTGTTAAGGGGTATACAACAAAATGCTTAATTTTTCTAAGTATACAAAGGTAGCGATGCACATAATGTGCCTGTGTTCTCAGAGATACTATGTTTGGGGGGAGATGAGGCATTTATGAACAAGACACTATATAACAAAACCCCTAATACTCAGAAGACTAAATGTTATTCTAAAAATAAATGTGATGGATACTAGGGGTAGGGAGAGGATGTAGCTGGCAGTGCTGGGACCTTGAGGACTGAAAGGGGAGTGGCCGGAACAGGAAGACAGCATGAGCTTAGCATTTATGGGGAACAGTGAGAAAATTGGACTACAGATCAGAGAGGACGCGGTGCAGAGGTGGCCGAGAGGCAACACAGACACGCAGGCCAGTCCCAGTTCGTCACCATCAGCACCAAACCGAGGAATCTCAGCTGCGTCCTGTGGGCAGCTGGAAGACAGTTTCACTTAGAAATTGATTTTAGGTGACAACTAAGAGGTTGATCTACACACCACAGGGAAAGTATTGAACGTTGGGTGGGAAGTTGGCCTCATGAGGCTGACTGGGCAGAAGCACAGGCTCAGGCGAAGAGGTTTGTGGTGGCTGAGACGCGGAACCCTGTTCCTCGAAGGCCGAAGGGACCTTCAGATCAGGCCGTTTGCTGAAGACGAGGCTGGAGCAGTGATGGGGTCTGTGACAGTGGTTGTGCGGAATGTGCAGAGAAGAAAATGCTGGCGACGCCCCCGTGTTGCTGTCACTCATGTAGACCAGAGGGGCTCACCAGCTTCTCTTACCTGTGACAGAAGTCCTCCTCCTGCCCCGCCCAAGAATGACAGACAGGGAGGTTCCAGTGCCCCATGACCTTACTGTTCCTTTTAAGTGAGGGCAATCCCAGTTGGTGTTCTAGTAATCCGGCTTTCCATGGCATATATTGCTTTAATTTGTATATTTTCATGTTAATGCGTGTGTTTAAGCACATTTTCATACATTTGTTAGTCATTTTTATTTTCCCATGGCCTGTTTAGATCCAGATTTATTATGAGGGGTATCTAATAGAGACAGCCTAGAAAGGGAGGGAACTTTCTAGATCAAACTCCTAGACCCTCCTAGATGCCTGACCCCCCCACCCCCCATTTCTTCTACAATAGGTTTCTCCCCGCCCTTTCTCTTCTCTCTGGACCAAATTTATGTCTCTAGGTCTTCATTTCTCCAAAATAGTTTGTTTTAACACGGATCTTCTTTCCCAAACATACTGTTTGTGCACATTCGAGCCAGAGGTCAAAAGAGCCTTCCTCCTGGATGCTGGTTCTCTCTCAGATGAAAGAGGCTCTACAAAGTGTGTGAGATAGTGGGTTACCTTGTCAAACAGCAGGAGTGTCATGACTATTTGTCTTCGAAAGAAGGGGAAACCCCAACAGGAAGATCATCATAAATATGGGAAGTTCTAATGATTTCATGACCTCATGGCATTTTGAGAACCACGGTCCCTCTCGTGAGTCACACCCTTTGAGGGAAGCCAGCTGACACATCACAAGGACGCCTCAACAGCTCTGGAGGGGTCCGTGTGGGGAGGAAACAAGGCCCCCTGGGAAGTGGGTCCTGCAGCCCCAGCCCAGCCTTCAGATGACATCGCAGCACCAGCTGCATCTTGCCCGAGCCCCATGAGGTACCCTGAGTGGGAACTAGCCGGCCGAACTGCCCCCTATCCTGGTCTTTTTGGAATGGGGGAGCAGCCCTTTGCTTGCCATGCTCCTGCTGCGGTCAGTTGGACTAGAGCGGCCCCCGCTCCTCCAAGCCCCATCTAGCCGTGAGGCGCATGTGGGGGCCTCCCTGGACGGTGTCTTGCACATTTGGCAGTGTGAGCAGGAGCCAAGCTCCAGCCCAGTTCTGAATGGGAACAGCTTCTATCAGCATTCTTTTTAATGAGAGCTAATTGGTTGAGATAAGCTTGGTATTGTAAAGTATAAAGTCTCTTTATTTTTTTAAACAAAGTTATGAAGAAGTGGGCAGTGAGGGTGATGGGCATTGAAGATGGCTGCAGGGGACAGGCGAGCCATGGGGGAACAAGGCCATTTGAGTGGTCACGCTGGTTGTTCCCACCCTCTTTTGCTCCCCACCCCCCACAACTCCATGATACCAGGGACACTTAACACTAGCTCCTGCAGGTGTCTGGCACCCAGTCCCATGAGGCTGTGTGATATAGCCCGAGGGAAGTGGTGGCTGGGGTCCTAGGAGAAGGCGGCTCATCAATGTTCCTGGGAAGAGCACCCCAAGTGGAGAGTGGGGTTCCAAGGGGAGAAAGAGATGGGCATGGTGTGGACGCATGCATGATTGTGTCCGAGGACTCAGAGAGCAAGGAGGGATGTTGATGGCTTAACCCAAACAGTCTCACTGGTGCGTGGCAGATGCGAGTTAGGGAGGGTGAGCGAGAGGACAGGAACCCTGGCATCCGACCTGCCCACCAACGTGGCCATGTTTCTTCTGGGTTCTCAGTCAGCTTCTTCTGCATGGGGGGGCGGGGCTCCAATCACTCATATGTGTCACCATGTCACAAGAGACCAAAGCATCAAACTCACCGAGGACCAACATGTATAGTGAGCAGCCTCCACACACTCAGGAACCTCCCCACCTTAAGAATACAGCTGTGTCGGAGTTCGGTGGGTCACCCACCCTCCTTATAGGTTGTGGGTTTAGTTTTCACAACAAGGAGAACCTGGACATCCACACGGGCCCACTCCCCGTGGCCCCTCACCCCACAGCAGTTCAGTGGTGAGGGCTGTCACCCACTCAACATCCAGGGTCAGTGGTGAGGGCTGTCACCCACTCAGCATCTGGGGCAGACTACTCCCCTTCCCACAACACTGGTACTCTGGACATTTGTCCCTGGTCCCTCTTGTGACGACCCAGCCCCACCCCAGGAGGCGGCCTACTGGCCACTCTGACCAAACACCACCAGGGTCCCAGCGTCTCATTTCCAAGTGCTTTGTTCTGCTCCAGCTTCAGTTTCTGGCTCTCTCCTTTGACTCCTCATTCGAGTCATTTTGTACACAATGTGTCAAACACTGGTGTCTAAAGGTTGAGTCTGATGCTTTAGGCCCCAGGGGTATGGAATAGTCCGAGTGTCACACACAATTCGTGGACAGTAAATTGTTAATAATATTCAACAAAATTTGAAACTCAATAAATATCTGTTGAAATCTTATGTTTATGGATTTTTAAATGTTTCCAATCTTTCATGTATTATAACATATAAGTAAGCATACATTATAAATTATAGTTACAATTCATACATTATTATATTTTTAACATAAAGTCATTTTAGCATTACCATCTGTTACCCACCCCTGATTCATATTTTGAAACCCTAATACCCAGGGTGGCTGTATTTATAATTGTTATTTTTATAAATAAATACACATTTGTCCAAAAGGTAATAGTAAGGTGAGCAAATTGTTTTTTTGACAACTCTCAGGGCAATTAATATGGTAGTTTCTCGATTTAGTAAAATGTTCTTAAAAGGTTAGGAAAATAAACGTTTCCTTTCATGTTTGTCCTCTAATTCAGTGTGGTGGCATGATGGGGACGGGACCTGGAGACCTCATTTCTATCTCTAACTTTTAGCAAGTTATTTAAACTCTTTGGACCTTGTTTCCCACCTCATCCCCATTTCTTGAATCAAAGGATTGATCTAGAAACTACACCGTGACTAAACAGAGCAGATATATTAGACCAAAAGAAAAGAAAAAAAAGACTCAAAAATATATACATATTTTTTTGTTCCAAAGCACGGAGGGATGAGGACTTGAGTCCAAGCTAACTGGAAATGGGAATTGCCATAACTCTGACTCTATAGCTTTTCTGTGCTGAGTTCCAGAAGTGGACCTACTTCAGGGTGAAAAGCAAACAAGAGCCAGCGTTGCATCATCAAAACCAGTAGACCTTGCCAGTGTGTGCCAACAAACAAGCAAACAAAAGAAACAGTTCGTTCTGCTTCTTTCAAGCATGGAAGAAAACATGACTCAATTGTTGGGAAATATGGACGGCACAGGTGCGGTGGCTGTTGGGGAAGCAGATGGTCAGTGAGTGACCCGCACATTACGGCTCGGGGGCTATCAGGCCTCTGCCACAGTCAGTGGTACGCAGTGTGACAGCAGGGACGAGGGAAGGAAGTCCTGAACCTGTTAGAAGGCGTTCTTTATGGCTAAGGAGGTTTAGAAATCTCAGATTTTCTTGATTGACTGATGAATAGTGGTTTCTTCTTTAAACATAAAAAGCTCCCCAGTTCATGAAGTAAATTATATGAATTTTTAAAATGAGCCAATCAAACCAGGGGGCCTAAAACTTGACATGGTTAAACTTCAGCAGGGTGGCAACCACACAGTGTTACGAGGGCAGGGGCCAGCCAACGCACGCTTCACGAGCCGTTCTCTCCCCACTCTGTGGGAAGCATTGTGGCATGGGGGACACGCTCCAAACACAGGAGGCATGTGGCCACAATGTTTCCAATTAAACTTTTAAATCTGAGGTCATTGTAGCCTCATACGCCTTTGAGAAAAATAATACAAGGAAGTCACAGACACCCCCACCCGGCTTGTCCCAGTGGTGGCATCGTGCACAATGGCAGTATGACACCACAACCAGGATGCTGCCGCTCATACAGTCTAGATACAGAGCTCCCACCTTCTCCGTAATCCCAGCAGCCACTGACCTATTCACCGTTCTGTAAGTCTGTCATTTCAGGAACTTTCTGTGAATGGAGTCGCCGCCTATAACTTCTGCCTTGGCTGCTTTCCTCCTGCAGGTTTCTCTGGAGAGTCACTCAGGTGGCGTGTGTGTATCCACGGTCCCTCCCCTTTCATTGCAGAGTGCCGTTCCGGGGTGCGGATGAACCACAGCTCAGCTGTTCACTGGTGGGAGACATCTGGGTGGTTCGCACTTTGGGCCTCTGCAAATGAAGCTGATGTGAGCATTTATGTACAGGCCTCCATGTGACCGTAAGTCTTAGCAGTGTGATCACTGGGTCGCGTTTACAGGTTGTTAGGAAATTTCCAAACTGCTTTTCCAGCATGGCTACTCCCTTTTATCAATGCGGGGTTCCCCCCATCCTCGCCAGCACCAGGCGTTGCCACCGCTTTGTATTGTGGTCGTTCTAATAGGCATAGGGCAGCATCTCACTGTGGTTCTAACTTGCATTTCCCTAGTGGTTCATTATGCTAAACATCTTGTCATGTGCTTATTTGCCATCTGTGTATCTTCTTTGGTGCAATGGCTTTTCATTATCTTTTGTCCATTTTCTGATTGTATTGTGTTTGTTTTCACTGCTGAATTTTGAAAGTTCTATATGAAGTTGGGATTCTAGTCCTTTGCTGGGCTGGTTGCTTGGGAACACTTTCTCCCAGTTTGTAGTTTGCTTTTCATCTTTTCAACATGGACTTTTGCAAAACCATGCCAAAAATTTTACTTTTGATGAAAACCTATTATTTTTCACTTTATGCATCATGTTGATGGCGTGAAGTCTAAGAAATCTTTGTTTAGCCATAGACACTCAAGATTTTCTGGATTTTTTTCCCTAAAAGTTATATAGTTTTGTGTTTTACATATAAGTCAGTGATCCATCTTGAAATGGGGTAGACTGATTCCATTGCTTTATTCTTCTTTTTCAAAATTGGTTTAGCTATTCTAGTTCATTTGTCTTTCATATATGTTCTTAAATTTTTTATATTACAAAATATTCCACTGGCAGTTTGAATAGGAATTACATTCAATCTGTACATCTGTTTTATATCGATTTGGGGAGAATTGAGACGTTTGCTGTGCTGGGCCTTCCAAGCCACAAACTCCCTCCATTCCGCCATTTGTTTAGATCCTCTTTGATTTGTTTCATTGGCATTCTGTAATTTTCAGTATACAAATTATATGCATGTTTTGTTAGATTTATACCTAAGTATTTCATTCTTTTTCTGTGATTGTAAATTACATTGTATTTTAATTTTAGTGTCTATTCATTTCAAGCACATACGAATACAGTTAGTTTTGTATGTTTCACATGATCCTGCCGAACTTACTACTGGTTTTTGGTTGATTCCTTGGGATTTTCTATGTAGACAGCCATGTCATCTGCATACAGGGACAGTTTCCTTTCTTTCCTTCTTGTAGGTATGCCTTTTATTTCCTTTTCTCTGCTTATCACAGTGGCCAGCACTTTCAGCACCATGCTAAAAAGCATAAGGAGAGCAGGCCTCTCTGCCTGTTCCTGGTCATAGGGGAAAAGCACTGTCTTTTACCCATCAGTGTACTGTTAGCTGTTCTGTGTACATGTGTTCTATTAAGTTGGGGAAGATCCCCTCTACTCCTATTCTTTTGAGAGTTTTCTTTTTTCTTTTTATTGTGAATGGCTGTTAATTGTATAAATGTTTTTGGGGCATCAATTGATATGTCCTTCCTTCTCTAATCTGTTAATATGGTAGATTACATTGATTGATAGTTGAATATCGAGCCAGCTTTACATCCCTGAAGTAAACTTGGTTATGGTAAAGAATCCTTTTTATAAATGTTGAATTCTGTTTGCTGTTTTGTTACAAAGTTTTGTACATATACATTTATGAGTGTGGCAGTCTGCAGGGTCCTTTCTTGGTCCTGCCTTTGTCTGGTTTTGCCGTCAGGGTCCGACTAGCTTTATGAAATAAAGTGAGAAGTGTTCCCTCCTCTTCTGTTTCTGGAAGAGATTATGTGAGACTGGAGTCAATTCTTTAAATATTTGGTAGAATGCTGTGGTGAAATTATCTGGGCATGGAGATTTTAATATTTGGGGCAAAGTACTTTCTACGTAGGGTTAGATGGTATGCCAATAAAAGGCATTCATAAAAATGAACCATAAATTTATACGTATCTACTTGCTATAACTTTAATAATTTCTTACGTTTCGTGTCATGAGTTAGTGTTTATGCATACGTGTTTCATTTGATCATCATATCAATGTCATGAAATGAATGGGTCAGGATTATTCTTCTCTTCTAATTTTATTTCAGTTAAGAAACAGGCTCCACAGTCAAATGGCTCAGCCAAGTTCACTTAATAAACTAGGAAGGAGCCAGGACAACCTTGGCACTCAGAATTTCTGCTTCACTTTTTTTTCCCATGGTGGGAAATGTGAGATTATATTAGATTAGAGTTTTTAAAATGAAGCTATCTTAGAAAAGGCAGGTGAACATAAGGAAATGTATGAAAGCTAATTGTCCCTAGTTGTCACTTCACAGAAGCACATACTCTCAAGGCACTTAATTCTTCAACAAGCGTTTTTTGTTTGTTTGTTTTTTAATATATTGTAAAAGGAATTCTGGAGAGTTTGTTAGGCCCAGTCGTAGAAATGTTCCTAAGGACACGGTGTATACAGCAATCTTACAGTTTTGTTCACATGTCACCTTTTTGAGACAAAAGGTCCGAATCAGACTAGTCCCCAAAAAGGGTTCCGGTCAGTTAACTCCACCTGGAACCTGGGCATCCTAGCACGTCTCATGGCAGGCAGAGCAGTTGGAGGTGGGCAAAAAGTAAGGGGACCGAGCAGCAGGCTTTGCCTTCTTTCCCTGGACACGAAGTCCCTCCTCGCCCTGGTACCTGCCTCCCTTGCCAGTGCCCGGAGATGATGACATAATTAAGAAGCAAGCCAAGTAGACAGTGGCTCTGTTCGTATTTAACACGATGCTCCCCGTACA
The DNA here is from genome assembly GCA_030015415.1 of Cynopterus sphinx. Lineage (NCBI taxonomy): Eukaryota > Metazoa > Chordata > Mammalia > Chiroptera > Pteropodidae > Cynopterus > Cynopterus sphinx. The sequence continues at coordinate 67,573,169 of CM057383.1, forward strand.
CTCAGAAGGCTGCACATCCTCCTTCCAGACCACCCACGCTGCCAGCGATGCTCACACCGCACCCCTCGTGGGGCCCCTCCTGCCTCAGAGCCACCATTGGCATTTTCCGGCACTGTCTTGCGGTGTGGCCTGCATGCTCGCTCTCGGAGCAGACCAGGCTCTGGGGTTCTGGGAGCTGAGCCCGTTGAGGTCACTCGCTGCCAGTCCAGCGGTAGGCACAGGCCGTGCACAGGACACCTAGGCCAGCAGGTCAGTTTGCTGCGCCCGGGGTGTGCCTAGTGCCCCCCACTCGTCCTGGCCTGTCTATCCCCTCAGTGTGCCAACCTCTGCCCTAAGCTACTCTGAAGAGGGCAAAACTGTGAGGGAGCAGGGCCTGCTGTGCTTAAACAGTGGGCATCAACCACCGGCCACCACTCGTGTGAACGTTTCAGACAACCCGAAACGCGAAGGAAAAGCACTGATAACATCATGTAGCTGCCAGCCACGTTCGGCTGTTTTCCTTACGCTCTGTTTTGAATGGTCTTTTGCATTTACTTTACCTCATATGCACAATTCTTTAATAAAGTGGCACAAATGAGAGTCCTTGCAGGAAACGGCACCAGGTCCAGGGTTCGGCGCAGGCCCAGCTCCACCCCTTCTGGAATCAGCCCCGTCCAGAAACCTGGCCTATTTGGCTGCAGCCCCGATACCCTTTGCCAGTCTCCGGACCCGTCCCTGGGTCCTCCCTCTCCTGCCCTCCCTGGGGCCTTGCTGGCGCCTCGCTACAACTCGGAGGATCATTCACTGTCATCTTGCTGCTGCGCCCCACGTTCTCACTGCATTCTTCCAGGAACTGGGGTTCCATCCAGGTCAAGCCTGAGTACTGCATATTGGACTGTGGGGCCAGCCCGACCGTCTGGGTCAGCAACCTCCTACACCCTGGTTTCCTCCCCTCTTGCCTCCCCCAAGGCCGTGACCCTGTGGTCCCAATGTGGCCTGTGACAGGAGACAGCCGCCTTGTCCCTCAGTGGCTGTGAGCACCATTCATGTGGCCTGTGCTCTAACCCCTTGACTGTCATTACCTTCCTTACTAGACGTTGCTCGTTAAGTGGCACAGACAATGTCTCACAAGCTTTATGTCAGCCGTGGTGTCCCACATGTGAAAAAGTGTTGATCCACTTCCTGAATTGTTGAATCAGTTTATTGGTGTGAAGAGAGAGAGGGAATTGATTGTAGCAGTGGGACTTAGAGGGACACATGGGGTCCGAATTTACAGTGAGGGGAGGTATAGAGGCTCTGAGAGCAAACGCAAAGGACAGAGGCTCCTGCACACAGAGGCGCTCACACCTGCAGTGGGCAAGTACAGGTGTGCCTGCTGGGGCTGGGTGACTCCTGGTTAGGGTAGGTGAGGGGGTGTGTGGACAATGGGAGGACAGCTCAGGACGAGCTCCGGGGTGCAGGTGAGTGAGCATGAGGGCGGCTTCTCCAGAGGGCAGCGTGCGGGGTGTACACGGGCAGGGAGACCGAGGCCGGGGAGGAGGAGGGTTTGTAACAAATAGGATTTCATCCTGGACTCTGGGTCCTTTGGACAAAGGGACAGCCTCGCCTCCCACTGGCTTGGAAGACTAGAAACTTCAGCTTTCAGTTTGCACAGACAAGCCAGCGTCTGGAGTCAGGACTTTGGTATGTGGCAAATGTTTTCACAAACCCTCCAGAAGGTGATGGAGAATGAAATGACAACGGAATGTCTGCCCGGGAAGGTCTCAGAGCAAGACCGTCACTGCACATCCTGAGTTTCCTTCCTGCAAGTCAGACTGTTCCAGCAAGTGCCGTGGATTGGCAGCTGCCACCATTCTTTCCACATTCCGGAAAGTTCAGGAATGTTTTTACTTAGAAAATCACCAGGCGACCTGGCAGCAAGTGTGGCCACAGGCTCTTCCAGAGTCTGGTCACTGCATGCTTTCGCAGGAGCCTGCCGGGGAGGCTTGTCTCTTTTTGCCCCACTATGCTCATCGGTGTCCTTGCTCTTCTGGATGCCGCGGATGGTAAATGCCCCTCGTATTTCCTGTCGCCTGCTCCCTAGAAGGCAGTAAAACCTCTCACGTGACTGACTTGAGAACATCTCTCTCCCTGTCCTGTCGTCCGGAATCTGGAACGATCTTGGATTGCGTATTCTCCAGCCTCTTTTCTCACCTTCAAAGAAATTTTTCAGACCTGGTTCCTCTGGCAAGTCCTCACACGGAGTGTCAGAAACTGCAGGGTGGAAACTGGGTCCACACCCCAGGGCCTGTGACATCAGGCCTGGGCTCTGGTGACTGTGACCTCCACCTGAGGGGTCGTGTGGATTCCTCTGGCAGTTCCTTTGGTCTCTGGGTTGCAGCTTCAGTGAGAGTCTGAAGAACACTCTTGAACACAGGTGAACCTCAACCTTGTCACATGAGCAACACTCAGAGGGGAGGGAATGGGCTCAGGCTAAGGGCCCTGCCTGCCAAGGTGAGTCTCAGCATGTCCCTGGGGGCTCAGACCCCTTTCAAAATCTGAGGAAAGTAAGAGACACTTCCCCTAGGAAGATGCCCAGGAGTCACTGCCCTTTGGGGCTGTGCAGACAGGCCAAGGCCCTTACAGACCCACAGAGAGAGCCTCGCCATGGGGCGTGGAGGGGCCCCTCTCGCAGCACCCCGTGATCCACACCCTGAGGGGCTTGGGGCACAGTGGACCTTTGCCACCCACTTATCATGCAGTCATCCTCTCTGTCCAGGTAACACTGAAGTCCCAGGAATACTGCCCTTTATTCCCACTTACGTGTTGTATTTCTGTTTTGGTTTGAGGGACGGGATTTTACGTTCCACGCCGGGCCCCTCTGTCCCTCCCAGCCGGGGACCCTGGAGAAGGAACTGGTTCTGGCGCTGTGCTCCAAGTCTTCACACCCAGCAGACCCTGAACTGCCCCGCTGCCCCTCATGTCCTCACTGACTCCCACCAACACAGGCCTTCTCTGCCCCGTGGACCACCGGGCTTGCTCCTGCCCTCCTGTGCATGCTGTCCCCTCCTGTGCTATACGCCTTTCTGTCATGTTTTACCGGGCGAAAGCCAAGCACCCAGGGTCTGCCCCAGTGGAGGAAATAAACAGGGGCCACAGGAGAGTCACAGGGTATAGGGTGGGTGGCCGGGGCGGACTTATGCTCAGTTTGAAGGGCTCCAGGCTCAGGGCACAGCTTGCTCAAAGGCCCCACATGACAAAGGGCTGGGCTAGTTCCCAAGAGTGACAGAAGCTACACTCAAGTCTCAGTCACCCTAGGTTTCCCAATAGAACACACAGACTTAGACTTAGACAACAGAGACTCATTTCCCAGTCCAGGGGCTGGACATCCAAGGTCAAGGCAACAGCACATTCACTGTCTCCTGAGGACACACTCCCTAATTCACAGACGGCATCTTCTCACTGTGTTGCCACATTGCAGAAGAGGTGAGGGGTCTGGGTGCTCTTCATAAGCTCACTATTCCCATTGCAAGGGCTCCACACCTGTGACCTCATCACCTCCCCAAGGCCCCACCTCCTGACACCATCACCTTGGGGGTGGGATTCTGCACACCTGTCCCACTTCACCTGGAACAGCCACCTCGAAGTTCAGAGACCCTGTCCACACGCAGCCGCACTTCTAGGAAGGTTCGATGCACTTCAGCTGGGGGAAAGACATGGTTACTGAGAGGGAAACGGAGCACTTCGGGGTGGGGACGAGCGTGGCCAGCGTGGAAGGAGGCTTGGCACAGCGGCCAGGATGTGTCCAGTAGGACATGCATAGGAGAAGAGACAGGGCAGGACCCCGTGGCCGAGACCAGCCCTGCACAAAGGGGCCAGGAACTTCTCTCCCACACTCCCCCTCCCCCAAGCTGCATGGTCAGTGGCAGCACCCAGATGCTGGGCTGGCTAGATCCACGGGACACCGCGTCCAGATGAGCAGCGTGGAGGATGGAGGGCCTGTCTCGGTAGTCGCGGTGCCCTGCTGTGGCTTTCCGGCTCCGTGATTCGACTGAGCTGCTTAGTCATTCAGAACCTCAGTTGACTCAGCTGTAGAGTGAGGATCACGATGTCTGGCCCACAGGGCCACTCTGTTAGGTTGGCCAGTAAATGGGAGCTCTTGTCCATTCGCCCAAAAGCCACTATTTTTATCAACTCAGCAGCCATCATTCGTCCACACCAAGGTCAGTGTTGATTGGGATGTGTGCACGCAGAAATGTTCTGAAAAGACATCATGCCCATTGCAGTTATATTTGGTGAGTCAGCTGGAAGTCAAAGTACCATGGCTAACGTTGATCCGAATGTCACACATGGGTTAGCTTTGGGACCGTGACCGACTTGTAACCTCAGGACCCCCCAGCCACCGGTGTGTCAGGAAACGCCTCCCTTGCAGGTAGAAAGCCTCGAAGAAGAATCCAGGCCCCTTCGGCGCCTGGGAGCAGCTCTGCGTGAAGCGACCGTGCAGCCTTCTGCCCGGGGTCTGTCTATTCCTGGACGATGGTGACTCTCCAGCTGCAGAAAGCATTGCTATGGGATCCTTGTGACGGCCCCTCTGGGTTTCCCCCCCTGCAGTGGCATTCCGTGTAATTGTGGCGTAATAGTAAACGAGCATTTCAAATGTCCACACCACGCAGACGCATTTATATCCGTGCTATCTGCGGCAGCCGCATGGAGAAGATGCTGGCATTTGCTTCCATTCCCTGCGTCTGCAGGCTGCCATGTGAAGGCCCCAGGTGGGATCCTTTGGGAATGTCTCCCGGGTGGTCTCTGCCAATCCTCCGCTTTGCACGCGCCCTTGTGCCCAGAAGACGAGAGTGCCCAGCGAGCCATAGCCAGGATTGAGTGAAGGAAGAGCCAGGGTTCTCGGGGGAGAGGAGTCAGCCCTGGGGCCAGACGCAGGCGCCGGTGACCCAAACACTTACCTCCGCTGATAATGCCGAGCTCTGTTTATCTTTGGGCTTTTCCCTCCATTTATAGTTTAGTCTCTGCCTGTAGTGCATCTGTCAGGCCGATGGAGAGTAGTAACCCTGCGAGCCTGGAACGAGGGAAATGGAGACAGAGAGGACAGAACTGACCACCCAGGGAACCTAGGCCAGCTGCGGTCACTCACAGAGCTCGTCCTAGTTCGTGGCGGGGCTGGGCCCCAGGGGCCGTCCACCAGCCCCGACAGCCTGCGCTAATTTAGAAAGATTCAAGAACTTTTAAAACTGAAAGTAACTGAGCCCTGGGGGACATCAAGGACAATGTCGTTTGTGAAATAGGCCAGCAGGAGCTCTGGGCGAGCGTGATGAGACTTCTGGGAGGACTTACAGGGCTCGAGGGTGAATGACAGGGTGGACCCCAGCGTTAGCCCCACGTTCACCCACGGGGCTGAGATGGGGCAGGATCACAGAGGCGACTGCTGCCCCGTGGCGGGCGGGTACACCTGACCCAAAGTAGCCAAAGAGGCAGCAGGTTAAAATCCACAGATACCCAAAGACCCAACAGGACGGGAACAAAGCCCGCCTGGCCTCTGCCGGCGACCGCCTGCCAGTGCAGGGAGAGGATGCTGGGAAGACACCGGCACCCATGAGCAAGCGGGGCGCTTGCCGACAGCGCAGGCTGAACCCCAGGCCTGAAGAAACGCACCCAGAGGCCGGGCGGCAGGTGTGGGGGTAGCAGCCTGCAGACGTGGCTCCTTTGCCTGTCCCCTGGGCTCTTCTGCATGTCACCTGTGCCCCTTTGCGTGCAGAGGAAGACTTGAAAGTTGCAACATCAGCCCATCCTTGTCACCTCTTCTTTCTGGCTTTTGCTACCTTTGGCGAGCGCGCACGAGGACTGACTACACCTGTTGAACCTGGGAGCAGAGCACAGCCAGGAGCTGCCGCCCAGGGTGGCGGTGTGTGTGGGTTTGCGCTGCTCCTCGTAGCGGTTCCAGTGCCACTCAGGGAATTGGACATTTACATGTGCCAAAATTTAGAGGGTGGCAAGTGACCGCTGATCGCTCAGCCAAGTGGCCCCTGCATGTCGGAAGCTACAGGAACAACGCCGCACCAAAACCCAGCAGAGCCCTGCCAAGTACGCCTGCCCCTCCTGCGTCCCCTCACTTGATTTTCAATAACAGGACTTCCTTTTTTTTAAGGCTGAATAATATTGTGTCATGTATATACATGACATTTTCTTTATCCGTTCATCTGCCCAGAAACGCTTAGGCTGTTTCCATACTATGAATAATGCCAAAGAGAACATAGAGGTGCAGGTGTCGCTTTGCGACATTGATTTTATTTCTTTTTGATAAATGCCCAGAAGTGGAATTGCTGGGTCATATGGTAGTGGTATTTTTAATGTTTTGAGGGACCACCATACCCTTGTGGCTGTACCAATTTGCAGGCCCACTGACAGTGCACTAGGGCTCTTTCTCCATGTCCTCACCAGCACTTGTCGCCGCTTGTCTTTTGATAAGTAATTCTGACGGGCATCAGGCAATATAGCTTCCTGTGGTTTCTATTGGCATTTCCCTGAGGTTAGTGATGTTGAGCATGTTTTCACGTAGCTGTTAGCCATTTGTTTGTCGTCTTTTGCAAGATTTCTATTCATATCCTGTGCCCATTTTTTTAATCAGATTTTTGGTGAGTTTGTTTTGTGTTATTGAGTTGTGTGAGTTTTCTGCTGTTTGGTTGGATATTAACCCCTCATCAGATATATGGTTTGCAAATATTTTCTCCCATCTCATAGGTTGCCTTTTCACTCTGTTGATTTTTCTTTTTCTGTGCAAAAGGTTTGGGTACTGATGCAATCCTCCTTGTCTGTTTTCTTCCTTTGTTGCCTGTGCTTTTGGTGTCATATCTTTTTTTTTCTCAGACCAATGTCAAGAAGCTTTTCTCTATGTTTTCTTCTGATATGTTCATGGCTTCAGGTCTTGTATTTAAATCTTTAATCCACTTTGAGTTTTTTTGGTATAATGGCTCAATCTCTTCTGCAGGTGGAGTTCCAGTTTTCACATCACTCATTACAGAGACTGTCCCTTTCTCTTTGTGTATTTTTGGTTGCCTTATTGAAATCAGTTGTATATTTTTATTTCTGGGCTCTCTATTCTGTTCCCTTTGTCTGTATATCTGCTTTTATGCTGAACACCATGGGCTGTTTTGATTACTGTAACTCTGTAATATCTTTTAAAGTCAAGAAGTGTGGTGCCTCCACTTTGTTATTTTTGCTTAAGTTTCCTGTAGCTATTCAGGGTCTTTTGTGGTTCAATACAAATTTTAGGACTTTTTATTTTCTATTTCTGTGAAGAACGCCATCGGGAATTGGATAGGGATTGCATTGAATCTAAAGATTACTCTGAGTACCATGGGTATTTTAACAATATTAATTCTTCCAATCCATGAGCAGGGCTGTTTTTCCATTTATCTCTGTTGTCTTTAATTTCCTTCGTCAGTGTTTTACAATTTTCAGTGTACAAGTCTTTCGCTTCATTGGTTAAGATTGTTTCTAGGTATTTTATTTTATTCTTCTGAGGCTGTTGTAAATGGGATTGTTTTCTTAATTTCCATTTCAGATGGTTCATTGTTTGTGTGTACAAACATCACTGGTTCTTGTTTATAGATTCTGTAACCTGAAATTGTAAGTTCTAACAACTCTGTGTGTGTGTGTGTGTGTGTGTGTGTGTGTGTGTGTGTGTGTGTGTGTGTGGTCTTAGGGTTTTCTATCTATATGATCATGTCATCTACAGAGATATTTAACTTCTTTCTTCCCAATCTGGATGCCTTTAATTTCTTTTTCTTATCTAAGTCCTCTGGCCGGGACTTCCAGTACTATGTTGCAAGAGTGGGCAGCCTTGCCTTGTGCCGGATCTTAGAGGAAAAGCTTCTGGTTTTTCTTCATTTATTGTGTTAGCTGTGGCATGGGCCTTGGCCGTCTCTGGCAGCTGGAGTCCTTATCGGCCATGACTGGAAAGGTCCTCAGTGACAAAGGCAAGGCTCCTGTAGGGTGCTCAGTGACAAAGACTGCTGTCCTTTTCCCTGTGGGAGACTCGTGGCAGAGTGAACGCCTTTTGGCACTGAGACGTACCAGTCCCGTGGCCAGTGAAGAGTCCACACTTCAGGCAACAGGCATGCCCTGTGATGGAAGATTTGACAGGCATACAGGATCTTGCCCTTACTATTAAGTAGGAGTGTTGACTCTCTAGGGATCACCTTTTCAATAAAATAGTTCTCTGCCTCAGCAACACGCGTCTTCACCTGCTGCCTAGGATGTGCGGCTTATGTTTTTTTCCTCCATGGAGTTAAAAGAGCTTTTCCAGCCTGTCTGACATCCTGCAAAACCTGACGAGCGTACTACACTTTCTGCTTCAAGTTGTAGCAGGAAATAAGCAAACATTACCTTGTTGACTGGAATAACCTGAAATGGCACTGTTAATTTCTTTTTTTTTAATATAACCCTTTGAAAACCCTGACAAGTAGGAAAATATATGAGTGTGTTTGGCACCTCCAGTCTTAATTTCTCCCTCCAAATCCTGCCTGACAGACTATTTCTGGCTGGCCGAGAGATCTCTCCCTCCATACCCTGGCTCCCTCCTTCCACACTGGGCCTTGGACGCTGCCACTGCGGGCTCAGAGGGACGGGGCTCCAGGCACGTGGAGTGGGCACGTGCATCGCCACGCATCACCCACTGCCCCGTTCTGTTGGCCCTCTTAGGGGCCAGTCTGGTCTGGTAGGAGGGCCAGGGCAGCCCAGGCGCCATGCCCCAGGGGGCGTGACACCCAGGGACAATAGACGGGGTGCCGGGTCAGTTCTGTGGCACATCAGAGAACAGGTCTCATCTTGACTCGGGGCCCCACACGGTCTGGGCTCCCTTCCCTCCCTCTGACCGTCCCGCCTCCTCCACACGGGCCTCAATGATGCCCTCCAGCTTCAGAATCTGTGACTCTAAGACAGCCCAGACCCTCAAACAGCTGACAGTGAAGTCAGAGAGATCCAAGATGCAGCCGGAGGTAGGAAGGAACTAGTAATCACAGATGTTTGTGTGTAAGCACAGCAAACTAAGGAAAAAAGGAAGAAATGTGTCATTCTGAGTCATTTCTACACAAACCAATTTTCAAATGTGAAATAAAGGACTAGGCCATTGTTTGGTCACCAAGTTGTTTCACAGACACTTGTCAAGCACCTACTAGGGGCTGGCCCTTACAGACACAGGGGAATCCTGTTTTACAGACACAAGGGGAATCTGGGACTGGCACCACATTAAGGAGCGACACTGTGGAAGAGATGGTATTTCCACGGTTGGTGTGACCAGTATTACAGGGGCTCTGGCAGGTCAGGTCTCAGCCTCTTCATTCAGACAGGCTCACTGGCGTCTGCCAAGTGACTGAGGAAAGGAACTGGTTGGTGCAGACACCGTAGTCTACCCCTGCCCCCGCCACCGCTCGCCTGCCAGTCCCTTCCTTATTCTCATGTGTCCCTGAATGTGCAGACTGAAAGGAACTTGGGGCCTTAATGAATTCAGTGCATCTTTTTTCCTTTGTTTCCACCTGAAATCTCCTTGAAATGCCCATGGGAGTGGAGAAGGAAGAGAAGAAAAACAGGCAAAGGGAAGGGACGTGGAGTAGAAAGGGGACAGGGGACTGGAGCTGGCTGGTTTCCGAGGACAGCTAGCCCACAAGGAGGCCTGCAGGCAAGCGGCACAGGGGTGGCAGGCAGGAAGGACCCATGAGTGAGAGAGGGGGGGGTGGAACTTCAAAGGGAGCCCCTCCCTACTCCTCTCCCAGCCGGCAGGACCTGTTTTAGACAAGCTTCTGACCCTTCCAAGTGACCTATCAAGCAGGTTCTATGCAAATGCCACATGAATCAAACACAGGCAAAGGGAAGTTGTTAACAAGGAAGAAATTAGTCTGACTTACTGCCCTTTACTTACAGGATGTGTCAACAAAGCTACAACTATGTACTACATAATTTAAAGATACTTAAAAGTTAAGGTGACCAAAGTTGTTTTGTAACAACAGTGGAAAAATAATTTTGTCTCAGTTTGTAAGGATTTCTGGTCTTGATTCCACATTATCTGATGCTCTGAACACACTTGCCCATCGGGAAAATATTTAGGAAAATCTGTTCGGGCCATGGCAAAGCCACTTTCATTGGATGAACTCTCTGGCTAATTGCAGCTATAAACTCTGTATTACGTATTAAGAACAACAGTTTGAAGGCATCAGAGAAGAATGAAAGTAGATGGCAACCAGAAGGACACAGTCCTGCAAATAAATGAAGCCATCCTGCCCCTACCCCCCAGGGGCATTACTGGTTCCCTGGGGTCTATGCAAAACGCTGGGGAGGAGCAGGAGGGGAAGGGAGGTCGAACGTGGGGGAGTGGGGGACGGCTGAGGCCTCCAGGGCTGGAGCTGAAGCATCAGGCAAGGGGCATCCTTGTTGGTGGACAGAGGCAGCGCGTCTGGATTGGCCTGAGAATCTTCATTTGTGACGTTTCCCAGGACGTTTCCCAGGAGTGCAGAAGGTGTGGGCCTGGCTTAAGAGCCGCTGGTCCCTCCAACCTCATGCCCCAGGCCACGTGAGTGCCCAGAGAGAGCAGAAAGTGGAGCTGGCCTGCCCGGGCCAAGGAGGGACAGCTTCGTGTGCTTTCCCAGGGCTGCCATCGCCTTGGTCGTCCCCCTCCTGCCTGTGGACTCTGCCAGTGAGAAGCAAATGCAGGGACGCAGGTCAAACTCCGCTATCACTCCAGAGCCCATGGCCGCTCTGTCACAATGAAAACACATAGGTCAAAGAGTCGTGTGGCGCGCAGTTGTGGTAACCACAAACTGCGCAGGCTGTGTCTGTTTACCCTGCTGAAACATGAGTCCGTGTTTAAGTGACACTGACTGGATAGCTACCCAGCTAACAGTTACGCGTGGGACAACCCTTTGAGAAGAGATTTCATCTGGCCAGGGATGGCACCTGGGAACCTCCACACAAGTCCCCCACCCGTGATTTCTCTGAGAGACACTGAACAAAGTTGCCAGGACGCTTGGGGATACTCTAGCCCTCATCAGGGTGGAGTGGGGTGCCAGCAAGGCTCCCTCCAGGGTGGCCTACAGATAGTGACCTTATGAGTGATTTTGCTTTTCCTAGAATTTTTTTCTGTGTTTCTATAACAAATGCATGTATTTCACGTTCAGAAAAAAGGAAATGCTCTTATAAAATTATCTGTGAGACTGGAGTAGTTTTTGCGTGGTCGCTGTTCCTATTCCTGGTGCCAGAGATGTCCTGGGACACAGTGGGTGCAGTAGGGTCTGACACCTGCGAGCTGTAGGCAGTGTGCACAGGGACTCGGGTCTGTGTTGGTGGATCCTGAGCAGGACCAGCAGCTGTGGGCACCTGGAGGGCTGGCCACTGAGCACCCAGTGGGACGGGGTCTGGGCTCCCTGGCTTCTCAGAGGCCCAAAGTCCAGGGAGTGAGCAGATTCAAGGCCACACTGGGAGGGGGCCCTTCACGGTTCTCCATGCCTTGTCACCCCGTGAGAACCAGATGGCAGGATGGCCTCCCAGGGGGGCCATGGGCCACACAAGACCCTTTGCCTTTTGGGGGTCCGCAGAAGGAGGATTGAGGACCCACCTCTCAGGAAGGAGGCCTTGGGCCCCCGCGCGCCTGACCTCCCACAGTTTGCTCTGGAAAAGGCGCCTGTACAGATGTCCCTGAGACACGTGAACTCTGGGGACATGGGGACGATGATGCCTCACAGTGGTGGGGACACCAGCAGTGCTTCTGGCGGGAGGCCCAGGGCAAAGCCACCCTGCTCCACGTTGTGGGTTCTCCTTCCTTCCACTTTCAGGGGTCGGGGGAGCATGTGGAACATGGGGCAAGGATGCCTCCTGCCCTGTCCCTGCGGCCCCCACCCTGTCCCTGCGCCCCCCACCTGTGCTGCCATCCCCCCCACCGGAGCTGCGTGGACCCCAGTCCTGCATTCAACCCTCCCACCAGCCCCTCACAGCCATGTGGTTCACGCTGCTCCCCTGCTCTGTCCCCCCACAGGTGCCCCCAGGACCATGGCCCCCAGGTGAGGATAGCCTTCTCCTGCTGCTCCCTCCTGTGCCCCGGAGCCTCCGGGGCCCAGCACCTTGGTGTTGGATGAACGTGCTGAAAAAGGCAGCTCCGCCCCAGCTGTGGCTTGGAGCCCCCAGTCCGCCATCCCTGTTGCTCCCTTTACAAGTGGCCCCTGCGATCCTATCCCACAACCCAGAGGAGCCAGCCCAGACAGAGCCTGGGAGAGAGAGGTCACCGCAAGCTCACTGGGCAGCTGGCAATGGATGGAGCAGGAAGCCAGAAGACTCCTCAGATACCGGGGACAGGAAGCCGCCATGTGGCTCAGTGAGTCACCATTGTCTCCTGGCCCAGGTCCTCAGCCTCCCCTGTACCCGAAAGGACAAGCACTGCTCCGGAGTACCTCAGGGTGGACAAGCATCAGCCTCACTGTAAAGAGCCGTGGGTTCCAGCTGCAGTGAGCTGTTAACCCAGTGTGTGGCCATCTTGTGTCACCTCGGCTTCTGGTTTCTCCACTGGAAAAACGAAAACTGACCAAACACAATACCTGCTTCTAAATGATGTTTATATAGAAGGCTGAAAGAGAATATTGCTGAGTTTATTTTTACTTGGTTTTGATGCTTTTATTAACTGACTCTGTACTTTTCCAGCGAGCATCTGCTGTGTGGCCTCATGTGTGGCTCGAGCAGTCGGTAGAAATGTAGCAGTTGTGGGGGGCACAGGATTAGGAGGGTTGGACTGACTGCTATCAGGCTTCAGTCCAACATGGCTCTGCATTTGCTCCTCCCTTCCCTCTCAACAGCACACAGGAACCTCCAGGTGTGTACAAACATGTACTGACCTCACCTGGGGGTCACTGTTCACCACTCAGGTTGAGAATCGTGTCTTGTCTGTCTTCCCTTCAACAATGGTCAGACAAGCCAACAGCTCCATGGGCACTTTCACTTTTTTTGGCTGCTGTACCAGCGCCCACAAATGCCTCCCGACAGCTCTTCAGGCCAGAGAGCTGACACCAGAAGTGGGGGCTCTGCCCCTTCTGAGGACTCACGGGAAGGTGCTGCCACCTGGACTTCCCCAGTTTCTAGAGGCGCCGCATCCATGGCTCCAGGCGCCTCCCTCCCTCTTCAGAGCCACCAGTGACACTTACATCCTTGTCACGTGCATGGTGCTGACACTGAGCCCCTCTCACTTACAAAGACCCTTCTGATTAACAAGGCCCACCCCGCTGAGGCAGGGCCCTCCCGCCACCTAGGTCAGCTGGTGCGCAAACTCCAGGTGTCTTCAGCCTGATGCCCCTTGTCATGGCGAGGTGACGCAGTCACGGGTCTGGGGACTGACACGGACCTCTTTAGGGGCCTGCTCTGGCATCCACACCCACCAGGATGCTTGGCACATTGTAGGCATACAATGCAAGTTTCGTATGTAAAACAAAACAAATAAATACAGCGTTAAGTTTGCTCACAAGCTATTGAATCGACCTACTCTTGCTGTATTGTCTTGTGAATATGTGTCCTTTTAAGTGTTTAAGAAGTCACTTTTCCTTTAACTTAAATCTTTATGATAGTTGCTAAAGTTTCCAAAGACATAGCTTCCTATGTGTCCTCAGTGCAGACCAGCAGAACCTCAAGCCACGCCAGCCTCAGTGTGATGACTCAGTGACCAGAAGGAAGGCCGCCACATCAGAACCCGGCGGCAGCGACGTGGCGGGATCCGAGGGCCTGACGCTGAGCCCACCCATCCCTAGCCTGGCAGATGAGGCCAGACCTGGGCAATGAAAACCGAGCAGTGTTTGTTGGCAATGCAAGATCTGCCTTCTCCTTAGAGCCCGTCTGAAGGTTACCCTCTGGGTCCTGACATTCGTCCCACGGTCACAGCAGGGTAGGACATGCACCTGCCCCCCCCCCAGCACTTGGCCAAGATGCAAACCTGGAAGCTGCACTATTGTAGGCAGGTTGATGACGGCTTTCTGCAGCACGAATCGGAAGGAAGAAAAGCTGCTTCGTGCTCTGTAGGCAGAGTCATCGCCCAGGAGGCCGTGGAAAGCTGAGGACGCTGTGCGCACAGAGACCAGGCCCAGCTCTCTGTTCGGGAGAGGCAGAAGCAGGAGGCTGGAGTTGTGAACGTCTGACACTGTCCACAAGAGTATGCAGGGTGTGCACCTGTCCGATGCTCGGGGGCAGTCTGTAGCTTCTCGAGGGGTCTGTGATTCAAAGGCAGAAAGTCCACTCGCGAAAAGCCAGGGGAGGACGCTCAGACGGGGCACCCACGCGGTTTGCTCCAGCTTCCAAGACATCAGGAGAGTTCTGTTTCTCGGCTCAGCCCATATGGAGCACACCCTAGCTAGAGTCAGCAGCAGTGTCAGATATTCTACTCCAAGATCTGGTGTCAGAGGCAGGTGACAAAAGGAAAGGGAAGTGGCTGGGGGACACGGCATGGTCACTGAGCACAGCTCCCCTGGTTCCCGCATGATGCCTAAGCCCAGGTGTGGAGGCTGGGTTCGCTCTGCTCGGCTGAGGTTCTGTTGGCAGGACGCACCTCATCCGCCTGCCGTGCTGTTGGCTGAGGCCTGGCTGGGGGGTCGTTACCTGCTCCCACTACCTGCTTAGCCCAGGAGCGCGGAGGCTCCTGGGGCTGGCCGACGTTCCCCATGGTGCTGTTGTGAGGAGAGGGCTGTGTGGCCTGGCAGCAAACCAGAGCCATGGCACAAGCCAATGGGGCCTGGCGACAGGCTCCTGACCACAGGAAGCTCGCAGCCTATTGATGGAGTCAGACATGTCAGTCAGGGTGTCCCCTGTGGAGGCTCTGCTACAAAGAGGCTGGAGCACTGGGCAGTGCAGGTGCAGGTAGCTCACACCACTGGGGTCTTAGCAGGGTGACAGTCATTGGACGGTCTGGATAGCGTCCAGGGCCTGCCTTGCTCATCCAGCCCTCACTCAAAAATATGGACGTAATCTGCTTCTGCCTCCCTGTGCTCCGGCCGCGGCCAGGCTGTTTTCAGTGAGCTAACGTTTTACTTGTGAATGTTCTTACTCGTGCTGAAGTTAAAACTGAGGAGAAGTTACACAGACGAGGCATTAACGACTTAGCGCTCATCAGTAACACATTATCCTCTGTCAATCCAGCCTGCCATGTCCTGTGTCCTGTTGTTCATGCTGGGGTATGATGAAGTATTCCCCGTCCCTGACAGCCCGTGATTAGGTGGGGTGCAGCTTTTGGAGGGTGAGTATTTTCTCCAGTCTTTTCATCTTTGGGACTAAGCCAGGCCTCTGGTAGCCGCTGGTGTGGTGACAGCCTCCCAGAGCCCAACAGACGAACCAAGCCAGCTGGACACAACTTCTCACCCTCTCTAACACCTCCACGGCTACCTCATAGGACAAGCAAGAAGGGAAGAGAGGTTAGCGCACGGGGGGCATGCGATAGCCCACACAGTCCCTCAAACGCAGTAGCTTTGGTGTGACAGTCCTGACCAGCTGGCCTGACATGGGGAACACCAGGTTGGTCGTCACACTGAGTGACAGTGCATGGGAGGGGTGGCTGGTCGAGGGCCACAATGAGTGACTCGGCAGATGCCTGGTGACCACGTGGCTCCGGCCTGGCAGACAGGACCTGCCACGTGTCCGTGGGCGCACCACCTTCTCGGCTCTCTGCTGGCTGCCTCTTTGGGCCACACCTGGCTCGGGAAGTGACACTCGGTTTCCTTGTCTGCAAACTGGGGATCCTAAAGCCCTTGCAGGCCTGTTGTGAGGATTAGAGTCGATTTATGAAAAGTGACGTGCCTGGTACGGATGCCACTATCTAGGAACGCCTGCTGTTCCCCTGCTCCCAGGTGGGACATCCCCACAGCCAGGAGGCTGCGAGCGTAACCCGTCCTCTGTACAAAAAGGGTAGTCTGCCTCATCTGAGCCGGTTCCGTCCTTGTCTGAAGGTCACGACCACGACCAACCGCCCTGCACTCAGCTTCATGACGTCCATGATTTTATAGGTTATAGGTGGCATCTTCTCACTGTGACTACACATAAAGGAAAGGGTGTTTTAGAAGGTCCCAGATCTCATGGGGGCTCTACTATTGTGACCTCATCACCTCCCAAGCCCCCTCTCCTAACACCATCAACAAGTGAACTTGGAGGGGGGGAGCATTCAGACCACAGCAGTTGGTAAGCATTTGGGGAAGATGATTATGTTTCAGTATAGGTAGGTTCAGTTTCACTCTTAGCTACCTCCTTTAAATCCTACCTTTTATCTGCATAAGGTGGGAGTCTTGGCTGTTTCTCTTACCTCACCTCACACTCCCTTCTGGGTTCAGTTAATATTCCTTTCACAAACAGCGGCCAGGGAAGAAATGGTAATCCTGGAATCTGAGAAAAGCGAGACAGTAGACAGAGATATGCAAGTAGGTGAGCTCCTGGCCGCCCCAACTAGTCAGTGTAAGGACTTCTCGTGGAAGTTGGCTAGATGTTTTTTCCCCTTTTAGAGTTTCTATTAAACCAGCTCCATCAGCCTGTCAATATTTGTCAAAACAAATTTCCTCTGTGGCTTCTCCAAGGGTAATTCAGAATGACTTCACATCTCACCAGATGGTCATTTGTCAACCACTGAATGCTGTTTACAAAGGCTGTTAAGTCTCCACTGGCCTAGGGAATTGCTCAATTGGTACAATGCACTGCCATTAGCTTCCAGTTGGCAGAAGCTGCAGGAGCCAAACTATCGTCATTAACTAGAGAAAAAATAAAACTGGTGTGTGCCATCACCCCCCCATGTGGTTTAACGACCCCTTTCTTAAGGACCTTATAGGCCTTTTGTGCAGACGTGTGATACCTGCCACTCAGTGCTGGCGAGTCCTCCCTGCCTCTGCCAGGAAGCAGCTCAAGGAGGCAGGGCCTGTGCCAGGCCCCTGTTGCAGTTCTGCAGAGTCAGGGAGGAAGCCCTGATGTTAGGCGACTAGGTTCGGCTGTGTCTCCTATCTTGGCTGTCAGGCTTCAGTCGGTCTGGAGACTTGGTCATTTGTCATGTGCAAAAGGTAACAATAGTGCCCACCCCCAGGTCATGACCCCTCCCCCCCAGACCCTTCCAGGCCTGAGGATTCAATGAGAGGACACAGCTGGTGCTCAGTGAGTGTGAATATTGTTGAGGCCCAGGAATGACCCCCGCTTTCTGTGCATTTTGTATACAGTGCCCAAGAAAACATTTCACCAACATTTCATCACCTGTCTGGCACGGGTCAAACACCTTACCCACTAATGTCGCATGGGAGACAATGAAACCAAGCCAAACCTCAGTGGAACGTGGCGCCGTCTGCTCACCCTTTGGAAGCCACTCCACTCACCTCAGGTGCCTTATCCCTGTTGGAACTAACACCCATCAGGGTGCAGAATGCCTTCTCTGGTTCTGGTAGTGCCTGGCCTTTCTCTCCTATAACTTGATAGGTCATCTACACAGCATTTGTCAACATCATTTTGCAGTGGGTGCACTTCTGGTCATAATTGCGACACACTTCTGCGCGTGTGCAGAAACTACAGTTTCCAGACAAACTAAGTGGGCCATGGGTTACGGTAACTGCTGGAGTAGGGCCTTCCGTTTCCTAGTCACGAAGAAACCCCAATGAACCACTTTACAGGGAGAGTCTCCAGTTTGCATTGTTTCATTTAAATAAAAGGAAATCACTGCTAACATAATTGTGAAGAATTGCTTATAAAAAAAATCTCACAATGACAGTGATGTCATGACACCAAGCTTGGGAACCACAGTCTCTACTTCTAAGTTGACTTTCAACATCTAGGCAGTTCTCACCAGATTGTGTTATAACAGGTTTAGGAGCAAATTGTCAGCTGGTATTTGACTTTGAAACATGTTTTCCCACAAGCAGTGTAATCAAACAAGGCCGGGTTGTCAGGCTCTCCCACCAGATATCCACCCATGATGAGGCTGAAGGGGGCTAGAAGTCCACAGTGTCACTGCCTGACTCACCTGTGAGTGTTGAGAAGAAAGGTCATTGAAGGTGGGGACCAGCTAGGAGGCAGGGAGGCCTCAAGCAGGGGGAAAGCCAGGTATGAGAAAGGTGAGCCGAGGCATTTGGTTGTTACTCTTCAAGGAAGTAATTTTGAATGCTGCTCAGAGCCTTGCGTTTCATTCGTGCACTAAGATAAATACTGGACCTACCGTGCAAACGGTGCTTTCATTTCCCTCTTTCTCTTCTTGGGTGTGAGTGGTGGATTCTTGGCCCGGGGTTTCAGGAACTGGAGGGCCTAGGAAACGCTTTTTACATTTTTATTGTAGGAGAGGTCAAACACACCCCAGAGCAATCAGAAACGCATAGCCCTTCTGGAGACGGTCTCATTCTTTATGGAAATGGGACCGCCGACAGCCGACAGCTGACACCCTTCTTCCCAGGTTAGAACAGAGCGTGTTCCACGTCCCCCACCTGCCGTTTGTGGGGTTTCGGTCAGTTTGGCGGATTCCCCGGGACAAGGACGTTCTCACTCTTCCGCCGAGTGTTCCGGTCACGCACGGGGGCTGAATTTCATCAAACGCTTTCCTTGCACGCTTGATAACATTTATTTAAAATTTAGATGTTCTTGAGTGGGGCTGGCACGGAACCTGCGCTTGCCGGGTGTGGGGGCGGCCCCCCCCAGCTCCCGCCGACGCGCTTGCGGAGACCCCCCGAAACCCCACGGTCGCCGAGATTCTCTGAAATCCTCGCACACCCAACACCCTCGACTCCCCGGACCCCCGAGACGGCCGTGGACCCCGGATCTGCGCGCGGCCCCGCCCCGCGGCCCTCCGACCCCTGCGAGGCGGGCCTCCGGCCGGGCGGGGACACTGTGCGAGGCGGCGGCTGTGCGAGGGCGGTGCCGGGAGCGCCCGGAAGTGACGATGCCGAGCGGAAGTCCCGCCCTCCCTCGCGTCAGTTCCGCTCGCCGACTTTCGTCCCGCGTGGCCGGCCACTGCTATGGCGCACTATAACTTCAAGAAGATCACGGTGGTGCCCTCCGCCAAGGTAGGCGCCGGGGCCTTCGCTCTCGCCCTCTCCTCGGCCCCGCCTGGCTCCGCCGCCGAGGCCATGTCCTCTGGGGATGAAGGCCCCCCATCCGGGGTGGGGGCCGGCGGTGCCCCAGGGCGGCGGGGTCACGCCTCAGGTTAGGGTCCCCCCGAGAAGAGGAAGGGAGTCGGGGGAACCTTCGGGCCCTTTGGGAGCTCACAGAAGCTGTTGGGCGGAGGAGGTGGAGACCCCGGCCTGGCGTCGGGCCCCTCCCGGCACTGACGGTGCTGTGGCCTCTGACCCGCGGGTCGTTCTGCGGGGGAGGTCCGCGCACACTCTGCTGACCTCGACCACCTTACGTACCCTAGGGGATTGTAAACGGTGGGTGTTGGTTTTACCCGTTGTTTCACGCGCTTTCAAAGTCAGATGCACAAATTAGGATTGTAGGGTTGAGTCTCTTTTAAGTATTTTTTCTGATTTATGCTTCGGTTGTATGACTACTTAAGTTTCAAAAGTATTTGGCAACTAAGGTAAAAGGAAATTTGGGGTAAAATTTGTTTCAACAGCCATTTGCTAAATGTGTCTTAAAGGGCAGGAACTATAAAGGTGAACAGAGTTGTATATAAAAGACTAAAGATTTAGTTAGAAAATGTGTCTGTAGTTTTAAATATGTAGTGTTATTAGATGTTAGTCTAGTAATATCTAGACTAACCTTCTGCCCGGCTGAAGATTTCAATTAAGTGAATGAAAAGTAGACTTCTTGGTGTAACTGCCTCGTGTTTTTTAATTGCAGGACTTTATTGACCTGACGTTATCCAAGACTCAGCGGAAGACTCCAACAGTTATTCATAAACATTACCAGATCCATCGCATTAGACATTTTTACATGAGAAAAGTCAAATTCACTCAACAGAATTACCATGACAGACTGTCACAGATTCTAACAGATTTCCCCAAATTGGATGTAAGTGACTCTGGGGGCTATAGATGGTTATGTAAATGTGAAACCTCAGATAACAGGTGTTTATCAGTTGGGTTTACTCATATGACAGATAGTGAAGGAGACAGAAAGCAGAGCTGGGAATGGAATGTAGGGTTTTTGATTCCTTACGTTCCTCCTTTCCCCTAACCCCACCCCATCTAAGAGGTCACAGGGCTGCCTCTGGAGACTCTGCAGCCTCAGCTTGCAGGGGCCAACCCAGGCTCTCCAGGCTGTAACTGGATCCAGGCCCAGGGCCTGGTGGCTCGCCACCTTTTTTGGCTTCCTGCCCAAGTTAGGTCAGTAGCCTGAAGTCTTCTGCTGTTTATGGACTAGTTGGTTCATCAGCCAATGACGCTTAGTTCAGCACTGACTGCCTCCTTCATCGGTGAGAAGAAATCACGTGGGGAATGCTCTGACTTCTCCATTAAGCCAGGAAGGTTGAACTCGGTATTGCTGCATAGTGCATTTTCCCATTTATTTAGCTTCTGTAGAAAGCTAGCTGGACACTGCTATGGGGTCCCTGTGTAGGGTCATGCAGTGGTGAAGGACGTGGGGCTAGCAGGCAGAACATAAATTGCCAGTGCCCCAAAGTCATCCTTGCATATCGGTGAAGGAGAAGGAAGAGGTTGATTTATGTGACAAGAATTTCTTTTGTATTTAAAAAGATAACGATGGCTTACTCAAAGAAAAATACAGATGTGTTTAGAAACCAAAAGTTTCTACTCGTGGACAGGCACCCAGTAGGTACATGTTGAATGGGCCGATTGTTTGTTGGGAAAAGGAGGGTCCTGTGGGAAGGGCTGAAAGACCCAAGAATGAGACTGTTCTAAACTAATTCGATAGTAGGAAGCACACTCTGATCTAATTAGTACTGGATTTCTATGGTCGTAAGTTTTATCTTTTTCATGTTTGGTATTTTCATTTTGTATATGTTACAGGTTCAGATTTATGAGCATTCTCTTCCTGTTACAGGACATCCATCCGTTTTATGCGGATTTGATGAACATTCTCTATGACAAGGACCATTACAAGTTGGCTCTGGGACAGATAAACATTGCCAAAAACTTAGTGGACAAGTAAGGTGTTGTCTTGGTACGTTATATTTTACGTTATTATCAAAAGTGAAAGAAACTTAGGTGTTTCTTTTCATTTCTTGAAGTGTTGCCAAAGATTATGTGCGGCTCATGAAGTATGGGGACTCCCTGTACCGCTGCAAGCAGCTGAAGCGCGCTGCATTGGGGCGGATGTGCACCGTGATCCGGAGGCAGAAGCAGAGTTTGGAGTATCTGGAGCAAGGTACGGGTGGGGCATGAGCAGATGCGGTCTGGCGTGTGTTCTGTTCTGGTCCTTGGTCCTCGTTGACAATGTGTTTTTGAAATGTGTTTGTTTTTTAGAGAAGAGAGGATCAAGTTATTTTTCCTGACTTAACCCATAAGAAATCTAATTGGTCAGTTATTGAAAAAGCAGTTAATCCACTATTTACAAACTAATAATGCTATCAAGAAAAATTGTGTATCACTTGATAGGTAAGGCGTATGCATTACAAACCATGGGAAAATGCCAAAAATATATTTAAAAATAGGATAATCCATAGTTTCATTTATTATTGATTTTTTTTATTGACTTTAATTAGTTTTAAATGCTCCTTTTATAATGCAGCCATTCCAGTTTTGTTACCCGATAGTTTTATATAACAGGGTAGTTTCTGAATTAACATGGTAGGTTTTATTGAAACGTTTTAGTGACTTTTCACATGTATGTATTTGCGACAAGATTTCAAAACTTGGCTGCTGTGTCAGTGCCTTCAATGATCTCTTTGATCTTCAAGGTGGTCCGGTGGTATCACTGGTGCTGTGCACACTGTAGTCAAGGCTCCTAGGGTGGGGACCCCCGAACCTCCAGGCTGCAGACCAGTACAGCTCCTGGCCCGTTAGCACCCAGGCCGTATAGCATGTGGGGAGCAGCAGGCGAGTGAGCAAAGCTCCATCTATAGCTACAGCTGCTCCCCAGCTCTGGCATTACCACCTCAGCTCCACCTCTGATTGTCAGGCACTAGATTCTTATAGGAGCCCCGGTCCCTGGTGCCACAAAGGCTGGGGACTGCTGGCCTAAGGGGAGTTGTCATGTGGAAACAGCCCTCTGTCTGGCCAGAAAGTAATGGTGTGATCTAATCACTTGGATCAGTGCTTTTCCAAATACTGTCTCACGTAGAGCCACGTGGGTGCTGCTGAGTCATGATTTGGGGCCCCATCCTGGACCTGTGGGGCAGGAACCATGTGGTGGGGCTCAGGGTAGGACTTGCACTGCTGTCCTATAGGCCACAGCACTCTGTAGCTGATGATGGGTCAGTGTATTCTTCATCGCTTATGTTGTGAATGTGGGGGTGAGGGTCACACGACCACCAGCCTAGAGTGGGATGAAGCCAAGCAGGTCTTCAACTTTGAGTTTCTGTGTTTGTCTTGTGGAATTAAGCACGTTTAATTTAAACTTCTCCCAGTGCGTCAGCATCTGTCCCGTCTGCCAACTATTGACCCAAACACGAGAACCCTCCTTCTGTGTGGGTACCCGAACGTCGGCAAATCCAGCTTCATCAATAAGGTCAGTCTCTCTCTGATGGTGATGCAGGTGACCGAGGAGAACCTGTGGCCAAAGTGCTATGTCCCGGCTGTGTGGGATGGAGGGGTCGGCTAGTTTCCAGTCGGTAAAATACTGGGCTTAGCCCCCGCTCCCCCCCCCCCCCCGTTTTTGAGGGAGGGTTAGTCCATCCGCACCTAGACGTGTTGCTATCACAATAGCCATTTTTTTGGTTCTTGGGTGCAAATTTCTAAACAATTTACGATGTTTGAGTATATTTTTGTGAAAATGTATGCTGTCAACATTCACATGCGCCATTTGGTCCATATGGTGGGAAGTGCTAAGCCACCCTTTACACGTGGAAGTTTATTCATTGAGATCCAAGGGCACTCCTTAAGTGACATGGTGCTTCAGGGCAGTTAGCTGACCTTGAGGGAATGGAACAGAGTAGAAACAGCCTTTGAAATGTCGTCTCAAACTGGCAGTAGCTCAGGTGCCAATAAAACAAATTGTTTGTGTGGCTACTCACTACCAAGAGCAGTTTTGCTTTTAGGCAGATCCGTGGGGGTTTTTTTGTCCCCAAGCCATGCTGATGCGGTGACAGTTGAAGCTGTGCAGTGCCCTAGCTGATGTTTCCAACGTTTATCAGCCGTGCTCTGGGGCCAAGATGGTGCCACTAAAGTCAAGTACGTTGAAATGGCGTAAAAATGAGTTTCTCAGTCACGCTGACCACATTTCGAGAGTTCAGGCAGCGTGTGGCCAGCAGCCCCCACTGGATAGTGCAGATGTAGAACGTTCCTATCACCCGAGGAAGTTCTGCTGGACTAAGGGGGTGACAGGAGCAGCTGTGCGTGTCTTCCTGGTGACAGCCCTCCTCGCCTTTCTGACACCAGATTTAGATCCTCCCTAAGCCAGGGCGTGAGCAGTGAGCTGTCACCTATCCTTGCAGTTCAGCAGTGGAGGTCTCACCTTGGGTTTTCTTTTACAAAACAGCAGCGTGGCGAGGCCGTGTTTATGCTGCTGGAGAGGTAGTGACGTATAGAATTCCTGTGGTTTTTTTGATTGGTTGCAGGTGACGAGAGCAGACGTGGATGTCCAGCCTTACGCGTTTACAACCAAGTCTCTGTTTGTTGGACACATGGATTACAAGTACCTGCGCTGGCAGGTGAGAGCGTGTGCCTCTGAAAGGACACAAACGTCCCAGTGTCTGGGGCGGGACTGGGCCCTGTATACCTGGCCTATCTGTCCAGGTGTCAGTATACCAGTTGGGAGTCCAAGGAGGAGGGTAGGCTTGGGGTTGTAGAAGGGGGGTTCTCATTTCTCTGCTAGGGTCCCTGGGGGCAGCCAGCTACCAGAAGGCTCTGCATTGTTACGGTGGTGCTGTTGGCAGAAGTCCCCTGTCACCGTCTGACCCACCGTTAGAAATGGCGTTTGCTAAATAGCTTCAGCAGCACGAAGCAATCTGTTCCCACAGCTGAACTTACCTGTGTAAGCAATGCAGGGGCAGCTGGCCCGTGGGGTGCTGGCCTGCGAGTCCAGGCCCCTGCTCTGCCGAGCAGACGGGCTCAGTGCCTCGCTGGTACCCTAACGAGCTCTGCAGGCCGCGTCCTCCTGTCACTCATGGCTCGACCACACTGGATGCAGGCGTGTGAGCCCGTGTGCTCTGGTGTGACGCCTGGCCGTCAGGTTGTAGATACCCCAGGGATTTTGGACCAGCCTCTGGAGGACAGGAACACCATCGAGATGCAGGCCATCACGGCCCTGGCCCACCTGCGTGCCGCCGTGCTGTATGTGATGGACGTGTCAGAGCAGTGTGGGCACGGGCTGCAGGCGCAGCTGGAGCTCTTCCAGAACATCCGGCCTCTGTTCGTGGGCAAGGTGAGTGGTGGGCAGCTCCCGGCCCCGCCTGATATGGGGAGGCAGCCACGAACTCACTGCCTGTGTTCTTGTGCAGCCTCTCATAGTTGTGGCCAACAAATGTGATGTGCGGAGGATAGCTGAACTCCCCGATGACAGCCAGGTGAGTTGCTTCGGCGCGAGTCAGTCTGCTGGGTCTCAGAAGGGAGTTGGGAAGCAAGTGTCATGCCCGTTGGTTTTCTCTGTCACAGTTGAGGCCATGTCCTTGATGGTTTAGCATACCTGATTGTAAGGATTGTGTCAGTGGGTGCATCTCAAACTTCCCAATTGCCATGTGTTCAGAGGCTGGAAACATCCATGTGTGCAATGGAAGATGTGCTCATGTGGGAGGGGACTGTTCTGGCACTGGGGCCTAATGGGGCGTGCAGCACAGGCCCTGGGTGGTCAGGGGCATGGGCAGTCCTTTCAGGACAGGTTTCTGAGTGGCAGGGGGCTCTGTGCTGCCCACATGCCTCTGTGCAGTGTGGTAGAACGGGCTGGGGATGGAGTGAAGGCTCAGGTATCTGACACTTTCCGGAACTGGCAGGGATGTGGGCCCTGGTTCTGCAGACAGTGGACTCTGCAGCCCCGTCCATGGTGTCTGCCAGGACAAGCGCTGTGACATGCTTTGCACTGGCACAAGGGATTGTCAGGCTGTGGCCCGACCAGCAGCGTCGGCATTGCCTTCCTGTGGTGACGTGTCCTAGAGGCAGGACCCACCAAGTCCTGGGTTCGAGCGGCCCCAGTGCTGGCTGCACGCTAGAGGTCAGGAGCCGCTGCGGCAGCACAATGTGCTCGGCCTGGCAGCATCTCCTGAGCACACTCAGAAGGCAAAGGAGGGTCTCGAGGAGGCGCACACTGCTGCCCGATCCTCCTGTGTGATGCAGACGCCACTCGCAGCTTAGTGACATTCAGGTTTTCAGACAGCTCTGCAACTTTCTCGGGCCACGTGGCCTGGTCAGGATTCGCTTGTCTCAGAGAGGACCAGGTACCTCTTGAGTAATCTCCATTTTTGGGGGTCGAAATTGTTGGAAGTTGGAGGGGAGGGGACAGTAGGGCACCAGGAAGGCCGACTGTCACATGGAGGCTTTACCACCTTACCACCTGGCTGTGTGCTGGTGGGGGCACCTCTCTGGACATGGTACAGTGTCAGCGGCATCAGGGACCCAAGGGGTAGCGGGCGCTGTGGCAGTAATGTCTGGGTGGCGCCATCGGGAGCATGTGTTCCCTGGTGCTCTGGCTTCGTCTGAACCACAGTGCAGGTTACTCCCCCAACAGATGTGGATGCTGGCACCTCGTGCTCAGGCAGGTGTAGGGAGCATGTACTCGGTCCCATGCCAGTCTATGGTGGCACTGGCTCTCCAACCCGGCGTCCCCAGGACCAGTGCTTTTTGCAGGAAGGGGTCTGACCCGCAGGGTGGACGCTGTAGTGGGGAAACAGGTCCTTTCCAGGGCAACTGAATAGTTGGGACTGGTAGCCTGTGTTTGATTGTGGTCGCAGCTACGGCTGGTGGTGGTGCAAGCGAGGTTTCTTCTCTTGGAGTTTGGCAATTTTTAGGTGCTGGACATGTAGACATCTCCATGGTGTTCTCGAAGGAGTTCTCATTGGTGCAGAGACCAGGTGTTTTATAAAAAATCACTTTGAAACAAACATTCTCTTAAAAAACCCATCTCTTGATCTTCTAAGTTTCTTTTCGGAGAGTAAGATCTCTCAGAATAGCACAGAAAGCTTCTGGTTTGCTTGCAGTAGTCTGGTGAATTCTCCCAGTAATTTGTATTTTAGCAACCACAGAAGGGTATGCGGAAAAATACAAAAACTTCGTGGAAGACATCTTTCGAAAGAGTTAAGAAGCACACGGCAGTGCCCATTTGAGAAGCAGTAAGATTTGTTCACAGAGAGCGGGAAATAACGCATATCATTTTTCTTTGTATTCCCAGAAAATATTTATGGATTTGCAGGCTGAAGGATTTCCTGTGGTGGAGACCAGCACCTTGACAGAGGAAGGGGTCATTAAAGTGAAAACAGAGGTCTGTGTCAAGTGCTCTTCTGTGTTCCTCTGGCATTAGTGTCAGCTGTGGGACGCAGGCTTCTTTGCGGCTGTTGCCAGCAGAGCATTGGCAGTGGCACGGGCAGGAGTCTGTACTCATCCCACTTGCCCTGCTGAGGGTGGGCCCTTGAGAACACATGGCACTCCCTGTGTGATGTGCCCACTGCTGGCTGTTTCCCTTAACCTGCCTGTGTCCCTGTCTCCCTGGACCCTGTCCAGAAGTGGAAGGAAAAACAGCGGGAGCAGCCTGAGGCATGTCCTGATGGATGTCACAGGATTCTAACATTTTCACTTTGGTATATTTATCTGAAATAAAAAGAAATGGCAGCTGATACAGTTGGTTTCACTCCCACTCAGTTGCTCCTAAGCCCTGAGGTGGAACATGACTCGAGCCAGGGAGGGTGCTCTAGTGAATGTTGGTCACTGGAGGGAGACGGGGCCAGGAAGGGACGTGGGAGCATTCAGGGCAGTTCTGTAGGTACGGCCTGTTCTGAAGAGTTTGAAGGAGATTTGTCTTTCTCCTGGAGGCTTGGGTCTGCCCCAGGGGACTTACTGGACCTTGGAGCCCCCCAGGACTTTAGCCACTAGAAGACACTACTGAGCAAAAGTGTGGATCAGGTTTCAGACTTCTGGAACATACACTAGTTTTGGGTTCCTCTGGGATGGTGTGACAGGAGGCTGTCACAGGATGCCTTATGACTGTGCCTCATGTTTGTACTTTTTTAGGCTTGTGACAGGCTTTTGGCTTATCGAGTTGAAACCAAAATGAAAGGAAATAAAGTGAACGAGGTGCTAAACAGGTTGCATTTGGCTGTGCCAAACAAAAGAGATGACAAGGTAAGGTTGCATTTGCAGAGAGCCCTCGAGACGGGACTGTGGCATTGCCAACAAGGTGGACACGCGTATGCCTTTGTCCAGGGGCCTCCGGTCCAGTCACACACATATGCATACGGGTTTCATGTGTGGTCTTGAGTTTTTTCCTCAGACTGAAACATGCCATGTAAATCAAAAGGTGACAAATGAGTATGAGGTGCCAGGTGAGAACCTACTCGTCACTCCCCCAGAGGCACTGTTAAGTCTGTCTTGTTCATTTTTCCAGAAAAATGGTTGTTACAAAAGCATATTTAAAAAAAATTTTCAAACAGAAATATATTAAATTTTTTGTTTTTTTTGTCATTATAAATAGTGCTGAAGTGACATTTTTATATACAGTTCTTCATTTTTCCTTGCAAACATATCTGTAAATTTTAAGGTGTGGCATTGAAAATGCCATCAAGGTGTACCGCTCTGATGGTTCCCTGCACTGTTGGTGGTGGGTGTTGGCTTCTGTCAGTCTGGTCGATTAAAGGTGGTTAAAGACGCAGTGGTGATCACCACATCACGTGTGCCAGCATTCGATTCTGACTTTGTACACTTGAAATGCATGTAACTTTACGCCACGGTTACACCACAGGTGGGCAAAGGTGCTTTAGCTGTGATGGATTCAACCAGCAGAGCAGGGAGCACTTTTAATGAGCTTTGGCGTTTTCACTTCACATTGACATCTGATTTTTATATTAAGAAAATCAGATCTTGTACGTCCTATAAAACTTTTCCCTGTCATTTGCCTTTTGACTTGAGGGCAATTTTTTTAACCTTAAAATATATTTTTAAGCAGTTAACATACATTGGTATTTTTTCTGTGGCTGCTGGGTTTTGTGTCATGCATAGAAATGTCTACTGTCTATTCCAGAACTATTTCTTCTGTATTTTGATGGTTTAATTTTTTATTTTTTTAAATTTTACCTGTTTTAAGTCAACTTCGACTCAAGTTTGGAGTTTATTTTGTTCCGGGAAGTGGGTGGAAGTAGTTACCAGGCTTTGTTTTTCACTGGCTCATCTGTAGCAGGTTTAGGGCCGGGTCCCTCTTACTCATTGAGCTGCTCTGTTCTTCCGTATCGTTTTCTTTATCATTATTCTCGGCACTCGTGATGTTTACATTTTTTAAGAGAACTTAGAGCCAGCTTATGGGGTCTCCCCGACTTCCACACCCACCGCTGTCCCCCTAATCATCTGCGGGCATGTCAGTGGTCTGGGTATGGTTTTACACTTTCTCTGCAGATGGAGAGTTTGCTTCTAGTGCGTCATTTCTGTGCTGCTTTCGTGTTCAGCAAAGCGTTTTACTTGAATACTTCCATACTGTCTTCTCAGGAGAGGCCCCCTTTCATCCCAGAGGGAGTGGTGGCACGCAGGAAGAGAATGGAGACCGAGGAGCCTCGCAGGAAGAGGGTGGGTCCCTGTTGTCCTCACCAGTTCACTTGTGGAGAGCTTATCACCTGGTAGCCACACCAGAATCTCTGAGGACAGGGCTGTGAAAGGTCCCTACCTCGGAGGTGTGTCCCTCCCAAGGGTCAGGAGGGGTCAGGATGGCTCTGCTGCCAGAAGTCACGGGGGAAGGCTGGCCCTCAGGTCGGAGAGGTTATGGCACAGGGACAGGCCCTGCAAGATCAAGCTGCGGTGGTGATTGTTCTGTTTTTTTTTGTTGCAGGAACGAGATATTGAACTGGAGCTGGGAGATGATTACGTTCTGGATCTTCAGAGTAAGGGCCGCATGTGATATTCGCTGTGAAATGCCTGTCGTGAAGTGTCTGAGTGTGTGGTGGGGGAGCTGGCTGGGCGCTGCTGTCCCATATCCTATCAGTTCCTGAGGGAGAGAGGTCCCGTGCTGGCGGGGTCTGACCCCCCGCCCTGAGGTCTGCCGTCCTGTCGCATGAGGGGCAGTGTGTGGCTTCTGTAGCAGGTCAGTCCTGTCCGTAGTCCTTTGTTGGTGCCTTTTGCTTCGAGTGTGCCTTGCTTTTGATTTTCCTCTCCTCCTGGGGTCACTTTGTCCTGTGGGGTGTCTGGAGTGATTCATGAGCATGAGCCTCGCTCATACAGAGTCGGATACAAACACTCCGCCGTCTTTACAGGACAGCATGACTCAATAAGCCACAAATTGTTTTGGCTGGTGGTACTTGAAGATATTGAAAACGACTACAGATGTAACTTTTCTTTTTAATTTTAGAGTACTGGGACATAATGAATTTATCCGAAAAATACGATAAGATACCTGAGGTCTGGGAGGGCCATAACGTTGCCGATTACATTGACCCTGACATCATGCAGGTTTGTGTGACTTGTTCTTGATACGGCCACTAGGAAATAGAAGTCAACTTTTGGCTCACCTGCGTCTGTCCCCCTCATTCCTTTTATACCCACCAAGCCTCCCTGTCCCTATCCCCGTCAACACACTCCTGCCTGGGGGTACTGGAGGCCCTAGTGCTGCTGACCGGCCTCCACTCTGCAGACCACCCGCTCTCCTGCCCTCTGCGGCTTGGACATGGAGCCTGTGGGTGGGTGCTGTCCTCACACAGGTCCTTGTCATCGGCATCTCCCTCCTGTTTTAGTCCCCTCCCTGTTAGCTTTTACTTAACATGAATATCTGTGAGTTTCTTTTATCTTCAAAAAATAAAAGTCGTGTGGGTTCAGGGTGGCCTGAGACCTGCCTGACAATGCCCTCCCCAGCCTCCCACCACATGCTTTCACAGCAGTGGCCTTGGGGGCAGATGGGCTGCTAGGCTCCTGCCGTCTGTCTTTTGGGTCATGATGATGTACACGTGTCACTCTATTAAAACTGCACCACCGGTGAGCTTGTGTTTGGGATGGCGTTAGGTTGGGGAAACTCCTGGGATGCTGGTGGTACGAGACTGGTGCAGGTGGCGTGGGGAACCCGGTTCCTGTGCAAAGGTCCTACACTTGTTTATGAGTTTTCCATTGTTGGTGTTGTTGGTTACTCTTTTTAAAGAAACTGGAGGAGTTAGAGAAAGAGGAAGAGCTGAGGGCAGCTGCGGGCGAGTACGACAGTGAACCCGAGAGTGACGATGAAGAAATGGGGGAGATCCGACAGCTGGCGAAAGAAATTAGAGAAAAAAAGAAGCTGAAAATTTTGCAATCCAAAGAAAAGGACACACAGGGACCCAGAATGCCGCGGACTGCTAAGAAGGCAAGTTTTGTGCCTCTTGGTGATGTGGCCTGCCTGTCTATGGGTCCCCATGCAGTCATGCCTGGTGCAGCATCTCTACCTGTACGGCCACACACAGTGCTCACCTCATTCTCTTAGTTTGTGTTGACTTTCAAGATTGGTTGAGTTCATCTTTTACATGGTGACTTTATTCCCCTTTCTTGTTGGTTTTCAGACGTAAGACTATCAGATTCAATTATTTTACAGTTGTACAAAGTAAAATCAGAAATTATGATTGTATCTACAGGTTACGTGTTCGTCAGTTAATACATTCTTATGCTTAAACTGTTATTCAAGACTCATGTTTGTAATTTATGGAAAAAAACCAATACCATATACACACAAAGGCAGTTAATTGGCTCCTGTGACTGTCAGCTGCAGCTGCACCTGTGAGGTCTGAGGGCTTGCCAGCTCTCAGCTCTGCTTCCGTATGGTTTTTCTCTCACATTCCCATCAGGGTGGCAGGTGAGGCTAGGTCCAGTGGTCATGCCTAGACCACAAGTGTGGCAGAGGCTGGAGACAAGTCCTCAAAGAAAGAGGATGATGCACGGGAGAGTTAAATTGTGAGATAGACAGAAGAGGGACAGTACTGCAGACCTCTCAACAGTGCTCCTGTGCTTGGCATTTTTCATGCGATAGCATGTAGGTGGTTCTAAGCAAGTGCAGACACTGGCCTCAGTGTGGCCCTGGCAGACCTGTCCCCAGCCTCTAGCCTAATGCACACACCGGGAACACGTTCAGAGTTGTGCAAAACCTGGGATGAGGTGTGCACCACGCTGCAAGTGACAACTTCTCTATAAACATTCTTGTGGCATGGAACGAACTGCCTCAAATCAACCCACGAAAAGAGTGAGAAAACTGTGTCACAGATCATTGACAAGGCACACGGACTGACGTTACTTAAAGTAAGCATCCTCGCTTGCTTTTCAGGTTCAGCGGAAAGCCTTGGAGGATGAGATGCGCAGCCTCGGCGTGGCCGTGGGTGGCGATGAGAACGTGAGTGCGAGGTGCTGCCTGATGCTCATGTGGTGGGGCGCGGCTGTGCCTCAGGGAACCCGGGGCCTCAGGCCCTGTGAATCGCAGGCGACCGAGGGCGCGGTGAGAGCGGCTGGTCTTACTGTTGAGGTTCTTCCTGGCCTTAGAGTGTGCTTGGAAGTGGCTGGGGGTGTCGGAGTGTGTTAGTCCCTCTCGGAGAATAGGTCAGGCTTTTGACTCCAGGGCTGTGCTGTGGGGGCGAGGCGGCCCCCAGTCTCAGTTCCTGCTGAGGAGTGCCCTTCGTGCTTTCCAGGCCCACTACGCGGTCCAGGCCAGACTGTCTCGGAGCGTCACCAGGAAGAGGAAGTGGGAAGACTCTGTCCCACCCACACCCATCTCCCGGAGTCGCAGCTGCTCTCGAACTTCGCGGGACCTCTCTGGTCTTCGGGACGCCAAGGTCAGTGGCCGTGATATGCGTTAATAACGCGACGGCCTCCGCTTTTGGTGGCTGGACGGCTCCTGGTAAAGGAGCGGGGCCTGAAGGGGCCCGGCGTGTGAGTGCACCGGGAGCCATGCGAACGGAGTGTGGTGTCACCCAGCGCCAGGTGCTGGAGCCCAGGCCCCAGCGTTCGGGGGAACGGTCGGCCCCTGGAGGCCTGGAGCCCTCACCGAGGTGGAGCTGTGCAGGGAGGTAGCCGGGAGAGCCATCTCAGTCCGTGTGCTGGACGAGGCCATCTGGGTGTGCAGTGGCTCTTGCCGAAACGTTGTTAAATAAACACAGAAGTTGTCAGCTGGAGCATTTCGGAAGTGCGGGAAAGGAGACAGTCTGTAGGTGATGAAGTGGGAGCCTGTCCCCACCGAGAGAGCTGGGCTCCGAGTCGGCTTTGCCACCGGCCAGATGTGAGCAATGCGGCGTCAGGGTCCCGCGTGTGAGTTTGTGCGTTTGTGCACGAGGGAGTCAGAGCAGGTGTGCGCCAACCTCCCGGTAGCCGCGCCCGTCTGGTGGGCACGGAGCTGGTGCACATGTGCCGCCCTGGCGCGCACAGGCCTAGCTCCTGTAGATGCCGGTGGTTCCGAGGGGGAACTGCTAGGCGGCCTTGCCGGAGTTTCCCTTCACAGCCGACATTGACCGTCAGCCGGCAGACGGGTGATTAGAGTGCACGGGGGATGTGGCTTCAGCAGCCAGCGTGCTCTGTGTTCTCTCTTGCAGATGGCGAGGAAAACCAAGACCATGATGAAGAAAGCGCAGAAGAAGATGAACCGCTTGGGGAGGAAGGGGGAGGCGGACAGGCACGTGTTTGACACGAAGCCCAAGCACTTACTGTCTGGGAAGAGGAAAGCCGGTAAAAAGGACAGGAGATAGTGTCCTTTGATCCGGACGGGGGTGGGGGGGCTGAGAGTGCGGCTTCTTGTTCCGGAATGAGATGGCTCCCGAACCTGGAGCCGGGACCCGTACACCGAATGGCAGTGGAGTGGCCGAAAGCCCTGTCGCTTTTCTGAATGCTGTGCCCGATCCTCACCTGCGCGAGCGTGGGGATGTCCACGTCTGCGTGGCGCAGTGAGTGCGTGGAGGACACACTGGTTTCCGTGCTTAATGATGGACTCTGGTTGCGTCGGCTGAGCAGAACTGGAAAGATTTTTTGCTGTGCCTGTCGTCTGTGATGGAGAGAAACTTCCTCTTTAGCAAGAGGCCGCTTCGGTTTGGTCAGTGCACGCGAATCGTCGTTTTCTGCG
Organism: Cynopterus sphinx; assembly: GCA_030015415.1. Taxonomy (NCBI): domain Eukaryota; kingdom Metazoa; phylum Chordata; class Mammalia; order Chiroptera; family Pteropodidae; genus Cynopterus; species Cynopterus sphinx. The sequence continues at coordinate 67,606,397 of CM057383.1, forward strand.
GAGGAGACATCGCCACTGCGAACCTGGGCAGCGACTGCCAGCCCTGCCTCGCAGACACGCGGGTGAGCGCGGGTCGGCGTCAGCATGCCGGCACCAAGTGGTCTTCCACTCTTCTGTCCCCCGTACCGTTGTAATCCGTCTTCAGCCGATCGATCCACAATAAACTTCTGAAAGAAAAGAGTTTCGATCATTGAGGTTCTTTGCGTTTCTTTCTGGGGTGGCTACAGATCACCGTCTGTTTGGGCCAACGAGAAAGGAGGTAAAAGGATTTTGTCGTGAAAGCAGAAAACCGTGTGGGATGACAGGTGGCCCCAGGCGCTCCGGCAGCCGAGTGGCACACGTGTTCCGTGAAACACACGAGGACCCTGCCATGTGCGCGGGTGCACTTTCGTGCTGCAGCACACCCTCAGGAGTGTGCCGAGGTGCAGAGGGCCAGGAGGCATCGAGTGCGCACGGGGCCGTGAGCGCGTGGGCCGGCCCGCTCGCCAGGCGGCCTGTGCCCCGGGCGTGCCCATGGGCACACGTGGCACGGAGCGCGCGGTGGTCCGTAGGTTTGACGTTTTTCAAAGTGAAGCTTTGGAAGAAACCACACCTGCCGCCAGGGAACTCGGCCCCGGCGGGACGGGCAGTGAGTGCATTCGGCGCCATTCTGGGTGTGCTGCGGAGACAGGAGCAGGAGAGGGAGCCAGGAGAGCTGGGCTGCAGGGGGGCACGTGGGGCCTCACCGCCTGCGCAGTGGGAACACGGGTGAGTCCTGGGTGTGTCCGGGGCGGGTTCCCAGGAAGGAGGAGCAGGAGGTGTGAGCGGCAGGCAGCTTGGTGCGGGGAGGTGACACAGGCACTCCAGCTGCCGCTTGTCAGCAGATAGGCAAGTGTGGCAGTGGCCACCCAGTCGGGCAGTGCCAGGGTGGCCTGGCCTGGGCGACAGTAATGGCATGCTTGCTCAGCAATGCCCACAGCCGATGGCCACGGTGCTGCTGAGCAGGGGTCGCGTGTGGCTCTCAGCCTGAACCTCCAAGGAGAGGGGATCTAGAAACAGTGTTACAAACGCATTTCGAAGCTCAAAGGGATTTATGTTTCAGACAGACAGGTTAACCTATTACTGTATCAGGATTGTCACAAACTACACAACCCTATTAAAGGCTAGTTTTGGATCGTTTTTATTGTTCAGCAAAATTAACACTTGTAACAATCTCGCAAAGTTATAGAACGTTCACTTAACAAGAAATGCAGTCTTCCAGAGAATTCATACCACATTGAGCTTGTAAGAGGTGTTATTTTTCATGATTATCATGACATTAAAGGAAAATGAAGCTATCTGGAGATTTAAAATTGGAGAAATCTACGGCCAAGAAAGAGTTGCAGAGAGTGCATCAACCAAAGTACAATTGAAATATTAACACACAGACTCCATCCACCAATTCCATTCGACACAGACATTAGCCTTGCTTAACTTTTCCCCGTGACTCTGCAGAGTGGGTTCTCAGCTGGGGCAACTTTGCCTTCCAGCAGATGTTTGGCATCTGGTGTCATTGTGACTGCAATGGGGATGGGCGCTGATGGCATTCAGCGGTAGAGCCCGGGGATGCTGCCAGACGTGATGGTGCACAGGTGAACCCCGCAACGAAGAACCAGCCAGCCTGGGTGTCAACAGTGCCAACGGCAAGATGCCGTGTACGTGGCTGAGTCCGTATTACAAACAGCCCGTGTGTCCCTGAATTCTGAGCACAGACTGACAGCAATCCGGACAGACAACACTGATTGTTGCGAAATGCAAGCATTCAAAATAGGGATTGTTGTGTGATGCGAACTATCCCTGAGAGAAGTAGTAATTGATATTCAGTATATCAAAGTAAGAACTGTTCATGGTACACAATGCAATCTCGGTTAGCATACGCTTGCTTGGTTTCAGCAAGAAGGATCCCTTGAATACCAAAGAATCCTGAACCCGCTTCCTACGATTTTACTGTAGAGTCCCTCTGTGGATGCACTTATCATTTTCAAACTTGGTATGTGTCACAAGAGTGCAACATCTTAAGTAGAACAAATGTCACATCTTCCAGTAGTGCGATTTTGTAGCTCTTCAATGATAAACGTTCATGTGCAATAGAAGATGTGGTGGGGGGGGGTGCACTTCAAGGAAACAAAGCGTTGAAGGGAAAGCAAATACAGAGGCGAATTTGACACGTGACACTGCTGGATTGCAGCAATATTGTTCATGAAACAAAGCAGTATTTACTAATAATGAGTAGCTATGCTCCTGTGTGACCAAATGCAAGGATTTAAAATAGGTTTTTTTGTGTGATATGAAGTATCCCTACACCAAAATGATTGCTATGCAGTACAGAAACGTGAAAACTATTAGAATGGTCCACGATTCATTCTCATTTCTCATGGAGCTTGCTTCATTTTCAGCAGGAAGGAAGCCTGGATACTCGGACAACCAGAACCCGCTTCCTACATATTTCTCCTATATTACCTCCGGGCATTGCCTTATCACTTTCGTAGTGGATCAATGTCAGAAAAGTTCAGGAGGCTTAAGTACAACAGATTTCACGTCTTGAAAGAGTACAACTCTCAGGCACATCGATGACACATACACTTGTGCAATATACGATGTGCTGGGTACCATTCAAAGAAACAAAGCGTTCTTGGCCGAAGCCCATGGAGAGGTGAGTTTGATGCTTTCCCTTGCTTAAGTGCGGTGACACGTTTCACCAAAATGGCACTCTGAGCTGATGACGGTTAACAACGCTTCTGTATTACCCAAGTCTTCAAAATACGTTTCCTTGTGTGATTCCAACCATCCCTAACAACAATAGTTGTTGATTTCCAGTACATCAAAGCGAGAACATTTGGAATGGTTCACGGTGCAGTCTCATTTCTCATGGATCATGCGTGGGATGAGCAAAACAATTGCCTTGAGTGCCAGGAAAATTCGGACCTGCTTTCTTTGAATTTCCACTATAGTACCTCTCGAAATTCACTTTTCACTTTCATACTTGGTATATGTCAGAGTGTTCAGGATGCTTACCAAAACAGACATCACATCTTCAAATGGTATAAAATGCAGTCACTCATTATAAAGTTTTATGTGAAATATAAAATGTTATTTCTAAAGTTCAAAGAAACAAAGTATTGTATGCCAAAACAAACACAGAGAATTTTTTTGCACTTACATTGCTTACAGTAGTTATGCATTTTACAAAGCACTGCAGTATTACCATATAACGTATAACTACGCTTCTGAATTACAAAACACAAGTATTCAAAATAGGGTTTCTTGTGTTATACGAACTATCCTTGACAGTAATAGTGATTTATATCCAGGACATCAAAGTGAGAACTGTTGTAATGGTACATGATGCAATCTCAGTTACCATAGCTTGCTTGGTTTCAGCAAGGAGGATTCCTTGAATACCAGGAAATCCTGAACCCGTCTCCTATGAATTTACTGTACAGTACCTCTGAGGATTCCCTTATCACTTTCATACTTGGTATGTGTCAGAAGCATTTAGGATGCTTACCTAAAACAGATGTCACATCTTTAAATGGTACAATTTGGCAGACACGTTGATGACAAATTTTCGTGTGCAATATACGATGTACTTGATGCACTTCAAAAAACAAAGCTTTGGGTAGACCAACGCAAAAACAGATGAAAATTTTAAATTTTACATTGCTTGGGAGCTGTGATAGTTTTCACAATAGAAAGCTATAATAGCTTAGAACCATTAAGTACGCTTCTGTTTTACCAAACGGAAGTATTCCAAATAGTTTTTCTTTGGTGATACAAACTATTCCAAAGAAAAACAGATGAGAATTTTACACTTTAAATTGCTTCAGGGCTGTCATAAATTGCAGAAAGCAAAGCTATAATATCTTAGATCCTTTAACTGTGCTGTTTTATTAAGCGCAAGTATTCAAAATACCTTTCTTGTGTGATAGAAAGTATACTTAATAGTGATTGGGTATAGTGATTGATATCCAGTACATCAAAGTGAGAAATATTGTAAAGGTACACGATGCAATCTCATTTATCATGGAGTTTGCTTGATTTTTGGCAAAGGACGCCTTGAATACCGGGGAATCCTGAACTCGCTTCCTATGAATTTCTACTATAGTACTCTGGGGATTCACTTATCATCACTTTCATACTTGGTATGTGTCAGAAGTATTCAGGATGTTTAATTAAAACAGATGTTACACCTTTAAATGGTGCAATTCTGCAGGCACACTGATGATAAATTTTCATGTGAAATATAAGATGTACTTGGTGCAGTTCAAAGAAACAAAGCATTATAGGCCAAAGCAAATACAGATGAGGATTTTCCACTTTACATTGCTTGAACGCAGTGATACATTTCACAAAACAAAGCAATATCAACTTATAAATGTTAACTACGCTTCTGTGTTACCAAACACAAGTATTCAAAATAGTCTCTTTTTGTGATACAAACTATCCCTAACACCAATAGTGATTTCATCCAGTATGTCAAAGTGAGAACTATTATAATGGTGCATGAGGCAATCTCATTTATCATGGAACTTGCTTGGTTTAATTAAGGAGGATGCCTTGAATACCAAGAAAACTGAAACTGCTTCCTACAAATTTCTACTGTAGTACTTCTGTGGTTTCACTTATGACTTTTATTCTTGGTATGTGTCAGAAGCGTTCAGGATGCTTACCTAAAACAGATGTCACATCTTTAAATGGTGTAATACGGTGAGCAATTCGATGATAAATTTTCATAAGAAATATACGATATACTTGGTGCACTTCAAGGAAAGTGTTGTAGGCCAAAGCAAACACAGAAGAGAATTTTACACTTTATATTGCTTGAATCAGTGATACATTTCACAAAACAAAGCAGTATTAGTTTTTAATGGTCAACAATGCTTCTGTGCTACCAAACGCAAGTATTCAAAATAGTTTTTTGTGTGATATAAACTGTTCCTAACTCCAATAGAAATTGATATACCGTACATCAAAAGTGAGAACTATTGTAATGGTACACAATGCAATCTCATTTATCATGGAGCTTGCTTGCTTTTCAGCAAGGAGGATGCCTTGAATACCAGGAAAATCTGAACTTGCTTCATACGAATTTTCACAATAGTACCTATGTAGATTCACTTGTCATTTTCATACTTGCTATGTGTCAGAAGCGTCCAAAATGCATTTTTCAAACAGATGTTGCATCTTTACAATGTACAATTCACTGACACTTTGATGATAAATTTTCATGTGAAATATATGATGTACTTGGTGCACTTCAACGAAACAAAGCGTTGTCGGCCAAACAAATACAGATGTGATTTTTACACTTTAAATTCCTTGAGTGCCATGATACATTTCACAAAACAAAGTAGTATTAGCTTTTAACGGTTAACTACACATCTGTGTTACCAAACGCAAGTATTCAAAATAGGTTTTCTTGTGTGATACAAACTATCCATGACACCAAAAATGATTGATATCCAGTACATGAGAGTGAAAATTATTGTAATGGTACATGATGCAATCTTATTAATCATGAAACTTGCTTGATTTTCAGCAAGGAGGATGTTTAATAGTAGAAAAACCGAAACCCGCTTCTTTTGAATTTCTACTATACTACCTCTGGGTATTCAATTACCACTTTCATACTTGGTATGTGTCAGAAGCGTTCAGGATCCTTAAGTATAACAAATGTCACATCTATAAAGAATGCAATTCAGCAGGCACTCCCATGATAAATTTTCATGTGAAAATACGATGTACTTGGTGCACTTCAAGAAAACAAATCGTTGTAGGCTACAGAAATACAGATGAAAATTTTATATTTTACATTGCTTGAGAGCAATCATCAATTCCACAAAGAAAGCTATAATAGCTTAGAACCATTAACTGGGCTTCTTTGTTACCAAACCCAAGAACTCAAAGTGGGTTTCTTGTGTGATACAAACTATCCTTAACACCAATAGTGATTGATATCCAGTACATCAAAGTGAGAACTATGGTAATGGTACACGATGCAATCTCATTTATCATGGAGCTTGCTTAGATTAAGTAAGGAGGATGCCTTGAATACCAAGAAATCATGAACCCGTTTCCTACACTTTTTATTATAGTACCTCTGGGAATTCACTTATCACTTTCATACTTGGTATGTCAGAAACATTCAGGATGCTTGCCTAAAACAGATGTCACATCTTTAAAGAATGCAATACAACAGGCACTTTGATGATGAATATTCAGGTGCAATATATGATGTACTTGGTGCACTTCAAGGAAACAAAGCATTGTAGGCCAAAGCAAATACAGATGAGATTTTACAATTTACATTGCTTGAGCAAGTAATACATTTCACAAAACAATTAATATTATCTATTAACGGGTAACTATGCTTCTGTGTTACTAAACAGAAGTATTCACAATAGGTATTGTGTGTAATACAAACTATTCCTAACTCCAATATTGATTGATATCCAGTACATCAAAGTGAGAACTACTGTAATGGTACATGATGCAATCTCATTTATCATAAACCTTGCTTGATTTCAGCAAGGAGGATGTCTTTAATACCAGAAAAACCTGATCCTGCTTCCTACGAATATCCTCCTTACTACCTCTGGGGATTCACTTATCATTTTTATATTTGGTATGTGTCAGAAGCGTTTAGGATGCTTACCTAAAAGAGATGTCACATCTTTAAATGGTGTAATTCGACAGGATCCGATGATAAATTTTCATGTGCAATATACGATGTACTTGGTGCACTTCAAGGAAACAAAGATTTGTAGGCCAGAGCAAACACACATGAGATTTTACACTTTACTTTGCTTGAGTGCAGTGATACATTTCACAAAACAAAGCAGCATTAGGTTATAATGGTTAACTATGATTCTGTGTTAACAAACGCAAGGATTCAAAATAGGGTTTCTTATGTGATACAAACTATCCCTAAAAAATAGTGATTGATATTCAGTACATCAAAGTGAGAACTACTGGAATGTACACGATCCAATCTCATTTATCATGGAGCTTGTTTGATTTACGTCAAAAAGTACGCCTTGAATACCAGGGAATCCTGAACTCACTTCCTATGTACCTCTGAGGATTCACTTATTATTTTCATACTTGGTATGTGTCAGAAGTGCTCAGAATGCTTGCTTAAAACAGATGTCACATCTTTAAATAATGCAATTCAACAGACACTTCGATGATAAATTTTCACGTGAAAAATTTGATATTTTTGGTGGACTTCAAAAAAAATAAAGCGTTGTAGGCCAAAGCAAATACAGGTGAGAATTTTACACTTTACATTGCTTGAGAGCAATGATAGATTGCAAAAACAAAGCTATAATATCTGAGAACCATTAACTGCACTTCTGTCTTACTAAGCGCAAGTATTCAAAATAGCTTTTTTTGTGTGTGACACAAACTATCTCTTACACCAATAGTGATTGATTTCCAGTACATCAAAGTGAGCACTATTGTAATGGTACACGATGCAGTCTCACTTATCATGGAGCTTACTTTGTTTCAGCATGGAGGATGCCTTGAATACAAGGAAATCTCTACCCACTTTTTATGATTTTCCACTTTAGTACCTCTGGGGATTCACTTATCATTTTCATATTTGGTATGTGTCACAACTGTTCAGGATGCTTACCTAAAACAGATGTCACATCTTTAAATGGTTCAATTCGTAGCAATTTCGATGACAAATTTTCATGTGCAATGTGCGATGTACTTGGTGCACTTCAAAAAAACAAAGTGTTGTATGCAACAGCAAATACAGGTAAGAATTTTACAATTACATTGCCTTAGTGCAGTGAGACATTTCACAAAACAAAGCAGTATTAGCTCTAATGGTTAAATACGCTTCTGTGTTACCAAACCCAAGTACTCAAAATAGCTTTTCTTGTGTGATACAAAATATTTCTAACACCGATAATGATCGATACCCAGTACATCAAAGTTAGAACTATTGTAACGGTACACTATGCAATCTCATTTTTTATGGAGTCTGCTTGGTTTCAGAAAAAGGACAACTTGAATATGAAGAAATCATGAACCGGTTTTCTACGAATTTTCAATATAGTACCGCTGAGGATTCAGTTATCACTTTCATTCTTGGTATGTGTCAGAAGCATTCAGGATACTTACTTAACACAGATGTCACATTTTTAAATGGTGCAATTCTGTAAACACTTTGATAATAAATTTTGATGTGAAATATTCGATGTACTTGGTGCACTTCAAAGAAACAAAGTGTGTAGGCCAAAGCAAACACAGATGAAAATATTACACTTTATGTTGCTTGAGCGCAGTGAAAGATTTCACAAAACAAAGCTATAATAGCTTAGAACTGTTAACTGTACTTCTGTGTTACCAAATGCAAGTATTCAAAATAGGTATTCTTGTGTGATACTAACTATCCCTGACACCAATAGTGAATGATATCCAGTACATCAAAGTGAGTATTACTGTAGTGATACACGATGTAATCTCATTTATAATAGATCTTCTTGATTTTCCACACACACAAAAAAAGCCCTGAATAACAGGGAATCCTGAACCTACTTCATACAAATTTCCACTATAGTAACTCTGAGGATTCACTTATTACTTTCATACTTGGTATTTGCCAGAACCGTTTAGCATGCTTACCTAAAACAGATTTAAATCTTTAAGTAGTGCAATTCGGCAGCACTTCAATGATAAATTTTCATGTGAAATATACGATGTACTTGGTGCACTTCAAGGAAACAAAGCATTGTAGGCCAAAGAAAATATAGAGGCGAATTTTACACTTTACATTGCTTGAGCACAGTGATACATTTCAGAAGACAAATCAGTATTACCCAATAATGGTTAACGACACTTCTGTGTTACAAAACATAAGTATTCAAAATAGGGTTTTTTGTGTGATACTAATTATCCCTAACACCAATAGTGATTGATATCTAGTACAACAAAGTGAGAACTGTTGTGAAATGAACCGAAATGGACCAAAATGAATTGAAATGAACTGAAATGAACTGAACCGAAGTGAACTGAAATAAAATGAATCAAGAAAAAGAAGCAAAATGAACCAAAATGAAATGAACCACAATAAAATGAAATGAACCAAAATGAAATAAAATTATCAGAAATAAAATGAAATGGACTGAAATGGTCCAAAATGGACCGAAATGGACCAAAAAAATCAAAATGGACCGATCTGGACTGAATTGAAATGAAATGTGCCAAATAGATTGATATGACCGAAATGAACAGAAATGAAATAAGTCAAAATGTAATGAAATGAACCGAAATTAAATGAAACAAAATGAAATGAACTGAAATGAAGTGAAGCCGAAATGAAATGAATTGAAATGAAATGAACTGAAATGAAATGAATCGAAATAAAAGGAAGCAACATGGAATGAACCGAAATGAAATGAACCACAATAAACCAAAATGAAACGAAATGAATTGAAGTTAATTGAAATGAAATAAAATGAACTGAAATGGACCAAAGCGACTGAAATGGTTGAAAATAAATCGGAATGGACTGAAATGGACCCGAATAAACCAAAATCGATCGAATTAGACCAAAGTGAAATGAAATGGACTGAAATGGATTGAAATGAAAGGAAATGAACCAAAATAAATCAAAATGTAATGAATAGAAATGAAATAAATAACAATGAAATGAAATAAACTGAAATGAAATGAAACAAATCAAAGTGAACTGAACTAAAATAAAATAAAATTTTCGAAATGAAATGAACAGAAATGAACCGAAATGAAATGAAATGAACCAAAATAAACCAAAATGGTCCAAAATAAACCTAAATGAATTGGAATGATATGAAATGAACCGAAATGAAATGAACGAAAATGAAACGAAATGAACCGAAATGTAATGAAACACCGAAATGCAATAAAATGAACTGAAATGAAGTGAATCAAAATGAAATAAACCAAAATAAAATGAACCGAAATGAACCTAAATGAACCGAAATAAAATGAACTGAACTGAAATGAAATGAAAGGGATCAAAATGAACCGAAATGGACCGAAATGGACTGAAATGGTAGAAATAAATCAAAATGGACAGAAAAGGACAGAAATGAACCGAAATTAACTGAAAGAAACCAAAATAAACCAAAATAAAATGAAATAAATAGAAATGAACTGAAATGAACCAAAATAAAATGAAATTTACTGAAATAAAATAAAATGAAACAAAATGAACTGAAATGAAATGGAAGGAAACAAAATGTACCGAAATGAAATGGAATGACCCAAAATGAAATAAACTGAAATGAAAAGAACAGAAATGGAATGAAATGAATGAAATGACATGATCTGAAATAAAATAATATGAAAGAAATGAAATGAAATGAACCGAAATGAAATATAATGAAAAGAACCGACGTGAAATGAAATAAATGAAATGTAATAAAATAAATTGAAATGAAATGAACCAAAATGAAATGAAATGAAATGAAAGGAAATAAAATGAACCAAAATGAAATAAACTGAAATTAACTGAAATTAACAGAAAAGAACCAAAATGAACCAAAATAAAATAACATGAACCAAAAATGAACCGAAATAAAATAAAATGAAATGAATCAAAATGTATCTAAATGAACCGAAATAAACCAAAAAGAACGAAAAGAACTGAAATGAAATGAAATTAAATGATCTGAAGAGAGCCCAAATGAAATTTAATGAACCAAAAAACCAAAATAAAATGAAATGAAATAAAATTAAATAAAAAGAGAAAATGAAATGTAATGAAATGAAAGGAAGTGAAATGAAATAAACTAAAATGAACCAAAATGAATTGAAATGAAATGAAATGAACCAAAATGAAATGAAATGAACTGAAATGACACACTCATTGATAAATTTTTTAGTGAAATATACGATTTACTTGGTGAACTTCAAGGAAACAAAGAGTTGTTCACCAAAGCAAACACAGAAAAGACTTCTACACTTACATTGCTTGAGCAGAGTGATGCATTTTACAAAACAAAGCAGTGTTAGATTATAACAGTTAACTACGCTTCTGTGTTACCAAATGCAACAACTCAAAATAGGTTTTCTTGTGTGATACAAACTTCCCTAACACCTATAGTAATTGATATCCAGTACATCAAAGTGAGATCTATTGTAATGGTACACGAAGCAATCTCATTTATCATAATGCTTGCATGATCTAAGCAAAAAGGACGCCTTGAATGTATATCAAGAAATCATGAACGCGCTTCCTACAAATTTCCACTATAGGACCTCTGGGGATTCACTTATCACTTTCATACTTGGTATGTGTCAGCAGCATTCAGGAGACTTACCTAAAACCGATGTCACATCTTTAAATGTTGCAGTTTGAAAGGCACACCAATGATAAATTTTCATGTGAAATATATGATGTATTTGGTGAACTTCAAGGAAACAAAGCATAGTAGGCCAAAGGAAATACTGAGGCAAATTTTACACTTTACATTGCTTGTGCACAGTGATACATTTCACAAGACAAAACGGTATTTGCTTAAGAAGGTTAGCTACTCTTCTGTGTTACCAAATGCAAGTACTCAAAATAGGTTTTCTTGTGTGATACAAAAAATCCCTAACACCAATAGTGACTGATATCCAGTACATCAAAGTGAGAGCTATTGTCATGTTACATGATACAATCTCATTAATCATGGAACTTGCTTGATTTTCAGCAAGGAGGATATCTTGAATACCAGAAAAACCAAAACCCGCTTTCTTCAATTTGCCACTATAGTACCTTTGGGTATTCACTTACCACTTTCATACTTGGTATGTGTCAGAAGCATTTAGGATCCTTAAGTACAACATCTATTAAGAGTGCAATTTGGCAGGAACCCACTTAAACTGAAATGAACCGAATTGAAATGAAATGAACGTAAATGAACCGAAATGAACTGAAATAAAATAAAATGAACTGAAAGAAACCAAAATGAAATGTAATGAAATAAAATGAAATGAACCAAAATTAAATGCAGTGAAATGAATAGAAATGGAATGAAATAAAATGAACCAAAAAGAACCAAAATAAAACAAAATTAACTAAATGAAATGAACCAAAATAAAATGAAATGGACTGAAATAAAATGAAAAGAATTGAAACGAACCAAAATGTACCGAAATAGACCGAAATGATAGAAATGAATCTAAATGGACAGAAAAAAATCGAAAAGAACAGAAATGAACCAAAAGAAACTGAAATAAAATGAAATGAATAAATGAATTGAAATGAAATGAAATGATCCAAAATGAACCCAAAATAAATAAAATAAACTGAAAGAGACCAAAATGAAATGAAATGAAATAAAAGAAGATGAAATGAAATAAACTGATATGAACTGAAATAAAATGAAATGAAACGAAATAAAACGAAAAGTGCAAAAATTAAATGAAATGAACAGAAATAAATAGAAATGATATGAACCGAAATAAAATAAAATGAAACGAAATAAACTGAAATGAAATTAATTGAACCAAGGTTAAATAAAAATGAACCAAATGAAACAAAATGAAATGAAATGAAATAAAATGAAATGAAATAAACTGAAATGAAATGAACCAAAATGAAATGAATATGAACCGAAATAAAATGCAATGTAATGAAAAGAAATGAAATGAACCGAAATGAAATGAAATATAATGAAATGAAATGAAACAACTGAAATGAAATAAAATTTAATGAAATAAATCGAAATGGAATAAAATGAAATCAACCGAAAGAAAGCAAAATGAACTGAAATGAACCGAAATGAAATGAAATAAACTAAAGTGGACCGAAATGGACTGAAATGAACCAAAATAAACCAAAATGAACCAGAAATTAAAATGAACCAAAATGAACTGAAATGAACCGAAAAGTAAGAAAATTAAATGAAATGAACAGAAATGCAGTGAAGCGAAATGAAATAAACTGAACCAAAATGTACTGAAATGTAATGAAATGAAATGAACTGAACCAAAATGAAATGAAATAAAATGAAATGGACCGAAATGGTTCAAAATTAACTGAAATGGACTGAAATGGACCAAAATGGTTCAAAATAAACCAAAATGATATAAAAAATTGAAATGAAATGAAATAAACTAAAATAAAATGAAATGAACCAACATAAACTGAAATGTAATGATTTGAAATGAGATGAACTGTAATGAAATGAAATGAACTGAACTGAAAAGAAATTAATCAAAATGAAATGAAATGATTCGTAATGAAATAAAATGAACCGAAAAGAAATGAATTGAAATGTAATGAAATGAACCAAAATAACATTAAATGAACTGAAATAAACTGAAAGAAAATGAAATGAAAGGAAATGAAATGAAATTGACCAAAATGAAATGGATCGAAATGAACCAAAATAAACCAAAATGGACTGAAATTAACTGAAATGAACCGATGTGAACTGAAATGAATTGAACCAAATTAAAATGAACGAAAATGAAACAAAAAAGTTCGAAATAAAATGAATTAATATGAACCATTGTGAAAGGAAATGAATCGAATGAAATGAAATGGAGCGAAGTGGACCAAAATGCTCCAAAATAATACAAAATGGAATGAAATGGACAGAAATGGTTCAAAAATAATCAAAATAAACAAAAATGGAGAAAAATAAACCGATTGGGATTATATTGAACCAAAATGCACCGAAAGGAACCCAAATGGACGGAAATGAAATGGAGCAAAACTAACCGTAATGAACCGAAATAAACCAAAATGAACTGACATTAACTGAAATGAACTGAACTGAACTGAAATAAAGTGTAATAGATGGAAATGAACCAAAATAAATCGAAATGGACCTAAATGGCCTGAAATAAACTGAAATGAAAGAAATTGAAATGAAATTAAATGAACCGAAATGAATTAAAATAAACCAAAATAAACCAAAATAAAATTAAATGAATTGAAATAAACAGAAATGAACTGAAATAAAATGAAATGAACTGAAATAAAATGAAATGAACTGAAATAAAATGAAACAAACCAAAAGAAACGAAATAAACTTAAATGAATCAAAATGAACTGAAATAAAATGAACCGAAATGAAATAAACAAATATGACTGAAATAGATAGAAATGAAATGAAATGAACCAAAACGAACTGAAATGAAATAAAATGAAATAAAATAAAATAGAACGAAATGGATCAAAATGAAGTGAAGTGAACTGAAATGAAATGAAATAAACCCAAATGACCGTAATTAAATGAAATGAAAACAACTGAAATGAAATGAAATAAAATAAAATAAAATGAAATGAAGAAACATGAAATGAATTGAAGTAAATCTAAATAAACCGAAATGAAATGAAATGGATCGAAATAAAATGAAAGAGATTGAAATGGACCAAAATGGTAAAAATAAATTGAAACGGTAAAAATAAATTGAAATTGAAATAAATTGAAATGGTAGAAAAAAATTAAAATGAATTGATATAAACCGAAATGAAATGTACTGAACTGAAATAAAATGAACCAAAATAAAATAAAATGAACAGAAATTAAATAAAATTGAACCAGATAAAACAAAATGAAATGAAATAAAATGAAATAAAGCAAAATTAAATGAAATGAAAGAAAATGAAAAGAAAGGAAATGAACCAAAATAAAATTGAATGGAATGAAATGTAATTTAATGAAATAAAATGAACCAAAGTGCAATGAAATTAAATGAACCAAAATGAAATGAGCATATTGAAATGAAATGAAATAAATAAACTGAAATCAAATGGATCGAAATAAAATGAGCCTAAATGAAATAAACCGAAATGAATGCAAATGAATCGTAATAAAATGAAACGAACTGAAATGAAATGAAAAAAATCAAAACAAACCAAAATGAACTGAAATGGATCAAAATAATAGAAATTAATCAAAATGAACAGAAAGGATAGAAATGAACCTAAAGGAACCAAAAGAAATGGAAATAAATTGAAATAAAATGAAATGAACCGAAATAAACTGAAATGAAATGAAATGAACAAAATGAACCAAAATAAAATGAAATAATCTGAAATGAACCCAAATAAGATGAAATGAATCGATAGAAACCAAAATAAAATGAAATTAAAAGAAATAAAATAAAAATAATAAAATGAAATGAAATGAAAGATGAATTGAAATAAACCGATATGAATTGAAATAAATAAAATGAACCAAAATGAAATGAAATGAACTGAAATGAAATGAAATGAACCAAATGATCGTGATGTAATGAAATGAAAGAAATCGAAATGAAAAGGAAATGAAATAAACCGAAATGAAATGAAATGAAATAAACCAAAATGAAGCAAAATTAAATGAAATGAACCAAAATGAAATGAAATAAAATGAAATGAAGTGAACCAAAATAAAATAAAATGAGTGAAATTTAATAAAATGAAATAAATCAAAATAAAATGAACCTCAGTGAAATGAACTGAAATGAATCTATATGAACCAAAATAAAATGAAATGGACCGAAATAAAATGAATTAAAACAAATCAAAATGAACCGATATGGACCGAAATGATAGAAATGAATCAAAATTGCCAGAAAAGGATTGAAATGAACCTAAATGAACCAAAAGAAACGGAAATAAATCGAGATAAAATGAAATGAACCTAAATGAACCTAAAGAAACTGAAATAAAATAAAATGGACCAAAATGTAATGAAAGAAATCGAAATGGACCGAAATGGACCAAAATTGAACGAAATGGTAGAAATGAATTAAAATGGACAGAAAAAAAATAAAAACAATAAAAAATGAACCGAAAGGAACCAAAATAAACTAAAATGAACCGAAATGAAATGAAAAGATCCAAAATGACCTGAAATTAAATAAAAATAAACCAAATGAAACAAAGTGAAATGAAATGAAATGAACTTAAATGAAGCAAAATGAAATGAAATGAAATGAACCAAAATGAAATGAAATGAAATGTTATGAAATGAAATGGTTGATATGAAATAAAATGAAATTTAATGAAATAAAATGAACCGAAATGAAATGAAAAGATCCAAAATGACCTGAAATTAAATAAAAATAAACCAAATGAAACAAAGTGAAATGAAATGAAATGAACTTAAATGAAGCAAAATGAAATGAAATGAAATGAACCAAAATGAAATGAAATGAAATGTTATGAAATGAAATGGTTGATATGAAATGAAATGAAATTTAATGAAATAAAATGAACCGAAATGAAATGAAATTAACCAAAACAAAATGAAATTACCTAAATAAAACGAAATAAAATAAAATGAAAGAAATGAAATGAACCGAAATGAAATGAAATGAAATGTTATGAAATGAAATGGTTGATATGAAATGAAATGAAATTTAATGAAATAAAATGAACCGAAATGAAATGAAATTAACCAAAACAAAATGAAATTACCTAAATAAAACGAAATAAAATAAAATGAAAGAAATGAAATGAACCGAAATGGATCATATTTGACCAAAATGGACCAAAATGAAACGAAATGAACTGAAAAAAACTGAACTGAACTGAAATGAACCGAAATGAAATCAAATGAACCAAAATAAAATCAAATGAAACAAAATGAACCGAAATGAAATGGAATGAAACAAAATGTATAGAAATTAAATGAAATGTAGCGAAATGAAATGAACCAAAATGAAATGAACAGAAATGAAATGAACCGAATGAAATGAAATGAACTAATATGAAATAAAATAAAATAAAATGAACTAATATGAAATAAAATAAAACTAAATGAAATGAACCGAAATGAAGTGCTGTGAAAGGAAATGAACTGAACTGAAATGAAATGGACTGAAATGCACCGAAATGCAGCGATATAAAATGAAATGGACTGAAATAAACCGAAATGGTTTACAATGCATCAAAATTTTCAGAAATGAATTGAAATAAACTGAACTAATTCGAATGAAACCGAAATGCACCGACATGGACCCCAAAAAACAGAAATAAACAGAAATGGACCAAAACTAACTGTAAGAAAATGAAATGAACCGAAATAAACCAAAATTAACCGAAATAAAATGAAATGAACTGAAATGAAATGAAATTGACCAAAATGATTCAAAATAAACCGAAATAAACTGAAATGGACCAAAATGAACCAAAATAAACTGAAATGATAAGAAAATTGAAACAAAATAAAATAAACTGTAATGAAATGAAATAAAATGAACTGAAATGAAATGAACCGATACGAAAAGAAATGCACCTAAATGAACCGAAATGAACAGAAATGGACCAAAATGGACCGAAATTAATTGAAATGAACAGAAATGAACCGAAATGAATTGAACCGAAATAAAATGAATGGAAATGAAACAAAATGAATCGAAATAATATAAAATGAACCGAAATAAACCATTGTGAAAAAAAAATCAAAATGAAATGAAATGGATCAAAGTGAACAGAAATGCACCAAAATGGAACAAAATGTACCAAAATGGAAAGAAATAGACCAAAATGGACCCAAATAAACCGAAATGAATCGAAATTAATTGAACTGAAATAAAATGAATGGAAATGAAACAAAATGAATCAAAATGAAATGAACCAAAATGAACCATTGTGGAAAAAAAAAAAGAATCGAAATAAAATGAAATGGAGCGAAGTGGACCAAAATGCACAAAATAGAACGAAATGGACCTATATGGTCCAAAAAGAATATAATAAACAGAAATGGACTGAAATAAATTAATTTGGACCGAATTGAACCGAAATGCACCAAAAGAAACCCAAATGGACTGAAATGGAAAGAAATGGACCAAAACTAATCATAATAAACTGAAATGAACCAAAAGGAACCGAAATTTACCAAAATGATATAAAATGAGTGGAAATAAATGTAATGGATGGAAATGAACAAAAATAAACTGAAATGGACTGAAGTGAACTGAACTGAAATGAAATAAACTAAAATAAACCGAAATAGAATAAATTGAAATGAAATGTACCATACTGAAATGAAATGAAATGAAATAAAATAAAATGAAATGAACCAAAATGAAATGAACCCAAATAAAATGTAATGAACCGAAATAAACTGAAATGAAATCATATGAATTGAAGTAACCTGAAATGAACTGAAATGAAATGAAATGAAACAAAATGAAATGAACAGTTATAAACCAAAATGAACTGAAATGAAATGAACCGAAATAAACTATAATAAACCAAAATGGACCGAAAAAAACCCTAAATGTATGGAAATGAACTGAAATGAAATGACCAAAAATGAAATGAACAGAAATGAACCTAAATAAAATGAAATGAACCGAAATGGACCGAAATAAAATGAATTGAAATGAAATAAAATGAATTAAAATGGATCAAAATAAAGTGAAATACCCTAAAGTGAACCAAAATAAACTGAAATGAACTGAAAAGAACCAAAGTGCACTGAAATGTACTGAAATGAAGTGAACTAAATGAAATTAACTGAAATGAACCAAAGTGCACTGAAATGTACTGAAATGAAGTGAACTAAATGAAATTAACTGAAATGAACCAAAATGAATTGACATGAAATGAAATGAACTGAATTAGAATTAAATGTACCGAAATGAACTCAAATAAATTGAAATAAATGGAAATGGACCGAAATTGACCGAAATGGACCTAATTGAACTGAATGAACCTAAATGAACTGAAAAGAACAGAAATGAACCGAAAGAAACGGAAATGACCCTAAATGAACCAAAATAAACCAAATTGAACAAAAATAAAATAAAATAAACCAAAATGGAATGAAATGAAATGAAATAAAATAAAGCAAAATGAAATATAATGAAATGAACTGAAATGAACCAAAATGAATCGAAATGAAATGAAATTAGTTGAACTAAAATGAAAAAAAATGAACCAAAATGAAATTGAAAAAAATGAACCTAAATGAACCGAAATTAAATGAAATGAATTGAACCCAAATGAAATGAAATAAATCAAAATAAACAAATGAAATGAAATAAACCAAAATAAACAAGTGAAATGAAATGAACCGAATTGAAATGAAACAAAATGAACTGAAATGAACCAAAAGTAAATGAAATGAGTTGAACTGAAATGAAATGAACCAAAGTGAAATTGAAAAAAATGAATCGAAATGAACGAAAATGAAATTAAATGAACCGATACGAAATGAAATGCACTAAAATGGATCGAAATGGACCAAAATGGAAGTAAATGGACAGAAATGGGCTGAAATGAACCTATATGGACCAAAATGACTAGAAATGAATTAAAATGATTTGAAATAAATCGAAATGAAGTGAAGTGAAATGAAATGAAATGAACCGAAATGAAATGAAATGAAGATTATATACTGGGGAGATTTCGGATGGTTGCCTCAAACAAGGGGGTGTATTTTTTAATAGTGCAGTTTTTTTTTGTTGTCATGACAAGCAATAGGAAAAGTCTGACCTGTAGAGTCAGTCAGCAGCACATGGTAAGAGACAGGTTTGAAGACTTGCATTCTGTAAACCAAAGAATGTTGAAAGGTTCACTGCTAGTATTGGTGAAAGCTCATAAGTCTGAGGAGGCACGTACATAATGTAGAGGAATGGATTAAAGTTCTTACCTTTAGTTCATGTAATACATTTTTTTATTTGAATTCTCTGACTCACTGTAGCTGTATTAGTGATGTGACTTGTCTACAGTATCCAAGAGCTGGTAGCTATTATTCTTTAGAATTCCGTGGTCATGACTTACCTTCTGTACAGTCTGCACATGCAAGTATTAATACAGTGGCTGTTTGCTGCTCATTTCAGAAAGCAGTTCTTAAATAGCTGTCTTATACAGTTTCTTTTGGCAAGAAGAGAGGAAATCCAAACTGATTCACGAATACTGTTTCAGGTGACGGCAATGAGAACTCTTACTGTTGAGGATGTGCTTCTACTCATGCTCTCAGCAATGATGTTTGAAAATGAGCAGTAAATGATTGGTGGGATGCCAGAAAATTTGAAGAACTTCTCCACAAGTCTTTCAGACTAGACACTAAGACACTGCTGAAGCCTGAAATCTCAGACCCAATTATATGAATTCAGAAAGTTACATCGCTGAGATGAATAATAGTTGAACCAAGTCTTTCAGTTGATTCATTTTCAAACTGCTAGCTCTCTTTCAAACCCATGCTCTAGAGTTATCCGATTTGCCAAGAGATGTATGGCTATTTTCAATGGGTTCAGTATTGTTCTAAGAAGTGGCATGACTCTCACTGTTTGAGAAACAACCTTGGAATCTCTAAAAAACGCAAAGTGTGATGTTCATTATTCAAAACTGTCAGCTTTCCTGGTGGAAATTTGTGTGAAGTAGGTTCAGACTTCCATGTTTTGCCAGAAAGCATTTCTTCTACATAGAACTCAAATAGTTATTAAGATAGGGTTATTTTTGTGTGTACTTTCTCTGTGGCTGTGAGAAGGTGATAGAAAAATCCTGACCTTTAGAGTCTGTCACCAGAACATTGCTGAGTGCCAGGCTTTTGGGTACTTGCATTTTGTAATCTAGATGTCTGCTCAAAGATTTCCTGGTGAATGACTTTAAGACTATGGAGGCACTTACACAGTACAGAGGAAAAGACTACAGTTCTTACCTTTATTTTATGTAAACATTTAAGATTTGAACAAACAACCTCAGTGTATCTTCTTTGATGATGCAACATGTCTACAGTATCCAAGAGCTGGTAGGAATCATTTTTTAAAGATCCACAGTCATGAATTTATCATCTGTACAGTGTGCATATGCAAGCATTCATACAGTGGCTGCTTGCTTGTCATTTATGAAAGTGAATCATTAATAGCTGGCTTATACAGTTTCCTTTGGAGAGTGGAAATCCTCTCTAACTTGCCTGAAATGTCTCAAGCAAAGGAGATGAGAAATCTTTCTGTTGAGATGGGTATCTCATCTTGTTCTCAGCAATGGAGTCCAAATATGAATAGTAAGTGATTTGTGAAATCAGAAAGAAGTTGAAGGACTTCTCCACAAGTCTTTCAGACTAGACATGAACACACTGGGGGAGCCTGAAATCTGGGATACAAATATACGAATTCAGCAAGTCAGATCGCTGAAACAAATAATAGTTGTGACCAGGTCTTTGAAATTCAAATAGCTTTTTCTGAAAACGCTGATGTAAAGGCATCCTATATGCCAAATGATATATAGATCCTTTCAATGGACTGCTGTATTTGTCTATGAAACCACATAACCCCTGCTGTTATAGTAGCCACAATGGAATCTTGAAAAACTACAAAGTGTGAAAGCAATTAGGGAAAACTCTCAGTGTTCATGGTTGAAATTAGTATAAAGTGGTTTCAGACTGACACATATTATAGAAGGGATATTATATGCTGAGGAGAGCTACATGATTGTGACTAACAAGGTGGTATGGTTTTTCAATAGTGCATTTTCTTTGTTGCCATGACAAAGCGTTAGGAAAAGTCTGACCTGTAGAGTCAGTCAGCACATGGAAAAGAAACAGGTTTTGAAGACTTGCATTCTGTAAACCAAAGAATGATCAAAGGTTCACTGCTAGTATTGGTGAAAGCTCGTAAGTCTAAGGAGGCACGTACATAATGTAAAGGAAGGGATTATAGTTCTTACCTTACTTCATGTAATACATTTTTAATTTTAACTATCTGACTCCCCCTGTAGCTATATTAATAAAGAGACTTGTCTATAGTATCCAAGAGCTCGTAGTAATCATTCTTTAGTGATCCATGGTCATCAATTTATATTCTGTACAGTCTGCACATGCAAGTATTAATACAGTGGCTGCTTGCTAGTCATTTATGAAAGCGGTTTTTAAATAGCTGACTTACACAGTTTTCTTTGGCAAGGAGTGAAAATCACCTCTGACTTACCTATAATGTTTCACGTGATGATAATGAGAACTCTTCCTTCTGAGCATGTGCTTCTACTCATGCTCTCAGCAACAATGTCTGAAAACAAACAATAAATGCTTGGTGGAATGTAGAAAAAAATTGAAGGACTTTTTAAAAAGTCTTTCAGTTTAGACACTGAAACACTGCTGGAGCCTGAAATATGGAATCCAAACATGTAAATTCAGAAAGTTAGATTGGTGAGACGAATAATAGTTGAGACCAAGTCTTTGAATTGAGCCGTTTCCAAGCTACTAGCTCTGTTTTGAAGCTGTGCTCTAAATGCATCCTATATGCCAAGTGATGTATAGATATTTTAATGGGCTGCAGTATTGTTCTAAGAAGTGATTCAACACCAACTCTTTAAGTCACAACCTTGGAATCTTCCAACAGCTGCAAAGTGTGAGATTGATTACTGAAAACTGGCATTTTTCATGGTGGACATTTGTACAGAGCGGGTTCATGCTGCCAAGTTTTGCCAAAAAGCATTTATTCTGAAATAAACTTAAATAGTTATGTAAACAAGATGGTAGGATTCTTTTTGTGTCTACTTTCTTTGTGGCTATGAGAAGGCGATAGAAAAATTCTGACCTGTAAAGTCAATCAGCAGCACATTGCAAAGTGCCAGATTTTTGGAGACTTGGCATTTTGTAATCCAGACTTCTGGTCAAAGATTTTCTGCTGGTATTGATGAATGCTCTGAAACCTAATGAGGAACTTACTCAGTGTAATGGAAGGACTTATGCTTCTTAACTGTACTTCATGCAGTATATCTTTGATTTGAACATACTGACACAATGCAGCCATGTTCATGATGTGGCCTGTCTTCAGTATTTTCAAGCTGGAAGGAATCATTGTTTAGAGATCCATGGTAATGATCTTACCTTCTGTACAGTTTTCACTTGCACATAGTAACACAGTGGCTCCTTTCTTGTCATTTATGAAAGCGCATTTTTAACTATTCTATTCATTTTTTTTTTGCTAAGTAGAGCAGAAATCCACTCTGATTCATCTGTGCTTTCAGGGTGAAGGCAATGAAAACTCTTTCTGTTGAGAATATGCTTCTAATCTCGTTCTCAACAATGATGTCTGAAAATGAATAAATGATTGGTGGAATGCAGAAGAAAATTGAAGGACCTCTCCAAAAAACTTTCAGTCTAGACACTGATGAACTGCTGGAGCCTGAAATCTGGGATCCAAATATGCAAATTCAGGAAGTTAGATTGCTGTGATTAATAATAGTTGAGACCATGTCTTTGAATTGTGGGGCTTCCAATCTGCTAGCTTTGTTTTGAAACAGTGTCCTAAAGACATTCTATATGTGAAGAGATGTATCAACGTTTTCAATGGGCTGCAGTATTGTTCTAAGAAACATGACACCCACTGTTTGAGAAGCAAAATTGGAATCTCTGATCAACTGTAAAGTGTGAAATCGATTATTAAAAACTGGCAACTTTCATGGTGGAAATTTGTACAAAGTGGGTTATGGCTACCATGTTTTGCCAGACAGCTTTTATTCTGGAGATAACTCAAATAGTCATGTAAATAAGGTGGTAGTGTTTTTATCATCATCATTATTATTATTATTATTATTATTATTATTATTATTATTGTATACTTCCTTTGTGGCCAAGACGAAGCAATAGAAAAACTCTGACTTGTAGTGTCAGTCAGCAGCACACTGCAAAGTGCCAGGCTTTTGTGTACTTGCATTTTGTAATCCAGACGTCTGGTCAAAGGTTTTCTGCTACTATTGGTGATAGCTCTGAAGCCTCAGGAGCCACAGTATAAAGGAATGGATTACAGTTTTTAACTTTACTTCTTGTAATGCATTTTAGATTTGAACAAACTGACTCTCTGTAACTGCTTTAGTGATGCAACCTGTCTACAGTATCCAAGAACTGGGAGAAATCACTCTTAGAGATCCATGGTCATGAACTTACAATCTGTACAATCTACAAGTGCACCTAGTAACACAGTGGCTGCTTTCTTTTCATTTATGAAAGCAGATCTTCAACAACTGACCTATTTTTTTCTTTTTCCAAGTAGAGCAGAAATATACTCTGATTCACCTGTAGTGTCAAGGCAGAGGCAATGAAAATTCTTTTAGTTGAGGATGTGCTCTTAATCTCATTCTCTGCATCGATGTTTAAAAATGAACAGTAAACAATTAGTGGAATGCAGAAAGGAACAGAAGAACTTCTTCACAAGACTTTCAGATTAGACACTTAAACACTGGTGTAGCCTGATTCCTGGGATTCAAATATGCTTATCCAGGAGGTTCTCTCTCTCAGCGAATAATAATTGACACTAAAGCTTTGAATCAAGCCACTTCTAATCTGTAAGCTCTTTTTCAAAGCAGTGCTCTAAAGGCATCCTTATATGACCAGTGATATATAGATTCATTAAATGGGCTGCAGTGATTTTCAGAGAATCAACATGACATCCACTGTTTGAGAAGCAGCCTTGGAATCTCCGAACAACTGTGAAGTGGAAAATTGATTATTAAAAACTGGCAGTTTTCATGGTGGAAATTCATATGATGAGGGTTTGGGATGCCTTATTTTGATCGAAAGCATTTATTCTGGAGAAAACTCAAATAGTTCTGTAAATATGGTTGCATTTTTTTTTTTTTTATTATTGTGTGGCCATGACGAGGCGATAGAAAACTCTCACCTGTAGAGTCAGTAGCAGCACATTGAAAAGTGCCCGGTTTTGGGTACTGCATTTTCTAATCCAGAAGTTTGGTTAAAGGTTTCCTGCTAGTATTGGTGAATCCTATGAAGTCTAAGGAGGCACTTACATAGTGTAGAGGAAGGGATTACAGTTCTTATCCTTACTTCATGAAATACTGCAGGAGCCGCATCTAATGTAGCTGTCTGACAAGGTCACAGCATACAGTGTGGCTCCTTTGCAAGACTTAGGCTGCCCCAGATGAGTTCTTTGTGGCTCCCTTGGTGTGTGTTAGTGTGTGTGTTATGTGTGGGATACTTAATACAGCCTCATATGCACATTGGTGATGGGGATTTGGGGAGTCTGGAGGAAGCAAATACATTATAGCCAGAAGAGGAGCCATGTCCTGGCTTATATAAAAATTTATCAAGAAAGCCTTATGCATTGCCTCTGAGAAACAGGGTGGGAACATCAAAACATCTTAGACCTACTCAGAGGCCTAATAGTCAGTGTACCGAGAAGGACAACTTATGATTTATGAAAATGGGTAATAAGAAATTGTTTTGGTTTTCAAGGAGAAAGAAAGGAATGCAGTTTGTTCCTATTCCCATGCATGGTTTGTTGCTCTTCACAGGAGTGTACTCCGAGGATAATGAAAAGTGGGTAGTTGTAGGAGGAAAATGAAATAGAAACCCCTAGCTTAGAGCCATAGAAACAGTAAATCATATTAGTATCTAGGAAAGAATAGGTACAGACAATTGTTAGTTTAGTTAATAGTGTAGCCAGAGAACAATGGTCCAGCTAAGATCAGAAGCAAGAAATAGCATAGGAAAGGATGGGAGAATCAAACAGGGGAACAGTGATTGTTAACTAGAAAATCAAAATCAATAAATCACTTATATAACCATAAGATTGCTTATGTTACCCTGGAGTATAAAAATACAGATGTTAAGACAATAAAGTGAGATCCTGATGCATGATCCTTGAGTACTGTCCCTTCCCTCACCGACTCTGCAGACACCCCTCGGGTCCCGGACTCTGGAACTGGGGCTGGCCCCCGACATTTTACTTTTGAACAAACTGACTCACGGTAACTGCATTTGAAAACACAACCCCACATCTGACTGATTTACATGGTAAACCATTTGTAAATGTTTCATGCTCTGAAGCCTGGTTCATTCTATGAATTAAAGTTAAAACCTATGGCTGCAGCAACAAGAGTAGTAACCAGGTGGACAATATATTCCTCTGCAGTCTTCCTTGGTCTTCATGTTATTCCGGAGAGGTGTTCACTTGATCTCTGCGCGATTCCGTAATGATTTTTAAGTGATTTTCTTATGACTTCCACCTTATATCTCATCCCCTATATTCAAACAAGTCTTTGAAAAACTTATCACAAACTCTTATTTTTAATATTTCAGCATTAAGGCATTGGCCGTTAAGCAATTCCTCTCGACAGTGGAGGCCTAAGGTATGCATACAAAAATAGTGCAGAGTTAGGCTCTGCTGTTCAGAGCTATGCTCACAATCACTCAGCATTTTTGCTACAGTAGAGCAAAATGGCTCCTACAGTTTTCATCTCTCTAAAGTAACTTTGTCAAGCAGACTCAGCCTCCAAATATCAATGCGGTTAATGTTCGACAGCCACTCCCATTGTTTTCAAGCAGGTTGCCTGACCACAGATGAAAGGGGTCAATTAACTAATAACAATTGCCTTTTAGCCTATGCCATTGTCCTCAAGTGAATTTTCTCATACAGACATGACCTTTCAATTGAGGAGCTGTTTTTTAGGTGGCTATGTAACACATATACTATTATTTCCTCAGTGCTTATCTGAATTTTACCAAGGAATGTGTAAGAGTAACACAAAAGTGAGTGCCTACCCCTAAACCCAATATCATGTGATCTCCCTATGATGCCCTAGGCCTGTCTCTTGCTGGTCATGTGAATCCTGTGGAAAGCCTCGAGAGTATCATGAGATTTCCTAACTCTTGTTACGAGATTTCCCTGTGACTTCAGCCTTAATTTCCTCTGCTAAGCTAACACGAGCCTTTTCAGAACACAATAATGGAACAGTCTCAATGTAAATATCTCAATATTCTATCCTTGGTGGTTAAGCCTGTCCCTCTCAGAATTTGTAGTCTGAGGTTTGCTATACAGAAATTCTTAGGCAGCTATTCTTTTCTCTCTCAAGAGGTATCCTCACAATGACTCAGCATTTTTCCTACAATACAGCAAAACTGAGGCTATTGTTTCAACTGCTACCCAGTTGATCCTCAGAGCATACTCAGGCTCAATTATTAAGGCTGCCAGTGTGTGACTGCTGCCTCCATGGATATAAGGCAGTTATTCTGACAAATAGACAAAGCTAGGAGCATATTAAAGATCATAGAATGTCAACATATGCCGTTAACCTCAAGTAAGATTTGTAATGTGGACAAGTCTTTTGATTAGAAGTCTGTATATAGTGTGTCTCAGTCACTTACTTGTTCCATGCATACTACTGATTTCTCAGTGTTGATATGAATTTTCTCATTAGTATGAACTCTACACTACAGTGGGAACACTCCATCATTTTCCATTGTGAAGATGTGGATGGGTGATATGGACGCAAGGCACAAGGCCTTTCTTTTCCTAACAAAAAGTAGAAGGAAGCCTGGGACTCAAGACACTAAGTCTGTCCTCTCTAAATACTAGTAGGCAGTAGAAATTAAAGCACAGTGCAAGCCTGTGCTCATGTAAATTGAGTTTTATGTGAAACCTAGGTTATGTGTCTCCTGCCTGCATTTCCTATTAGAAACCAGTGTGCTGACCTTGGTTTGCAGTTCCAATCCCTACCCCTAATTCCAGGAAGTAGATCTGAGAAAATAGCCCACAGCATTTCCTCTGACTCTCACCACCATGGACTGAAAGAGTGGTGTAAGTCCACAGTATTAAGCCTGTTCTCTGTGAACAAATGTTGCCTGGAGTTGCAGGATCAAAGCAAAAGCCTTCTTTATGGAAGAAAAAAAAATGGGCATTGTGGAAATCTGAACCAAACCTGGACTCCTAAAAGGAACTAGCTGACAGCCCCAGGCATGCAACATCAAGACCATCCAATTGGTAACAATGTCCAGTCTGAAGAGCAAGTATACAAACATCCAGCCTGATCCCTGATACCTAAAACTCTTGTGGACATGTTGGCCTACAGAACCAAGCTGTCATCTCCTAGAAGGAGGAAGAATGGAGGACTTGGTGCATGGCTCCACAACTGTACTTCTTTTAAAGCATATACAATTGAAATTAGGCTGATCGCACTGAACTTGTGCTGTCGTAACAGTCCATTCAGCACAACCTGGTAACATATCACCTATTTTCCTTTTAGACAATGATTGAAAGGTGACCAGACCTTACAACAGCAATTCTTTCTCTTGGTAACAAAACATAGTTTGGGAACTAAGGAATGTGGCACAAAGCCTGAACTGTCATGTAAGGAACTTGACTGGGGAGATGTTAGCATGGTCCAACATTTCTCTTTTCCAGAAGGTAGAGTAAATACCTTTGTGCACAGAAACTAGCCTAACTTTGCTTAACGGATCTTCAGGTACAGGACTTGGCACATGGTCACAGTACCTTCTTTTTGGTTAAAAAAAAAAATCAATGGAAATACATGGCCCTGGATTCTGTCCTTTGCTGGAACTAGGATACGTTGTATGAATGTTTGAAAGCACAACATGCTGGTCTCATATACAGGGTACACTCTAACGTGAAACATTTCACAGACTGAAGCTTAATTTATTGTAAGAGGCAAGGTTAAACTTATAGCCATAGCAACAAGAATAATCACTTGGTAGACACCAGATTTTTGTGGGGTCTTCCTTGATCTCAACATGAATTCTGACAGGTGTTCACTTGACCTCCATGTTATTCCCTGGTGATTTTCAGGTGACTTCTGCCTATTCTTCTTCTCCTATCCTCAAACAAGTCTTTTCAAAACACTTCTCAAAAACTCTTATTTTTAATATTTCAGAATTGAGGCATTAGCCTTTAAGCAATTTCTTATTGACAGTAGTGGCCTAAGGTCCACCTTCAAAATTAGCATGGGTCTCACACCAAAACATTTAAGGGTTATGCTTGCAATGATTCAGCATTTCCGCACAGTACAGCATAATAGCACTTAGAGTGTCCACTACTCTAAAGTAGCTTCGTTATTCAGTCTTGGCCTCCAAATTTCAAAGCAGTTAATGTGTGACCACTGCTCCCATTGAGTACAAGCAGGTTACTTGACTACAGATGAAACCTAAGACAGTAACCGAATGACAGGTCTCTGTTAGCCTATGCCTCTGTTTTCAAGCAAGTCGTCATGCAGACATGACCTTTCGATTGAAGAGCTGTTATATGGCTATGTTACACAGGTTCTCTCATTTTCTCACTATGTGAATTTTGTGAAGGAAATTACAAGGGTAACTCAAAAGTAAGCATCACATGATCACCCCAATTTTACTTGATATTGGTGTGTTGCCCTAAGGCCAGTTACTAGCTGGTCTCATGAATCTCGAATGAAAGTCTCATGATTATCATAAGATTCCTAATTCTTGTTATAAGATTTCCAAGGGACTTTCACCTTATTACCTCTGCTAGGCTAAAACAAGTTTTTTTTCAGAACATGTTGAAGAAACTGCTTCAATGTCAGTATCTCAGCTTTCTCTCCATGTTGATTAAGCCGGTCCCTCGCCAAATATTTAGTCTGTGGTTTGCTAAAGAGAAATTCTTAAGCAACCGTTCTTTTTGCAATGAAGAGATATTCCTACAATGACTCAGCATTTTTACAACAATACAGAAATATGACAGCTATTGTTTCAACCGCTATCCAGTTGCTTCTTCACAGCACACTCAACCTCCAATTATTAATGCCGCCAATGTGCTACTGTCACAACCACAGCCATAAGGGATGTTTCCTGACAGTCAAAACCAGAAGTGAATTAGGTGTCTGCAGCATAGGCTAATACACACTTGTCATTAGTTAACAGCCTTGAGATTTTGTCTGTGCTCAGGCAACCTGTTTGTAGTCAATGGAAGCAGCGGTCACACATTAACTATGTTGAACTTCAGAGGCTGAGTCTAAGTGACTAAGTTACTTTAGAGTGTTGGAATCTCTAAGTGCCATTATCCTGTGTTGTTGCAGAATTGCTGAGTCATTCCAAGCATAACTTTTAATGGTTATGCTGGGAGACCCAAGCTATTCTTATAAGTGGACCTTAGACCACTTAGGGAGTGGTTTAAAAGCTAATAATTCAATGCTGAAATATTAAAAATAAGAGTTTATGAGATGTATTTTGAAAACATTTGTTTGAAAATAGAGGAAGAGGAATAATGTGGAATTCACCTGAAAATCATGTAGCAATTACCAGAGAATCACAAGGAGGTCAAATGATCAAGGAAGGCCCTGCAAGAAATAGGTGTCTACCAGGTGACTAGTTTTGCTGCTGTGGATGTAGGTTTTCACCTTACTTCATACAATCAATCAGTCTTCGGTCTGTGAAATGTTTTGTACTCAAGTGTACCCTGTAAAGGAAACTGGCATTCTGTTGTGTTTTCCAAAGTTCATGCAACTTAATCTAGTTCCAGCAGAGGATTGGGTCCTGGGCCATGGATTTCCATCAACATTTTTTTCTTACCAAGAAGAAGGTCTTATGAACATGAGCCAAATTCTCTACCTAAAGATCTCTTAAGTAGAATTAGGCTAGATTCTGTGCACCAAGATCTCTACTCTACCTCCTGGAAACAGGAGCAATTCTGAGCCACGCTTCAGGCTGTCCATTTGAGTTCCTTACAAAACAGTTCAGGTTTTGTGAAAGACTTGATACCGTAAGGTATGGTCATCTTTCAATAATTGTCTACATGAGATCAGGTTGTGCCGAATGCACTGTTAAGGTGGTGACGTGAGATCAGGTTGTGCTGAATGCACTGTTAAGATGACACAGGGTTGGAGCTTTTGGTTCAGTTTCTATTGTAAGTGCTTAAAGGGAGGACTGTCTTGGATCTGTTCACCAAATCCTTCATGCTTTCTCCTCCTATGAAATGACAGCTTGGTTCTGTAGTCCAAGGTGTCCACAAAAGTTTTAGATAGCAGGGGCCAGGGTGGATGTTTGTAGGCCTAGGTGAGCAAAGTGAATATTGTCCTCAATTGATGGTCTTTATGTTGTGGGACTGGGCTTTAACTACTTTCTTTTAGGTGGTCCAGGCCTGGTTCAAATGTTCACAGTTTCCAGGGTTTTATTTGTTTTGTTTTGTTTTTTTGTTTTTATCCATAAGAAATCCCTTGCTTTGAGCCTAAAACTTCAGTCAACACTTGTTCCCAGAAACAGGCTTGAAAATGTGAGTTTATACAACTCTTTCAATCTTTGTTGGAGAAAATTGAAAGAGATACTGTGAGCTAATTTCTCAGATCCGCTTCCTGGAAATAGGGGTAGGAATTAGAACTGCAAACCAAGGTCTGTGCACTAATAGGAAATACAGGCAGGAGACAAGGTCCTAGGTTTTGAGATAAGACACAAATTACATGAGGACAGGCTTGCACTGTAGGTTAAGTTATCTTATCTACAACTTTTCAGAGAGGACAGGCTTAGTGCCTTGGGTCCCAGTCTTCCTTCTTCTTCTTGTTAGGAAGAGACAGGCCTTGTGCCTCGGGCACATGTCACCAATCTACATTCTCACAAGAAAGGATGATGTAGTGCTGCCTTTGTAGAGATGTGTGCATATCACTGAGAAAATTCACATCAATGCTGAGAAATAATTAGTATGTGTGGAACAGAAAATGGCTGAGAGAGACTCCATTCTGACCTCCAATTGAATGTCATGTCCACATTCCAAGTCTTCCTTGAGGTCAACATATGTGCCATCAGTCAATGATCTTTAAGTCTCATATAGTTTTGTCTGTTTTTCAGCACAACTGTCTTATGCCTATGGAGACAGCAATCTCACATTGGTAGCATTGATAACTGAGCCTGAGTGTGCTGTGAGGAAACGACTAGATAGTGGAGGAGACAATAGCCACCATTTTGCTGTATTGTAGGGAAAATGCTTAGTCATTGTAAGAATACCTCTTGATGGCGGAAAGAAATGCTGCCTCAGAATTTCTCTATAGAAAACCTCAGATTACAAATTCTGAGAGAGACTGGCTTAACCATCAAGGAAAGAAAACAGATATTTACATTGAGGCTGTTCCACTAACATATTCTGACAAGGCTTGTTTTACCCTAGCAGAGGAAAATGAGGCTGAAGTCACATGGAAATATCATAACTAGAGTTAGTGAATCTCTCAATATTCATGAGGCTTTCCCTCAGGATTAACGTGACCATCAAAAGGAAGGCCTGAGGGCATCACAGGGAAATCACTGGACATTGGTTTAATGGTGTGGCACTCACTTTTGAGTTACCCTTCTATATTCCTTGTTAAAGTTCAGGTAAGCACTGAGAAAATTGTAGTACCTGTGTAACATAGCCACCTAATGGCCCTTCAATCTAAAACTCGTGTCTGTAATGGAAGATTCACATTGATGATTAGGCTTAGGGTGAGGTTTAGGGTTCAGTTAGGGTGAACTTTGTATTGGGGTTTAGCTTTAAATGAGGAATGACATTGGGAATGGGATTGGGGCAAGTCTAGCATTAATGTTCAGGTTATGATGGAGGAAGATTTAAGATCTGCAGTATCCTCAAATAGTTTTATGGTTTGCAATGGCTTGCATATTTTACTTTATTGAAAAGATGACAAGTTTATTTCTTCCTTTCACAATATAAAACCCCTAGCCCTCAGCCTGATAGTCTGTGCCTGCCCATTGATAATTCTGTCACCAATCCCTAATCATTACATGGTTTAATGTGTTGCAACTAAAAATAACTTGGTTTTTGACCCAATATTTATGTACTTTGTGTCATCATCACAATCTCTTTATATGACTTTTTATGAAAACTCTTTTTGACAGAATCTTCTGAACATATTCTTTGCATCTCCCCTTCTCCTGAACATGCTTGAATCAAACTTCTTATACCTCACAACAACTTGATCTCAAATACTCTAAAGTTTGAATGCCTCTTATATTATTTAGCTTTTGTTGTGCAACAAACCACTTCCAAATTGAATTATTGGATAAATTCTTTATTAACACAACCTTCTAGAGTTCAGCTATATGATCTGGGCTCAGCTGTACAGATCTTCTGTAGGTCTTCTTGCCCACTTTTGTGTCTACAGTCAGGGGTGGATGACCTGGATCTCAGATGGACTCAATCACATATCTGGTGATTCACAGGCCATCAGTCTACCAGCATAATGTGTGTACTGTGCGTTGCATATGAGCTCATCAATGACTGACCTCAGCATTTACCTCTTTGTTAAAGTATCCCACAAAATATTCTACTAGGCATCTTATTGATTCCAACAACATTTATTTACCTCTTTCTACCTTAATCCTGCCAAATCCCACAGAACAGTTGTCTGACATGATCATCCCCAGCCTCTTGTGGGCACAGCATGGTGTAGGCTTCTGTCTTGGAATACAGTGGTTCACAAAGCCTGACAGGATCATGATGAAATCATAGATTCCAGAGAAAAAAGAGAAGACCAAACATGTCTTTCTGAATTGTTTTTCACCAGGATTGGAGGAGCCAGATAATGGCCCTAGGGCAGTGTGCTCCCCAGATCACCTCAATGGAACTAGTGTAAATCAGTGAAAACAAGGGAAAGCCAGGCTTATCTCATCACAGTAATACTAAGGATGAGGCCTAAGCATGGTGATTTCCTTTCTGTTCGAGCTGTGCCCTTGTCTGGCATATCAGCCTGGCACAGGCTACACAGTGTATTCCATAGGCTGAGGGCTTACAGTAACAGTGAACATCTTCTGTGCCCCACACATTAATCACTTGTCCCTGCAGAGAGCTGAGCACCCCCATAGACTTGTTCCAGTTCCATGTTCTCTTCAGCTCAGCTCCAAAGCAGGGTTTTCTCTCTCTTTTGGGCAGACCCTGCCATGTGGATATCTCTGATTTGTTTCTTAATAGTAAAGCCATTACACACTTCAAACAATATGACTTTTAAAAACTGTCTTTATTACCTGAACCCAAGTGTCTATAGAGATGGATACCTGGTACTGGGTGGGTTATACCCTGCCTTATCTCTTAAAAGAGAAACCAGCCCTACTCTGGATATCATTTGTACTCAAGTATTGAGAACTAATCTCCCCTCAGAGGAGCCTTGATTAAGTAACTCACCTGTGCCAGTCAAAGTGTCCAAAGTGGGTAAATCTATATCAGCTCTCCCCTGCCTTCACAGAGTTCCCCTTTGGTGGAATAAGATCTGTCCTTGGTCTGGTGGTTTCCAGTTTAACAAAAAAGGAAATTTAAAACACAGCAAAGAAGAGAGAAAGCTCCCAGGGGAAGGTGCCCAGCTGAAAAACAGTTTTTTGGTCTCCTCTTAGCCGGCTAACAGACTTGGAGCTACAGTATGAATATCAGTGACTTGGACAGTCAGGGTAAAGTGATATCAGAACCTCATGTGGTCAGCTGCCCTACAGGCTTCTAGATGCCTGGCTGAGGGGTGAAGATGGTTATTTCCAGACCTTCAAATTCTGGGCAATGTCCAGTCCTGGTCCACAGGAAGTTGGGTAGCATCTGGCCAGCTCTTGTCCTGGGCCTTCGCCAAGATTTGGATTCTTCTTCACTGGTGGTATTGCTGTGGGAGGTTTTTTATAATATCCCTTACTGGGCCACAGCTAGAGGGGTCTGTTCAACAGCCAACATTTGATTTGTGTGTCCTAAACCTGGAATGACTTGTCAGGACTCCTGCATACAGCAGGACTCCTTCATAAGTACAAGACTTCTTCTGGAGCCCTGACTTTTGTGTAGCCACACCTCCTCCCCATTCTCAGCCAAGGCCAGACCAGAGGAGCAGAGTGTTCACTGTTTACTTATGTTAATGGGAGACCCCCGTGAGTAACAAGGCTCAGAAAGCCAGCTTTGTCCTCTGCTGGAGTGCAGGCATTAGCTGGGGGGCATCCTGAGAACCCACCTTGACCTGCCATTCATTGACCTCTTTCATCATCCAAGTCAGGTCTGCAATCTTTATGGGTCCAAAGGCAACAGGCTCCCACCTTCAGCCCTGAGGTTGGTCCAGCCATCAGTTTTTTTTTTTTTATCATAATGGGTAATTTGCCAGAGAGCACCAAGCATTTCAGAGCTGCTCTCATCAAGGAACTCCAGCCTTTGCCACTTTTTAGCTGGAAAGCTACAAGCATTATACTGGAATAATTCTGGTGCTTTCATCCAGTGCCCCACCCCCGTGAGAAAACTAAAACATATCAGACTGTAAAAAAATACTTACCTTATGATTTTACTCCCATGTGGACTTAGCACAGACAACAAGACACAGATGAGCAAAACACACATCCAGAAGCAAATCTTGAGACTCAGACAACAGATTGGTGGTGACCAGAGCATAAAAGCAGTACAAGGGTGGTGGGGATCAAATACATATGAGGTGTCCACAGTAGGGTGACAAATGGGAGCGAGATATTGAATGTTAAGCATGCAGTGGAATATATACATATTAGAGGAGAAGAGAGTGCACCTGAAGTGTTTATAAGGTGATTGACCAGTAGACCTTTAAAATATTTCATTTAGTGTAAAAACACAGCAGCAAGTTTTGGTTTTGCAAACCTGAGTCTGGAATTTGGTTTACTGTGATGCACTGACAAATAGAACAAGTTGATTTATCTTATTTTTATTTTCTTCTACATTCACAGACAATGCTAGCAAAGACAATTTGAGTAATCTGAGTGTCATTTTAAAATGACTGAAATTATGTATGTATCATTGTTTCATGATAACATGTCAAACACATGAATCCTCTGACTTGAAAATAAGATAACCTGAGAGAGAATATGCTTGGCTCTTATGGATAAGTCTGCTTACAGAGAGTAGAAAAAGTAAAAGCATAATCCTTTCTGGCTTAAATAGAAGTAAATATTGAAATGAAGAGAATGCTGTAATTCTGAATACACACTCCATTTCTATGTCTTGTTCAAAAATAGAAACTTTATAGGAAATTGAACAATCTTGGTGAGTGAAAGGCATACTGGGGTATAAGCTGTTCTTTGGGCCTGGGGCTGAAATGTGGCACCACGGGATGGACACAGACAGGTCCCAATGTTTTGTATTGTATTCTACTCCAAAAAGAAGTTTTCCTCTTTCTGAAACTCTCCTGTGATGTCTCCCCTGAAATAATATGGAGACCATCAAACAAATCATGGAATGTTGGGAACTCAACAGTGAACACCCACAGAAGCAGATCCTTGTGAAAATTCTTTTTCAGATAATATAGGAGAAGAAGGAAGTTAAAGGGGTGAAGATTAGTGGTATGTGGAGGGATGCTCACTAGACTGCCTGCCCATGGCTTAAACGTTGTGAACTGTAGGGCCATCCACTGGAATGCATGTCATCTCATACACCCATTTTCCCACTATCACAATGACTCTGTAGGTACATTATGCAAGGAAGGAAAGGATGAGGAACAAAGTAACCCTTCAGGAAATGAAAGGCTCTGCTATTTTGAAAACCACCTGTGAGAAGTGAGAGCAAAGTCTCCTCCTCAGCCATCAGGGCCCTGGTAAACAGGTCAACAGGGCCCCATTTGTCCCAAAGGTTGGGTGGGGCTTTCTCCTCTTATGGAGAGGACGCTCTTGTCTACATATGGATTCTCTCTTGATCTGTGCAGACCAAAAAGGCTGAGCTCAAAGTAGTTCCACACATGACAGGCATGTGCCGTCTCATGGCTCTGGGGATATAGCTGAAGGAGCTCAAACCTAGTGACTTTTCATTTAAGGAGAGGAGGAATTTCTATTTCCTTTTACTATTTCTCTGATCTTTTCAAAATCTATTTTTTCCCTGAGCAATGTCAGTGTACAACCTTCTATTGGTTTGAGGAGTACAATATAGTGATCTGACATTTACCTATCTTACAACATGCTCACCACACTAAGTTCAGGAGTCATCTGTCACCATACAAATAATTTTCTTAACTCTAATTATAATACTGTCTCAAAACTTCTCCCTAGCCAACCCTTTCCTTAAACCTAATACTAACCTAGTTCTAATTCTAACCCTTACTTTAAACTTAATCATGTTTCAAAACAAAACCCTAACTTCAAAGCTAATTCTTACCTAAACTTAACTTTAACCGTAGTTTTAACCCTGACATTAACCCTATACTTAACTCAAAACTTAACTCTAAACAGAAAACCAACTCAAAACACAACCCTAAGTCTAACTATAACCTTAAACCTAATCAGAACCTTAGGCCTTACCCTAATGTTAACTTGAATGTTAACCACTTTTTAAACCATAATTCTTACCAAAAAAAAAAAAAATTAATTGAAATAAAAAAATCTAACTAATTCTAGCACTAACTTTAATTACCAACTCAACCCAAAATCTACCCTTAAACTTAACCTTTACTATAACCATAACCCCAACATTAATTTAAATTAAAATTTAACACTAAGTCTAGCCCTGAACTTAAATCTAATCTAGATTTCATCCTAATCCTAACCCTAGCACTAACCTTAATTTAAACAAAACTCTGACTGCAAAGCTAAATTTAAACTTAACCATTATCCTAAATCTGATGGAAAACCTAATCCTCTCTCTAAGACTTTGGTACCCTAAACTCAATCCTAACTATAATTTTAACCCAAATATCAAACTCAAACTAATGCAACCATAACTCAAAACCTAACCCTAACCCTACTCTTACTTACAACAGCCGCACTTTAACTCGAACCATAAACTTACCCTAGACCCAAAGCTAAACTCAAAACTAATTTAACCATATCTCTAACCCTAAAGATAAATTCAACTCTAAACCTAACCTTAACTCTAATTAAAATTTTAACCCTAAACTTCACCATAACCCAAAACCTAAACCCAACCTTAAAGCTAAGGTCAAACCTGACCCTATCTCTTATCATGATCCTAGTCTAACTTTTACCTGAAAAACAAATTCTAAACATTAACCTAACTGTAATGCTGAAACAAGCTCAAATCATAAACTCAACATTATCTCTAACTCTAACTATAATCTTAAACATTATTCATAACTTAATTCTAATCTTACCCTAATACCCACTCAGAACACAACCCTAACCATGTACAGACACAAACATAAATTCTAAGCCTAAAACTGAACCTAAACCTAATCCAAAACCTATGCCTGACCTTAATGTTGTCCTTAACACTAACTTTAGTGGAAATTCCAAACCTAACTTCCAAGCTAACTCTAACCCTAACCTTAACTCTAACTCTAATGGTTAATTCAAAATTAACTTTAGTTCTAACCCTAGCCCTTAACCTAATTATATAATCCTAACCTCAGTTGTAATTTAAACACAAACCCTACTCTTAAAGCTAACTTGAAAACTAACCTTATTCCTCAACCTATTTGCAAACTGAACTCTAACCCTAACCCTAAGCAAACCCTAGCCCTTATCTTGACTCTAACACTAAATGTTACCCTAATTTATACTAAACCCTAGCTTCAGAGATAAATCTAACTCCAATTTGAACATGAACTCTAATCATAAACTCAAATTTAACCCTAATTCTATTGCTAACCCTAATTCTGACTCTAAACATAAACTTAACATTAACATTAACTCTAAACATGAACTCAAACTTAACTCTAACCCTAACCCTAACCTTTATTCTATCTGTAACACTACACTAACCCTAATTCTAATCCTACCCCTAAACCTAACCAAAACTTTAATTTAAACCTAGACCCTGACTGCAGATTAACTCTAATTCTAATGTTAATCATAAAGTCAAAACTAACTCTAATTGAAACAAGAATATTAATACTAAAGTTAACTGTAACACTAACCTTAACCTTAACACTAATGCAAATACTAATTTTTTAATCTTAATTCTAAACCTAACTATAATTTAGCTCTTTCTCTAAACTTTAGACAAACAGTAATTCTAATCAGAAACCTATCCCTAACACTAACCCTATCCTAATTTGAAACCTAACACTATCCTTAACTTGAAACTTAAAGCTAGCAGTTACCCTAATGTTAATGCTAACATAAGCAAATTTTAACCCTAGGACTACCCTATATCATAAACTCAATTCTAACTTTAACACATCAAACTTTATCTCTAACATTCATCCTAATCCTAACTCAAAAACCAAATTTAGCCCTCACCTACACCTACACCTAATCCAAAGTCTAGCTTTTAAACTAACCTTAACCCTAATAAAATTCAATTTTTAATCCAAACCCCAACAATAAAGGTAACAGTAAACCTAACCCTAACCATTAACTTAATTATTAACTCAACACTAACAGAAATGAAAACCCTTATTTAAATCCAAACTCTCAAAATAAAACTTACTCTAACTCAAATGCAAGTCTGATCCAAAATCAGGTCAACCCTAACTATAATCCTAACCATAAACCCCACTCTACACCCAAGCCTAAGCCTAACACTTTCATAATATCTAACCCTAAAACTAACCATAAACTTTACCCTAACCCTAGTCCTTACACAATACCAAACTAAGCCTAATTATAAATTCCATACAAATCCTAAATTAAAGGTAAGTCTATACCTAACCATGAAACTAATGTTAATCATAAACTCTACTCTGAACCAATAACTAAATTCTATCATTAATATTACCCTAAAGTTAACACTACCTTTAGCCTTACCTTAACCTTAAACCTAATTTAAAACCACATTCAAACATTTTAACCTTAATTTAAAATGAAACCTAATCATCATGTGGCCTATGAACTGCACGTTTAAAAGATGTTATTGACAGTTCTAACATACTGTGTGAGCTCCAAGATGGAGCTCCAAACAGGACTTAGTCAGAGAATAGATATCACACTTATGTCTAATTCATGTAATAAAGCCATTGTCTTGAGTTCGCTAAAACTAACTAGAAACCTAACCAGATCTTTTATAAAAATACAAACCCTAAACTCAAATCTAAATGTTACCCTAAACTTAACCATAATCATAAATTCTACCCTAAAACTAACCCAAATAAGAACACAAACTTTAACCCCTACACAAACTCAAACCTAACTCTAGCCATAACACTAGTTTGAAGCTTAAACCCAATTCATATTAAACTCTAAGCTAACTATAACCCTAATTCTCACCTTAATCCTAACCCTTACTCCAAACCTAAATCTAATGCTAACCTTACTTCTAACTCTACAAATATTGAAAACCCAAACCTAAGCTTCAATCTAACTTTAAGCATAACCATCACCTTAACCTAATTATAAGCTCAGCATTACATTTGACCCTAACACTAACTTATCCCTATTCCAAATTTAAACCTACCTCAAATTTAACTTGAACACTAACCCTAGATTTGTCCTAATTCCAACCCTAATGCCATTTATAATTTAAAGCCAAACCCTGCCTTCAGGATTCACCTTAAACCTAACCATAATCCTAAACCTAATCATCAACAAAATTCGCACCTCAAACCTAACCCTAAATATTAATGTAACTCATAACCTAATGCAAGCTCTCTCTCTAACCTTAAACATTACCATAAACCTAGCCCAGATTCTAACACTAACCCTCATTATAAACCAAACTATAACCACAAAGTAGTTTTTAATTTGAAGGCAAATTTTAAATATAATCATAAATTAATCTCCAATATTAACCTACTTCTAAATCTAAATTTAATCTTAATTCAAAACCAAACGCTATTCCTAACCTTAAACCTAACCCTAATCCCAAAACTTTATTTTCAGCTACACACTAATTCATATTTTAATTTTACAGTAACCCTGATCTCTGGATTTACTTCAACTTTAACTTTAAGCCTACCCCTCACCCTAACCCTACACTTAACCTGAACTTAGTCCTTACCAAACCTTAACCCTAATAAAAAATCAAATCCTTTAAAACTTTAAAACTACTTCTATAGCTAATCCTACACTAAACTCTAACATTAATTCTAATTGTCATATTAACCCTAAATCTAACCCTACCTGTTGCTCTTGCCTTTATCCTAAATAAAACTTAATCTTATTTTAAACCCAAACCTTTGCATAAAAGTTAACTTTAACCCTAACACTACCTCTAAACCTAATGAAAACTTCAACTCGAATCCTACACTGATCCTAATAATAATTCTATCCCAAATGCTACCTCTAACTGAGAACCTAACCCTAACCCTAACCATAACCTTCAATTTCACCCTAAACATACCACTTTATACTACTTTTCCGAACCAAAACCTAAAACTAATATAAACTTAAAGGCTTACCTCAAAGCTAACTTGGATCCTAAGTCTGAACCTGTTTCAAAACCAAACACAAACCTTAACCCTTACCCCAAGCCAAACTCAGACTTATACCTCATTTTGACCCTAACCTTAAATTAAACACAAACCAAAACGTGAATGCTAACTCTAACTCTAATGTTAACATTAAGCATAAACTCAACCCTAATCTTAAACCTAACCCAATTCTACCCTAACATTCACCCTGGTCTTTACAGTCATCCTAAACTTAATTTCAATTAAACCCTAAGCTCTAAGCAACCTCTATACTCATTTGAATCCTTACCATAACTCTAAACCTAACCTTATTCTAACTAAAACTCAGAACCTAATCATAACATTCATGGTAGCCAAAGATTTAATCCTAACACAAGCCTTTACTCTGACACTAAACCTAACCAAGTTTTAGATTAAACCTTAACCTCAAAGTAAACTTTGTCCTAATACAAATCACGAAATCTAACCCAAATACAAAACCCAATACTAACCCCAAATATAACCTAACCCTAAATCTAACCCTATCATAAACCCAAAAGCTAACTTCAGTACTAACTCTAAACCTAAGCCTAGCACCATACCTAATCAAAACTCAACAAAAACTCTGCCCTTTAAATTTAAACTTAAACCTCAAACTAACACTAACCCTAACCCTAATGCAAACCCTTACTTAGACCTAAACCCTAACCCCAAGTCTAATTATAACCCTAACTCTAACCTTCGGCATAATCATAAACTCAAACATAACCCTTATCTTAACCATAAATGTAAACGTAAACTTAACTCTAACCATAACTCAAAACCTAACAGTAATCTTAATCCTACTCTTTAACCTATTCCATCCCTAGACTCTTCTTAACCCTAACTGAACCTCAAACCTAATTGAAATCCATTTACTGAATTAAAAGAATATGAACTCTAACCCAAGCCCAAACCAAGTCATAAATCCAATCCTAACCTAACACAAACCTTCACCTGAACTCAAGATGTGACCTTAACCTTAACCTTAAACTTCACCTAAACCTAGCCCTTACCCTGATTTCTAACCCTAAACCTAACCTTACTTTAAACCCTAAATTCAAACCTAACTCTAATAATAAAACTTACTATAACCCTAAACATAAACTCGACCATAAACCAAACCCTAAACCTATACCTAACTTAATCCTAAATATAACCTTAACTCAAAACCTAACCCTAACCCTCACTCCAACATTAATTTAAGGCCCAAGGCTAATGCTGTCTTTAAATCTAATCATAATCTCAAATCTAACTCTA
Organism: Cynopterus sphinx; assembly: GCA_030015415.1. NCBI lineage: Eukaryota > Metazoa > Chordata > Mammalia > Chiroptera > Pteropodidae > Cynopterus > Cynopterus sphinx. The sequence continues at coordinate 67,648,593 of CM057383.1, forward strand.
ACTCTAACTTTAAAAGTAAGTCTGAATTTAGCACTTACCTCAACCCTAAACCTAAACCTAACCCAAATTTAAACCCAAGTGCTAAACTCAAAGCTAACTTTAATTGTAAACCTAATCCTAATTTGAATCATAAATTCCGTGTTAAACCTCACACTAATCCCAACTATAACTCTAACCTTAATCTTAACCCTAAACCTCATTCAAAACAGAACCTTACCCCTAATACTAATCCTAAACCTACCCTACCCTAGCTCTTACTCTAACCTTAACCCCAACTTTATTTTTAAAGCAAACCCTGACCTCAATGGTAAATCTAATCCTCGTCCTAAACTTAACCATAAAGTCAAATGTTAATTAATTTCAACTCTAAACAAAAACAGAACCCTAATCACCTCTTATTCTAACTCTAACCTAAACCTTACCATACCTTAAAAACCTAACCCCAAAATCACAATGAACACACTAACCCTAACCTGAAACCTAACCCTAATTCTAAATTTAATTCAAAATTAATCCTAAATTTATTCTCATCCCTAAACCTAACCCTAACCCTAATCAGTACCCTAAGCCTAACTGTAGATCTAACCTTAATTACACACCAAACCTTACCTCAAAGCAAACCCTAACCCTTAACCTACCTCTAACATGAGACATAAATGTAACAAAACAATTAAACTTAAACCCCAAACCTACACATAAACTTAGCCCTTACCCTAATCCTAACACAAACTGAAACAATAACCCTAACCCTAATCATAAATCACACCTAAACCTATTTCTAATCTAACTCTAACTGAAAACTTAACCCTTATCTTAAAACCTAAACCCAACACTAAATGTAAACATAACACAAATTTAAACATAAACCCCTAACCTCAAATGCAAATATAACCCTAACACTAATCCAAAACATAATTATGAACACAACTTTATTTTTATTTTTTATTTTTTAGGTGAGGCAACTCTTTGTTGACCTTGCCGATTACAAGGACCTTGTCAATTTACAATCTCTTTATTTTTATTTTTATTTTCATTTTTTATTGCCTATAGCACCTGGTCTTTCTAGATAGTCTCCCATCCAAATGCTAACCAGGCCTGACCCTGCTTAGCTTCCGAGATCAGGTGGGATTGAGCTTGTTCAGGGTAGCATGGCTGTAGATTGAACTTAACCTTTAACCTAACCGTAACCATTAGTGTAACTCTGATTTGAACCAAAACAATAGCCATAAACCTAACCCTAACATGAACCCAAATACTAACCTTCACCAAAGATCATACCCTAAACCTAATGCTAACCCAAAACCTATTTGAAACCCAAACTGAACTTTAAATGTAACTGTAAACCTAATCCTAAACCCCAGTCTAAAACTAGCTCTTACCGTAGCCCAAACACAAGTTCTAATTGAATCCTAAACTCTGACCTCAAAGCCGTTCTAAACACTAATCCTAATGCTATCCCTAACCCAGAGTTTATTGTAGCCCTAAACTCAATCCTTACCCTAATTGAAATGAAACCCTAACCCCAAAACCCTAACTCTAACCATATCCATAATCTACCTTAATTCAAAAGCAAACCCAAAACCTAACAATTGTTCTAAAACTAACACTAACCAAGCATTTATACTAAACCTCACCCTAACACACAACCTAAACCTTACCCTCAAAGCTAACTCTGTTCACAACCCTAACTATAACCAAAATCAAAACCTCAACCATAATCTTAAACCAAATCAAAACCTAACCCTAACCCTAAAACTTGTACCAAACCTAACCCTAAGCCCAACCCTTACGTAAGACCCTAGGCCTTACCTAAACCTAAATCTAAACCTGACCCTAATGAAAACCCAAACTTTAAAATGAAATCTAACTGTAACACTAATTTTAATCCTATTCATAAACTCAACCTGAACACGAAACTAATCCTTAAACCCAAGTCTAAACATACCATAGCCCTTAATTTAACACTAACCTTAAATCAAAATCTAACACTAATCATAATCCTAACCCTAATTCTAAATTTAACCTTCCCAGAATCTCAAATTAACCCTAAGGCTAAACAGAACCATAAGATTAGTTTCAGCAAAACTAATCCTGAGCCTAAGCTGCATGTTAATGCAATCCCTAACCTAAAAGCTAAATTTAACCATAAACCTAAACCTAAACCTAAACCTAACCATAATCATAAAATTAAACTTATACTTACTGAAATCAAATTAACCTTAGCACTTTACCCTAATCCAAATTAAACTCCAATTCTATTTAAAAAGCAAACCTGGCACTTGAACTTAACTAATCATGAACTCAACCTGAAACCTAAGCCACATTCTATTCTGAGGACAAAAAAAAAAAAAAAAGATTTCTGAAAACAAGGTTTTATGATGGCTTCCCTCAGATGTTTCATTAGTTAGTAAAACAATTTTAATTATCTTTGAAAATTTCTCATGATTTTTCCTTGATTATCTTGAAGAGTGAACTGATTGATTTTATGTTTCTTTAAAAATATGAAAAATATGAATATCCAAGTACAGTATATTTAAAGTGAAAAGACTTACATAAGACTAAAGTGTCTGGGGTATTGAAATGTGTATCTGATGACATGGGGTGTATGTGTCTGCATAAGCTTGAGGGTTAATCAGCCAGTGTTCATCAAGTGTATGCTGTGTGTATCAAAGTCTAGATAAGTGTATGTTTCCTATAATTTTCCCAACAATGATCAATAGCAATATGGGGGGTGTAGGTATAAATGTGGAGTGAAAATGGTGGAAAATATGTCAATACTCTTGTGATAGTTTATACAATAACAGATTATTACTAGACTTGTGTGGTGAACAAGTTATAAGGTATGTAAAAATCAGAACACTATATTGTACAACTCAAATCAATATAATGCTGTACACCAACTATACTTGAACAAAGTAGATGCATTTTTAAAATGTCAGAAAAATTATATAAATAAAATAGGTTGAAAGAACCTTCCTCTCTCCTCAAATAAAAAGTACTAGATTTAAATTCCATGCATTGCATCCCCAGGGCATGATAGACATGCGGCCTGTCATGTGTGGACTACTTTGAGCTCAGGCTTACTGACCTGAGCAAATCAGGGCAGAATCAACATGAATACAAGAACTTCCTCTTCTTAGGAGGAGAAAGCCTTGCCGAGCCTTTGGGATTAATGTAGGCCCTATTTACCAGAGACAAAATCTTGGTCTAAGGCCCTGGTTGTTGAGGAGGGCAATTGGCTGTGGCTTCTGTCAGATTTTTTCTTTTTAATAGCAGAGTTTTTTATTTCCCAAAGGGTTACTTTATGCTCTATCGTTTCCTTTATTGCATAATATATGCAAGTTGAAGTCATTGTGATGATGGGGAAATGGGTGTCCCATATGACGTGCATTTCTAGTAGACGGCCTTAGAATTTGATTTGTAATCCATAAAGAAAAAGTTTAGTTAGCATCCCTCTCCATACCACTGATTTGCTTTACTCCATCTTCTTCACAACCCTTCTCTGACTTTTTTTGACTGTCAATTTTGTTCAAGCATAGTTGGTATACAACATTATATTGTTTTGAGATGTACAATATAGTGATCTAACTTATACCTATTTTAAATGTTCACCACACTTAGTCCAGTAATAATCTGTCACCATGTGAACCATCCCAAGAGTGTTGACATTATGTTGCTCACCAGTTTCACTCATTTTGATACCTATTCCCCCAAAATTAGTACAGATACTTATGAAGAAAATTGTAGGAAACATACATTCATCTAAACTCTACTAAACACAGCACACACTTTATGCACACAGACTAGTTCACACTCACACTTAACCACACATACAGTACCTTAATGTTATCAAACACATGTTTCAAAACACTGAAACACTCAGAAATATTCATACAAACACACAGTTGAAGTAACACCCACACATCCCATACTCAGAGACACAGACAGGCAGTGAAGACACCCAGCCAGGCATTCACGTTCAATCAGAGGTTCACTAACTTCAGTAAATGGATTATCAACACAAGCCCTGCAGCAGGATGGTCTGACTTAGGTGGGCCTTGGCTGTCTCTCTCTTACAGAGACGCATAGAGACTCCCAAAGTCAGGGATCTTTGCCTCTCTCTTCAGCTCCCTGTGGGCCTGGGACTTGCTCAGTCTCTTCAGCCCTCTGGCTAGCTTTGCCTCAGGATGAAATGAAGTATGATTGGTAGCATGACTGAGAGAGGAGGCATGGGGTTTGCTCTTTCTAAGCCACAGGCTAGACTAAGAAAAAAAAAACACCATACTGCATTCCCCTAGCACTCAGTCCCCTGCTGCCCCAGCCTGGCTGGACAGTGGGCTTAATAGAAGCCAAGCTCCTAATAGTTGGGGCACTTGTTTAGTTTGGGCTCTGAGCCCTGCAATGCTTGTGATGAGTATCCAAGGTGAGAATGGGGAAGGAGGAGAAAGTGTTGTAAGGCACTAAAATGGGTCAAGCTGTGGATTATATGTGAGGGTTGGGAATGAAGGAGATGAGAAAGTAATAGAGGGCTAAAAGAAAAAAAATGTCTGTGAGGGTACAAGGAAACATGGGAGAAGAGGAATGAGGAATTTGAAAAACAGGAAAGTGTAGGTGGGGGCTTTGAGTAGAAGGTAATTGGAGCAGAGAGAATCAGAAGAAAAAATGGGGCTCCTGAGTGACAGGAGGACACCACACAGAGCTGAGGAAGGGGAAACCCACTGACCAGCCAGCATCAACAGCATAGATAATAGCTGTGATTTCTTGAGATCTAGTCTTCCCTCATAGGAGCCTTGATTAGGCAACTACCTATTACAGTCAAAAAGTTTGTAGTGACTTAATCCATATCCACTTTCCCCTGCCCTTCTAGAGCTTCTCTCTAGGGGGTTATATACACCCTGGGCCTGGTGGATTCTAGTTTGCAGGCAAGGAAACTCAGGACAGAGTGAGGAAGAGGGAAAGCTCCCAAGGGGACAAGGGACAGCTGAAAAAGGCTTTTGGTCTCTTCTTGGCCAGCCAACAGACTTGGAGCTAAAGCATGAATATTGGTGACCTAAACAGTTAGGGCAGGAGTGACATTGGAACCCTACATGGCCAGTTGCCCACAGGACCCTTGGTGCCTGGCCAACTGCTGATGCTTTAGGAGAGGGCAGGACAGTGATGCCCAGATCTTTCAATTTGGGGCAATTTTCAGACCTGGCCTCCAGGGAACTGAGCAAGATCTGACTAGTTCTTGTCCTAGGGCTTCTCAGAGACTTGGTTTCTTTATCCCTGGTGGCCTTGGTTGTGAGATGGTTGTCATAAAAGCCTTTACTGGGCCAGAGCTGGAAAAGCCTGTCCAACCACCAACATTTGATTTGTATGTCTTGAACTTGGAATGACTTGTCAGAACTCCTGCATATAGCAGGACTCCTGAGCCCCTGTTAGTATATAAAATCACATCTTTCTCAAGGCCAAACCATAGGATCAGGGTATTCACTCTCCACAGTTTCCCATGTTCATGGGAGGCATCATGAGAAATAAGGCTCAAGAAACCATCACCTTCCAGACAACTAGGACCCCAGCTGACCCACCATGTATAGGCCTCTTTCACTATCAAAATCTTGGCTGTGCTCACATTTTCTATTTCTTGAATGCTACAGGCTTCTAACCATCAACCACATGACTACCACCCACTAGTTCTTAGTCTGGAGATGGGTGGTTGCTGGACAGTGCTGAGGATTTCAGGGCTGCTTTCAGCCAGGAACTTCAGTTTTTTCTAATTACTAGCTGTAAACCTCACATAATGATTTTGTGAAACTGATCCTTTCATTCAGTTCTCCACCTCACCAAGGTAAATGAAAGATGTCAGACCTAAAAGGACAGGGACCTGATGATTTCACTCCCAAGTGGGATCAAAACAGAGCAAGGCACGAAGAAGCTATATCAACAAAAGCAAATTTATAGGCTCAGACAACAGATCAGTGGTAACCAGAGCATAAGGGTACTGGGGGAAAAACGAAATGAGTAAAGGGCCTCAACTCTATGATGATGGGTAAAAGGCAGATAGCAGATGCTGAGTATACAAGAAGATGATTGAGAAGGTAGTGCATCTTAAATTTGTATGAGGTGATTAACCAATGTATACAGAATATGTTTCATTTGGGGAAAAAATGCACTAGCACGTTTCAATCTGCCAAACCTGAGTCAGAAATGTTGTTTCCTATAATCCACTGACAAAATGGAAAGTTTTTGGATTGTGTTTTAATCAGTTTACACAGATGGCAAGCAAAAGACATTTGAGTAATCTGAGTAATTTTACAATTACCAACAGTACATGTACATCCCTATTTCATGAGAACACGTCAAATATGTTAATTGTTGGATGCTACAATGAGATGAACTAGAAAAGAATATATTCTACAATTAATGATGTTAGCTTTGTTGATGCCAGAAAAGTTACAGTGTAGTAAATTTCTGTATCGGATATACAGAAATATTAAAATGAAAAGAATGCTGTGATACTGAATGCACTCTCTATTTCTCAATAGTTTTTGATTAGAGAGAATTGGTAGACAAATGAACAATCTAATCTCATGGAGCAAAGTTGTATCAGGGAGAAATCTGTCTTCTTAGCCCTGTGCTAAATATAAATATGGCTGCTTGGATGCAGGTAGGTCCCAACTTTTGTATATTAATTTTCTTTTCCATAAATATTTTTGCCTCTGTCTGAAACCTTTATGCGATTTCTCCCAAGAAACAATCTGAAACCCATCAAAAAACAATACAGGATGCTCTAAATTTAATGATTAAAACCCTCATAAATAGATCATTGTGTAAATTATTTTCATAATGGGACATGAGAAGAGGGATGGGGAAGAATGAAAGAGGTGAAGAGGATCAATTGTACAGTCATGGATGTTACAAAGACTCCCTGCCCACAGCTTACACACCTCAAACCCTTGGCCATTTACTTGACAGACATCTCAGTCACCTCAGACACCCATTTTCCCACTATCATGATAACTTCCTACTTACATTATGCAAGGAAACAAAGCATGAAGTATGAGGTAATCTTTGAAAAAATGGAAAGTTTTATACTATTTAGAAAAACCTCTGAGAGAAGCCACAGCCAAACCCTCTTTTAAGCAATCAGGGTTTTCCCCCCAAGCTTTTGCCTCAGGTGGACTTGGTCTCTATTGGTCCCAAAGACTGGGAGGGTTTTCTTATTCTGAGAAAAGGAAACTTTTTTTATTTGTGTGAATTCTGCTCTAACTTGTGCAGTCTAGACATAATAGACGTTCTCTTCCTGGTTGTTGTGGTGTGCAGTGCTTGACTCTGCAGTACTTGTGATTTCTGGAGGAGTTTTTTTCTGGATTATTTTTATTTTTTTCATTTTATAATTCTAATACTTTATTTAAACAATGTCAGTATACAACTTTATATTAGTTTTAGGTGTGCAGTATAGTGATTTAATCTTCATGAACCTTACTATTTTTTCAACACCTTGAATCCAGTAATCTTTTGTCTACGTGCAAATTATCACAGTATTATCAAGTGTATTTTTCTTAACATTACCACTTATTTTCACCCATGCCAAACAGAATATTTACAAATTTTTGTAGGGAAAAATTCTATTAAACACTTTTATACTCATCTAGACATTGATATACACGACACACACTTGCACATACACTGATTTATACTCACACTTATTCAGACACACAATTCATCTATATCATCAAACACATATTAAACACACCTAGATTTTATAGGCTGTTCTCTTAAAATACATGTAATCTCAAACATCCATTTCTTCACAATCACAATAAATTTATTTTTTTTTAAATTATAGTAGGAAGCATGAGGGAACTTTATAGAAAAGGAAATTTTCTATAATAACTTTTAAAAATATCTGAGAGATGCCACAGCAAAACTCTCTCCTCAGCAAACTTTTTCTTTGGCCTCTATTTAGTATATGGCTTAGATTTATGGTTGAGTTCATAATTAGGTCAGGCTTAGAGCTTGGTTTACAGGTAACTTTAAGGCTTTTTTTGTTTGTGTTTGTTTTTTTTTGTTGTTTGTTTGTTTTTTAGGCTTAGTGTTATTGATGGGGTTAGGGTAAAGTTTAGGGTTAGGAAATACATTTAGTATCCACTCGTGGCAAGTCAAACTTGGGGAACACAGTTGGTAAGTAACTTGTCAGAATTACAGTGATGGCAAGACAAGTTTGAAAACACGTTACAGGATGTACCTCCTTCTCATTCATGCCATACCATGCTAAATGCAGTTTGCATGCACCCTGTATCATACATATTAATTACAATTTTGGTTCAGCTTTCTACAGTGGGCAGTAGTTAAAAGATTCAAAGGCCACTGATTCAAGAGTGTGTCAAGACTTTTAAAAAGCTACTGATGAGGAATCATGTCAAAACCTTAGCTACAGGCATAACAGGATAGATTTGAGTTCCACATAAAAAAAAAAAAAAAGAATTTTTTGGAAAAGTGTCCCTGAGTCACATCTACTACATGAAATGCAGATAAGTGTGATTTTCATTCTCTAATCAATCTCTGCTCAGAAAACAGTTTCAATACTGATGGAGTGTTCTAGCATTTTCCCCCAAACATCTTTGGGACATGGAAATTCAAGACCTTGTGCATTATTAGTTATTTGAAACTCTATTACCTGCTTTACCCAGAGTATAAATGTTTGATATCAAAAACCACTGTTCTAAGAGTTTTGAACAACTAGACTATTAGAAAGAGATTGACAATAGCCACACAATTAACTCAGCTACCTGTCAGGATGGGTTTGAGTTTCATACCAAGAAAGAACTCTTCTGAACATGGTGTGTTCAAATCAGAGTTTATTACAGGCATTATAGCTGAGTGTGATATCATGCACTAAGAAAGAACTGAAGAGCACAGTGTTGGTGTTCATGCAGTGCATTAGGTCTTTGTTGAAACATCTTTGTCACAGACCACACACAGTAGGCTATAAGTTTAGTTTCTACATGCTGAGAGAAAACCTGTAATGAGTCAAGTTTACAAGTATCTTTCTTACAAAGGACATACAAAATACACATCGTATTTAAATACAGTACCACATACATTACAGAAAGTGTTTCAATTCAAGTCAGCAAACAAACATACTGCCAAATATTTTTGGCAAATATCATGTTTGATACTAATTAGGAAAAAGTGTGATCACGATGTTCACTAATCATGTTCCACAGTGCATAAGAGTTTAATGAAGAAAAGACCTGTGTCCTACAGGTTTTTAACAATGAGCTTTTCAGAAAAAGATTGACAATGAGTCACGTCATACACCTAGCTCCATGCAAGAGAGGGTGTTTCTGAGGTCCAGTTTAAGAATGGATCCTGTGGAATAGTGTGCTCAAGTCAAATACATTATTACATGCATTACAGCTAAGTGAGGTATCTGTTTTATGACTAAGTATTATTTAGAACGCAGTCTTGGTGTTCACAAAGTGAGCTGAGTCTTTGTCAAAAATATTCTTTGCCATGTTGGTCATAGACCACATGCATTAGAGAATGTGTTTAGTACCCATTTGCCGAGAGAAAGATTGTGATGAACAAAGCAGGCAAGTATCTTTTCAGGGTATGCAGATTATACATCACCTTTTAATAAAGTAATGCACATATTACAGAAAGTTCTGAGATCTAATCACCAAATAAATACTCTAAGAAACATATTTGACAACTGTCTTATTTGGTACAAATTTACAACTAGTAGGAACCCAGTTTTAACTCATTGCTTACACACTGTGTAGTAAGAATTTGAAGAGTAAAGGGATACTAATCAAAAAAAGTGTTTCCAACTGACCTCTTAGAATGATACTGATAACAAGTTATGTCATAATCTGATCTATCTTATCTGGCATAATTGGTAAATTTGAATTCCATTCTCTGTCTAAGCATTGTTCTGAACACTTTTCTTACTATTTTGGTGTGGTAATATATTGGCAAACACCTCAATTTTAATATTTTCTTGAAAGACCACATAGAGTAAAGAATACATTTTTACTTCTTTTGCTGAGAAATAAATTTGATGAACATAATTTGGAAATAACTTGTTTGTAATATAGAGAAAACATCTTATTGACTGATCAGTCATACACCAGTTAGCTTCAACTTCAGTTCTAGGTTTAACTTTGAGGTTGAATCAGAGTTAGCTTTAGGGTGAGTGATAAATTTGAAGTCAGTGTTAGGGTTAGGGTTAGGTTGAGTTGAGGTTTAGGCTTAAAGATTTGTGTTAGGGTTTGGATTGAATATAGGTGTAGGCTTAATGTCAGGGTTAGGGTTTGGGTTGAAGTTAGAATAGAGTATGAGTTGAGGTTATGGTCAGAAATGAGGGTAGGTATAGAGTCAGGTTTAGAGTTAGAGTGAGAATTTGGGTTAATAGATTAGAGTTAGCGTTAAGGTTAGGAGTAGGTTAGAGATTAGGGTCAGGGTTGAAGTTAGATTTATATTGAGAATTAGGATTAAGCTAGAGATAGGATGAGGGCTGAAGTTAGTGCTATGGTTACATTTGGGAATAGGTTTAGGATCTGTGTTGAAATCAGAATTAAGTTTAAATTAGGACTGAGATTGAGATTAGGATTACCTTTGGGGTTGTTATCATTGAGGTAAGAATTAAGGTTGAGGGTAATATTAGGATTAATGTTAGTGTTAAGGTTAGGTTTAAGTTAGAGGTTACAGTCTGAGTTCAGGATAGGGTTATGTTTAGTGTTGAGCATGGTTTGAGTTTAGGGTTAAGTTTATTTTTGAGTTTAGTATTAGAGTGACACTGAGTGTTTTGATTACTATTTGGTTTGAGGTTAGAATTATGTTTTTGTTTGAGTTATGGCTAGAATTAGAATTGATATTTGAATTAAGATTAGAGTTGAAGTTAAGTTAGCTCAGGGTTGAGTTTGAGATTAGGGTTAGGGTATGTGTCAAAGTTAAGGTTTAGGTTGAGGTTAAGATTAGAGTTAGGGTTAGGCTGAGGGTTAGTGTTGAGTTGAGCTTTATATTTGAGGTACAGTCTAGGATTAGGTTGCAGTTGAGGTTAGTATATAGGTAGAGGTAGGGTGGAGTTGAGTTAATTTATAGGATTAAGTTTACATCAATGGTTAACTTTAGGTTTTAGATAGAGTTTAGATTTCGGATTAGGCTTGGGTTTTGAGTTGGGTTTGGATTATGGTTAAATTTAGGGTTAGTGATAAGGTTAAATTTCAGTTTATGATTAGATTGTATTCTATGATTAGGATTAAATTAGTTCAGGTTAGAGTGTGGATTTAAGTAAGGGTTAGGTTAGGTTTAGAATAAAAATAAGGCTAGGGAGAGTGATATCAGAAACATGGCAGAATGAGAGATGTCCCAGATCTCTACTCTTGAAACAACAATAAACTGAACATCTGAAACTCAACAAAAATATGCAACCTGCACACCAGCACATCTGAGTGTGAAATCTGTGCACAAGAGCTACCACAGGTCAGAATCCTGAGTGTTGGGCAGTATACTGGGAGAAACAAAGAAGCTTCCTTTTGCCAACAGAGCTACCTGCAGGAGGAGGGTGAGTAGAGAAGGCACTGTGGGTTCCCTGAACAATCCTGCCTGAGACAGTTGTGAGATTCATGCAGCAGCAGTGCTCAAGGATCAGGGTAGAAAGCAGAGAAGTGGGGATGACAGAGAAGAGGAGACAGCAAAAGCACAACAGTTGATTTCTACCAGCCTCAATTGCAAACTGTGAGGCTGAGCTGCTGCCCTCATCCCCCAAACAAAAAGGACCCTTTACTCATATCCTCCAAGACCAAACACCATGGAACCCCAGGGGAATCTGAGCAAATGCTACAGAAATAGTCTCTAATACTGACAGGAACTGAGTGTAGCCAGAGTGTTTAAATATCTATAAGGGGCTGAGGTGGGGGGCGGGGGAGAAGAAAAGGCATTAAAAGACTTTATATAAAGCAAAAATACAAGAGGCTTAGAAACCTCCTACTGAAAAGCAAAAGAAAAACATCTTCTCTGAAAAAGACTAAAGAGAGAACTTTATATAATAAATCTCCTTTCTAGAAAAAAATTAAACCCAGAATACACTTCTATTAATGCCCAAGTGGAGAAATAGTCTATTAAACACCATAAACAACCAAAGTGACAAGGCATCTCAGAAAGAGAAGAATCTCCAGAAAGCAAGCTTAGACATAAAAATATGTGACTTAAATGACAGAGAATTTAGGATGATACTTCTGAAAAAGCTCAATGAGATCTAAAACAATTCATATCAACAAATTCGGGAATTGAAAAAACAAGATCAGCAGAATGAGTTCTTTAGCAGAGATTAAAAGCCTAAAAAAGAACCAAACAGAACTTTTGTAGATGAAGAACACACTGAAAGAGATGAAAAATGAAACAGCAAGTTGGACAAATAGAGTCGACCAAATGGAAGAAAGGATCAGTGATATTGAAGACAGAAATCTAGAAATAAATCATAAGGAAGAAGAGAGAAACCAAAGAAGGAAAAATAATGAAAGATAAATACAAGAACTAGCTGATACCATTAGGGGAGGACTAATGGGCATTCTTGAAGGCATGGAGAAGGAGGAGGGATTGGAAAGCATTTTCTGACAAATAGTTGATGAAAATTTCCCAAATCTAAAGAATGAGCTGGAGCTTGAAATTCAAGAAGTCAACAGAATACCCAATTATCTCAACCAAAAAAGGCCTCTCCGAGACACATTGTATTAAAATTATCAAAGATCAATGACAAAAAAAGAATTTTCAGGGCAGCCAGAGAAAAGAAGATGGTTACCTATAAAGGTTATCATCTCAGCACAAACCTTACAAGCCAGAAAAGAGTGAAATTAAATATTGAAACTACTAAATAAATAAAAAAACTACCAGTCAAGAATAATGTATCCAGCTAAGCTCTCCTTTAGATATGAAGAAGAAATAAAGAACTTTCCAGACTTACAAAAATTGAGGAAATTCTTCACAACAAGGCCTGTGTTATAGGAAATACTGAAAGGATAAGTTCACCTAAAACAAAATGACCAAAAAAAAGCGCACATAATTATGAGTAAGGTGACTAGCAAGTAGATAAAAGCAGATGAGTGCAACCCTTGCTAGGAACAGTGCATGATATGCTTAAACAATAAGATAATTGCTAAAGCAGGATAGTAATAAATGTTTGGCATACGTAGGGACAAACCGAGACAACAATGACTGAAAAGGGGGAAGATTCAAAAATCCAAATTTGCAGAGGAGAATGGAGATAAGGCACATGCAGAAGAAAATGGAATATATATATATATATATATATATATATATATATATATATATAAACTTTTAAAACATATTTATAATGGTAACTACATGCCAAAGATTTAGAACAGAAGTATATGATATAAAACAAGAAGGACCAGAGGAAAAACCCTCAAATAATAAAAGGGGGAACAGACACACAAGGACAAGGAAACAATGAAAACACCAGCCTACCAGAAAGCAAAAGATAAAAAGTTTATCAGAAAACCTCATATTTTGATAATTGCCCTAAATGTAAATGGATTGAACTCACCAATAAAAAGGCACAGAGTTACAGGTTGAATCAAAAAACAAACCCCAACCAAATGCTGCCTCCAGGAGACACATCTCAGTTCCAAAGACAAATATAGACTCAGAGTGAAAGGTTGGAAAATGCTATTTCAAGCAAATGACATTCAGAGAAAAGCAGTAGTGATATCAGACAAAATAAATTTCAAAATAAAAAAGGTAAAGAAAGATACTGAAGAACATTTCTTAATAATAAAAAGGATCATACACTAAGAAGATATAACATTTACTAAAATATATGCTCCCAATCAGGAAGCCCGAAATTATATAAAGAAATTATTAACAAAACAAAAGAAAGAAACAGAACAAAACACTATTATAGTAGGGGACCTAAATACCCCACTGTTGGATATGGACTGATGATCCAAACAGAAAATCAATAATGAAATAACGCTCTTAAATGATATATTAGATCAACTGGACATAATTAACATATACAGAGCCTTTCATGCCAAAATAGCTGCTTATACATTCTTCTCTAGTGCACATGGAACATTCTCAAGTATTAATCACATACTGGGACACAGAGATTGTCAACAAATGTAAGAGGGTTGAAATTATACCAACCATATTCTCTGATCATAATGCTTTGATGCTGGCAATCAACTGTAAAAAGAAAGTGGAAAGAACCATAAATACATGGAGATTAAACAACATGCTATTGAATTATGACTGGGTCAGAGAAGAAATAAAAAGAGAGATCAAGTTATACATAGAAACAAATAATATTAATAGTACAATGTTTAAAATCTTTGAGGACATGGCAAAAGAGGTCATAAGAGGAAAGTTCATATCATTACAGAGCTATCTCAAAAAGCAAGAATGAGCTTAAATAAATTAACCGATGATTCATTTTAATAAACTAGAAAAGAAAGAACAAATAGAACTAAAGTCAGCAGAAGGAAGGAAATACTACTAGAGTAAAATTAAATAAAATTGAAAACAAAAAAATAACAGAAAAGTAAAGGCAACAAAGATTTGGTTCTTTGAGAAGTTTAATAAAATTGACAAACCCCTGGCTAGACTCACTAAAGAAAAAAGAGAAGGAACACAAATAAACAAAATCAGGGATGAAAGAGGAGCTATTATGACAGATGCCACAGAAATACAAAGGATTATAGAAGAATATTATGAAAAATACATAACACCAAATTAGTAACCTAGAAGAAATGGACAAGTATTTAAAAAGATCCAACCTTCCTAGACTGAATCAAGAAGAACTGGAAAATCTAAATAGACTGATCAGCAGTATAGAAATTGAAACAATCATCAAAAACCTACCAAGAAATAAAAATCCAGGATCAGATGGATTCACCAGTGAATTCTACCAAACAGGCACAGATTTAATAGCTAGTCTCCTCAAACTCTTCAAAAATTTGAAGAGGATAAAATACTTCTCAACTCATTTTATGAGGCCAATATTACTCTGATACCAAAACCTTGTAAAGATAACACAAAAAAAGAAAACTACAGACCAATATTTCTCTTGAACACAGATGCAAAATTTCTAAATAAGACACTATTGCACCAAATACAGCAACATATTGCAAAGATCATACAGCACAATCAAGTGGGCTTCATCCCAGGGCCACAGGGATGGTTCAACATATGCAAATCAATTAATGTGATACACCACATAAACAAATTAAAAAATAAGAATTATATGATTCTATCAATAGATGCAGAAAACGTTTTCGAGTAGATAAAGGATCTATTTATGATCAAAACACTTAACAAAATTGGTATAGAGGGTAAGTACCTTAACATAATAAAGGCCATCTATGACAAACCCTCAGCCAACATTATACTTAATGGTGAAAAACTAAAAACTTTTTCTTTAAGATCGGGAGCAATACAAGCCTCTCACTATTGCCGTCCTTATTCAGTATAACACTTTAGGCCCTAGGAAATGGAATCAGGCAAGAGAAAGATATAAAAGGCATTCAAATAGGAAATGAAGTAATCAAACTGTCACTATTTGTAGATGACATGATGCTCTATATAGAAAATCCTAAAGACTCTGCAAGAACACTATTAGAAACAATAAGCACATAGAGTAAAGCTTCTAGATACAAAGTCAATGTCCAAAAATCCATAACATTCCTATAGTCTAATGATGAATTGTCAAAAAAAGAAGTGAAAAAATAATTCCTTTTGCAAGGAAGAAGATTGCTACAAGAAGAATAAAATACCTAGTAATAAATCTAATGAGACATGTGAAGGACCTACATAATGAAACTATAAGACCCGCTTCAAAGAAATTGAAGAAGATACAAAGAAATGGAAAGATATTCCATGTTCTTGGATTGGAAGAATCAACATAGTTAAAATGACTTTAGTACCTAAAGCTTTATACAAATGTAATGCA
This sequence comes from Cynopterus sphinx, assembly GCA_030015415.1. Lineage (NCBI taxonomy): Eukaryota > Metazoa > Chordata > Mammalia > Chiroptera > Pteropodidae > Cynopterus > Cynopterus sphinx. The sequence continues at coordinate 67,664,551 of CM057383.1, forward strand.
ATCCTATCAAAATCCCTTTGGCATTTTCAAAAGAAATAGAACAAAAAAATCAGTAGATTAGTATGAAAGCACAAAAGACTTCGAATTGCCAAAGCCATCCTGAGAAAAGAGAACAAGGCTGGAAGTATCCCTGTGCCAAAGTTCAAATTATACTACAAAGTGACAATCAAAATGGCATGGTATTGCAGAAAAAAACAGACACATGGACCAGTGGAACAGAACCCAAAGTCCAGAAGTAAACCTATGTTTACATAGGCAGATAATTTTTGACAAAAAAGCCAAAAACATAAAGTGGAAAAAGGAAAGCCTCTTCAATAAATGGTGCTGGGAAAACTGGAAAGCTAACTGCAAAAGAATGAAACTAGACTTTTGTCTATCATCACACATCAAAATTAACTGAAAATTGATTAAGGACCTAAATGTAAAACCTGAAACAATAAATTGCATGGAAGAAACATAGGAACTAAACTGATGGACCTTGAATATAAAGAGAATATTATGAATTTGACTTCAAAGGCAAGGGAATTAAAAGCAAAAAAAAAAAAAAAAAAAAAAGAATGAGACTGCATCAAACTAAAAACTTCTGCACAGCAGAAGATACCATTAATAAGATAAAGAGACAACCATCTGAATGAGAAGATATATTTGCAAGCAACACCTCCGATGAGGGCCTAATATCCAAAACATACAAAGAACTCATACAATTCAATAACAAAAAAACCCCCAAACGATCCAATAAAAAAGTGGACAGAGGACCTCAAAAGACACATCTTTCATGAAGACATACAAATGGCCAACAAACATATAAAAAGATGCTCAACATTGCTAGCTATTAGGAAAATGCAAATCAAAACCACAATGAGATATTATCTCATACCTGTTAGAATAGCTGTTATCAACAAGACAAGTAATAAGTGCTGGAGAGGATATGGAGGAAAAGGAACCCTCATACACTGTTGATGGAACTTCAAATTGGTACATTCACCATTGATAACAATATAGAGGTTCCTCAAAAAACTAAGAATTGATCTACCCTATAATCCTGCAATCCCTCTACTGGGCATTTACTCCAAGGCTTGAAACCCATATCTGAAAAGATATTTGTACACCAATGTTCATAGCAGCATTATTCACAGAGGCCAGGACTTGGAAGCAACCAAAGTGTTCTATTGTTGATGACCGGCTAAAGAAGCTGTGATACATATATACTATGGAATATTACTCAGCCATGCAAAGAGGTGAAATACTGCTATTTGCGACAACATACATAATACCTTGAGATAATCATGCTAAGTGAAATAAGCTAGACAGAAAAAGTTGAAAACCACATGATATCACTTATATGTGGAATATAAATCTAAAAGCAGCAAACAGGACAAACAAACAGAGACTTATAGACATAAACAATATACTAGTGGCTACCAGAATGTAGTGGGAAGAGAGGAAGTAGATGGGGTAAAAGGGATCAAATATGTGGTGATAGAAAGAAATTTAATTATGGGCGGTGAACACACAATACAATATATATGACTTACTGTTGAATTGTACTCCTGGAACTTACCAGATTTCATAACCAATGTCACCGCAATAAAAATAAATAAATTTAAAAGTTATCCAGTTTTATTTTTTGCATGTATCTGTCCAGTTTTCCCAACACCATTTAATGAATATCTCATTATATATTTTTGCCTCATTTGTCATAGATTCATTAATCATATAAGCATGGGTATATTTCTGGGCTCTCTATTGGGTTCCATTGATCTATGTGTCTGTTTTAATGCCAGTATTATGCTGTTGTTATTACTACAGCTTTGTAGTTTGATATCAAGTAACATGATACCCCTCTAATTTTGTTCTTTCTCAAGATTGCCATGTTTTTTCAGAGTCTTATTATTCTATATACATTTTAGAAATATTTGTTCTAGTTCTGTGGGGAAAAATGCCATTGATATTTTGATAGGAATTGCTCTGAACCTATAGATTGCTTTAGGTAGTATGGATATTTAATGATGCTAATTCTTCCTATCCATGAGCATAGTATATGCTTCCATTTATTTGTATCTTCTTCAATATCTTTCCCCAATCACTTAAAATTTTCTGACTACAGGTCTTTTACCTCCTTGGTTAAATTTATTTCCAGGTATTTATTTTTTTGATGCAATTATAAGTGAGATTGTTTTTTAAATTTATCTTTCTGAAGACTTATTATTGGTGTAAAAAATGCAACCAATTTCTGAATATTAATTTTTCTGAATATTAATTTTTATCTGGCTACTTTATCAAATTCACTTATAAGTTCTAATAGTATTTGATGAAATCTGTAGGGATCTCTATAATATCATGTCATCTGCAAATAACAGCAGTTTTACATCTTCCTTTCCTCTTTGAATGCTTTTTATTTGTTTTTCTTGTCTGATGCTGTGGCTAGGACTTCCAATACTATGTTGAATAAAAGTTGTGAAAGTGGGCATCTTTGTTTTGTTCCTGATCTTAAGGAAAATGCTTTTACCTATCTGTTGAGTAGTATGTTTGCTGTGAATTTGTCATATATGGCCTTTATTATGTTGAGATATTTTTTCTATTCTGACTTTGCTGGAAGTTTTTATCATAAATAGGTGCTATATTTTATCAAATGTTTTTGTGCATCTATTGATATGATCATATTATTTTTATCTTTTAATTTTTTAATGTGGTGTATCACATTATTTGATTTGAGGGTATTGAATCAACATTGAATCCCAGGAACATATCCCATGATCATACTGTATGATCTCTTAAACATATTGCTGTGTTCAGTTTGCTAATATCTTGTTGAGAATTTTTGCATCTATTTCATCAGGTTATCAGCCTATAATTCTAACTTTTTTGTAATGTCTTTGTTTAGTTTTAAAATTGGGGTAATAGTGATCTCTTAAAACGAGCTTGGGAGCCCTTCCTCCTCTTAAAATTTTTGGAATAGTTTGAGAAGAATAAGTGTTCATTCTTCTTTGAATGTTTGGTAAAAATTTGGCTTTGGAGCCATTGGGTCCAGGACTTTTGTTTAATGGGAGTTGTTTTTTTTTTTATTTTTTATTTTTTTTGGTTACCAATTTGATTTTGTTAGTAGTAATCAGTTGGTTCACATTTTTCTTTTTCTTTCTTTCTTTTTTTTTCTTGATTCAATTTTGGAAGATTTTAGGTTTTTGGGAATGCATCTGTATTTTCATATTGTCCAACTTGTTGGCATGTAAATGCTCATAGCATTTTCTTACAATCTTCTGCATTTCTTTGGAGTCATTTGTTTCTGGTTTTATTTATTTGAGTCTGTTTAAAGGTTTATCAATTTTGTTTATTTATTCAAAGAACCATCTCTTAGTTTCATTGACCATTTATATTGTTTTTTAGACTCTATTATGTTTATTTCTGATCTGATTTTTATTATTTCCTTCCTTCTCACTTTGGGCTTTATTTTTTTTCTAGTTTTTTTTAAGGTGTATGTTTACTTTGCTTATTGATATTTTTCTTGTTTCTTGAGGCAGGCCTGTGCTGCTATAAATTTCCCTCTCAAGACTGTTTTCACCATGTCTCATAAATTTTGAATCATTGTGTTTTCATTTTTATTTATTTCTCCCAAGGTATCTTTGATTTCTTTCTTGTTCTCATTGTTCACCCATTCAATGTTTAATAGAATATTATTTAGCTTCCATGTGTCTGTGGATTTTTTTTTCTTGTAATTGATTTCTAGTTTTATGCTATTATGGTCACAGAACAGGTTTGATATGATTTCAATATCCTTAAATTTATTGAGGCTTGTTTTGTGGCTTAACATGTGGTCAGTCTTAGAAAATGCTCCATGTGCACTTGAGAATAATGTAATGGGGTGAAACATTCTAAAAATATCAATTAAATCCATCTAGTCTAATGCATCATTAAGGCTGCTGTTTCTTGTTGACTTTCTGTCTGAAGGATCTGTCCCTTGGTTTTAATGGGGTGTTAAAGTCTCCTATTATAACTGTACTAATGTCAATTGCTCTCTTTATGTTGGTCAATATTTGCTTTATATATGAAGGTGCCCCTGTGTTGAATGCAGAAATGTTTACTACATCCTCTTGTATTGATCATTCCATTATTATGTAATGTCCTCTTTGTCTTTTATTATTGCCTTTGTTTTAAAGTCTGTTTTGTTTTATTTAAGTATTGCTACCCCAGCTCTTATTCACTTACGTTTTCATGAATTACCTCTTTCATTCCTTTGCTTTCAGTCTGTGTGAGTCTTTTAATTTGAAGTGGGTCTTTTGTAGACAACATATGTATGGATCTTGTTTTCTTATTCATTCAGCTTCCCTATGTTTTTTGATTGGAACTTTTAATCCATTTACATTTAAAGTGATTATTGTTGGTACATAGCTATTGCTATTTCTTATTTACATTTCTGTTTTTCTCTGACCTCCTTCTTCTTTAAATAAGTCTCTTAACATTTCTTGTCATCTTGGCTTGGTTGTGATTAATTCCTTTAGATTTTTCCAGTCAGGAAACCTCTTGATTTCACCTTTAATTTTAGTTGATAGTCTTGCTGGGTACAGTAGTCTTGATTGTAGGTCCTTTATTTTCATCACTTTGAATATTTTATGCTAATTTCTTCTGGTCTGCAAAGTTTCTGTTGAGAAATCAGCTGACATTTTTAATGAGAGTACCTGGTAAGTAACTAGCTGCCTTTCTTGTGCTGCTTGTAGGATTCTCCCTGGCTTTAACTTTTGCCATTTCATTTATGACGTGACTTACCGTGGACCTGTTTGTGTTCATCTTGTTTGGGATTCTCTGCACTTCCTGGACTTGTATGTCTATTTCCTTCACTAGGTTAGAGAAATTTTCAGTCATTATTTCCTCAAATAGTTTATCAATCTCTTACTATCTCTCTTCTCTTTCTGGTACCTTTATGATGCAAATGTTTTCATGCTTAGTGTTGTCCCAGAGATCTGTCTCTTAAACTATCCTCATTAAAAAAAAAAAATCTTGTTTTCTTTTTGTTGTTCCTATTGGGTGTTTTCAGCTAACTTGTCTTCCAAACTGCTTATTCAATCATTGGTTCATTTAATCTGTTATCTCTAATGTGTTCTTTATTTTCTACTTTTTTTTTTTATGGTTTCTATGTTTTTTCTTATGCTTACTATCTCTTCATTAAAGTTCTAACTGAAATTATCTATTCATCCTCAATGTTCATTGAGCATCCTTATAACCAATGTTTTGAGATCTGTATCTGATAGGTTTCTTTCCTCCATTTCAATTAGTTGTTTTTCTGGAGTTTTCTTCTATTTTTTCACTTGAGGCATGTTCTTCGTTTTTTTATTTTGCTGTCTCTTTGTATTCACTTCTATGTATTAGATTCACTATGTCTCTCAGTCTTGGCCAGTTAGTCTTATATAGTTGGTACTTGAGTGGTTCAGTAGCATAGTCTTCCTGATCATCTGTGCCAGGTGCTCCCATAGTGTCCCTTGTTTGGATTGCATATGTTGTAGTTGAGCTTTTATTTCTGTTTGCCCATAATTGGGTGGGATTGACTCTCAGGCTGACTGCCTGTGAGGACTGGCCACACAATGTATGAGCTTCTGTGTCAAGGCTGACCCCATGAACTGGGATTCATTCCAGTGGGTTCGTGTGCCTGTTGAGATTACTTTTGAATGTGCCACTTGTGGAGGTAATCAGGTGGTGCTTTCTTGTAGTATAACACCAACCTACAGGTGTGTTAGTTTTGGGGTCCCTTGGGAGAGTCCCCCATGCAGGCCACGCTTAGCCACTGCTTATGACCACCCAGGGTTACCTGGTAGGAGCTACAAAACTATCCACAATTGGTTGCTAGACCTGGAGGTAGACCTGGGAGAGGCCTCACTGTGAACTGAGGCTAGCTGCCACCAAACCAGGCCTGAGGCAGTTTAGCAAAAGGCCCAGGACACTCTGAGATCTGAGTCTGCCACCTGTCCATAAGTCTCAGCAGCTGATTTCAGATGACACTAATGCCAGCCACTGTGCACCTTGAGCCTTCAGACTCCTGAGATTTGTTGACAAAATACTGAAGTTCAGGCTGGAGCCTGTTACCCACCAGCTCCAGGGACTTCGAAGGCACACAAACCAAGGGCTCTATTGACTGATACTAAAAGAGACTCTTGCCAAGAGTTTAGAGTGGGGCTCATTGTTTAGCTGCAAAAATGCTTGCAGCAACATGTGAATTGGGTGGAATGGGGTCTCATATTGTTACCAGAGCAGAGCAAGTGGAGCTCACCAGGCTAATGCAGATTCACATTTAGTTGTATGGTGGGAGCGGTCAACACAGATAAGATGGCACTCATCTGTAGGTTGCATAGTAGGAGAGCTCAACAAAAAGACAATGGCAGCTGTTACTCCAGCCCTCACCCCAAAGCCACACAATTGTCTTTGTATATTTATGGCAACTCCCAAGCTGCTGTCTCTCCACCAGAGCCCAGAGTGATTGTCTGCAGGCTAGTGAGTCTTTGCATAGGCTCTTTAAGGGGACATCTGGGTTTCCAGTAGCCTTCCATCTCACCCACATAGTTGGAATCCTTGCTGATTTTTTCAGACAGATTTTGTGGGGACTCCTTTTTCTGTAACTGGTGAGCACTGGTGTGGGCCTGAGCCTTTTTGCTTCCTCTGGGATGGGGCACTTCCACAGCCAAGATATCCTTTCTGATGCTCAACCATCACACATGGGTGTGGAGCCAGCCCATTTCACATCTCTGCCCTTCCTTCCAGTCTCTATGTGATCTCTTCCTTATATCCTTAGTTATAGGAGTTCCATTTAGCTAGATTTTAGATGGTTCTCCACATTGATTGCTCTATAATTTAGTTGTAATTTTAATGTGGTCAGGGGAGGAGGCAAGCACAGTGTTTTCCTACTTCACTATCTTGAGTAGAACTGAGGTGGGACATTTTAACATTAGACAATATCTTTGCAGTCAGCTAGCCTGAGCAATATGCTTCCATGAGACTTGGAGGCTATGTACATAAAAACCCACATGCATATACATTTGCTCTTTGCCAACATTTGGCCATGATATCTTTACACAAAACCACTGCTTACTGCATCTGTTAAGGCATGAATAAAAATCAAAGTAAAACCAAAGAACAGTTCTCTTTCTAATTTCAACTCTACTTCTAAACTGGTTATATGACACATTATTTTTTAGAAATCAATCATTTATCCCTCATACAAATGACAAGAAAGGCACAGAGAATTATTTTCATTTAATCTGGAGTTTGAATGTAATACTTCAGCAGGATTGCTCCATTTTCATACTGTGTGGCAATAAGAATATTAAATCAGGCTCTTGTTTCCTTTAATCTTAAGTCCTTCACATGTGAACCCAAACTTCAGCTTGTTTGGAAAGGCTTCAAGTTTGGTGAGGACCAGTGGTTTCATATTGCTAGTTAGGTTATTTTATCTGGCTTATTTGGACTAAAGATGAAAACAAATTTGACTTACCAGAATTGCAGACGCCAGTAACACTTACTCCATGCTGGTTTATTCATTCAATGCACTTACTGAGCAGCTATTATACCAGCCATTGTGCTGTTAATATAGGATTTTTTAAAAGATTCATTATGAACTTCAATGAACTTTCAAAGGGACCTTTGGAAAAGAGATGGCAGGTAAGTTTAAGAGCAATTATTCCGCTTCATGGATATAACTGAGGCAAATAGGAAGAAAAAAGAAACTAAAAATAAATCTAGGAGAACAAGTTCATAGTGTCCTAGTAAAGGCAGACATGAAACAATTAAGGAACCATAAAATCTAATAAGTGCAAGAGAAGTCTAGAGAAGAGAATAATCAATTCTTTTTGGAAGTGACCAGATAGTAGCAGGGTAGGAGAACATTCTAGTAGGGGGAGTTTTCTCAACTGAGTTTTGAAAGGTAAATATGAACTTGTGCATCCCTGTGTGTATGCGGGGGGAGGGGTGTTGGGGTTTCAGGTAGAATTCATGTGTTAAAGACACAGAGGCATAAAAAGGGGGGCCAGAAAACTAACTACAAGCAGGTTGATGTTAATAGAGTATGAGATGAGCAGTAGTAGAAAATGGAAGAGGCAGAAAAGTAAAAAAGGGAGCTTACATGTTGTGCTAAGGAGTCTGGACTCAATTTTACCTTATAGGCCACATGTGTTGTGAAAACACTTTCAGGTAGGGTGTGAAGTAGTAAAACTTGTTTTATATCCATAACTCTGGTAGCCATTTGTGGATGTGTTGGAAGAAGCCAGTCTAAAGGTAAGAATATCAATGAGAAGGCTGTTACAATAACAGACAGTGACATAATAATAGCATGTGTCACTAAACAAAGTGAGGACAAATCATTTTGTCACTGTGTACCCCAACTGGCCCCGTTTATGCAGTACATTCCTTATGAATTTGTGATGAACCTTCAAAGAGACCTTTGGAAAAGACAAAGGTAAATTTAAGATCAAATATTCTTTGAGAATATACCCGATGCAAAAGCAAAGAAGAAAAGCTAAAAATAAATCCAGGACAACTCGTAATGTCACAAATGGCAATATTTCATCTCTTCTTACTGCTGAGTAATATTTCATTGTATATATGTACCATAGCTTCTTTAGCCAATCATATATCGTAAGAATTTCAGTTACTACCATGTCCTGGCCACTGTGAATAATGCTGCTATGAGCATCAGTGTGCAAATATCTTTTCCAATATGGGTTTTCAAGTCTTTGATGTAAATACCCAGTAGAGGGAATGCTGGATCACATGGTAGATCAATTCTTAGTTTTTTGAGGAAACTCCATATTGTTTTCCACAGTGGCTATACAAATTTTCAGTTCCATCGGCAGCGTATGATTGCGACAACATGGATGGACCTTGAGATAATCATGCTAAGTGAAATCAGCCAGACAGAAAAAGTTAAAAATCACATGGTATCACTTATATGTGGGATATAAACCTAAAAGCAAAAAATGAGCAGGACAAACAGAGACTCACAGACACGGACTATAGACTAGTGGTTACCAGAGGACTATAGAGTAGTGGTTAGTAGTGGGGTAGGGGAAGGGAGACAGGGTAAAGGGTTCAAATATAGGGGATTAGGAGGAGAGTGAAGTGGGTAAAAGAGATCAAATATATGGTAGCTGAAGAAACTGGACTTTGAGTAGTCAACACACAATAGAATATACAGATGTCAAAAGGTAATGTACACTTAAAAATTATATAATTGTATTAACCAATGTTACCTCAATAAACTTAACTAAAAACAAAACAAAACTCCTTGTGGACTATAGCCACCAAAGAGTTCAAACCATGAGGATCTAGCACACTGAATTTTGTCCATCTAGAACAGTACTACAGCTGGCTGTGAGGGGTGCTTCATATGAGAGGTTCTAGGGGAGGAAGGAGCCCCATTTCTCAGTCCTTCTGCTTTCTAATTCAAGGCAGTAGCTTCAGAAATAGTTTAGCAGGGTTAGCCCCATTCCTCTCTGACATAACCCTGCTGTGAAATTTAAAAATAATCTGAACTGACCTCCCCACCTGATCTCCACCTCCAGCTGCGCTTGGAAAGTTAGCTTGCCTGGAATTAAATTTTGATCGGCAAGCAGCATTGACATTAAGAAATAGAGAATGTGAAAGGCAAGCAGTGAGAAATTAAAAGAACTTGGAAGCTAGAAGCAACAGGAAGAGACAGGAAATGGATGAAGACAACCATGGTGGGGCTAAAGGCAGCCTTCTCTGGCATTGTTGCCCACCAAGTGAATTGTAGAAGTCTTTTTGCTTTGTGGCAGAGACATAAGGGAAAGAAAGTCAGGATTATCCTTGAAGGAAGGGGAGAAATATCATTAGGCCACGGCCAAGATTATCTTTGGACCCATCAGCAGTCTCTCTGACCTTGCCAAAAGTACCTTCCCACCTTCCTCGTTAAGAGGATAAACTCACCAGGCAAAATAATAAGGTGAGGCGTTTCACTTATTTTTCTTCCCAAACCCTTAAACCTCTATGGGCTTGCTGATCTTTCATTCTCCTATTAAAAAGGGCCAAGAATCTATGTTTAGTGTTTGGGATTTTAAAGTAACTATAGAGACTATTTAGTCTGCTTTCCTCAAGTCTAGAGATGTGTAAACTGAAGTTGAAACATAAAGTTGCTTGCTCAGGGTCTCAGGGCTGCCTCTCACTCCTTCAGTGTACTTTCTGCTTAGCCTATGCTGCCATTTGTCCATTTTGAAAACAAAGTCTAATGTGAGGATTTACAGCTGGAATTAGAAATTAGTTTTGCATAGCTTATTCACAGGGTATGGCTGGCTTACAGGTGATTTGAACTTTAGCAAGCTTCCTCATCTGTATAATGAAGTTGTGTCACCTTAACAAACACCTTGCAAAATTAATGAGAAGGTTATTGGAAACCACACTTGTGTAAATGCTGTAGTCTTGGCACACAGTACATGCTAAATTATGTTTTCCCCAAGGAGCATTCATCAAGTCCCACTGTGGAGTTTAGGGCCGGGAAGATAGAAGTCTTACGGCACACTCTCCTCCCTGCAGCTTGTGTCAAGAGAAGTGGGAAGAGCACAGTGGCTAGACCTCTCTGGGGAATGCAGTGTCAGTGAATATTCTATAGTGCATATGTCATCCTTTTATGCCAAAACCCAACTGAGTATGTCTGCGAACAAATCCTTCACAGAGACTCTGATTAGACTGTGTGCTGATAGTTGGGTTGGAGGGCCTAGGCCCTTGAAGATGAAAGGGTTCTGCGGTCAGTTCACTTGTCTGCCTAAGTCAGGCACTGTGGGTTGGGAAAGAGAAACTAATGTGTGAAGAGGTCTCATGTCTTTGGGCTTTCTTCCTCAGGATCCCCCACTCCCCAACCTCTTCCTGAGGGCAGCTATGGTGTAGTAAAATAAGCACTGACCACGTGTCAGAAAGCTTGGTTGCCCTCCTGGTCCTGCCATTTACTACCTTGTTCACCTGGAGCCCTGGCCTCCTGAATTGGTCCCTTCACCTTTCCATGGAAGCTCCCCGCAAGATGATTGTATTCATAAAATAGAGCCTTGGAACTACCAAATGCAAGCTGTTTCTTTTCAGCCTCTGGAACAATTTGGTCTTTTCTCTCCTGGTGAACCCTCCCCATCTTTCCATCTTGGCCACCAGTCTGGAGGCACGCAGGGCCCTGGCGCAGTTCCCCACAATCCCACCAGGAGGCGCGCTTTGCCCGCCAAAGCAGGCCGGGCTCCCACGCCTCGGGGCCCGGGAGGCGGGGAAGGCTGCCCCTTTGCGCAGGGAGGCTCCGCGTGAGGGCTGCACCCGGATCCCTCTCAGGTTGGTACACCTCAGCGCCCGCACCTTGTCTTGTCGCGCCGCGGCCGCGTTTGGTCCTCGAGCCCCTGTCTGGCGCTGCATCCCCCAGCCCAGCTCCCGTCGCTCCGCCTCGGCCCCGCGGGGCGGCAGCAAGGTTGCCCCCAGCCGATCGGCCTGCCGCCGCCCTGCTCCTCTCTCGCCTGTGCTTGCGGTTTGCGGGGCGAGGCACCGAGGGGTTGCCGAGAGCGTGCTGGCGTCCGGAACCCAAGGGGACCCTCCTCCCCACCCCCATCGGCCGGCTGTCGCGAGCCCCTGCAGTGCCGCCGCTGTCCGCCGGGTGGCGCCCCGCGCCCCGCCGCGACCCTCTCTCGCGGCCCATCCCGACTGCCTTCAGCCGGCGGTGGATCGCACTGGAGCTGCCGCGGCTGCTGCGAAAGAAAAGGCAAAGAGCGCTGGGGCCGCCGGTGGAGCATCCCGGCCCCAACCCACGCCGGGGTGCGGAGCCGACAGGGTAAGGGCAGGGCTGGCCGCGTCCGCAGCCGCGCCTCGGCCACGCCGCACCGCCTCGTCCCCTCGGTGCCCAGCGTCCTGCATGCCCCCCTTCCGCGCCCGTATGCCCGACTCTGAAGTCTCTGCCCCTCCTGCCCCCGCCCATGGGGCCGCTGCACCTCCCTCTGCATCCCGCCCCTGCACAGGTCGTCCCCTCTCCCGCCCCCAGCCAGCCCATCCCTGGACTCCGATCCCTGCGTCTCCCGACTGAGCTTATCCCCAAGGCTCCAGTCCCCACCCCCATCTCCACCTTTGCATCCTTTCCTCGGGCTCGAGATCCTCCGGTACCATCTCCGCGCAACACCCAGCCTCTCTTCCCCTCCCAGGGATGATGGGCCCTTCTCACACTGGCGCTTCTCCCCCACCCCTTGTCACTCTCCGCTTCTCCGGTCTTCCGGTTCCGCGGCTACAGTGCTGCATCCCAGCTCAGCCTTGGATCCCACGGAGTCCTCTCTCTCTTTCCTCACTGATATCTGACTCTGGCTACCACCGCACCCCCAACCCTACACGCCTTTCGCTTTGGGGGATCCAGAGTCCTATCAGAAATGACTCTCTTTCCTTGGACTAATGGGGCTTCCATAGACCCCATCCTAGTTCATGCGAGTGGGAAGCGAGGGAGAGACTCTAAAGACCTTTATTTAGACAAGTGATAGGGGAGGAAAGGGGGAAGGGAGCTGACTGACTGGTGAGGACGGGCAGAGCACTGAGCTGCTCAGACCTGGCCCAGTGGAGAGCCCTCTTGCTACACTTGGGCCTGGGTTTCAAGGCCCTGAGAGCACCTGTGTCTCTTTCTCTGGCTCCTTAGAGCTGAAGAAAGTGAGAGAGGAGGAGTTAGAACCCTGGGAGAGTTGGCCCAGGGCCTTTGGGGTGGGGATGGCATCAGTGGGGGGCTGGCTCAGGGCACTCTGTCCTGCCTGACGGTGGGGCATTCATTGTGCAGAGCTTCTTCCCAGTTGGACCTTTGGCTGCACAGCTCTTGGCATTTCTATGCTGCCATCTTCCTCCTGGTGCCGTTGTCTGGTGATGCCAGGTGGTGCCGCCACCCTGCCTCCCTCCAGTGGCTCTCTTGGGCATGTCTCCCAAGGGCCTGAGTTGTCTGGAAAGAGGAAGAGAGCTCTGGGCTCGATTGAGCCCCTTTGCCAAGCAGTGGGGATCTCAGGACTGGCCAAGAGCACTGAGCCCTGCCAGGGACAAAGAGAACTACCTTCACTTAAGTTCCCTATGAGTCACCTAGGAGACAGTGACACTTCCAGGAACACCTGCAAACAGCTGGTATGGTATCCCCAGGGATAGAGAGTGTCTGGTATTTCAGAGAGTGGGGAAAGAGAAATCTGTTCTGGCTTTACTTCCCTAGTGTCTGTGCTTCTGTGATGGAAGTGAGGAGTCTGGAAACATCAGCTGTGTTTTCTGGTCCCACTCTGGAAGGAAGCCCCCAGAACTCCAGCAGTCATCATCAGGCTGATTGTATTTGCTGAAGCTCATGTCTCATCTTTAATCAGGTTTATTATTCTCCTCTCTTGCTGGGTGCGCTCATCAAGGTTGTGACCATTTGGAGAGTTAAGCTAGTAGGCATGCATTACAGTGTCTGAGTTTGTTTAATTTTCCATATTTTGTTTATTTCTTGTTGAATGAGGCTTCTATGGGGAGCTGTGGACCGGGGCTTGCCCACCAGTTTCTGCCTGACTCACCAGCTGTGTCTGCCAGTCTTCTTCTGGACCTGCCACCTGAGACCAGAGGCAAATCTGTGTCCAGAGCTCTGTGGAGTGCCTGGTGGGGAAGAAGCAGGGCTTAGGGGAGTTGAGAGGAAATTCTAGTGTTCTGCATTCTCTCCATTCCGCCCTCCCCCACTCCCCCTCCAGCCCCAAGGCATCTTGATCATTGGCTGACATTTTCCCTGGCACTGAAAGATCTTTTTAGAGACTGGGTCAGCTTCTTGGTTGACAGGAAGACCTGTCTTGGGTGAAGGGAAAAACTGCTAGGAGAAGAAGAGTGAGTGGTGAGGAGGAAGCTGGTATTGAGTGGCCGGTGGGGTGGGCAGTGGTCATCATGTGTGAGAAAGAAGTATGTCTTATTACTTTTGCATAATATTAATCCCTTCAATGTGTACTGAGTTCAGTTTTTAAAATGCTTTAAAGAAAAATTACTTCATTTGATCTCTATAGGATCCTACTAGCATTTGATCTATACTACCAACCCTGTAGGGAAGTATTATTTATCTCCCAGAAAAAGAGTCTCCCATAGGTTAAATGACTTGTCCAAGACTCTGAAGCCACATCCAAGGCCTCTGGACTCCCAGGCCAGTGCTCTTTTACTGCTACTAGTTGTTTTTTAAGCTGTTTGGCCTTTCTGCTCCTAGTATCAGCTCTATACTTTCTCCTCCCTTTGAGGCTGAAGGGTTGGCTCTCCCCACTTTGCCCTGAGTCTGGGGTCTGGCTAATTCTTGGTTCTGCATTCTCTCAGCCCATACACTGGCTACTGCAGCAACCAGGGTGTCCTGCCACCCTGACACCGACCAGTTTTTCCTCTTGACTCCCTCCTGTGGAGAGAACTCAAGGTTTTTCCAGGCATGAGGCCTGGCCCCTGGGACCCCTATGCTCCTTCTTCTCTTGCATCCTCCACCCACTCTCCTATCCTTATCATTTCAGCCCTATCACCTCTTTTGAGAACTTCTGGAGCCCTGTCTGAACATTTCTTTCCCACTGCCACTGTCTCCACTGGGGCTTTAGTGGTCCACCTCTGCATTATGTTAACACTGGGCAGCCCAACATCACACCTGCTTGTGACTTGTGACCCAATTTTGAGAGCCCTCAGGGGTCCCATGGGCTACTGGATAGAGTTCCATGCAGCAGCTGGGATTTAAGACCATTATAGGCTGGCCCAACTTTATGTCTCTGGATGCAATCGTATGCCTACCTTTACAGTACCACTTTATACCCTCTTCAGGACCTTTTTCTTTCCTTTTCTTTGGAAGCCCTGCTCTCCATCCTTAGGTCCCAGCAGAAAGTGTGCTAAGTGTCAGGAAGACTTGGGTTCCTCTCCTGGTATTACTCCCTGAGTGACTTTGAAAAACCTCTCTGAGGGTCATCTGTAAAATGGAGATGATCTCACCTGGATGAAAGGGTTGTTTCAGCAACAGTGTGAGTGGGATGGGAATGGGATTCCTCAATGTGAAGGGCCACTCAGCATCCCTCTGTGGGCTCCTCCCACACTGCCACCTTGTACTGTTTCAGCTTTCCTATCTTGCCTGCTGTTGATAATTACCTATCCCTGTTTGTTTTCCCGACCAGAGGACGAGTCCCTTGAGAAGCAAAGCCTTTACCTGATGCCTTTTCACCTCCTGGGCTCCTAACAGAGAGCAAGTGCTGTCCTTCTACATTCCATAAATCGGCCCCTGCTCTTAATGGGAACATAAGAAATAGTAGTTACTTGATAATAATATTTGGTCACATAAAATAGGATATGCCTTACATTTAGCAAATACATTGTGAAAAAAAATTTATATCACAATGCCAGCCAAGGGAAGGGAGAATGGAATCAATCTAACACTGATTGATTGTAGACTGATAACTTTGCTCACTCAATCATCCTATCTTCCCCATGAATGAGAGGTGAGCATCTCCATTTTTATAGATGAGGAAGAGAGGTTTCATAGAGTGTGTGACCCTGCAGTGTGACTCTGTGCAGTTTCAAGGACTAGGGGCCACTTGGAGCCCCAGTTCCTTCTCCTACTCTTGGGCCTAAAAAAGGGAGGGAGAGGCTCTTGATAATAATATTCCTTGCATGTTTCCTTAAGTAACAGAACCCATCAAATGTAAATGTATCAACCCAGCAAAGATTGAGTAGTTAGAAGCACTGCAGGGATCTTCCTTCAGCAGGTTTGTGATTTGGGTGGAAACTAAGGAGGACATGCCACATGTAAGGATGTGCACTGGCCACCAGCAAAACAAAACAAAACAAAAATAGGCATGCAGTGGTGCTGGAACTCAGTGACAGGAGGAAGGACTTCATGGGAGAGGAGGGGCTACACAGGCAGAGTGGTGGGGGGGAGGTATGTCCTGAGGAATCAGGCAAGTGAAGAAAGGGTCTGGTTCAGGAATAAGGACAGCAGGGGAAGAGCAGAACTAACTCAATTCAGGAGAACCTTGAAAGCCTGAGAAGAGGTTCAGGTTGATGCATCCAGTTTGAAGAGGTATTGAGGATCCTTGGGCAGAGAAGTGCAGTGCCCGGAGATGGGATGGCCCGGTGGGGTGGGGAAGGAGAAGGCAGAGGGAGAGTGCATTGAGTAATATTTCCAAAGAAGAGCAGAAGGCACTGACAGATTGGGAACAGTAGACTTGGGAGCAGGAAGTATCAGTGAGAACTTTGAGATTTCTAGCTCTGGTGACTAAGGAGATTGTGATGCCATTTTCAGAAACAGGAAAGCCAGAAGAGGAAGCAGGTCTGAGGGAAGGATGATAAGTTTGTTCCCAGACATACCAGGGCATTTGGAGATGGGACACAGTTAGCAGGTGGAGTTCCTGGACAGCAGCTGAGTGCAAGGACATGTGCCTTGGGCCATATGCTGCAGAGGAGGCTGGTTTTAGGCCTTTCTGATGCCTACATTTCACCTCCCCAATCTCTGTGAACCCTCTCTGCCCTTCCCTTACGACACTGGGAATCCTGCATTCAGGACTCACTTTGCTAGAATTTACCCTTTGTGTCTGTCACTTCCAGGGGACATGGAATAGAGCTTACCTCCAAAAGGGCCAGGACCCTACATCTGCTTTGCTCAAGTTCAATCATATTCCTAGTACTTTCAGAGTATGTGTTAAATAAATATTTGTCTTATTTAAGTGGCCTCAATCATGTTTAACAAATGTTTGTTACAGAGATAAATTCATAGAACATGGGTGTGAGGAGGGAAGAGGAAGTCTGTGTGGGCCCTTCAGCCACCGGGATTGGGATAGCCCAGGGCTCCTCTGCAAGACTGTACTTTTCTGATTGCTGTGACGCTGTCCTCTCTTTTAGGTCTACTTACTTGATGCCAGTAGACATATCCAACTCCTGGGGCCTGAGTTGAAGGGTTAAGGAGGTGAGAGTGGGGGTTGAGTCCAGAAGCTGATCAGTTGGTCTCATTGTCACTCAATCTTGAGATTAAGGCTGGCCTACCATTCACTGTGGGAGGTCTTGGGCAGGCCCCTCACCCCTGTGAGCCCCTGCCCCTCACCCGGAAGTCAGGTCTCATGCTCCTGTCCCTTCCTTCTCCTTAGGCTTTTCTCAGGGGGAGGTTTGATTAGAGGAAGCAGAGAAAACTAGGTGGTGGTGATTATCATCGTTCATGACACTGTGGTATATTTTAGCTACAGAGAGGCTGAAATGGAAGCTGGGATATTCAGAGTCTTGGGGGCCTCTTTGGGTAGAGAAAGGTATGCTGTGCACCAGCAAAAGAGATCTGGCTTGGAAACAAGAAATCCAGGCTATTTATTGCTATCTCAGTTTCCTCTCTATCAACATGGGCATATAATAAACTCTACCTTACAGAGTTCCTAATTCAATGAGATAATCATGTGACAGGTGACAGAGGAGGGAGCAGGGATGGGTATGAATCACACCCCCCCTCAGGACAGGGGGTCAGAGCAATGGTCTGGGAGAGTGGCTATGGCATAAACACAGATTTAGAGTTGGAGTTTAAGGTTCAGACGTAAAGAGGAGGATTTTATACAATGAGAAATAAATTACCCAGAGGGGGTTAAGATAGGTAAGCGAGAGGCTGGTCAAAAGGCATGCTTAATAAAACAGAAAAGTTTAAGAAGCTGTGGAGGATGGAGGAACATCTGGGGTCTCTGAGGCCAGCTGGGGTGGTTTCTGCTCTCCAGCACAGAGAGGCTCCCCAATAGGGAGACTGGGTTCAGGGAGCAAAGTGCTGTTGTCACTTTTTGGGAGCAACTCTCTGCTTCTTTCTGCCTGCTTCTTCTATCAGGGTGGCCTGAGTAGGGTGCGCCATCCTACCCCAGAGGCTGTGTGGTGCAATGGTTGGCCACTCCTGGATCATATTGCTTGAGATTCAAATCCCAACTCTTCCAATGGGCATGGCTTTGGGCAAGGAGTTTAATGAGCATACTACCTACCTCTGTAAATCTCAGTAAGTGCATTATTTTATGTCTTCATCTTAATAAAGTTAAGATAGTATTATCATACCCATTTTGTAGATGAGGAGACTGAGATTCAGAGATGGTTAATTATCCCAAAGTTTCATAGCTAGTAAGAAACAGAGTTGGAGTTTGTACCCAGGTGGTCTGTTTTAAAATTATGCTAATAACAATTTCTGTGTGCAGGTGTGGGTGCATGCACATGTCTGCACACATGCACATTTATGTTAAATATGCACTGATCCTCTTCTAATTTCCTTGACTTTCCTTTTGGCTACCTCACTACTTCTATTCCTCATCTCATAGGCAAGGAGACCAGGCATGGAGGGGCCAGTGGACTCTTGATACACTCCAGTGCTTGTCTTTCCTTGGCCTTATTTCTTTGACCACCAAGTGAAAGGTCCCTGGAAATATTGGGGACTTGATTGAAGACCATTCCCAACTACTATATTGATCCCTAAATTTTTTCCAACATGGAGGTCATCTAGGGGAGTGACTAAGTTGGAGGTTGGAAAAATGCAGTGAAATGAAACACTGATGAAACCTCTTCATGAGCCACAGAGTTTGATGGAGCTACTTCAGTCCTACTCTGCCTGGAGCAATCATAATCATCTAGTTACCATCTCCTCCAGTGTTCTTTGGCCAAGTTGGCTGGCATGGCTGCCCAGGTTATTAGGATGGGAATTTAACTGGGTCTTAGATTCTTAGAGGCATGATAGGGAATCAAATACATGCTCAGATTAGCTGCATGTTAAGACCCCAGTGTTTAGAGTGAAGTGAGGAATAACAGACTGAAATGAAGACTAATAGGATAGCTTTTCTCTAAGCCACCCAAGGAAACTTCCTGGAGAAGTACACTGGTGGTGTGCAAAGGTGACAAGAGGGGCTGGGCCAGCCTGGGGTTAGAGTCTTTTCCTCCTTACTTACTGTGCAGCCTTAGACAAGTCAGTTGCTATATCTGAAGCCTCTGTCTACTCAGCAATAAAATAGGGACCATAATAAAACCTAATCTTATTGGGCTTGAGGAAGAGCAAATCAGGCAACATCTATGAAAGGGTTTTTTAAACCATAAAGTACATTCGGTACATGCTGTATGATTGTGTTCAGATAAGTTCAAGAACAGGCGATATGATCAGGATAGTGGTCATCCTTGGAAGAGGCACAAAAGGGTCTCTAGAATACTGATAATGCTGTTTCTTGATCTGAGAGCAGATTATATAGGAAACTCATTGAGTTCTACACTTATGTGCACTTTTCTGTATGTATATTATGCTTCAATTTAAAAAGGTTTTTTTTTTTTTTTTTTTTTAAGTGCTTATGATGGCCAGGTTATTATAGCTAGAGTCTGGTCACTTGAGAGAATGTCTTAAAGAGACCTGGAATGATATTAATAGAGTTGTTTTATTTGTTGACCATTTTAGGCTATATGCTAATTACTTCACGTGCATGTTTTCGTTTAATCCTTATGACAATCCATATTTTATAAATGAGGAAACTGAGGCTTAGAGAGGTTACATAAGTTACCTGGAATCATACAGCCAGCCTGTGGCAGAGGTAGGCTGAGGCTAGAGCCCTACTCAGGTAGAGAATGAAGGATATAAGTGTTGCCCTGCCCCCAGGGTCTCTGTTGTTTTTATAACTCTGACTGTGTGGGGTTCCTGCTGGGCCCCACAACTTGTGGTGAGATGTGCAGAACTGGCACAGTTCGCAGGCTGGTTCCAGTCCCTTGGTTCCTCCAGAGCAAAAGTAAATAGGAAGTGAGAGCCAGAAGGAAGACATTTGTCTGGAAAGCAGCAAGCTGTGCTGTGCTCAGTGCTCTTTGCCAGTGGGATGGGGTGCCTCCAAGGATCCTGGGGTCCTGGTGGGAGGAGGGGTGAGTGAAGGTTTTAGGGCAAATAATGTGCTCATTGAAAACCTCCAGGGCCGATCCCTGTCAGGTGAGAGAGGGAGAAGTACTGTGTCACACAGCAATAAAGAGAGGAGGAAGCTGCTCTGTGTGATATGAATACCCTCACTGTCTCCCAGAGGCAGGACAGCACATTTGCATCCTCATAGAAAGCTTCCTGCTCACCAGGAGAGGCCAGGGGCACAGAGTGCGTCTTACAGGGGTGGGCTGGAGGTGGAAGGAAGATGACAAGATAGACACTTTTGCTGCCTTTGTTATTTGGCTAAATGAGTCATCCTAACTCAGACTAAACTACCCTGACTTGTAGCCTGGTCTAGTGAGAGAGGGACGGCATTGCATTTGCATTTATTTGTAACTGGCAAAGCACATAAAGGCTTACTGTTGTCCAGAGTTTCCAACCAAATGGGGGAAAATGGGGCCTAGTCAGCGCCATTCAGGGTGCTGGAGGTCAGACAGCTTCATTCCCCCTGAGCATGCTGGCTCACCTCTTTCAAGGTCCTGCCCTGGTTAACCCCTTTGGCTCTTGACAGTTATTTCCCTGCCCTCAGCAAAGACTTCTACATTGTGAATAGAGGAAGCACATTAACAAGCTCTGATTGTTTATGATTATTATGATTATTTTTGTCTTACGTCTGTCTCCATTATGTTTGTCCTGTCTCCCCTAGTTGACTAAAGTCTGGCTGAGGGCAGGGACTGTGAAGACCCTTCTTCTGAGTGTATTTTTAGGGATTCCATCCATTTAGCAGGTGAATATCTGTAGTGCTTAGTGTAGCTTTGGCTGTCTTTGCTCAGGACCTCTGCACATGCTATTGGTGAATGCCTGCCTTCTGGTTTTGACCCTGCTTGGAATCCCCACCTTCACCTCCTTTCCTTCTCTTGCTTCACTCCTGCTTATTCATTCCTTTTTCAGGAAGCTCTTTACTACTTTCTCTCCCAACCTGAACGAGTCCCTTCTTGTGTGCTTCCACAGCCTCCTGCGGTTCTTTGATTTTGAGCACTCTCCACACTATGTTGTAATTGCTTGATCACTACTCAGTCTCCCTCACTGAACACCAAGCTCTGGGAGGCCAGGGATTAGAGTGATTTGTCACATCCATTTCTGTGCCACAGACTAACACAGAGCCTGGCACACAGGAGGATCTTGCTGAATGATTTTTGGAAAAAAAGAAAGTCATTGAGCACCAAAGAGAGGAGCAAGGTTCTGAAGCTACTTCTTCGGGAGTGAGGCTGCTGTGCCTGTCTGCATTGAAGGGATTGCCTTTGGCTGTGACTCCCTCCAACTAAGTCTGAGCCCCTAAACAGCTGCTAGAAACGGGAGCCTGGAGGCCAGCCTGGGTACCAGTGACCACCTTGTTTTGCTCAGCACTGAATTTTTGACACCTGCACATAAATGCAACATAATAGTGTCTCACAAATGTGCCTGGATATTCAAATGTGTAAACCACCTGTAAGGAGTAGAAAGAGGCAGGGAAGGTACTGCCCAACATTTATCCTTCCATGGAACCAGGTATAGGCGATTTTAGGTACCTTATGACTCTGATACAGTGAAGCCTCCCTTATACTCTTACCTTCACCCCCATTGGCCACCGTCCTCTTTATGTACAAGTTTACTTTTAGGTACTTTCAAATCCAGCTTCTCACTTTCCACCAGCAGTCCGAGGAGGTGGGTGTTATTGATCCATTTTGCAGATGAAGAAGTGGAGTGGTTATGTCATTATGCACCATGAGATCTGATTCTTCTTTTTCTAGCATTAAAGCCCCACCATAGCTTACCAGTGATTACAGTGCTCTGCTTAGGAATCAGGAAGGTCCACGTGTGAGTCCTCAGAGCACACCACTGTCCTTGTTTGGTGTCCACCTGTCTGTGACCATGGAAAGGTCTGTGTCCTGACTGCATAGTAGGGGACAAGTTTGGCTTTGACAAATAGCCCTGTGGTCACAGGACATGCAGGGCTAATTCAAAGTGCAAACAGTGTATTGGTATGTATTACTCATGTTTCATTGCTAATAAATTTGAATTTTAAAAATAACGGTGAGGAAATGAATTGGTCGATGGCCTGTGGGGAGAGGATGCAAGGAAGGACATTTCATGGAGAAGAGTGACAGGGCTACTAAGCTGTCACAGGTTCCTCCTGGGGAAAGGGTGGGAGGGCTTATTATTGAGGGCAGAGCTCCACTTCTGGTTCAGTTTGGGAAGTTGTTAATCAGAACATTAATATTTGTCGGAAAGTATATTTGCCAATGGTGGCTGTATCTCCAAACTGAGGAGGTGGTTCTGGCTGGGTGAATAGTTTACAAATATCTGTTTTAGTAATCTGTGTGGAAAATCCATAGTTTGGAAAGCCACTTTCCTCAGCGTCCCATTTGGTGATGCAATCGATGTCTCCATCTCTGACACCTGAGTTATAGGGCAAGCTGGGTTCTGTTAAGAAGGGCAGAGACTTAACAATATTCTAAGAAAAATCAAGGGACATACTGTAGGCTCCGTGAAGTTTGAGAATGTAGGAAGAGAGAGAGAGGGTCCTGGGGTGTTCAGTGGACTTGGAATTGGATAGCATTTTGAGGTGAGGAGGGTTCTGATTATTACATTCATCTCCCCTACAGTAGATAGCACCACTGTCCTTATAATTCATTGGTTCTATTTGTCAGTCAGGACCATCATGGGCTGGAAAAAATATAATTTAAGAATGCTAAGACCTACCACTGTGTGACTTTGAGCAAGTCATTTACCATTTTGTGAATTCGTTTTCTTATCTATAAAATAGGGATGATGAGAGCTGTTGTGGCCCACTTTATAGGATCAAGAGGGAAAACAGGGCTGTGTAAGCAAAAGGGACATGATAGCCCTGGAGACAGCATTCATGCTTTCCTCAAGAAATTGCTGGTCTTTTGTAGGGCTTAAAAAATGTGAGGGTATTTGTGATTTGTGTGTGTAGATAATACCTGCAGCATTTTTCCGAATTCATCCATCAGAAATGGTGGAATGAGAAATGGCATTTCCCTCCCCTTTCTCCTCTTTCCTTTTGCCCTCACTTCCTCCACCATGGGCATCTGCTCTGTGGTGCCACCCAAATAGTGGTTAGCCCCCAAGAGGTGCCTGTGCCAGGGACACTCAGCCACCCACATCTCTTCAGTTCTTGCCCAACTTTGTGCTGGGCACTAGTATTATCCCATTTTACTGGAGCAGGAAACAGGCCCAGAGTGGTAAGTGGCCTTCCCAAGTTTGTGGCCCGGCTCTTTCAGCACTCTGCTGCTTTGAAGTTCTGGCCCAAGGGTTGGATCAGTGACCTTGGGGTGTCCCTATGGAGTGGATACTATCCCTTTCTCAGCCCCTTTATCTTTGAATGGAGACCTTCCTCCCGCCGCATCTATGGATGCTCTGAGCATAAAGGAGGACTTCAGTGCACCTGGCAGGTTCTTTAAAGTGCCATCAACTGTAGGGAGCAAGACATCCAACGGCTGATCCAGGGTCTGTGGCCTTTTGGACCCCTGGGCTGTTGCAAGGCTGATTTCCTAATTCTGATTTTGGCCTCTTTCCGTCCTTGCTTGTTCTTCTCCAGTTCCAAAAGTGGCATGGCCTCACTGCTCATCCTTTCTCTACCCCAGGTAAACTTCTCTGCATCCACCTAGGCCCACCCTTCAGCCCAGTGTCTTTTGATTTGGCTGTACAGTGCCATGGAGTCTGCCTGGGGCTAACAGAGAATGTCTGAACAGCGGAAAGCATTAAATTAAGGTCTTCTCAGAGGCGGAAAGGGTATTTTTTAGACATTTTGTGTAAATTAGTAATAATGTAACTGTTAATTGAATGCCCATTGATTGCCTGAGATTTTATTTAATCTGTCCTTCCCTTTATAGTCTGCTTAAATAGTTTGCTTGCTTCATCCTCATTTTTCTTTTTCAAATGTGGACTTCTTTCATGCACCCTAGCCCCCAACCTTCGTTTCATTTTACAATGAAATGTTTTGTTTTCTGGCACCAGCCTTGGCTTCCCTGTAACCACTAGTTACTCCCAGGTGGATTCCCCTGACTCATTCTTCAGCTGGAGTTTCCTAAAGTGTCTGGAGACACAGAACAGAGTCAGCCTGGTGCATTTCTTTTGGGAATTTAAACACTTTGAGATATTTTTTGGAAGGGCATGGAAAGGGCTGTGGCTTGGAGACTTAAGGGATGAGCTATAGTTTTGCTGCTTCATTCATTTTCTATTCATTTAATTAATATTTTTGGACACTCTATGCTAGGCACTGTGTTTAGCACATAGGGGACAAATTCCTGAGTTCAGCATTTTGTAGTGAAGACAGAGAAGTGAAAAGAGGAAACAATGCAGCATGATGTGCCAAGGTGGAGGCCAAGGCAGAGAGCCATGGGGACACAGAGAGGACATTAAAATCAGATATGGGCAGCAGGAAAGTTTCCCTGGAGGAAGAACAATACCTGGAGTATGGTTTGAGCTGCATTTCAGTGGACAAGTAGGATTCTGCTTGGGAATGAAAGGAGCAAGGGCATCTAAGGCCGAGAGAAGAAGAGTGTGATGGCTGGGCCAGTGGCATCTGGAGGGGGAGGTGGCTGAGAATAAAGCTAAGGGTTAATCATAATGATAATTATATATTGAGCATTCATTGAGCATTGGGTGGTGTCTAAGGGCTGACCTTGGCTTATCTAGTCTAATTATTACAATAACCCTACTTGCCTGTACTATTAGCATCTCCTTTAATCACTGAGGTAGTGGAGCCCAGATCCCTCATGTTCTTGGTGGAGGACCAGAGACATGAACTCTGGCACCTGGTTGAGAGGTGCTGGCTCCTTCAACACTCTGCTGTCTCATAGTTGTTGTTCGGCTCAAAGATGTTATACCAATGCTTGGGTCAGTAACCTTGGGATGTCCTTGCAGAGACAGATTGGGGAGGGTCTTAACATTATCCTGAAAGCCACAGAGAGCCACTGAGCAATTTTAAACAGATGAATAGCTTTGTTTTCAGAGATAATCACTCTAGTTACAGTGTGGAGGATGGATGGGACTTGATACAAACTGGAGACAGGGAGAGTAGCTACTTAGTGGCAGTGATCCTGTAAGAAGGGCTGGGGGCTTGCTAAGGCAGGGGCATTGGGGCATAGAGAGGAGCATGGGCTTAGGAGGCATGGAGGGGGTAGGATCTGTAGGATGTGGGGGTTTGATTGGATGTGGGAAAGGGGTAGTGAATGAAAGGCAAGTATTTAGATGAATTTCAGGTTCTTTTTTTTTAAACCATGACTTTTATAAAGTACATGAATTAAAGTCTAATCAAAATAAAGTCTCATTAGAAGTGAAATTATTATCAGTTACAGTTTCCAAATCAATAAAAATATCTTCATTTATCATGTAAGGGCCCCACATTCACATTTCCTAAAATGAAAAGGGAATTCCTAGTTGCAACATGTGATTCTGCTTCCTGACAAGAAGACTCAGATATGGCACAGATCTTACACTGAAGACTATAAAATTGATATATCATTCACTCACTAACATTATATAAGAGATGTTTTTCAAAACACAATAAAGATGCATATTAAAACTAACAAACATGATTTTTAATAAAAAGAGTTCCAGTACGTTATACTGCAAGGTTCATTGACTACAGAATTCCTAGTAGGATCTACTCCACCTAAGAGAGAGTTATTTAACCGCAAGGGGCTTCCTTTCAATGGAGACCAGAAGAGGAGTGAAGGGTGGGACAGATGTAAATCTTTGTAAGCAGCAGGGCATTGGAGACATTGCCACTTTGTGACCTTGATGGTCTCAAGGAAGGAAGAGACAGTTAGTTACTTTGGGAGTATAAGGGTATAGGTGGTAAGGGAAGACACTAGAGAAGAAGTTGAGAAAAGCCTGTGGAAGGGATGGGGAGGGACTCCAAAGATTACAAAGCAACACTGAAGGTCCAGGTGGAAGGCAGCCCTGTCTGGTGACCAGGCTGTTCTGACAGCCTTTAGAAGCTGGCATATGGGTAAGAAGCTGGCCAGTTTGGGTTTTGGAGGGCATAGGTGACCAAAGAAAAAGGGAGCAGGAGGGCTCAGGGTTATGTTTAGTGTGGCAATTGGCCATGGATTTCAGACCAATTAGAGAAGTGAAGACTCTCCTTGGAGGGCTTGGAGCAGCCAGGACCTAGGGCCTGGAGAGTGAAGAGTGAGGCCATGAGGGAGTGTGGACCACGGGAGTAAAAGCATTCAGAGGTACAGAAATTCAAGAAGTAATGGGGCTCAATGGGAAGCCCACAAGAGGAGGGGAAAGTACTGAAAGTGGTACTGGTTTGGGGAAAGATAAAAGAATGATGAGGAGCTGTGTTGCCCAGAGGAGCCACACTAAACATGACACTGAACCCTCCTGCTCTCTTTTTCTTTGGTCACTTATGCCCTCCAAAACCCAAACTGGCCCAAACTGGCCAGCTTCTTCTCACCCATATGCCAGCTTCTAAAGGCTGTCAGGTTTGACATGGGGGAGATGCTTCAGGTGGGTGGCCCAACCAACTTTTGGATAAATATGTCTGTGCTGTTGCTTAGTTATGCTAAGAGAGACAATGAAGAAATCACCTTACAGAGCAGGGAAGGTTTGGAGTGTGGTGGGAGCAGAGCTGGGCCAGGTCTGTGAGGCAGAATTGGTATGTGGGAGCCTAAAATGCAAACACCAGTCAGCCCCTCCCCTCACCCCAGCCCCTCATTCGGGCTGTAATAGTGAACACTTAGTCCTGGAGCCCAGCCCTCCTCCCAGGACCATCAGGCTCCCTGCTTTGGAAAAGGACTCAGCTTTGAGAGCCTCCTCAGCTCCCTTGTGTTGTACTTTGTCTCTGCTCTCAGGCATGTTTAGGGCTCACCCAAAGCATGCAGACTCATGACTTCTGTGGCTTGGGGAGGTGGTCTAGTGGTCCCAGACTCAGACAGACCCAGTTTGGAGTAATTTAAACTCCATGGATCCTTGTCAGGATACTTAACTCTCCAAGCCTCAGTTTTCTCATCTGTATGGGGAAAGAAGTAAAAATGGCACTCACGTTGAAGACCTGTAAGGATCCATGTAAACTGTTGGTATGTGCCTGTGTGCATAGACATTATTCAGTTAATGTCAGATATAATGACTGGTTGGAGGTGTGTCAGTTCTAGGTATGCCTTCAGGTGGTCTTTCTCATCTGCATCTACCTCTTCAAACTAAAATGTTGGTTTTAACTCATCATCATCACTGCTAGAGTAGAAGTGAAGCAGCTGAGGAGCCCTGCATTTTCTCTGAAGCTCTGGATAGTTTCAGTGGGTAGTTAAAGGAACACCCTCCATGCCATCTTGTTGGCATCTTCTAGTGGCAACTGAGAAAAGAAAAAGTTCAGGATTTAATGGCAAAACGTCCTTCCCCTACTCCTGTGCCCCCTGCTCCAACCCTTGATTTCCCCCCACAGTACTTGCTACCGTCTAATGTGCTACGTTTTACTTATTTGTTTTGTTTATTGTCTGTATCTTCTCACTAGATTGCAAACTCTACAACAGCAGGAATTTTTGTTTTGTTTACTGCTCTATCTCCAGTACCTAGAACAGTGCCCAATATGCAGTAGGCATTAAATTTTTATTTAATGATTGAATATATGAAAGCCCCCCCCCAAATCTGCAAACTTTATTCTTGCTATTTTTCTCAGCTGCCTGAATCTTACATTCCTTTTCCAGAATATTTCACTATTTATAAAGCTTGATCTGCTCAGCTTTGATATTATGTATTATAAACAGCGTGTAGGACCAGGAGAGAACAAATCATTCTACCTGGGTGGCATTACAGATTTACAGAAAAGTCAATGATGAATTGGGCTTTGAAGGATAAACAGGAGTTTTCTGAGTGGGCAAGAGGAGAAAGGATATTATAGGTAGAGTCAATAGCATAAAGAGAGGCACTGTGGTGTGCAAGTATACAGAATGTTCAGGAAATAGTGAGGAGTGTCCTGACCGGTTCTTTAGGAATTAGAATGAAAAGCAGGGGGAAATTTGCTTTGTGGTCTGGGGAAAGCTCCCACCTGGAGATGCCTAAATGCTTTATATGGCTCCAGCCATTTAGCAAGCTTCGACATAAAGTTACTGTCCTTTGTAGGGATGTCATATTGCTTTTTACTGAGCATGAAGAGAAGGCAGATGGATGTACACAAATGAGATATCTGGGATTTCAATAGAGTAGCTTCTGTACTGCCTGGGGGTGTCCTACTGGAAATCCACAGTGAAGGAAGCAAATGCAACATGCCTCTTGGAAGCTCTCCCAAACCCGGAGGCAAAATTAATCATTTCTTCTTCCCTACTCTCCAACACTTTGTACCCATCTTTATTAGCACACTTCTTCTCATTGTGCATTATAGATGGGCATTTGCAAGTGACTTCCCCTCCACATTGTGGAGCTGACTTCTGCTTTTTATAGCCTCAGTCTTGGCCCTGAGCCATGCCCAAAGTAGATGTTCAATAATGAATGAGTGAATCTGTTGTAAAATAAATATATGTTCTTCTGTGCACAGGTTAGAACACATTCTTGCTTTCTTCAAACAAAACAAAACAAACCTTTGAATGTTTGTTGTTGCTGTTGTTGTTAAGGGGATGGATACAAGGTTGAGGGTAGGGATATAGATTTGTGTGTGTGTGTGTGTGTGTGTGTATTTATATTTTATATTTATATATTTACATGTGTGTGTGTATGTGTGTGTGTGTGTGTGTGTGTGTGTGTGTGTGTATTTACATACAGCAAGGAAAACTACAGATCAACTTACTGATTTATTGCCAAGGACAATATTTAAATTAAAACCTTGTCTTATTTAGCCTTAATAAATGTATGTTTTAATATTAACAGCTATGGACTTTCACATATCATTGGGCTCTGATGGGGGCAAAAGTCTTTCTTTAGAGATATAAGAGGCTTGGGTATCCAACATCAGTCCCAGTCTTTGAAGCATCTTATACTTCTTTGGGTGTGTGCTGTCTCTAGGATGCATCTGCTTTCTCAGACAGGCTGGGCACCAGGCCAGTGGGGAGAGGCCTGTTTTGAAAGATACTGTCTCTTCTTGGGAAAGAAGAATGTAACACAGTAGTTAGTTACAGGCTTGTCAGGGAAGACCCCACTCCCACCCCCTTCCACAAGGCAGATATCTGACTTCCTCCCCTGAGGTCTACATTGTAAAAAGCCCACTCTTCCAGCTCAAGCATATCCAGCCATTCCAAATTCTTGGGACCTAATATTCCAACTGGATTTCCTTTTTCTTCATGAGTTAGAATCAATTTTCATGTTAGTAATAAAACTGTGTGTGTTGCATTAGCTGTTATCATTGGCTTCCTTGCCACTTAGGGCTGGCTGGGCAGACTGCCTCAGGTCCCTTCATCTCCTGAGGTGCAGAGATAGGCCAGGTGCTAGAGTTTGCTGCTTGTCTGAGATCTTTAAATTGGCAGCCCTCCCTGGTCAGGCACATAGCTCAACCCAGAGCAGAAGGAATTCAGGAGAAAAAAAGGGTTGGGTTTCTTCATCGGCATGACAATGCAATACATTGACAAGTAAGAATATAGGTCAACTATGCTGAAAGTAGGCTGGGCTCTGATGGCTGTGCTGATTCTTAGGGCTCTGACTCTTGTCCCAGGATGTGATAGGGGTCTTCCGAAGGGAGGTGTCAGAGAAAAGCCTAGTATCCTCACTGGACCAGGGTCCAAGTTGCAGGTTTCTGCTCTCCTCATTCTCCAGGCTGGGAAATTCTGTGAAAGGGAAGAAAGGCAAGACCACCTGCTATGAAAGCTTCTTGGCTATCCCTAAGGCCAAAGCCACTTCCAGAGCAGGTAAAAAGTACTCAGCTCAGGCTCTAGCTGGAGGAGGCTCTAGAGCAGAAGGTAGCACAGGAAGCTAGCACTCTGCTTAGGGCAATGTGCCCTCAAAGGGACCATCTTCCTGATGAAGTGAGAAGAGAGTACAGCTCCCTTGCTTATGGGGGACAGTCCTGGGCCTTACATCCCTGCTATCTTAAAGAGGTTCTGGGTTAAGAGGCCTGGCAAATCATAGGGCAGACAGACCCCTGCCTGTGATCTAGGAGCATTTTAACCATCAATGATAATGACCCCTTATATTCGTATTTACCTAATACTAGGTCACAAAAGGAAGCAGTTTTGCAAACATTATCTCATTTGCTTTTCACATAACACAATGGGAATTAGTACTCTTTGCCCCTCTTTGCCAGTGGACCCAGGTCTGATGTTCTGCCTAAGGTATGCAGCTGCCCCTTATGGTTATCTGCTCTGAGGGAAGGTGGGCATGGACTTAATTAGAAGTATTTTAGGTTCAAGAAGTATTATTTGACCTGGAGCTGAATTTAAGCTGCCAACGGTAAAATTATTATTACTGACATACTTAGAGTAGCTAAATATTTGAAACCATATCAGCTTCCCTAGCTAAACAGAGTTCCCAAACATATAAGCCAAACTCCTCTGTTGTTGGACAAGATGGTGGGTTTCTGCAAAGGGAATGTGTGTTAGGATGGCTCATTGGAGCTCCTTGAGGGAAAGGAGGCAGTCAGGTAACAGGAACCAGCAGTTCTAACCTGCTTTGCTCTCAAAGGCCTTCTCAAGGTTAATCACCAAATGTAATTTTAAAATAATTTTATTACTGTGAGGTTGGGGCTGTGACATTGTCACAAGTGGAGAAACTGGTGACAGAAAGTAAGGGGTGGGATGGATGGGAACTAGAATGGAGTGTTTACTGGGCTGTGCCAACCCAGGTTTACTGTGCACCTGTATAAATCATGACCAGAAAGATGGTCATGAGGTAACTCCAAGCCTATTGAAGGCTCTTCTAAGGCCTCTGGGTAGAGATCATCACATGTTTCACAGGCTTGGACAAGCATCTGAGAAAGAACAAGGCAGCTTTAATGGGAGAAGGTGCACCTAAATACTGTTAGGGAGAAATAATCCAAACCACAGAGTTCAGGGTCTGAGCAAAGGGATAAGGTCATAATTACCAGGTTTATTCTGAGGACACTCATACAGGATTTCTGACTGGGGTTTCTTAAACGTGGAAGGGTCTTTGTTAGAGTTTGGGATGGAAGCCTCAGAGTTGTATACAAAAGTGTGAATCTGTGCATTTTGAGGTACAAGTCGTTGGCGTTCATCAGTTCTCAAAGAGGGCTATGGCCTCGAAAATACAAAGACCTCTTGTTAGTCTGCTACATAAGGCCCTCCACAGCCTGCCTAGGCCCATCTGCCCAGTGTATTTTGTCACCCTTGAGCTGCTGCTGTAGCCTGGGGTGTGGGCACGGAATTTAGGGGCTGCTTCCCAAATACACTGTGCCAATGCTGTTCTCTCTGTCTATACCTGCTGCCAAACTCCTACTCATTCTCCAAGACCCAGCTCTCAAGCCTTTGCTGATTCCTCCTTTCTAGGCAGAGCTGAATGCCCCTCCTTGGAGCCAGTATCTAACCTTGATTTACTAGAGTGTCTGTCACTTGATTTACATCAAACCAGGTTTACTGGAGCATCTCTCACTCAGTGTGTTGAAATAATTTATTCCTGTGTCTGTCACACCCAGAAAGGCAGGTACTTTTTGAGGACAGGGCATCCTATTCATTTCTGAATAAGCCTTTTGAATAAACTTTTAATAAAATGTACTGAATTGATCTAAACAAGCCCTTTCAACCAAAAGGGCCATAACAGGTAGGTAGCAAGAAAAATACCTTTAGATTTAAACTTGGAAATTGGAAAAATTGTAGCACTGCTGTTATTAGAAAGCTGTGTCCCTCCCTCCCCTGCCTCTCTCCCCAGGAATATTTCCCTGGCTTTGGAGCAGGCTAAGTCTGGGTTACCAAGGGGACAAGGAAGGAAGACATTCTGTGGGTCATCAATGCTCTGGTTCTAAAGTAGGGGAGAAAGATTGGGGCTGGAAACGAGGGGTTGGGAATAATCACCAGAGGTGTCATCATGGAAGCATATTTGGCCCATTCACCAAGGGACCATAAAGAGAAACTGTGAAGAACTGAGGTGAAGAGTGTGAATCCAAGGCTTATTGAACACAATCCAGGTCCCCAGCATGGGGCCTGAGGTATCTCATTTGATTGTCACAACACTCCTCTGCTGGAGGGTTCCTGTTTTCTCTAATTTGTGATAGGAAACCTGAGGCAGAGAGGTTGCATAATTGGTCCAAAACCACACAGCTTGTTCATGGTAGGATCAACTCAATGCAGTGGCCCAGTTGTGAGGTCAGAGTATCGCTGTCTTCCATGGCTGTGTTGGGGCAGTCATCATGGAGCCAGAGGTGTGGGCAAACCAGAGAAGGTCTGGGCCTGATATGGTGAGGTGGTAGGACTGGCTGCCTCTTGTTCATTGTGGGGTTTTAATTCTTCATCCACTGTTGTGAGGGAATGACAGGAGTCAGTGCTAAAAGGGATTGCAAGCACTTTTGTGTGTTCTGTAGTCATACCAGAAATGGAGTTCTTACTCAAAGTCACCGTATGTCTAGTCTTTAGAATGTTAACTGGCTAAAACTATATTAATTTAATTGAAGGTTATTTCCCAAGATATTTTTTATTATTAAATGATGGTATATGCTCATTGAAGAGTGTAAAATACAGTGAGGCAAATGTAAGAGGGTGGGAGTCATCCATAATCTTATCCATAATCATATGATAATATTAGTAACAAGAAGAACTGGCAATAGTAAGCACTATTCTAAGGGTTTTCCTACACTATTATTATTATCT
The DNA here is from genome assembly GCA_030015415.1 of Cynopterus sphinx. Taxonomy (NCBI): domain Eukaryota; kingdom Metazoa; phylum Chordata; class Mammalia; order Chiroptera; family Pteropodidae; genus Cynopterus; species Cynopterus sphinx. The sequence goes on from CM057383.1 coordinate 67,697,122, forward strand.
CTGTTTTATGTGTGAGGAAAGCAGACTCAGAGAAGTTAAATACCTTGGTGAAGATCACACAGCCAGGAAATGAGATTTTAATATACACAGTATGACTCCAAGGCCCAGGCTCTTAGACTCTCCCTCTTTCTTGTTTTGAAAGAGAGGAGTTAAAGCTGTGTACTGGATTTTACTTACTTAGGACTCCAGAAATCTTGATTATAATTGTTAGGTACCTTTAGATAATAGCACCTTTAGATTTTCAGGAACCTTTAGATAATAGCACCTAGAGTTTCTTAACTTGGGCTGTATGAAGACAGAGTGTTGAGGACCTTTGAGCTGCAGTCCATAATGAGAATCTCATTCAGTTGATGCTGTATGCTTATAGAGATGAGCAAAGTGCACAACAGTCTTTCTCCTGCTGAGCAAAGAGAGTGGCTCTGGGCTGATTTCTTCATACTTCTTTTGCAGGCTCCATTTTTTGATCTGGTGTCCCACAGTGTACCCTTGAATTCTCCATTTGGTACTCCTGTGGCCAGGGACCAAGAGTCCTTGGCCTTTGTGGATTTGTCTTCAGGTATTGACCCTAAGGCATAATATTTCTGTGTGTCTCATGGGATTCCTTGGGTCAAATACTGCCCAGGGGAGGCTCTTGCATATAGAGCCCTGGGTGCCATCCCTGGCACCCTGCCCCTTAGGCTCTGGCAGAATTTCCACTACACACTCATGTGTAGTGTGCTTCAGTCCCTTGGTGTGGGCAGTCTCATCTACTTGAAGTAACCCCCTTCCCCACATTCATCCCCAGGAGTCAGCTTAGTGGTCATCTCCTCTTGTGAAGACTAGCCTGGGAGGCTTTCCTGGTAACAGTCATCTCCTCTTGCCCCCAGAACACCTTGGGCATACTTCTGCTATAGCCCTTAGCATATATGCCTTTTCATTTTGACATCACTCTGTGGTTAGACTATGAGATGAGAGACCTTTTCTCAGGCATCTTTGCATGTCTAGCTCCCAGCACATAGTGGTCTAAACAGATGGCTGAATGGCTGTAGGGACAGACAGACACATGATTAATATGGCGATGTGGAGTGAGGCTCAGTCAGAATCTTCTCAGAGGTGACCATATACCACCTAGAGAGTATAAAGCCTCATACATACTTTCAAGGCAGTAGTCAGAGAAGTGGAGAAAGAAGGTGTCGGTGGGTGGGTTAGAGCTGGTGAGACCAAGCAGGGAAAACTTCTTCCTGTATCTAGTCACTTAGAGATGGTTTTGTCCTAACATAAATTTGTTTTTTTCCACTGAAATATATTACATGGGAAATTAAAATCTTTTTTAGGGAGAGATCAGGAATTACGTGACATCATCATTATTATTTTTTAGTTAAAAGACAGCGACTGTCTGATATTTGGTAAATTCAGGTTCCTCCCCATGGATTTACTAATGTGCTGAAATCTGGGTTTAATGTGCTAAATTTATTTTTTTTACAAGACTCTGTTACTGAGCCTGATAAGTGGAGAGAGCTTTAAGAAATCTCATTAGCAGGATAAATGTGCTGGATGCAAGGGGAATCTGCAACCCATTGCTGTTGGACACCTGCCAGGGTGAGCAGGGCTGCTTGGCCTTATATGGGGTAAATCCTGAATGTTTTAGTCAAAGCACATACGGGAGGGTACAGACTCTGGGGTCTGTTGTCTGTAGGATAAATGCATGCACAGGTATGAGTCATCACCAATTACCTGGTGCTGGTAGATAACAGACTGATAGTGGCTATAACTTGGTGGACTCCAAGGTACATCCTTCTCTCCTCTACCCTGCCTTGTGCCCAGGAGCTCCCTGGTACATGTAAATACATATTGTGCCATGTTATAAGTGCTGGCCATAGTAGGAATGTAGAACATGGATGTTCAGATGATGGACCTTTAATTCTGATTAAGGGATGAAGATAAGCAAGGGTGAACTGAGGACATTGGAACAGAGCCTTGGTGATTAAGTGGAATCACACAAAGTGGAAACATGAGGGAACAAAAGCAAGCGGATTCCAAGCAGAGAGAACACCCAAGCGATGGCGTGATAGCATAGCAATAGGAAAGGTAGGCAGAGAAGGGATGGTGTCTTATGTGTCTGGGCGTCAAGTTTGCAGAAGTGAGAAGAGATGAGATAAGTCTGTTCCTGATGGCCTTGCTAGGAGATTTAGAGTTTCTCTTCTAAGATGTAGGTTCTAAGAGAGAAAATGCCATGATTCTGTTTACATTTTGGGAAAAGCACTCTGTGACAGCATGGAGGATGGACAGGTGGGGAATGAAGAGTCTTCTACCTGTGTATCAGTTCCAGTGCCACTGCCCTCATTGGGCTGCCTGTGTGCTCTATCTGCAAACTCTTTCTTTGGGGCCAGGCATTCAACTTCAAAGTAATATTCCAGGTCAGAGGATCATTGCACATTAGAGCTACAATAAACCCTAAGTAAGATTACTCTCCTAGCCCCTTAATTTTTCAGACCCTGAGAGACTAATCAAAAGTTACTCAGCAGAAGTGGCAGAATTCCAGGGAGAAAGGGCTCTTTTGTATAGGAGAGTACCTCTGGTCAGGGGCACATGGAGAACCTGTGATCATAATATACCTGCCAGACATGCAGGGATAGGGGGCACATCTCAGGGGAGGCCTGGGTATTATATATAGTACATAACCAGTCTTCTCTCTTCCTGCTTCATCATCTTAGGCAGCCATGGGACAAAGTGCTCTAAAGGATGCTGTTTCTTGACTATTTCTTATTAGAAGAAACATACCTCCAGGGTTGTGTTAGATGATAGTTGTTGACAGACACATGTAACAAAGAAAGAGTGATATCTTCATGGGGAGTTGCAGTGGCACATGTTTAAAGATCTCTATCTCTTAAAAAGACATAAAGATGGATGGAAGATGGAAGAGGCACAATGAACACCCCAGCCCCAAGCCTGGAAAGGTTACATGTAGCAAAATGTTGCTGGACTCAGCAGAAGCCTAGGACATGAACAAGCAGAGGCTGAGGAGGAGCAGCTGGTGGAGCTGGGATGCTGAGGAGTTGGGAGAGGTGGGCCACTGCTGAAGAAGAGAAGACAAGGGAAATCTCTAAGTGGACAGATCCCCTGGAGACTAAGGACTCCCAACTGAACTGCCAGGGCTGCTACTAGCCTATAAGGTTCCTTTGTAACATTTAGAAAAGGTTCCCCTGGATATTGATGTGTGAGGTGCGAAATATGAGGTCCAGAACAGTTTCAGCCATTTTGCTATCAATAAATTAGTTTTTATCATTTAAGCCATTTTGAGTTATATTTACTGTCACTTGCAATGGATTTTGTTTGAAGTGCAATGAAAGGCCATTAAAGGATTTTGAACTGAGGAGTGACATGATTTGATTTATATTTTGAAAAGATCACTCTAGGTGCCATGGGAGAAGACTGTAGATTGGCAATAGAGCAGGAGACCACTGAGGAGGCTGCCGCAGTCATTCATGTGGGAGAAGTGGTTTGAATTTGGGTGATTGTAGTAGAGTTGGCAGATACCAACAGAGTCATGTTATATTTTGGTATAGTATAGTACCAACAAGACTACTGGGGATGGAATGGAAGGATCTGAAGTGATTGGAAGGAGGATGGGGCTGTTAAGTGATACTTAATAGGAATAGGATTTGAGGAGGTGTAGGCTGGTAGGAGGGGTTGGGTATTGGGGGTTCTATTTAGAGCAGGTTGACTTTGAGATGCTGATAAGAGAGCCAAGTAGAGAGGTCAAGTCAACAGTTGAATGTCAGTCTCTTGACCAGGCAAAAGGTCGGGGTTGGACATATAATTCAAGAGTCATTAGTGATTAAGAGGAAAGTAAAAGTAATATAGGGAGAATATATAGATATTGAGGAGAAGAGGGCTGAGGATAGAGTCCTGGCGAATGCCAATATTACAGCCAGGTAGAAGTGGAGAGGCCAGCAATGAGCATAGAGGAACAATGGCCAGAGAGAGGAGGCCAGCTGGGATGATGTCACAGCATTGCAGAGGGAAGTAAGCATCAAGGAAGGAGAGAAGAGGGAGAGACCAGCTATGTTGAATGCTAAAGGAATCACAGAAGAGAAGAATATAGAGATGTCTACAGGATTTGGCAACATGGTAGTCACTGGTGACTTTGACAAAAAGCCAGACTGGAATGACTGAAGAGTGAATGGGAGGAGAAAAATAGAGGAGTGAGCACAGAAAGTTCTTTGAGGTATATTGTGTTCAGGAGCAGATAAACAAATGGAGCAGTGTCTGGAGGGGAATGTAGTTTCCACTGAGGCCATTTTATTTTTAAAGCTGAGAGAGGAGGGTGGAACATGTCTGCATAGTGATGGGAGGAATAAATAAGGGGGGTGGGGATTTTTTCCAGGATGAAGACTTTGAAAAGTGAGGGACTGGAAAACAAGTAGTTTGGCCTCTGATGGGAGCATAGATGAAGGAATGCCAGATAATATGAGAACAGAAAGGTAAATCTGTAAATTTGGTGGTGGGAAGTTAAGGAGGTTCCCATTCTTGTTCACTTGTTTTCTCAATGCACTATGGGACAAGGCAGTGAGCTAAGAGTGACAGGGAGAGTTGAGGTAAATGAAAGCTGTAAAATAGTAGTCTGAGAGAATTGGAGGGTAACTTTACCAGTGACTCATAGGCAGATTACAGGGCAATGTTGAGTGCCTATTTGAAGCTTGTAGTTATAAAATTAAAGTGCAGGTAGTCAACCTGGCTCTGTGTTTTTTTTTTTTCCAGAAATATTCAGTTGCTGAGCTACAGTTGTGGAGAAGATGGAGGGTTTGTTCAGGTGGAGCTGGGATTTAGCCAGGTGAGTAGAAGAGGGGAGAAAGCAGCAAAGGATTTCAGGATATTTGTAAGAGGGAGATGATAATGAGCTATAGTTATGCATGTACAAGAACTTCCTGGATAGAAAAGATGCTAGAAATAAAGATTTGGGGTCATTAGCTCATAGGCAGTAAGTGAAGGTTTAGATGAGATTGCCTAAGGAGAGTGTGGAGTGGGTGAAAAGAGGATCAATGAGGGTCAACTTCTAAGGGGTGAGTTGAGGACCCTTCCTGGGAGAGAGAATCAAGGCAGGGAAATCAAGAGAGGCGGTGTCATGGAAACCAAGAGGAAGAAAAAGTAGGAATGACCAGCCCTCTACATGCTTCCAGGATGTTCCAGGATGTTGGAGTTGTTCATTGTGAAGTCACTGGTGATCTAAGAAGTTTTCAGAGAAGAGGCAATGGGAGGCAGGCAAGAGCAAAGAAGGGAAGGGCAGAAGTGGAAACAGTGAGTGGGGTCAGGGGGATTAACAATGTTAGAAACTGAGTGAACTTGATCTGAGTTTGGAGAAATCAGGTAATTTTCCAAGAAGCTGTAGGGAAAAGAAGTTATGAATTGACCTTAGGTCATATACATGAATCAGAAGACAATACTTGGCTTCCTCAGGACTAGAGCTGTGAGTGAGAGAAGCCACTGGGCCTGGAGAAGGAAGAAGTTAAAAGGGGTCAGAGAACAGGATGCGAGTGAGGATTATGGTACTGTTGACTCTGCACAAGTTGAGTAACTATAAATTGTCTGCCCATATGTCACTCGTGCCTCAACATTTCTCACTCTGTAGTAAAGTTGATTGTGTACTTCCAACACTGGAAAAGTGGAGGAGGGGCAGAAGGAGGGCTGAGGAAAGTTCAGGCCCCAGTGGCAAGGTCAGGCTTTAAGACAGAAACTGTTTTGGAGGGAGGTGCAGATATAATTAGGCTAGATGTAGTGACACATACATGAAGGAGAATGTTATGGAATACCTGGAATAACCCTATTTCCTAAGTGTTAGTAATGGTCCATGAATGAAAAGACAGGTGAATGAATATCTGATATTAAAAAAACCTAGGGATAGGTCAGGGACTTAAGATAATGGAGTAGGTAAACTACTCCCACAACTACATCATAAGTGCAACTAAAGTATAGAACTACCACCCTCGGTACCATTTGAAGACTAGCTGAACAGAACTAATACCTAAAGATATAAAGAAGCCATGCTGAGACTGGTAGGAGGAGCAGAGACTCTAAATGGGTTGGTTTCACACCCATCTGTGGTAGTGAATCAGGCAAGGTATCTCAGCTTTGGAGGTTCCCCCTGAAGAGTGTGGGGTCCCAGCCTCACACTGGGCTCCACAGCCTGGAACACAAGTGCCAGGGAAAAGAGTACCCAAAATATCTGGCTGTGAAAATAAGCAGGGACTCTGTACAGGTGAGCTGCTGTAGACCCAGGAGTCCTCTAAAAGGGCCTGAATGAGATTCACTCACAAACACTCATCCTAAAGCTCTAGTAAAGGACAACAGCTGGAAAAGTGCCAGGGACCTAAGAAGAGGAACTGAATTGTCTGATTTTAGTACAAGGACTGGAGGAGCAGCTCTCTCTAGAACAGAAATGCTGGCAGACACCATTGTTCCTTTGTTGAGCTCTCCTCCCACACAGCAGACAGGTACCATTGTTCTGTTGTTGAGCCCTCAACCTACCTAGTCTGAGGGCACAGGTGGACATCAAATCTGAGTTTCCATCAAACTGGCTAACACTACTTGCTCACCCTGGTGATTCCCTGAGACCCACCCCATCCAACACACACACCTGCCAGAATCTCTTTCAGTGGCCATTCCTGTTAAGCTGCCAGCCTCAGCCCAGGTTGCAAAATTTCCTAAAATCTATTAAAGGTCCACAAACCTCCAACAAGCAGTGGCTGGCCTCACATTGCCCTGCATCTCTTGCTAAGTCGTCCCAAGACTGGCACTAATGGCAACTGGCTTCAGTTCACAGCATAGCTTCTTCCAGGTACCTCCTAGATCAGCTGAGGCAGCTATCAACTGCAGATCACTTTGTAACCATTACCAGGTGACCTTGGACAAGGCACAGGCACTGGCTGACCTGGGCCTGAATTAGAGGCCTTCTCTAGGGGACCCAGAATGAATACATTGGTGGCTAGCCAAGACCAATTAACTACACAAAGAACAGAACTAAAGGGTAGACTTTGCAGAAACTAGAGCATGACTAAAGTGAATTCTGTTCTGTGTAGTCAGCCCTGCCCAAAAGTTTGTCCACAATAGTCATGGACTTCCTCACACAGGTAGTTAGCCTGAGGGTTAATAATACTTAGTGACATGTCAACAGCAATCAAGGCTCAACTACAATAGGAGAGGATACAAAAACCAAACAAGGAAATATCCTGGAACACCCAGCTCATGTGACCAAAGAGACTGCACCCTTGGGCCCCACAAGACACCTACTACATAAGACCACCCTACCAAGACTGGAAGATGTAGTAGATCTACCTAATACAAAGAAAGAAACACAGGGAAGCAGCCAAAATGGGGAGACAAACATGTTCCAAATGAAAGAAGAGGACAAAACTCCAGAAAAAGAACTAAACAAAATGGAGGCAAGCAATCTACCAGATACAGAGTTCAAAACACTGATTATAAGGATGTTCAGTGAATGTAGTGGAAGAATAGATGGACTTAGAACTTACATACAGAGATAGAAACCATAAAAAAGAACCAGACAGATATGAAGACTATATAACTGAAATGAAGAATACATTAGAGATGGAATCAATAGCAGTCTATATGAAGCAGAGGATCAAATTAGCGATTTGGAAGGCAAAGTAGTAGAAAACTCTCAATTGGAACAGCAAAAAGAAAAAAAAAGACTTAAGAAAACGAGGATAGTTTAAGAGACCTCACAGACAACATCACATATACCAACATCTGCATCATAGAAGTACCAGAAAGAGAGAGAAAGGGATTGAAAACTTATTTAAAGAATTTACTATAAAGTAAATGACTGAAATTTCCCCTAACCTGGAAAAGGAAATAGATATATATGATCTAGAGTCCCAAACAAGATGAACCCAAAGAGACCAAGGCACATCATGATTAAAATGACAAAGAATATTAAAAGCAGCAAGAGAAAAGCAGTTAGGTATGTATAAAGGAGCTCCCATAAGATTGTCAACTGATTTCTCAACAGAAACTTTGCAGGCTAGAAGGAATTGGCACAAAATTCAAAGTGATGAAAAGCAAGGACTTACAACCAAGATCACTCTACCCAGCAAGTCTATTATTTAGTATTGAAGAATAGAGAAACAACTTCCCAGACAAGAAAAAACTAAAGAAGTTTATCAAACCATCAAAACAGTATTTCAATAAATATTAAAGGGTGTGTGTCCTTTAAGAAAAAAGAAGGAAAAAAAGATTAATATTAAAATGGCAACAACTACATACCAATCAATAGTTACTTTTTTGTAAATGGACTAAAAGCTCTCATGAAAAGACATAGGATGACTGAATAGATAAGAAAACAAGATCCATACATATACTACCCACAAGACACCTGCATTACATAGAAAGAAACACAGACTGAAAATAAAGGAATGGAATAGATATTTCAGGGAATTGGAAATGAAAATAAATAAATAAATAAAAAGCTTGGTTAACAATACTTATATCAAACAAAAGACTTTAAAACAAAGGCTATAACAGGAGACAAGGATAGTTCATAATGATAAATGAGCCAACCCAACAAGAGATGTAATCCTCTAAACATTTACACCCCCAATGTTGGGGCACCTAAATACATAAAGCAAATATTGATGGACATGAAGAGAGATATCAACAGTAATATAGTAATACTGGGGAATTTTAACATGCTATTGACATCAATGGATAGATCATCCAGAGATAAAATTAACAAAGCAATAATATCCTTAAATGACACATTAGATCAGATGGATTTAATTGCCATTTTTAGAACATTCCACCCCAAAGCAGCAGAATATACATTTTTGTCAAGCACAGATGAAACAGTTTTCCAGGATAAACCCATGTGAGGCCACAAATCAAGTCTCAGTAAATTTAAGATGAGTGAAATTATGTCTAGCATCTTTTCCAATTACAATGGTATGAAATTAGAAAACCATTTCAAGAAACTGAAAAGAACACGAACACATGGGGGCTAAATAACATGCTACTAACCAATGAATGGGTTAACAGTCAGATCAAGGTAGAAATCAAAAGATACTTGAGACTTATGAAAATGAACACACAATGACCCAGAATTTATGGGACATAGCCAAAGCAGTTCTAAGAGGGAAATTTATAGCAATACAGACCCATCTCTAGAAACAAGACAAATCTCAAATAATTACCCTAAAGGAACTAGAAAAAGAAAATCAAAGAAAGCTCAAAGTGAGAATAATAAAGGAAATAACAAAGATCAGAGTGGAAATAAATGAACTAGAGTCTAAAAAAAAATAGTACAAAAGATCAGTGAAACCAGCTCTTGGTTTCACTGATCAGCAAAATTGAGAAACCGTTAAGAAAAAAAGAGTGAGGATTCAAGTAAATACAATCAGAAATGAAAGAGAAGAACTGACAACTGACACCACGGAAATAAAAAATTTAGGATTATAAGAAACAATAGAATTAAGAAGAAACAGAAAAACTGAACAGACCAATAATTACTAACAAATGGAATTACTAATAAAAAAAACTCTCAACAAATACAAGTCCTGGACCATAGTGCTTCACAGGTGAATTTTATCAAATATTCAAAGAACTAACACATATCTTTCTCAAATTATTCCAAAAAGTTGAAGAGTAGAGAAGTCTCCTGAGATCATTTTATGAGACCAGATTCCTAAACCAAAGTCCTTACAAAAAAAAAAAAAAAAAAAGAAAGAAAAAATAGCACAGTATTTTTGATTTATGTAGATGTAAAAATCCTCAACAAAATATTAGCAAACCAAATTTAGCAATACATTAAAAGTATCATACACCATGATCAAGTGGGATTTATTCCTGGGATGCAAGTTTGGTTCAGTATCCTCAAATCAATTAATGTGATACACCACATTAACACATTGAAAGATAAAAATCATATGTTAATATATATTGATACACAAAAAGCATTAGAAAAATCCAGCATTTATTTATGATAAAAACTCTCAGCAAATTGGGAATAGCAGGTACATACCTTAACATAATAAAGGCCATATATGATAAACCCACAATTAACATTAAACTCAGTGATGAAAAGCTAAATTGTTTTCCTTAATATCAGGAACAAGACAAAGATGTTCACTGTCACCACTTTTATTCAACATAGTTCTCACCAAAGCAATATGATGAGAAAAAGAAATAAAAGGTATCCAAATTGGAGGAAAAAAAAAGTAAAACGTCATTGTTTTCAGAAGACATGATAGTATATAGAGTGAACTATAAAGAGTACACCAAAAAACTGTTACAACTGATAAATGAATTCTGTAAAGTAGCAGGATACATCAACATTCAGAAATTGGTTGTATTCTTATACATCAGTAACGAACCATCAGAGAAATTAAGAAAACCCCATTTACAGTTACATCAAAAAATTAATTACCTAGGAATAAATTTAACCAAGGGGGTAAAAGACCTGTACTTGGAAAATTATAAGACACTGAAGAAAGAAGTTGAAGAAGATACAAATAAATGGAAGCATATACCGTGTTCATGAATAGGAGAAATTAACATTGTTAAAATGTCCACAGTATCCAAAGTAGTCTATAGATTCAGTGCAATCCCTATGAAAATACCAATGGCACTTTTCACAGAACTAGAATAAAAATATTATTTGTATGGAACCACAAATGACCACAAATAGCCAGCCAAAGCAATCTTGAGGATGGAGAACAAAGCTGGGGGAATTATGCTACCTGTTATCAAACTATACCACAAGACTATAGTAATCAAATAAACACGGTACTGGCATAAAAACAGACACATCAGTCAATGGAATCAAACAGAGCACCCAGAAATAAACTCATGCCTATATAGTCAATTAATCTCTGACAAAGGAGGTAATGATTACCATGGGGTAAAGACAACCTCTTCAATAAATTGTATTGAGAAAAATGGATAGATACATGCAAAAATAAGTAAAACAGGATTACTTTTTTACACTATATACAAGAATAAACTCAAAATGGATTAAAGACAAGTATAAGACCCCAAACCATAAAACTCCCAGAAGAAAATGTAGTCACTAAACCCTGACATCGTGCTTAGTAATAATTTTTTTTGGATATGTCTTCTTGGGAAAAAGAAACAAACAAGAAAACTACAACGAACTAAAAAGTTTTGACCAGCAAAGGAAACCATCGACACAATAAAAAGATAACCTACCAAATGGGATTTGCCAATAATATATCCCTTAAGGGATTAATATTACAAAAATATAAAGAACTCATACAATTTAACACCAAAATACAAACAATCTGATTAAAAAACAAATGGACAGAGGATCTGAGCAAACAGTTCTCCAGCGAACATATAGATGGCCAATAGAAATATGATGCCAACAGACTACAACAAGAAGCACAATGTCACCAATCAGAGAAAAGCAGATTAAAACCATGATAAGATATCACCTCACACTTGTCAGAATAGCTTTTATCAATAAATCAACATGTGGTATGAGGAAGACAAGGGAACCCTCATGCACTGTTAGTGGAACTGCAAATTAGTGAAATTACTATGGAAAACAGTATGGAGGTTCCTCATAAACTTAAGAGTACAGCTACCATGTGACCCAGCAAGCCCACTTCTGATTGTTTATCCAAAAAAAATCCAAAACACTAATTCAAAAAGATATATGTACCCCTATATTTATTGCAACATTATTTACAGTATCCAAGATATATAAGCAATGTTAGTATTCATCAGTAGACTTTTAGATAAGAAGAGGTGGTACATATTACTGAAATATTACTCAGCCATAAAAAAGAACTAAAACTTACCACTTGTGATAATATAGATAGAGTTAGTATTATGCTAAGTGAAACAAGTCAGAGAAAGACAAAAAATAGAATTTCACTAATATATGGAATATAAAAAACTAAAACAAGCTCATAGATACAGTGAACAAACTGATGCTTGTCATTTGGGAGGGTGATTGGGGGACTGGATGAAAAAGGCGAAGGGAGTAAGAAGTACTAATTGGTAGTGACAAAATAGTCATAGTGTTATAAAGTACAGCATAAGGAATTTAGCCAATAATATTGTAATAACTATGTATAGTGGGTACTAGACTTATTGGGGGATCACTTTGTAAATTATATAAATGTCTAACCACTGTGCTGTACACCTGAAACTAATATAATTTTGAATGTCAACTGTAATTTAAAAAAGGAAAAAAAAAAACTGGGGTTGAGCTGATACAGGATTAGCAAAAAAATCTGTAGGTTGTGTGAATTTTTGAACCCAGGATATCACTGGCAGAGACAGTTCATGCTCTAAAACAGCTCTGGATAGTCATCAGTGGCAATTCATTATTTCATTATTCTATGCCATGGAAGCCTTGGCAAGTCTCACAGTATGTTCTGCCACCTCTATTAGTGTCAGGGTAGTGGTTAGGTGTTGGCGTTGGCTGACAGTATCTTTCAACCCTGCAACCCCTGCATGAGATCCTGACTCTACTAGGTTTTGTTTTTCTCTGAGTTTTTCTCCTTACTCCCCAAACTGAGGTGTGGCATAAAGTCAGGGGGGAGGTCTGGCTTCTTCTTCTTTTCCAGTCTTCTGTGAGTGGGCTCAGGTTGCCTCTGTCCTGTGCCTCTTTCTTCCTCCTTTCACATGTCTATTGGTCTTGCTGGGTGTCGTGAAGACAGTACTGGAGGAGAGCGGGGGACTACAACCACATTGCAGCACAAGAATCCTGGAATGGGAGTCCACAGGAGTCTGCAGGGTGGGGAAATTGCTTCTGCTGCCTGAGAGTCTTGAGAAAGCTCTCTTTAGCCCCAGACAAGGTGCTGCTCAGATGTCCTCCGGGCCATGCACACTTGGTAAAGTACAGATGTCACTGTATTATCTACCCATCATACCATGACTTCGTGCTTGTCCTATGACGAGCCATTAAGCGCCAGAAAGCCCCTGTTTCTGGTGTTTTTCACTGGCTAGGATTCTGAATGCAAAGACCAGTTAGTGTCTTTCTGTTTGTTAATTAGGTCCGGGAGCTGTCATTACTGAGTGGTGAACCAGAAGCTACAGTGAGACAGTGGGAGCCAGATGAGAAGTGGAAAATCATTTCTTGAGCTGACCCAGCAGCAATCATAGGTCTGCATTTTGTTTCTCCAAGTCTGATTTGCATCGAGATTGCTAAGATAGCTTTCTACCTGGCTGTACTTATGTACTCTATCTAGCCAGCCAGCCCCCACAGACTTTCTCATCTTCTCTCAGTACTCATGTTGGGGCAGAAGCTGCTGCCATATGCACACAGCAGGCATCCTTCTATCTCATAGTCAGCCTGTCTTTTCTGATCCACCCACTTCTGGGCAGTTTTTTTAATTTGGCAAATAAAACTGAGAAGCATCCAGCACCTAGGTAGTAAGGTGGGAAGAGGGACTTGAGAGAAGGTGTGACCTCTACCTCTACCCTTGGCTGTTTTGGCCCCTTGGGAAAGCCATGAGTGACATCATGAGAGGCTTGGGGCTTCTTCTCTCCATCATTAGTATCAATGTCCCTGCCCACTGAAAAGCTTGGCCGTTAATTAGTCTCAGGAGCAACAGAAATTGCTTTACCTTGAATTTGATGATTTAGGCAATGACAATGTTTATACATTGTCATTGTGCTCCTGCCTCTTCTCTTGACCACTTATTTATCGTTCTCCAGCCTCTTTACTGTCTTGGTGTTGGGGGTTCCCAGCCAAGACAATCTGAATTAATTTTGCAAGTAAAATTTCATCAGATGACCTGTCAAGCACTTTACCTAATTAAGACATATTACATTTCGTATGTGCCTTGAGCCCATGCATTATGTAAGTCAGCTCCTGAAATGCCAGTAGGCTGAAAAAGAGGAGCATTTTTGTCTGAGATCAGAGGGGTCTGCTTTGTCACCAGATTTTCCACCTGTGAGACTTCTTTCTGCTCTTTTGCTGGTGATAACATCAAGAAGGCATCAGTGGTTGTACTCAGAGTCAGGGTCAGATGGATCTGAAACAGAATTTCTGCTTTGACTTACTAGCTGTGTAACTCTGAGCTTCAGGGTGTTTTGTTTGTTTGTTTGTCTGTTTTGAGACTCAGTTTTTGTATGTGTAACATGGAAATATCATATTTCTTATAGGACTATTAATGTGGTTGAATGAGAATAGCCTACATAAAGTATCTGTATTATAGTAAATGTTTTATAAATGTTAGTTACTTTTTTCCCACATGAAGTAAGTTAAAAACCCCATGGATGTTTTGGGTTGTCATACTGACATAGTGGCAATTACACATATTATAAATAAGAAAATTAACAAGTAGACTGTATATAAGTTAAATGTATTTAGTTAAAGGAGTAGGAAGATGGGTTCAGGAGACATTTTAAGTTCACATAGAAAGTAGGCAGAAGTTTTCACCTTCCAGACATAGCATGGGTTTCATAGGTTGGTTTCTCTTTTGTGTCTTATTTATTTTTTTTGCTCTGGCTCATTACTTGTGAGTGTTTGGATTTACAAAGACTTTTGAGATCTTTAATAAGGCCTCACCCTGGTGATGGTGATGAGCTCTCATCTTTTTGCTGTTTTCTCTTTCTGCTACCTTTCCAGGCAACAACTGACTAGAGACATTTAGGATCAGGCAAAGGGAGATAGAGGAAAATTCTCTGTTATCAACTGACAACTGAGATTAGGAATCCTCCTAGGAAGTCTAAGAGCATTGACTCCCAGGGGATAGCAATAGCCCTCTAAGCATTGTCTTCTGGGAACTGGGGAAATGAGGTCTTCAGCTTCCCAGGACTGCCTTTGGAAGATGGCACAGGCTTCCCAACTTCCCTACATTCTCAGCTGTGCACAAAGGAGACATGTAGGCAGCAGCAGCCCTGTGGCAGTCCTCTTTGGTTGGGGCTTACTTGTGGTGTGCTCAGGGCAGTCTACCAGGAGTGCTCAATCCTGACCAACAAACTTGTGGTGCTTAATTACAGAATTATAGAACTGGTTCTTCAAGCACCAAAACTTAAAAAAAAATACATATATATATATATATATATATATATATATATATATATATATATTGGCCACTTTAATTAAATATTTCCATCCAGATAGACGTAAGTATGGCTAAAATGCATGCTTTCTTAAACAATATACTTCGAACATGATTTGATTATTTTTCATTACCCAGGATCATGGTTGTAAACGTTCACTACCACCCTGTGTGCTGATAAATAAATTACTCCAGAGGCTAGACAGATATTCTATTTTCCCCCATGGGTTCTTTTTCTACTTTTTATGATGTTATCCTCTGTCCTACTTAATCAAGTACCTGCCCGTCTCCCTTCTCTTCTTCTCTGTTCTGCATTCAGTGTAAATAAACTCTCTCAGCATTAGGCTTAAGTATAGGGCCTGAGAGGGTCTCTCTTGTTTGCCCTGAGGAATTTTGTTTCCTTCTTTTTCTCAGTAGAGTTTAGCACCTAGCTAGGTGGTCTTACTGTACTGTCTGGTGTTGGTGCAGCATTGTTTGCACATATGTCTAGGTTTCCAAACAGACTTGCAGATTACAGTAGACAAGGGACCTGGCTTCACATTTATTATGCTCTCCTCACATCAGTTTTCCATGTATAGCAAAGATCTACACATAGGCACACATTGAGTTTGTCAATGAACCTATTTAATGAGATATGGAATTAAATTGAATATAGCATAGCTGTACAACCAGAAAGAAAGAAATTATTACCATCCTGAATACAAAAGAAACAGTGTGACAGTGGGTAAGAGTTAGTAAAACTGAGTTTCTAATTTCAGCTCCTCCGTTTACTAGCTGGGTGATCTAACTCTGTGCCTCAGTTTCCTGGTCTCAAAGATGGGATAATTACAATGGATACCTCATAGGGTTGTGAGGATTATGTAAATGAGATCTTGGATGTTAAAATTTTTCTCACAATACCTGGCACATAATAAGTGCTCAGTTATGTTAATAACAATAAAAAAAATGTTCAGGTTTTTGATTTGATGCAGGAGTGGTGGGGGTGGTATGAGGTTCGTGGGGGATTTGCTTAAGCCCCCTCCTCTCCTCCTTTCTGCCCAGGATTTCAGCTTCCTCCTTTCTCCCTCCATGCCTCTAGGAAGTTCTTTATTTGGCTCTAGATGGATACTAATGCAGAAATATTAAGGCTGCAGATTTCCATAGCCTTTTAATAATAGACATAAGGAAAATTAAATATTTCTGTTAAGTGTGCCATGAATCTTGGCTGTATAGGAAGGTGAGAAATAAAAATTGCAAACCAGCCAGGAGGGAGCAAACTGCACAGACCCTGATGTGTGGTCTCAGGTGAAGGTGGATAGAGCAAAGGGTTCCCAGTGGCAGTAGCAGGTTTGGAGCAGGAACAAGAACAGGCCCTGGGCTAAGTGTAGTCAAAAGAGGGTTGGTTGCTATAGACCATCAGTTCAGCAGACTTTAAAGTTCAGGTTTTGAAGAAGGCTTCCCTCTTTGTGCTCTAGATCTGCATCAGGACTGCCCCTGCTAAATTCATGCCTTCCTCTCTCTTCTTCCCCTCCTACTTTGGCCTTCCCTCCTGGCCTCCCAGCAGCTAGGCCCTTTCTTCATTCCCTCTGTCTCAGAGAAAGCATATGGTACTGTTGACAGAGCCACTGAGTTCTTCTGTTGCTGGAGAGCTACACAGGAACAGAGGAGACTATTCTGGACCTCCCCAGAGTAACTTGTAGGTAACGCTTGTTCCAACAAAGGCAAAAAGGAAAGAGTCTCACATATAGAAAGTGTCTCCCAGACTACACAGAGGCCAGCACATGTGCTCCCAGGGAACAAGAAACAGCGAAGATGAGATTTGGGTGAGGTTTCTTTACTTTACACAGGCATGACTGTTTTCAGAACACAACCTTCCAACAACCCTTCTGTCCTCCCCCAAGCACCAAGATGACCCAGAGACATGTGACCACCCTTAGCCTCATCTGTGGTTGTCTTGTCTTCTCACCCATTTGTGTACCAGGATTTGACTCTTGACTTTTACACTATATAAATTTGATGATGGATTGTGAATTGGTCATCACATCTTTGTGACCCACTTGAAAACAGACTACCAACGAACCAAAGCCTATTTGGGGAGAACAGCCAGGGATGGCGATGAGACTTAGAACCATGCATTCATTTCCTCAGCAATTATGAATAAATGCTAGAATGAGCCAGATATGTTAGATATCAAGAGGAACAAATAATAAAGAGAATACATCTCACATAGTGTCCAGCATTGTGCTAATCCTTTAAACACGTTAATCTTAATAACCTTAAGGTTATTATCCATTTAAATAAGGAAACTGTGATTCAGAGAAATTAAGTGTCTTCCCAAATGGAAGAGCTGGGAAGCAAACCCACCTCTGACTTTCAATCACTTTTCAATCACTTTATTTGCCAATAAAGCTTTATTGAAGTCATCAGGAAGCCAGGCCTTTCCCCTAAGAAGACACAGTCTAGTAAGGCAGCTGATGAATATAGCTGAGTGGTGAATTTAGCTGAGGATGGATGACAACCACAGAGGGCTTCCAGGAGGAGGTGATGCTGAACTGAATTTAGAAGGATGTCAGCCAGAAGAAAGGGAGTTACGATATTGTGAAGCAGGGAAAGAGCTTCAACAAACACAGAAGCAAGTGAAGACTTGTGTTTGGGTAATGGCAAGCTGACTGGAGCTAAGGTGCGGGGAGAGAGAGAAACCAGAGAGGTGGCAGAGATCAGATCATGAAGGGCCTTGTACATCAGGCTAAAGGTACCTGGAAGCCACTGTGGGGACTGATACAAAAGAGAATAGGTTGAGATCTTCCAGGTGGCTGAATAAGATACAGGAAAACCACAAGGCTGCTGGAGACAGTGTGAAATTGTGTCTTAAACTAAGGTCTGGAAGTTGACAAATTTGAGAAACTCTTTAACAGGTAGATTTGACAGAACTCAGTGATGATGGACACAGTGGAATGGTTTCATGGGTGGAGAAGGGAGGAGAGAAGTCTCAGGGACCAGAATGGGGAACCAATCCCAAAATGTGTGTGGCAGTAGGGGTCCTCACCATGAACAAGGGCCCTGTTCTGGCCTTATGTGGATGAAGCAGATGCATTATGACCAGTGGGCTGTGGGAAGAATGTGGCTATTGAGATGTCAGTGATGCAGGCAGGAACCTAGGAGGCCCAGCTCCCAGGGGTGGGCTGGAGAAGTGTGCCTCCTCACCTCATCCTTCCCCCAGGTACAACCCCTTTTTCTATTTTTTAGAAAAAGTTACAAAGGCAGTAGACTCTCTCTATTAGACATGTGGACAGTGTCTATTTTGGGCCTCTTTTCCAGTATGGTCTGAGAATTGGGCCAGTAAACAGTGCTTTTGGACCTAGCTTCTCCTAGGTTACTAGAATATGGCTGTTTGGAGGGCAACTGCCTTTCAGCCTAGCTTCAGAAGAGCTGTGGGATGTTAGAATGGAGTGTTTCCAGGCTCCACCAGATAGATCCCAGCATCACAGCTTTAGAGAGCAACTTCTGGGATCTGGATTAACTTGGTGCCCAAGGAGAAGCTTATAAAAAGAGATAAGATAATCCCTATATTTTTAGGTTCCTGGGAGGAAAACAGGGTAAATGGGTAACTTTAACTTTCTAGGGTAAAACGTGAACTTTTGAAAACTGAGGACCAAAGCTAAATTCAGTCTCGGGCCAAACCAGGCCAAGAGCTGGAAGGAAGAAACAGTAGTCATGTAGCAGCTATGAGTGGGATGGGTGGGCTTAGTTCACTTTCCATCTGGCTTCTTCCCTTAGCTTAGTGGACCCAAGCATTTCTGGAACTCTGTCCTTTGGTCTTCTTCCATTCAAGGATATTAGTCGTGGCATTACCCCTTTTTTGGCTCTGAATTCCTCTCCACCCCTCCTGGAGATTCAGAAAAGCTCACCTCTTGTTCCAGCACAGAGCTCATGAATACTCATCCTCTTTTTCTCCTGCTGTTTGTGTCACTTCTGGTACCTACCACACCTAGGGTTGGCTGTGCTTCAGGCTTTTCGTGAGCACAGCTACCACCCAGTTGGACTACATCTGACACCAAGGGCTTGGCACATTATCTATCACCACCTATGTGTCTCATGAATTTAACACATGCTCCCAGAGAGATTTTTAAAGATGGGAGTTGGAGGAGGGAGTGGCTCGTGAGAGAACACAGTGTACTGGGAACGTTGCTGGGAGGGAGGTAATGGCCAGAGGAATGGAGTATTGGCCTGAGAAAGGGCCGCAGGGCCTGGACTTGCCGGTTGGCAGGTGCCGCGATCCTGAAGCCCCCGCCCCGCCCAATCCCCCAAGTGAACATAGGCCTCGTGACTCCGGCAACGCACCCCGCTCCGACCGCTTCGGGCAGCTGCGTCCAGCCCTCTCTTGTGGGGAAAATGCCCTCGCTGAAGCACCGAAGCGGAGCTTCTGCCTTTTATCGCGCCACAGGCTTCTATTTGGAAACTTCTGAGTGTGCGCGCGGGTAGAGAGGAGCCGGGACTGCGAGCGGCCGGCGGAGGGCCGGAGGGCAGGGCTGCAGCCGCTGGCTAACCCGGGGCGGGCGGGCGCGTTGGTTCGCTCCCAGCGCCTCCCCCCGCTTTGCCCTTGGCCTTCCTTGCTTTGATGCCCCGACTTGGCGCGAGGAGCAGGGTCGAAGCGCAGAGCTGAGGAGAGTTCTAACGCCGAGAGAAGAGACGGGTGTCTCCTGGGGGAGAGCCCCTCCCCCACAAGGACAAGTCGGCTCCCTGCCCTGGGGTGCCCTGGCGAACGCCTCCCCGGGCTTCCTGGACCCACAATCCGGGGGCGCTCGCCCGCCGCATGAAGGGAGCGGGATGCGCCCAGAATCCTAATGCACCCGCTGGTCCGCGTCTCCTTGTTTTTAAAGGGCAACAGGCGGGCTGCTTGTAGCAGGCAGTTGGCTGGACAGATGGAGAGGGTGCTGAGGTTCGCAATGAAAACAGGCACCCTTCTCCCTGCCTCGCCCGCTAAAGGTTTCAGAGTAGGGTGGCTAACAAATCATGCGCCTTCCGGAAGCTTTGGACCCATTACAGGACTTGGCACGAGGAAAGCTCTTTGTGTACAGCTCGTGTGTCTCACCGTTTCCTTTTCTCCCACCTCCTCCCCTTTTCCGGTTATCTGCTCCACCCCCGGGGCGGGGCAAAGTGGCGTGCTGTCTAACCGCCCATCTCTCAGTTCCTGTTAGTCTATTGGGGACCCTTTGCTGTTGAGGCAGTCTCACATATCAGGACCTAGTCCGTGGTAGGCGGCCCAGAGATACTGGGGCAGGCGTGGGAGGACAGACTGCGGAGGCTGCGTCGTCCAGCAGGTGAGGGGTGCTGTACTGCCCTCCTGCCAGCAGGCCTAGGTGTCCTGGTCGCCCTCAAGCTGGGCTTTGCCTGCCAAGTCACCACAGTCAGCTGCTGACTTCATTAGAGCTCATATCATGGAGGAGAGGGCAGTTAAGAACCATAAGAAACGGAGTTAAGTGGCGGCAAAGATATCCACAGCCTTCCTGGAAACTCTTTCCAATGATCAGCTGCATCCCCTCCTCTTATAATTAGCAGGAAGAAGCTGGAAACTTGTTATAACTGCAGGGAAAACGATAAAATATAGCATTATATTAATGAGACACATTTTATTAAACCAAGAAGAAGGGTAACTGAAACATGACAGCCACATGTGTAGTACCTCCTTTATCTGTAATAACCCAATCTTGTTCTGAATCATCCCTGCATTGGCAAACAGAATATAAATCATTTAACAGATCCTGTGTTGTAAGAGGTACAACAGAGAACATCTTAGTTGGGAGGGCCAGATAAGGGAAGTGGGTCTCCAACCTAGGCCTAACTCACTGGCTTATGAAACATGTTCAGGGTTTGGCTTATGGCTTTGTCTCATTAATTACTCCTGACCTCCTGGCTCTTTCCTACATCTCAGTCTTTCTATTTATAATTCAGAGGTAATATCTGGCTAGTTGAGAAAACTAGTTGATAGGGAATAGACAAAGCCACCTTTCTTAAAGAAAATAAAAAGCAGGACAGGAAATGAAGGAGAAAATGCTGAGCCTAGTAGCTCTTCTGGGTTAGGGGGATGACTTTGGCACTTAAGCCAGAATGGGGGTGATACTGTGTTTATTATGCATTAGCTATGGTGCCACAGCTGTCATTATTTTGATGATAGAGATCTGAGTGAGGCCCAGAGAAGTTAAGTCATACATTCAAGGTCCAAAAATGGCAGTCTGGATTCCTGCTTTGGTTCTTCAGACTCCAAATCCTATGCTTTGCTACTTACCCTAGGCCTCAGATTTTTTTGACGAACGAAGGGGAAAAATTTTTTTTATTTGCAGAAGCCATTTAATGAGGAATCATAGCTCTTGAACTCTAAGTGATTTCAAGAGATCTTCTGATCTAAGTAAGATATTATTAACTCTGCTTTTCAGAGAAAGTGACTAGGACCCAGGGTATTAAACAACATGTGCAGGGTCATCGTCTAGCCAGGATGTGACTGGGAAAGGAGACCAGACCTCACATTTCCTCCTGAGTAAGGCCTTGGAAGTCAGATAAATCTATACTGTATGAAAACGGGATGTATTTAAGATGTTTGCAAGCTAATCTGTGGACTAAGGCCAGCATGTGGTGTGTGTGTGTGTGTGTGTACATGTATACATATATACATATACATATACATATACATACATATATATATATATATATATATATATATATATATATATATATATGACTAGGTTCAGGTTTTTTTTAAGACTTTATTTTTTAAGAGCAATTTTAGGTTTTTAGTAAAATTTAGAGGAAGGTACAGCAATTTCCTATATACTACTCCCTGTTCCTACACATATATAGCTTCCCTTATTATCAATATTATTCATAAGAATGGTATATTTGTTACCAAGGATAAACCTACATTAGCACATCATAACTATCCTAAGTCCACATCTTACCTAAGGGGTCACTTTTGGTGTTATACATACAGTCAATGGGTTTGGACAAATGTATAATGATATGTCCATCACTAGTATCATATAGAATATTCTTATTTCCGTAAAAATCCTGTGTCCTGCCTGCTCATCTTTTCTCTCTCTCCACCCTGGGAAGACACTGATTTTATTATTGTCTCCATAGTTTTGCCATTTTAATTTCAATTTTCAAATGAGAGATAGTACAGTTAAGTGAATTCATAACTGGTTGAGCAATTAGTGGGTTATTGTCAACCAGGAGGGAGTTTTAGGGACATATCACAGGATTTTGTTCTTGTTCTTAACCAATTCAATATTTGTGATACATTGAATGTTGGAATTAAGACTCAGAAAACTCTTGGCAGCCTGGGAGAGGGACTAGAAACAAGACTCCTGTGTTAGAGTTAGCAGAGCTAATGCATTCATTATATGAATGAACTCTTAGACACATGTTTGACAGCCTTGAGTGCCAGCACTATAAGAGAGGCCCTGGAGAGAGTGACCGGCACTTCAGAGCTGGAGGAGAGCATGATAAAATAATTATCTTTGTGACAGAGAGATATACCTGTGCAGACCGGGAAGCCCACATTCCCTTCCAAGACACCTGTGCCTGGTGTTAGGTACTGAGTAAGTGGGTATCCAATGTCAGCAGGAGTCTCCTGTGTGATCAGCATGTCACACACTGTCTGGCTTTTCAAAAGTCATTTGTCCAGTCACCTGCCTCAAAGCAAGAATGGACCAAAGACATTGCATAAAGGCAGTCTAGCCACATAAAATATACAACAAAGACTTTACAACCTCTTCAGGGCAGGCAATCAAATGTTGCTCACATCCTTACAGTAAAACTGTTCCTCCTGGTACCTAGCTTAACTTCTTACTGTTGTCATTGTCTCTGTTCTGTCCTCAGTGGAGACACAAGTATTTATTACATTCTTTCCAGTCATCCTTCCTAGATATGAAGGCTGGCATTTAGGTCTCACCTGTCTTTTTGCTCAAATTTTCCTGCCAAAGACTGAGCTAGACCCTCTAAGGGATTTCACTCTCCACTCAGGAATGATTAACGTGTCCCCTTTCCCACATGTAGAGGAAATGTGCAAAACACTTCTGTTAAAAAAAAAAAAAAGGACAAAAGTATGTAATACTACCCTAGACTCCAGTGTGAGTTTGCAAAGTGGAAAACAAAACAGAATTTTCCAGGTACTTTTATGTTACTTCTACTGCTTCTATAATGTGCTCAAAAATATTATCTACAATCCAATAAGAGCAATGGGCTGCTGCCTTTCAAATGAAAGGAGCACTAGTGAGTCATTTTATTTTGTGAAGGGGAAGTGGCACAGGTGTTTGCAGCCATTTGCTTGAGGCATCAAGGACTGTGCTTGGGTGTTTGCAGCTCCAGTAGGGGCACTGCTGCCAAGTTGGATCATAGAACAACCAGGCTACAGACCATGGTTAACATGGTGGAGGCTTTTAACTTCAGTGCACTGGTCTCCTGCCACTCAAAAATTTATAGTCTGCTAATTTTTAAAAAAGTATTATTAATGATCCTAATTTATATTTGTAAGTGACTTCCTATTTTGCAGTGCTGCCTTCTGCCCATTATCTGCCTTGGTACTGATAATCACCCTGAGATTGGAACAGATACTATCATCCTCATTTTACATAGGAGAATACAGAGGCTTGAGAGATTTATTACTTTGTCCAAGATGAAGAAGCTCCCATCTCTTGTCTTCTCATGTCTGTATGGGGGTGTCCTCTTGTGAATGTCAGGGTTTTTCGGTTGAATTCTCATTTAGGTAAGAGGTCCTACTTTCTAAATGGTAGTGCTGCACAGTTTTGGTCACTGAGGGAAGAGGAGGGTCACTAGCCAGCAACCAGGAGTAGCCAGGTGTACCCTAGGGTGGCAGGGGAAAAACTCTGAGCCCCACTCTTGTGAATACAGACTTGGGGGAAGCTGTGTCTAGGGAACAGTGTTCTCACCATTCACACGGGCAAGAGCTAAGAAGATTGAACTGGCAACCCCGGAGAGGGTCTAACTGCCCACAAAGGTAAGTTTCCTTGTTCCTTTCCCCCTCTGTATTTCTAGGCTGTTGAAAAGTCTTATTTAATAATTCCAGTCTCATTTGTTGTGCTTCTTGGGATTGAAGCAAAGGTCCTATGTCCATAGCAAAGCATTATCTGGAAGGGGTGGCGGTTGCTCCTGAGAAGACCACCCTGTTGGTGTCAGCAATAATGAATGAAAACCTCCACCCCCACCCCAGAACAAGGTGTAGCTTGGGTGACGGTCAGTGTAGAAAGAGGCTGCTGGTTTGTATCATTGCAAAGCGACCCTCCACTTCCAACCATGGAGGGTCAGGCTTTGAGGATTTTTAAAGTATATAAGAATATATTTAACACTACTGAACTGTACACTTTAAAAAAATTGTTATGATGGTGTAATTTTAACCATCTCCCTCCTGTATTTCAGTCTCCTTTTAAAGCACTGCCTTTCTTGGAAAGTTTTCCAGGCAGAGTGGAAGCAAGATGGCAATTCATGCTATAAGTCATGCATAAATTAAATCCACAGATAATTCTTAAGGCTTGCTTTAGCCATAAGTTCCCTTTTTTTTTCCTTACCCCCAAAATCTTTCTTTGGGTTGCTAAAGGGAAAAAACACTGATTGATTTTTGTCTTTTTCCTTTTCATTTCCTCTGCTTGCTTTCTCTGTTTCTGATTGAGATACAAGTTAGTGAAATGACCCAAGTGAGGCCATTAGATATTTTACAAGAAGATGGAAAAGCAAAAGGCCTCAGTAATCCATAAATTAGGTAGGAAATCAGGCCTGAAGCCATTCAAGGTAACAATGTACTATTTACTCATTCATTCACTTAGTTATCTTTTGCTGAACTACTAAACTTCTTGGCTCTGATATTATGAAATTATAATATCTTTTATTTTAAAGTATTTTAGAGTATTTAAAGCAAATTATGGGGGATTAAAATTATTTTTTAAATTCTTCTATCTGGGCTAATAATTGAATTTAACAGAGACAGATTAACAGGAGAAAGTGTCCAAAGTTTATTATACAAATGCACATTTGGAGGTGCCGTTAGAGATCCAAAGAGGCATCTGGCAGTTGAGGTCTATATGGCATTCTTGGGCTAAAGAGAAGGGGGAGTTGTGGCTTGGGACTTCAAAGGGCAATTCACCTGGAGGTAGAAAAGCAAATGTTTGGTAAAGAAATGTTTGCTAGGCCATCCTTAACAATGGGACAAAGAGAGGGCCTTGTTAGGTTCAAATGGGCCTTGCTTAGTTCCACTCTATCGCACACTAATTTTTATTAAACTATAAGTATCTGTGATGATATCTCCCTTCCTGGAGTAGGTCCTTTATCTAAATTCCTTTTAGACAGTTGTGGGGAAGGTCAAAGGTTTTTCTGAGTCTTTTGTTCCTTAATAACCAGCTTAAAAATCAATATCCCAAAAGACATATTTTGGGTGGCAAGCTCTGCTTCTCTTCAAAAGTGACTTTTTGTGGATTTAGTAATCCCAAGGCCATGAGCCAGTTATTTTTACTTGATATGGGGTCTTGCATGTCCATGCTTGGGCTGAAGGACAGGCACTATGCTCAAACCGAGAGCCCCATAAATGTTTGTTGTTAATGATGGCGCTGCTTGATCAATACACTAATACTGCCATTGTCATCAGGGAATAAATCTGTTCTCATGTGTTGAGAATTTCCCCTTGAACTTGCTTCCAAGGGTGCTCAATCAGACTCCTTAATAGTTTCCAGGAGCTGGGGCGTGATGAAAAAGGCCTTGGTGATTTGCTGCTGAGAAGTCGAGTAGAAAATAGGGAGTCACTAAATTAGGCCTTGCTGCCTAACTCATTCCTATCCATGCCACCTCACAGCTACTGAGCACCCTGGGCCTTAGCTCAGCTTCCTTCATCATTAGCTTGTGAGTTCTTTGAGGTCACCTCAAATCTTGTCTCCCTGAGTGGGAGGAGGAGGTGCAGAGGAGTAGGGCAAGGCCAGACTTGGACTCAGTAAGCCCTGGTCCTGGCCACCATGGACAGTGTGTAGTACATGAGCCTGAATCAGGAATCAGTGCTTGGGGTTCAGGATTCTCTACTAGCCTAAGATATCTGGAGGTGGCCTGCATTAACACCTAATTCCATCTCACCCTGGCTCCTCCACACCTTAGAAAACTAGAGAGAAGGTAGCTGATGGCAAGGCGTTGGGGCTCCTGTCAATTCATCCACACTGGCTCACAGCTTGGGCGTTGCTTCCTTGGGAGGATTCTATAGCCATGAGAACATCTGACAATTCCTCTCAACTCTGGGAGCAACACCAGTGCCTGCAGGATAGACTATGCAATATGAGCTTTAATACTTTGTTGCCTTTTGTCCAATCTTATCATAGCTTCTTAAGAACAAGCCATGTACTCCTTTCCTATTCCAATCATTTCCTAGCTTGTGCCAAGTGTGTGATAGGGGTTCTGTAAATGCTGGTTAAATTGAGCAGTGCTCCATGCTATCTGATTATGCCTTAATGGGCAGGGAACAGTGATGAGAACAGGCAACCAAGATGACCTCCATTGTTATAGGTCTTGCAGAGCTAGGAATGATGGAAGGATGATAATAATAGTAGCAAAAGCAGACATCTAAAAAGAGCATGCTACACACCAGGGCCTGTTGGAACACTTTACATAGATTATCTCATTTAATTCTCATAACAACCTTATGGGGCAGATATTCTTATTACTCCCATTTTGCAGATGAGGAAATGTTGGCACCTGGCTTATTCCTTTGCATTCTTCAGGTCTTGGTTTGAATGTCTCTTCCTTTTGGAAGGCTGTAACACCTTATCACTGTATTTTTCACTCTTCCTGTCTGTTGGTTCACTTGTCTCTTCCCTAGGACTATAAGCTCTATTAGGACAGGGGCTATGCCTTTCTTGCTTGTATTGAATCTCTTGCGCTTAGCATGCATGTGATAAAGAGTAGATGCTCAACAAATGTTTTTGAATGAATGAATAAATGAAGAAATTCTGAGAGTACCGCTTGCTCTTCACTGAAGCACTCCATCTACCAATCTGCAGCAAGGGAAGGCTTTTTCTTCTGTCTTCCCACAGTGCCCAATGAACAGAGGGTTGTCCAAGAACCATGAGTCTTTGTTTAACACATACTTTGTGCCCAGGTCTATACTGAATAACAGGGAAGGGGTACATGACCTTAAGGAATTTCCAACATTTCCTGCAAATAATTCACTTTACTTGAATTACTCCTTCATTTGCTCTCTACAAGTTCTGGGAAGGGGTGAATAGCACTTTGCTCAGCAGCCTTTTTGGCTTCAAAGGACCCTGTCACGCCCACCATCCCTTGGTAAACTAGCTGAGATGGTTCAATTATGCACATTAATGCTGGGACCTTTGCTTTCTCCATTTTAGGATATGAACATTTTTGCAGATTCTGACGATTACATGTTTTCTGCTCAGACTGTGGCACCTCAGTGTTAGTATCTTTCTATTTATTGTCTCATGCCTTTCTTTCTGTCTCCCTGTTTCAGCCACTGCCTTTTATTTATTCTGATTTAATTTTCACATCTTATTCAGTGGCTTTTCATGAAACTTGTCTGAATCACTTCTCCCTGGCTTGTGGGTCTTCCCACCATCTCCCAAGACCCTTTTTTCCTCATTGGAATTTTTTTTGCCGTAAATGCAGGTTTTCGTAATGGAGTGTGAGGAAATGTGAATGTGTTTGTGTGTGCCTCATACATGGACCAAGGCAAAACTATATATAAGACTCTTGTTCTTGCTTCATTCTCCACTACTCTCCCTCTAGAAAAAACAAACCACTCTCACCTCCTGCTGGGCAACCCTACAGATATTGGCAGAAGTAGATAGGGTCAGTCTGCTTCAGCTGGTGCTTATGAACTGAGCAGTAGAAAGCTCCTTAGGGGGACCTTGAGGAGTGGTACAAAGGCGGTCCAGATGGCATCCTATGCAACTAGAAGATGCCGCCTGTTTTATTTTCTAGGAGGCGATCATAGGAAAACAAAGTATGAATGGCCATAATTTACTGGGCTTTTGGGTAAATTTGTTTTTCATTAGATAATTGAATGTGTTGCTTAAATGTAGCTACAAAAAAGGAACAGTTCATCTTCCCCCATAAAAGGCCCATGTTGGATAATTGTTGTTTACTTAGTTTAGTCCAGTAATGGTGGGGCTTAAGTTTGGTATTACAATTAACAACTTTTATATTTGAGGGAATTTGCTGAATTAATTAGTGGGACAATAGGATTCCTTACTGTTGACATCTTAAGAATCCACAATAATAACTTTAAAATGGGTTGAAATAATGGAAGTTGGTAATATCTTTGTCTTCTTTGCTAGACAAGGCTGGACTTCAGTAGAACTGGGGCCCTCCTAGGGGAGGGGTAGGAGTGTGGAGAGCAGATGCTATTAAATAGATGAGAGTTTTGACTGACCAGGGGTGCTAGAGGGAAGCATAAGCTTTCTTATGACCATTTTTATTTTTTTGGTTTAGGACTGAT
The DNA here is from genome assembly GCA_030015415.1 of Cynopterus sphinx. NCBI lineage: Eukaryota > Metazoa > Chordata > Mammalia > Chiroptera > Pteropodidae > Cynopterus > Cynopterus sphinx. The sequence goes on from CM057383.1 coordinate 67,725,631, forward strand.
TTACTATATTTTCACATTTTAAAAAAGTAACCATAATAACCATCAGCAAAAAAGTAAATAAATAACAGCACTTGGAAATGCTTAAACATTGCACAGTTCTCGAAGGTCATAAAAGTGTCTTTTATTTTTTAAAATTTCACAGTTCTGTGGGCACAAAGGCTGAAAATTAAAGGCTATATGAGATGAGAGTGAATAAAGAAAGGAAGGAAAGGGTCCAGCAAAGAATGTGCAAGGTTTAAACCAAGGTCAATGAAGAGGAACCCTGCTTAGAGCTTGATGGTCATGGACAAAAACTCTGGCCAGGGGCAATGGTAGTACCTCTGGAGAGGCAAGCCGAAGTGGTGACAAGGTCATGCAAAGAGCTTTTGGAGCTGGATGGGTCCTCTTAAGCCTGTGTTTGCAAGTCCCCTCTGTGGCCACCAGCCTGTACTTGGCCAGGGAAAAGGCCAGCTGGTGTTTGGTTTCAGGTGATCTCTGGCCTTTTGCTTAAGGTCTCACCTTAGCTACTGCTGAACATCCAGACTGCTTGTGTTAGGCGAGAAGCTGAAAGGATTCTTTTCCCTCTTCTCTTAAGCTTACCCTCTCCTCTTTCTCATTGTATTTTCCCTCTCCCCAGGAGTCACTAGAAGCATCTTCTGCTTGTATATAAAAGAAATAATGTATTTTATTTAACTTCAGCAAGAGAGGTGAAAATGACAATATAGATAAACCATTTATTCAAGTATTTAATGTTTGAATAATCCTAAAGGTCATCTTTCTTTGTGGCATCTTTCTTTCTAAAGGTGGTTCCTACCCTAGCCTCAGCTATACCCATGGAAAAGTGGGGCATAGTACAGCTCTGTCCTGAATTCTACAACTTGTGGAGTTGGAGCCAGGTGGTTTCTGTAGCCTAGAAACATAAACAAACACTGGGAATAAGAGGGGCCAGGTGGGTTTTAGAGTGAATGAGTAAGCATGGCCTGGAGGAGAATGAAGGGATGGGGTCCTGTGGCTATTTCTTGGTTTAGATGACACTTTTACTTCATGTTCTAAAGACAGTTGCCAATGAAAGATGGATGGGAGCCCATTCTGGACATCATCTCTTGGCTGCTCATTTTTCCCGATCTCCACCAATATCATGCCCTGCTCTTCAAGAGCTAACTGTCCAACAGTAAACAGGGGTCCTGGAGAGTTTCTTGGAAGGCTGATCATTAAGATTTAGTGGGACATTTCCCGTTGGGCAGGGGTATCATAAAATACAACTAATTTTAGATCTAGGGGATCACAGAGTCATTTTGCCTGTTGGCTAGGAAAGACCAGACATGAAATTATGCTAGCTCCTGTTGTCTTCTCTCCAGTGCTCCCAACCACACTACTGGGCTATAGCTGAGCTGGCCCAGAGTACCTGCTGGACAGATCCTCTCCCCACTGACAGCCAGGGATGCAGCTATGGCCTTCTGGTGGGTATTTAACAAGGCTGAATGCTCCATTAGGACTGATGGTTTCAGAGCAGGATTTAGATGGCTATAAGCCCCTGTATAGTGCACAGACTCCTTGGCTCTGGCCCTGGGGACCAAAACCACAGACCAGACATGCTTTTGCTATCCTTAATTCCCTGCAGTGGGTATTCTGGAGCCTTGATCTGTCAGGATCCTGTTCTTTTGGCAGAATGAGTTGAACGGCTGAAGGAAGTGAATTGGAAAGGGGGTAGTGGCAGTGTGCCAGTGATTGTATGCCTGTGTCTGCATGTGAACACATGAGACAAAGAAACAGAGTCAAAGACAGACCAAGGGAAAGAGATAGGCAGACAGAGAGATGGGCACAGGGAGAAAGAATGAAACAAAGCTAGGGGGCAGAAAAATAGCAGGGTACCAGTTCCTTTCCCCAGGAGTTGGGACTTGAGAGCATGGAGGGACAGAGGTAGGCATAGCTCAAGGGAGGCCAGATGTTACAGTAAGAGCAGGATACCTTTTACTCTTCTACTCTTTGGTTGAGAATATGCCAGATTAATGCTCCCCAAGAAGCCAGAGAAAGAATGGGGTTTAGAACTCCCACTAGGATTCGATGGAACCAGCTCTAGACATAGACTCCAAAAGGCTCTTCCACTTACACAACAGGCATGACTACTCTGAGATCACTTAAAAATGAGGATGCTACCATTGTGGGTGTTAATGAGGCAACATGGCTAGAGCTTCTAGGACATACAGGCATCCAGTAAGCTGCTGTTAATTGCCCTTCCTCCTTTTTGCAAAAGAGATGCCTAGCACAGTGCCAGACACCTGCTTGCCTCTCAGTAAAACTTGGTACAATCAGATTCTGAATCTTGAGAACTACTCAACAGTTGCCCCTCAACCCTGGGAACTGGGAGTGGGCAGAGCAGAGGGCTGGACTAAGCCAACCATCAGATCATGGCACTGCCCTGCTGTGTATTCCTTACACATACGGTTCGCAGCTTGACTCATCTCCACAGCTAACTCAGAGTGGGAGGTGGAGAGAGTTGTTAATACCAACAGCTCCACAGCTGGCTAGATCTGAGCCCTCACTCTGCCACTAACTGGCTATTGGAAGTTTTAGGTTAAGTACTCCACCCAGAGCAGGGGTGATGGTAGGAGATCCTGTAGGTAATGCTGTGGTTTTCCCATGTTAGGGTGACCCCCACCATGAATGCCCACTGTGGCTCAGAGGCAGACCCCTTGAACATAAAAGTCCAAGAACATTCATTGAGCACCCACTGTGTGCCATGACATGCCCTGGCACTGAAGATTCAGAAGTGAACAAGGCCAGCATGATGGTGCTCATGGAGTGCACACGATGATTAGGACACAATAAGTGCCATGACAAAATGAAAACCCTGGAATGGATGAGGTGTTGGGGTAGAGAATGATGAGGCTGGATGAAGTGAAGAAGCACCTCTCCTAGGAGGTGACATTTTGCTCACACCTGAAAGGTAAGAAGCATGCAGCCTCACAGAGGTCAGGACAGAGCCTTCCAGGTGAGAGGAACTATGCAGGAGTGAAATCTTCCAGGTTTGACATGCTTGGTGTCCTTGAAAGTTCAGAAAGATGGCTAGAGTGGCTGCCTCATGGTTGACAAAGGAGAAGGATGTGTGGTGAGGCCAGAGCACCAGGCTTGGCTTTGTATGCCTGGAAGTAATTTAGAGAATATTTGAAAATGACATGAGAAGATACTGGAGGAGTTTTAAGCAGGGAAATGAAATAATCTGATTTACATTTGGAAAAAGTAATTCTGACTGCTCTTTAAGAATATAAAGGAGTAAAAGTGAAGAAGTGATAAGTAACAGTAGGCTGGGTGAGAGCTGACAGACTTTGGACAGGGAGTGGCTCTGGCAACAACAGGTGCCTGTTGGGCAGATTCCAAATATGTGTGCTTTCATTTTTTTTTTCACTAATGTATACTTTGCATACAATAAAACTTAGCCCTTTTAGTGTATAGTTCTGTAAATTTTGACAAATTCATATGGTTGTGTGACCACTACCACAGCCAAGATATAAAACATTTTCATCACCCTTCAGTTCCCGTGTCCTTTGTGTTAACCCCTCTCCCACATCTCACATCTGCCAACCAATCTGTTTTTGCCCATATAAAGTCATACATATGGTACCATGTGGTATGTAGCTTAGCATATGGAGTCTTAGCATTGTGCACTTGAGAGTCATTCTTATTGCTACAAATTATCAGTTCACTTCTTTTTACTGATGGGTAGTATTCCATTCTATGGTAATATAAATTTGTATGATTCATATACCAGTTGGAGGACGTTTGTGTTATTTTCAGTTTTGGGATATTTTAAATAAAGCTGTGTGTGTCAAGTACAGGTTTTTATATGAACATAAGTTTTTATTTCACTTGGGTAAAAACGTTGGAGTAGGATTTCTGGGTCATCGTAAAAGTGTGTTTAACTTTATAAGTAACTACCAACCTGTTTTTTAGCATGTCTGCACCATTTTGCATCCCCACTAGCAATATATGAGAGTTCCAGTTTCTCTAAATTCTCACCAACACTTGTTAGGGTCCTTTTTAAAATAATTAAAAATTGTTGTTCTCTATTATAATAGATGTATAGCAATACTTGTAGTTTTAATTTGTTTTTCCCTAATGATTAATGATGTGTTCTTTTCATCTGCTTATTTGCAATCTTATATCTTGGGTAAAGTATCCCTTTAAGTCTTTTGTACATTTTTGTATTACCTGTTAGTTTTCTTGTTATTGGGTTATTTTGAGAGTTTGTTATATATTCTAGATACAAATCCTTTGTTAGATATGTGATTTGAAAATATAGTCTCCCAGAATGTGGCTTGTCTTCTTCACCCCCTCTAAATCACAAGACCAAGTATATTTATAAAAATAGAACAAAGATAAAACATATATTTCATTTATCACAGACCATTCCTTTATTGGTATTCAGAATATGGTTCCAGAAGACAGCTTCTTTATGAATTTTATCACAATGGTCCAGCTTTTGTGGTTTATTATGTTTTATTTTGGTAAGAGCCACATAAATTTTATTATTTGACTCAATTTTAAGTGTACAGTAGAGTGCATAGCATTAAGTACATTCACATTGTTGTACAATCAATTTCTAGAACTCTTTCCCTCTTTCAAAACTGAAATTCTGTGCACATTACATAACAACTCCCCATTCCTTCCTCCTAGCAACCACTATTCTACTTTCTGTCTCTATGAATTTGACTTTTCATTAAGTGGAATCAAATACTATTTGCCCTTTTGTAGCTGACTTATTTCACTTAGTATAATATCTTCTAGGTACATTCATGTTGAACATGATCAAAATTTGCTTCCTTTTTAAGGATGAATAATGTTCCACTGTATGCAGATGCCACCTTTTGCTTATCCATTCATCCATCAAGAGACTTGGGTTGCTTTCACCTCTTGCCAATTATAAATAATGCTGTTATAAAATCGGATGCAAACATATCTTCAAGACCCTGCTTTCAGTTCTTTTAGGTTTTTTCATTCTTTTGGCAGTGGCTTAGAAGAGTAGAAGTTCTTAATTTGATAAAGTCTAATTTATCAACTTTTTCTTTTATGGATTGTGCTTTTGTTCTTGTATGCTTTTGCAATGTACTCATTGACTAATCCAGGGTCACAAATAGCACAAATAGTTTCTACTATGTTTCCTTCTAGAAATTTTATGATTTTAGATGTTATAGTTTGGTCTGTGATTCATTTTGAGTCATTTTTGTGTATCATGAGAATTATGAGTTAAGGTTTATTTTTTGGCAAATGAATATCCAATAGTTTTAGTACCATTTATGAAAATACTCCTTACTCCACTGAGTTACATTTGTATTAGATAGTTTTGAGCTAGGTATAACAAGGAGTGGTTTTGAGATGTGGAACATAAGGGAGAAGAAGGTCATTGAGTTTGACTCAAGCAGCTGGTTATCTTCTAAGATGGGAGACCCGTGGGAAGAAAAAGTTTGGGAGATGGGAGTTCAGAGTAGTGCTCTGGAAAGCATATGAGCATTTGGCAAGGGGACAGGTAGACATGAGTCTGGAGTTCAGGGCAAAAGTAAGGGCTTGAGATACACATTTTTGCAAGTCATTGGCATATAGAGACAGGCAATCGAGCTAACACTTAGAGTTCCATGTGTAATAGAACTTTGTGCAAGGCAGAGCAGTGAAGAGCTTTATAAGAGGTCACGTGAATAGGTCTTAAATGGTGAGTAGAAGTTTGTCAAGAGACAGTGTGAGGAATGACTCTTTAGGGGAAGGATCAGAATGTGAAAAGGCTTAGGAACATGATGTACAGGGTATTCAGGGAACTTCAAAGAGTTTGGAACAGCAGAGAAAGGATGGGAGGTGAGGATGGGAAGTGAGTCTGGAAGGATACAAAGTCAGTTCAGGAAGGACCTTTCTTTAAAGATGAGTTTGGATTTTCTCATGTAGAGTCAATGAAAAATGCTCTGTAATCCAATGACTATTCCTTCTTCCCTCAGATGTTTGTTTTCTGTAAACAACCAAGGTCACAGTGAGAATTAGAGGCCATGAGACAGAAAACGAGAAGGTTAGTGAGGGGGTGCTTGTTTATTGTAAGATGCTGAGTATCTCCACATGACCCTAATTGGAAGGATGGAATGTTAAAGGTGACAACAAATCATTTAGGATGAACACCATTCTCTTTTAGTCCCTGCTTCCTCTGTCCCACTAGTAAGGATGCCTTTCCCAAGGCCTTAGTGATTCCTGATTAGATCACACACCACAATTTAGGTGAATTTCTCTTTACTTTGTCTTTCCCAAACCTGATGTGCAGTTGAGATCAAGATACATGCTACTTCCTTCTCTGTCCCAGGAGCAGCTGGGGACCCAAAATGGCAATGAGGGTTGTCCCCACATAAGTCTTGAATGAACTGGTGTTGGGTCTGATCTGTTGGCCTAATCAGGCTCAATTTGTCCTAACAGGAGTATAGATGTGATGCTTCTTTTTCACTCTGTCTGAAATTGCTTTGTAATAACACTAAGCGTTAGAGAGGCATTTTTATTGATTAAACAATCAAGGCAATTTTTCTTTACAAAACTGAAAATATATATTGTGTATGCTTATTTATTAGAGGCAACAGTTTCTGCTTGTAATCAAACTGGTGTTTATGATGGGCTGCTTTATAATGCCAGGCTGAGATGATATAATAAGAACTGGAGTGAAAAGAACATTTGGCAAGGAGAAAGCTAGGCATGAGTCAGGAGTTCATGGAAAAAGTGAGGGCTAGAGACATTTTGCAAGTCATTGGCAGTTGAGACAGGCAGCTGAGCCACTTAGAGTGCCACGTGTGATTGGATGTCGTACAGGGGATAGTAGAGTGTCAACACTGACAATTGGGGGTGTGAGGCCTCTGGGGAAGGCAATGCAGGCTGCATGTGAGTGATTGGAAGGAATCCTGGAGCCATTTTCATATAGAAAAAGGATTCTTATAATGTACATGAAGAAAAGAATATGGGTTTTAGATCATCACTTCACCTAGGAGAAGTTATTTAAGGTTCCTGACATCTGAAATAGGAATAATTATGGCATATGTGAATTGCCTAGCACAGTATCAGAATATTATTATCTCTATCTCTGCAAATTGGGGTTTTAGGGAGGAGTGGATATTTTGGTGCTTTGGCCAGTAACTTGTACAGTAAGCAAGTCAAGAGCTCTTCAGGTCTGATTTTCAGGCCCAGCCCATTCATCCTAGAACCATGGCAACACTAGCCTGGCCATGACTCACATGGGCAGGTATGCCTGTGTCATGGCAACTTGGGCCTGCTAGATAATCTTGCCAGGTACTGGTCAGATCTGGTGCTGAGTAAGTCTTCAGGGGCAGGAAGCAAGCACCAGGAGCCTGTTGAGCTGCCTTTCAATTGAATGGAAGGAGTGAGGCCTTTTGGACAAGGATGCCACTGCTGGAGCAACTAGCGACATTATTAAGAGATATCTTTATAATTTCAAACTACTACAGAATAATTGTTCCAGCCCTGCAGAGCCCAGTATGAAAACCACTGCCAGTCATTTGGCTGCTGGGATTTGCCAAACTATATTCATGAATTCAATTTATTACCCTGGATGTGAGCTGAGGCATACAAACTATGGGCTTGCAGACTCAGGATGGCAAGCATCTGGAGGTAAACAAGATAAGGATAGGATGTCCAGAGCACCTGTTTCTGATGGTATATGGCTGGACTTGGCCTGCTCTTGGGGACATTCAGAATTCAGATGGAGGTGAAATAGCCTAGGTGGGGCAGGCTCTCAGCATACTCTGGTCCTTAGGTTTCTTACTGCCAAGATTTTGGGTTTGTTGGGGCAGAAGCTTTTGGATTGTGATGTCCTTGGTGTTAGTATTTTAGGGTAGAGGATCACTCTGCCAGTGAACTCTCCTTTCTACCCCCTGGTAACCAGTCAACAAGCACATATCTGGTACCTATTGTATGCAAGCAGAGAGGGGGATATGGAATTGGGTCCTCTAGGGTCTCACTGGGCTGGGGAGGCAGCAGGCATAATACAGTGGCACATTCTTGAGTAGGTTTTCAAAGGGCAAGGAGTTACTATGAACTAAAACTGTCAGGAAAGCTTTACAACAAGAGTGAGGATTGCAGGAGGATACAGTCAGGTGTGGTGGTTAAGGAGGCATTATAGCAGTTCAGGGTGTAAGCCACAGGCAAAGTGTTTGGAATAATGAATGGAAGAGTTTGGCACCAGGAAATCGTATCAGACAGGGTTCTTAACATTTTGGGTTGGATAATTCTTTGTTGTTGGGGCTGTCCTGGCATTATATTGTAAGATATTTAACAGTATCCCTGGTTTCTACCCAATAGATGCCAGTAGTAGTTGCTTTCAGCCTCCATATTGTAACAATCAGATATGTCTCTAGATCTGCCAAACACTTCTCAGGTGGCAAAGTCACCGCCAGATGAGAACCACTGTTATAGGGGATAGTAAGGAATAAGAATGAAAAAATTGGCTTGGCCAAATCTGGAAGGGCCTTGGGTTTCAGGTTAAGATAATTGGCACTACAACTCAACAACAACAAAAAATCAAATAACCTGTTTTAAAAAATGGGTAAAGACATAGACGTTGCTCCAAAGACATTCAAAGGGCCAATAAGCATATGCAAAGATGTTTGATATTACTAATAATCAGAGAAATGCAAAACAAAACCACAGTGTGATATCAACCCCCACCCACCAGGGTGGCTCCTATATATAAAAATAAAATAAAATAAAATAAAAATAGAAATAACAAGTGTTGGTAGGGATATGAACTTGGCATCTTTGTCCACCATTGGTGGGATTGTAAATGATACAGCCATTATGGTGGTTCCTCAAAAAAATCGAAAATAGAACTACTGTGTAATCCAGAAATTCCACCTCTGGGTATACACACAAAACAAAGTAAAAGTAAGGTCTGGAGAAATATTTGCACACCCATGTTCATAATAGCACTATTCACAATAGCCAAGAGGTAGAAGCAACCCATATGACCACTGATAGGTGAATGGATAAGCAAATGTGGTATATACATACAATGGAATATTATTCAGCCTTAAAAAGGAAGAAAAATCTGACTAATGCTACAACACAGATGAACCTTGAGAACATTATGCTAAATGAAATAAGCCAGGCACTAAAGGATAAATACTGTATGATTCTATTTATTTGAGGTATATAGTCAAGTTATATAGAAATAGAATGATATTTACCAGGGACTGGGAGAGAGGTCCAAAGGGAGCTACTATTTAATAAGTACAGAATTTCAGTTCTGCAAGAGGAAAAAGTTCTGCAGATTTGTTTCACAACAATGTAAATATATTTAGTGCTATTGAACTATGCAGTTAATATGGTTAAGAGGGTAAGTTTTATGATACATGTTTTTTACCACAATTAAAATAAAGAAAGGACTTTATATTCTAGAAATAATGGGGAGCCTTTTATGAGCAGGCATTCATAAAGGCTATGGCATCAGCAAAGTCTCTCAGGAGATTTTTTTTTTTCTTGATTTAAAAAAAAATTGTAGTAAACTCTACAGAACATAAAATTTACCACTTTTAATTTGCAGCATTTTAAGTGTACCGTTCAGTGATATTAAATATATTCACATTGCTGTGCAACTATCACCATCATCCATCTCCAGAAGTTTTTAGCCTCCTATACTGAAACTCTGTACCCTTTAAATACTAACTCCCCATTTACTCATCCTCCCAACCCTTGGTAGCCACCATTGTACTTTCTGTCTCTGAATTTGATTAGTTTAGCTTCCTCGTGTAAGTGGAATTATACAATATTTGTTCTCTTGTGTTTGGCTTGTTTCATTTAGCATAATGTCTTCAAATTTCTTTCTTTTATGGCTAAATAATATTCCATTGTATGTGTTTATACACACACACACACACACACACACACACACACACACACACTCATACACACACCACATTTTGTTTATCCATTCATCCACTGAAGGACATTTGGTCACCAGGAGCTTTTGCTCAGAATGGAACTACCTTCTTTGCCAAGGGTCACAGAAATTAGGTGCAGTATGGGGCCCAGCTGCCTAGTAATATAAAGGCAACAAGCAGGCCCAGCTAAAGCAGTAGTTGTAAAAACAGCTTGTACTGAGCCCAAGAATGACCCCTACCTAGTTACCCTACCTCAGTGGCTCTCAAACTTTACTAGGTATCTGTATCACCTAGAGGCTTGTGAAAACACAGATTGCTGGGTCTCATTTCCAGAGTTCCTGACTCGGTCGATGCCCAAGAATTTGCATTTTAACAAGCTCCCGGGTAATACTGATTTTGCTGTTCTGAGACTCTAGGTGACCATGGCTCTTCCTAATTTTAACTCATTGCCTAGGCCAAAGAAAATAGTTTGCAGGCTGTGAGTGCACAGTGCCTGACCTCTTTCTAGCAGAGATAAAAATCCTACCTTGGCCATCACCTAAATTAAAGAGTTTTCTAAGGAGGGTTGACAGATTAGAGATGCCTGTTTTTCACCCAAGATTGTCTCAGGAACTTTTATTAGCTCTGTTCTTTGAACCTCCTCAGTGCTGACTAGCTGTGTCTCATTCTTCTAGTCCAGCCTCTTGAATTAAATGCAGCCCCTGGAAAAAGACAGGGCTCAGAATGTTTGAAAAATACAAAGGCATTGAGCCTATAAACTTAACTTTGCTTTGGGAGCATTCCCTGTTTGCACTGCCTACTCCAGGAGGAACTCAGAACAAAACATGAATCGCCTTGGACCTCACTACCCCATGCGTATCCTGTCCCTCTGTCCACAATAACAACCATCCTCAGCAGGGAAGAGCATATTTATCTTTTTTAATATATATTTAAAAGGTATTGATAACCAAAAAGGCCAGAGAGACTAGAGGGATGTGCACATAGCCCTGCATGGGTGACTGACGTTTTCACATATAAAGGCTTCTTTCCTTCATTCCTGGAAGGGTAGAACAGGAAGGAGGCTCAAAGGTCATTCTATCTAAACCCTTGAAGCCAGAGAGAGAGGTAAGAATCACAGGGTTCCGAGGCCAAGGAGGAGAAGAGTCAGCTCTGGGACTCTCGTCTTTCTAATTGGCATATCCTACAGGTTCAAAGGACATACCTATCACAAAGGACAAGATCTGGTCCAGGAGGACCATATTAATCTTTCATGAATTAATCTTTTCATTCATGAAAGATTAATTCCCATAGGCTTTTTCTTCTTTCTCTTTATTGTTTCAGCCCCACCCCAATGCCTGCCTCTTACCCCTGCCTCTGCTTCCTATCAGCTGGTCTCAGGAGACCCCTTCCTGCACACCTATTTCTGAGTTAATCCTGCCTAGGCAGAATATTTGCTCATAGCCTCAGGTTTTATTTCCTAGAGAAATAGAATGAAATTGTACTGGCTTGCCCACAATGAGCACTCAGCTGTGTGTATCGTCCTGGTGGCCTGGTTTTGGGCCCTAGACAAATCCTTAGTGATGACTTTCTTCACCTGATATTTAGATGCTTCTTCCTGCTGACCTGTCATCTCCTTCATTGCTGATTTTCTAGGCTAGACATAGTGCCTGAAATGTAATTGACACTCAGTAATTGTGGAGTGAATAGTGGGTATGTAAATACTCTGCTCATTCCTTTCATTTGGACTCGGGCTTTTTTTGCATGACTCAGTGGCCCATGTCAGTGGGGTCTTAGGCCCCTATGGTCTGACTTCCCCTCAGAGGCAATCTCTGTTGCAGGGTCTCTTCCTCCAGGCCCCAACTAACCTTTAATTTGCAACTAACCTTTAATTTGCAGATGCCTATTTGTGCTAAGTGATGTACACACATTGTTGATTCTCTCAGCAACCCCTGAGATGGGTGTTGCTATCTGTTTTAAAGTCAGGTTAAATTAAGACATTGAGAGTTTAGGGACTTGACTTAACTAATCCTCAGCTCCTTCCCTTCCCTCAATTTCCATACACTGACCCTGCCCTGAAGCCTCAGACACACATTATGATGGTCATTTCCAGGAGGCAGTGTGTTCATTGGTTAAATCACAGGAGATCTGGTATATATATTTTTTAATAATATATATATTTTTCATTTTTCAGTTTTAGTTGGCATACAATACTATATTAGTTTCAGGTGTAATGATTAGACATATATATAACTCACAAGTGATCACCCCAATAAATTTAGTGCCCCTCTAACACCATATATAGTTATTACAATATTTTGGCTATATTCCTTATGCTGTACTTTCAATTTGTACTTCTTAATCCCCTTCCCGTTTTTCACCAGCCTCCTCACTCCCCCGTTGATCTAGTAGCACTCAAAATGTTCTTTGTATCTATGAGTTTTTCTGTTTGTTTGCTTGTTTGTTTTTGTTCTTTAGATTCCACATATACATGCAATCATATGTTATTTCTCTTCCTTTATCTGACTGACTCTGCTCGGCACACTAATCTCTAGGTCCATCGAAGCAATATCTTTTTCCATCCCCTTATTTTTAGTCTATGAGTGTCTTTTAATCTGAAGTGAGTCTCTTGTAGACAGCATATGTAAGGTTTTTATTTATCTATTCAGTCACCCTATCCTTTGGTTGGAGCACTTAATTTTTTTTCTTTTAAAGTACCTGTTGATAGATATGTACTTATTTCCATTCTTTATTCATATTTTTGCTACACATTTTTCTTCTTAAAGAAGTCCCTCCAACATATCTCATAATGCTGGCTTGGTGATGATGAACTTTTTAAGCTTTTTCTCGTTTGAGAAGCTTTCTATCTATCCTTTGACTGTAAATTATAGCTTTGCTGGAGAAAAGTAATTTTGGATGTAGATCTTGAGTTTTCACCACTTTGAATATTTTGTACCAAGCCTTCTGTCCTGTAAAGATTATTTTGGGAAATTAGTTGTCAGTCTTATGGGAGCTCCCTTTTAGGTAACTAATTGCTTTTCTCTTACTACTTTTAAGATTCTTTGTATTTCACACTTGGCATTTTAATTATGATGTGTTTTGGTGGGGGCCTTTTTGGGTTCATCTTTTTTGGCACTCTTTGAGCTTCCTAGGGTTGTGTGTCTATTTCCTTTCCATCATTATTTCTTCTAATAGGTTTTCAACTTCTTACTCTTCTTTTCCTTCTGGTACCCATATGATGTGAATATTATTACATTTAACATTATCCCATAGGCTCCTTATATTATCTTCATTATTTTGGATTTTTTTTTCTTGTTGCCATTCTGATTTGGTGTCCTCCACTACCCCATCTTCTATATTAGTGATTCATTCCTCTGCTTCCTCCATTATGTTGATTCCCTCTAATATACTTTTCATCTCAAATATTCATCATTTCTGACTGGTTCCCCTTTATAATTTCCATCTCCGTTTTTAGGTTTTAATCTCTTTGTTAAAGTTCTCACTAAGATCATGTACTCTTCCCCTACGTTCCTTGAGCATCCTATAACCAATATTTTGAACTCTGCATCTGGCAGATTGTCTCCATTTTGATGAATTATTTTTCTTGAGATTTGTTCTGTTCTGTCAAGTGGGACATGCTTTTTTGTCCCCCCATTTTGGCTGCCTTCCTGTGTTTGTTTCTATTTATTAGGTAGGCCTCCTAAGTTTCTCAGTTTTAATAGAATGACTTTTATGTAGTAGGTATGCTGTGGGGTCACTTGGCACAGACCTGAGAGGGGTCCAGCTGTAGGCCAAGTGCAACTGTAGCCTGTGCACCTCTGGGACCTCCTGCTAAGGGTCACCAAGCAATGCACATATGTCTGCCACCTGTGCTGGGCTTATAGGTGCCTCAAGGGATCAAGTCTGAAACCGAGGCTGGCTGCCACTAGTACAGGGTCTGGGGCTGCTCAGCAAGAATCTCAGGGCACACCAACCAAAGTCAGATAGTGCTTCTTTGGGTTTGTGAGCGTTTGAGAGATTTTATGAAAAATTTCAGCAGAAGCCAAGACAGCTTGTTTTATGGAATAAGTCACTGGAAGCTGCATGAGTGGGCCCACTAGTTGGGAGAGGTGGAGTCTCAGGGAATTCCCTGGGCAGAGTAACCTATCTTATCCAGGTTGATGGCGCCTGCGTCTGCTTGCTGGGAGAGGAGAGGACTCAACAAATGAACAATGGTTTCTGCCTGCACTTTTGTCTGGGACCAAGCCACCCCTCTAGCCCTCACCCTGAAGCACAACAGCTCAGTGCCTCCCCATATGTCCCTAGCACCCCTCAAGCAGCTGTCCCAGCTCTGGAGTTCAGAGAAAATGAGTTCAGAGAGAATGAGTCCACCATGGAGTAAGGCCAAGCATGGTCTCTGCTTCCACAGCCTTCCATCTCAGCTGCACCTCTGCTGGTTTTTACAGCCAGAGGTTGTGGGGACTTTTCTTACCAGCACTAGAACCCTGAGCTGGGGTACTCAGTGTGCCGTTGGAACCCCTCAGAACCTCTAGGGAGGGGGCTCTTCAGCCAAGATAGCCCTACTTATTTTTGATTGTTGCTCACAGTTATGGTACTGGGTGAGTTTGCATCTCCTCCCTGCTCACCATTTTGAGATGGCCTGTTTTTTGAGGTGATCTAGTTTTAGGGCTACTGTTCAGTTAGACCTCTGGCAACTCCATATACTAGTTGCTGTATAGTTTTGTTATAATTTTGGCATAGTGGCTAGAGGAGATGTGCACAGCTTTTAACTTCTACACCATCTTGAATCTCGAGCTCTGGTTTCTTAATTTGCTTCCTTCTCAACTGGAGGGGTAAACTGAGACAACTCAGTATACTGGGAGATTGGGCCACATCTAGAGGCCATGGCCTCTCTCCCTTCTTCCCAAGCCTACACCCAGGCTTTGACACTGGTGGATAGGCCTGGGCATGACTGTACCATTGGATGGCAGGGGAGCTAGTGCCTCGTAGGGCTACCTTCTCTATACAACTCGACCTCATTTTCACACTCTTCTTCTTGATATCTTCTCATTGTAGCTATAGTGATAATTATATCAGAAATTTCACTTTAAAATGTGTTGGAAGGGCAAACCATGGATGCACTCAGTTTGTACCACAGCTGTCTTCTGCCTCCTCTATCTCCAGGCCTCTTTCTTCCTCCTTCCATCACTACCTCTTCTCAGAGGTCCCTTTGGTCAGGGCAGTCACAAACAGCATTGTCCTAGGCTGCTCTGGTGTTTGCTTGCCTCTGGTTTGATGCTCATAGACAGGCATTTTGAGTATAAGGAAAGTGCTGATGCTTTTATATTTGGGTGAGTTGTAAACTGTCTGTTTCAGACCTCCTCTCTAGCACCCCTTCTATCTGCCTTGCATTGGCACAAGAGCTCTTGTTCCTATCAGATGAGGATGAGTAGGGGAAATCTTGGAAGAATAATTAATTTGAGCAGATGTGTCAGTGTCCTAGGAAATAAAAGATGTCAGTACATACAACCTGTGCTTGCTCTGTCCACAGAGCTCCAGACTGCAGGCGGTTCTTTCTTTAGGAACATCCAGTAGGACAAAGCCATTTGCATTACCCCCCCAAAAGAAGTCACTTTATAGAAGGATTTACTGCTAGATTCCTTAAAATTGGAGCTCTTTTAGTTTATTTAAGTGGTTTACAGGTCATTAAGTACTTGACAGAGAGGGTTGAGGAACAGGAAAACTTCATGTTTAAGTATAAGAACCAGTGCCAATTACAGATCCTTCCAAAATGGAGATGAAACACCACCAATATTGTATGTAACCCAGTGGAGAGATGTCTGACTGGCTCAAACATGGCCTTTCACATCCTTTTAGAGATGTTTGCCAGGGACCCCTACAAAAATGTACTGTTTTTCTTTAATGATGAACCCTGAGAGCAGGAACTAGACCTTCTTTGCTGGTTTCCTGCTTGAGCCCATGCTCTACAAAGCACTGCATTCCCTTGGGCTAGATGAGAAATTACCTAACCATAAATCAGAATTCAGTTCAATGGCCTTTAAAAATTTTTTTTTTTTACCTTATAATGTTGCTCTAGTAGACTCCTTTTCAACTCTCCAAGGTTCCAATTCCTTAGGTTCTCTCACTTCATGTCTCCTACCTGACGTCACCTTTCAAACCCTCACTACAAGTTCAGCATCTCACTGCAAAGGAGAGGAGGAAATGGAAACACCCTCATCTTTCCACCCCCAAATCCTAAAGCCCACTTGCAGTGGTATTCAGATTCATCCCTCCTGAAACTTCAAAACTTCAAAAGCCAGTCCTTCCATATGTTTCTGGATCCCAGCCTCTCATCACCTCAAAGATTTTACCTTGGGGTCATTCTTTGCACTGTATGGACATGCTTTCTTACCTATCATCTTTGAAGAATCTGCTTGTAATTTTACCTTCTCTTTTAGCTCTTGCTCCATCTCTGCTCTCTCTCCTGGCCAAACAACTTGGAATTCTGAGTTGTCAGCACACACTGCCTCCACTTCTTCCAACTTCAATCTGGCACCCATCCCCACCTGGCCACTCCACAGATTTTGGCGGTCACTAGTAGCTTCCATATTGTCCAATCCTGTGGACACTTCACTGTTCTCATCTGGGCTTCTCAGCAGCATGTGTCACCCTCTTCTCCTTAGAGACACTTTCTTTAGGCTTTAAACATGGTACTTCTCTGGTTTCCCCCACTTCTGATCAATCATTTTGTCTTTGTTCTTCATTTACTTTTGTCTACAATTGGATGTTCCAAGTCTTGGCCTTAGGCCTTCTCTATGTAGACATTCTAGTTAGGTGAGCTCACCTACTGCCAAGCTTTAAATACCATCTATATAGTGATGACTTCCAAATTTCTCCCTTGCGCTCTTGTGTTGGTCCCATAGATCTCTGTCTCTCTCTGTCTCTCTCTGTCTCTCTCTGTCTCTCTCTCTCTCTCTCTGTCTCTCTCTCTCTCTCTCTCTCTCTCTCTCACACACACACACACACACACACACACATGTGTATACAATCTCCAAACTCTTGATTTTTCTTTCCAAATTTGTTTCTCCCCAAATCTTTCCCATCTCAGTAAATGGCACCCTTGTCCACCAGTTTGCAAGGCAAAAAATGTGGGAGTCATTTCTGATTTCTCCTTTCTTTCAACTTCTACCAAATTCTGCCAGTTTACCATCAACATGTGTCTCAAATTTATGCCCTTCTTTTCATCTGCCCTGCCACCTTCCATTCCAGGGCACCATCATCTCTTTCTTGGCCTAGGAGAATATCCTTCTAATCAGTCTCTCTACTTCCACTTTTTCTCCTCATTTTTCACATAGCACAACATTTTACTGACATAAAGCATTTCATGTTACTTCTCTGATTAAAACCCTTCATTATTTGTTATCTTTAGAATAAAATCATAACTTTTTGATACACCTTATAAGGCTGTGTATGTGATCTGACCCAGCTGTCTAATTTTCCAGTCACATTTTGCACCCTGTCTGCTTTATTGACGGCCCACCCAATAGCCATATTCTCCCATCTTTATTGTAGTAGAGCCCTGATTGTGTTTAGAAAGGGGAGATTTTTTATAAAAGAGGTGGTGACATTTTCAGGAAAGGTGAGCCCTTCTCTCCTCCACAGGAGGTGATCATGGTTAATCTAATCTATTCATGGTAATGCCATAACAACATTACCAGTGATTGGTTAAGGGTGATGTGATTGTTTCTGTATCATGGAACTTAAGAGACTGTCTACTGGTGATTTCTAGAAAAGATTCCCTGCCCTCCTGAGAGAGTTCTGCAGAAGAGGGAGAGGCCCCACAACACCCTCCTGCTGTCTATATGTGGTTCCTAGACACTGTGAAGGGAGATACTACTAAAATGGCAGACCAGAGGAACAGGTCCTTGAAGATATAGCTGAGAGACAGAATTCACCCTACAATTTCACAACCTCCTCTTAAGTAGGATAAGAAATTTTTTTAATGATTCCAGTCACTCTTAGGAAGGTTGTCTCTTGCTTGCAGCTGAATCCATCCTAACTGATATCTTTCCTCATTGTCTGTGTTCTACTCTCATTGGCCTTTCAGCCCTTGGACATGCCAAACTCATTGCTGTCCCAGGAGGTTTACACATACTGTACCCTTGGTTTGGAGCATCTCTACATAGCCAATATTTGTTCATTCTTAAATTTCAGGTTGCTCTCACATATTTCTTTGTCTCTAATTTTTTTCCTGGTTTTATTGAAATATAATAGACAATTAGTTACTAGTTTTTACATTGTAAAATTCAATGAGTTGTTTTTAAATTATAGTTGGCATATAATTATGTACTAGTTTCAGTTGCACAGCATAGTGGTCAGAGATCCACATAACTGTCAAAGCAATCACCCCACTAAATCTAGTACCCCCTCATCCCCTTACATATTTATTACATTATTAACCATCTTCCACATGCTACATTCTACATCTCCATGTCTCTTCTGCAGCTATCCATTTGAATCTCTTAATCCCTTTGTCTTTTTTTTGTCTTCCTCCAACCACTCTCCCATCTAGTAACCCTGAAAATATTTTCTGTATCTATGAGTTTATTTCTTCTTTTGCTGCTTTTGTTGTATTTTGTTCTTTAGATTCTACATGTGCATGAAGATGAGATATTTGTCTTTCATTCAGCACAATACCCACTAGGACCATCAAGGCAATATTTTTTCAATACCCTTCCTTTTAGTCTGTGTGTGTCTTTTGATCTGAAGTGAGTCTCTTGTAGGCATATATTAGAGTCTTGTTTTCTTATCCATTTAGCTACTCTATCTTTTGGTTGGAGCACTTAATCTTTTCCATTTGAGGTATTTGTTGATAGGAGTGCAGTT
The DNA here is from genome assembly GCA_030015415.1 of Cynopterus sphinx. Classification (NCBI taxonomy): domain Eukaryota; kingdom Metazoa; phylum Chordata; class Mammalia; order Chiroptera; family Pteropodidae; genus Cynopterus; species Cynopterus sphinx. The sequence goes on from CM057383.1 coordinate 67,744,359, forward strand.
ATTACCATGACTTATTTCTGCTTTTGATATGTTTTTTTCTTGTTAAAGAAGTCCCTCCAATGTTTCCTGTAATACTGGCTTGGTGTTGATAAATTCTTTTAGCTTATTTTTTGTCTGGGAAGCTCTTTATCTATTCTTCGGCTCTAAATGATAGCTTTGCTGGATAAGGTATTCTTGGTTATAGATCCTGAGTTTTCATCAGTTTGAATATTTTGTGTCAATCTCTTCTGTCCTGCATAGTTTTTGTTTGTTTGTTTGTTTGTTTGCTTGTTTTTGAGAAATCAGCTTCCAGTCTTATGGGTGCTCCCTTGTAGGTAACTAACTGCTTTTCTCTTACTGCTTTTAAGATTTTCTCTTTGTATTTAACGCTTGACATTTTAATTATGATGTGTTTTGGTGGGGACCTCTTAGGGTTCCTCTTTCTTGGGACTCTATGAGCTTCCTTGAGTTGTATGTTTATTTCCTTCACCAGGTAAAGGAAGTCTTTCATCATTATTTCTTCAAATAGATCTTCAATATCTTGTTTTCCTTCTGGTACCCTATGACATGGATATTTTTACCTTTAATAGTGTCCCACAGGCTTTTAAATTATTATTTAGTCTTGCTTTCTTTTTCTTGCTCTTCTGATTGAGTGTCCTTGGCTTCCCTATCCTCTATATTGGTGGTTTCATCCTCTTATTTATCCACTCTGTCTAATGTTTCTAATATACTCTTCATCTCAGATAATGTGTTATTCATTTCTGACTGGTTTCTTTTATAATTTCCATTTCCATTTTTATGTTTTTTATTTTTTTGTTAAAGTTTTTCATTTTTATGTTTTTAATTTTTTTGTTAAAGTTCATCTACACTTTACCGAAGTTCATTGAGCATCTTTATAACCAGTGTTTTGAACTCTGTATCTGTTAGATTGCTTGACTCTGTTATTCCTGGATCTCTGTTCTGTTCTGTCATATGGGTTCTGTTTTTTTTTTTTTTTGTCTTCTCATTTTGGCTGCCTTTCTGTGTCTGTTTCTATGTAGTAAGCAAAACTCCTAAGCTTCCTGATGTTACTAGCATGTCTTTGTATAGTAGGTGTTCAGTGGCACAGTCCTGAGAGGGGTTCAGCTGTAGGCCAAGTTGGCCCCAGCCTGTATCCCTCTGGGGTCTCCTGTTAAGATTCAGCAAGCAATGTACAGAAGCTATGCTTATAGTTGTCTCAAGAAGCCATGCCAAAAACTGAGGCCAGTCTCGGCGCTGCTTAGCAAGAGGCACTGGAATCACCGAGAATACACTTAAATGTGGCTTTGGTGGAGCCATGAGTTGGGGGAGGCGGAGTTTCAGAGAATCTGCTCGGCAGAGCGACCTTGGTTATCCAGTTTGATGAGCACTCAACTATAGCTGCGCTCTGTCTGCACACTGAAAGGGGAGAGGGCTCAACAGAGGAACGATGGATACTGCCGGCACTTCTGCTCAAGGGGGAGCCTTGCCTCCAGCCTTCACTCCAACAACTGTGTTCCCCTATAAATCCCTGGTACCCAATGTGCAGCTCACCTGGTGCTGGTGTTAAGAGTGAGGGGGTCCTTCACTGTGAAAGTCCACTCGCAGACATGATCCCTTTAGGAGGCGTCTTCAGGTGCAGTAACCTCTGTCCTGCTTGGGGATGGGCAGCCTCGCATCTTCACCCCCTCCTACTTTCTACTGTTGCAGGTTGATTAATTATTTCTTTCCCTAGTTGTGGTACTTTCTGTTCATCTAGATCACAGGTGACTCTGCTTGCTGTTTGCTCTGTTTCTTTCACAACTCTGATTTGGTTGCAAGGGAGATAAACAAAGCCTCTATCATCTACACCATTTTTTTCCCTTCTCCATCTCTAATTTTAATTTCATTCATAGCACCTAATATTTTTTGATATTATTTCTTGTGTTTGCTTTTTTCTTCTCCTCTAGACTATAAGCTCCATCAAGGTAGAGACCCTATGTCTTCACCATTTTCACCCAGTCACCTTATACAGTATATTACAGAGAGAAGGTACTCACACCCTACTTGCTTCCTGATTACATAAATGGAATAATGATCTGATCCAGGCTCATCTTTTCACCTTTATCCTCTGTTACTCAGTGACATCTCACATTTTATACTCTAGGCGTATATACTGACTTATTTTATTATAATTTCCAGAATGTTTCATAATTTCTCTCACCTCTGGTCCTTTGTGTATGCAGCTCAGTCTCTCTAGAGTATCTCTCCTGTCTTTGCCCAGACATATACTATCAATAGATTTTGGCTGAGATGCCACTCCTTCCTGGAGCCTCCCTCCCCAGACCATGTGCTCTCTGGACCCTGTTCTTATCTGCCAAAGCACTTACCAGACTGTATTGTAGGTCCTTGATTGTCTGACTCTCCTAGACTCTGAGCCCTTTGAGGAGATGCTTTCTTTATCACCATATTCCTAACACCCAGCTCAAAGTAGATACTCAGAAAATAGTGCTTGAATCACTTCTTTTGACTAATATTTTTGAGTGCTCACTGTGTGCCAAACATTGTGCTAAGTGTTTGGATACAAAGATAAATAAGAAATTGTCTGTATTCTCACATTATAGAAAGTGAGATAGGTCTATTAGCTAGTAAATAGAGTATAATGTGGTGAGCGTGGGGAAAAAAAGGAACACAGATGAGGGAACAGTGAATTTTGCCCTGGAAGTAGGCTATGAGGTGTTAGGGAGAGCGTCAGAGAGCAAATTGAAGGAAAGATGGAATGGAATTCAAGGTAGCAAGTTATTTCTAAAGAGGAAATATGAATATATATATCTTTGTCTATATATCTATGTGTACATCTATACCTATATACTTAAAAATATATGGAAGAAGAGGGGAACTGGGGAGGTAGGGAAGGTATGTGTAGGGAAGGTGAGAGGGTGGGTCAGAGAAGGGGCTTCAGCAACTAGACTTGTGTTTCATCCATTTCTTATCTCATCTGGTGCTGGTTAATATGTAAATACTGGTATGGGTTGCCTCAAGACCCCTGGCTTAGTTAGTGGCTACTTGCAGAACTGGGAACACACCAGTCTCATGCAGGCCAGCCTCAGGTAGCTCTGTTCCCCAGGGGGCTCTGGTTGTCAGAAGTGTCTCCATTCACTTTAAAGAATTGACCCCTTTCCTCCTAGGTTCCAACCTGGTTCTGCTCCTTACCTACTGGGTGACAGGGGACAAGCTCCTTCCTAATGTGACAGGGTATTGCTTCTTTTCTCATAAGAGTCTTGAAGTGTAGTCAGTGGGATAATGTATGCACACCATGGAGACCAGGAATTGCCAGTTCTCTCTCCCTTCCTCTTCTCTTCTTGGCTGATTCTACCCAGCAGACATTGACCTGGCTTTCCTCTCTGCCCCAGCCCTTAGTTCCTTCAGCTGAGCCCAGCAGCAGGCAGCAGAATCTCAATGTAATGCAAAGGCAATTTCTTTAGCTGCTTTAAAAAATAATTGCCTCTTTGTCTTCTTTGGCTGCTTTAACTGAGACCCTTTCCAACATGTCTACATTAAAGGATCTGTGGGGGCCCTTCAGGTTTTGGGCTGTGTGTTTTGCATATTTTTCACTTTGTCTAAGGTCCTAATGCAGTTCAGCATTCTAATTTTTTCTCTGAGGGTGTGAAAAGAAAAGAGAAATTATGATTCTGGATGCATCCCTCTTAAGCAGCCTCTGTGAGATGCTCCCAAAGTCGTCAACTAGACCAATTAGAAACCTGCTTAGATTTCAGGAACCAGAGTACCTATCATCAAAGATTCCTGTTTGGGGCCATAATTACTCTATGATGGAATAAAGACATTGTATTTTCTACATTTTACTTACAGAGTAGCTGATGTAGTGAATGTTGTATGAAACATCTCTTTCCTTAAGAGAGATTAAAAACCAAGTGCTTCTGATGCACAAGGCTCCATTAAAAAAAACCCCAAAAAACAAAACTGCCTCAGGCAATCTGAGTAGCTGTTTTAGTGATAGACTTTCCCTCCTGCCCTTAAGTGGCCATGCAGTTTGAGCTGGTCAGGGTCAGGGAGAGCAGGTCCCTCTTGGGAACCTCTCTGCACTTTCTACTCTTCTGCAGTCAAGATGGAAGACACCTTGATCATCTGGTCTGGCTGGATAAAAAAGAGACAAGCATTTATTGTGCACTTGCTGTGTGTCAGGAGTTTTCCCATCCATTCTCCCATTTTCTTCTCACGACAATGTTATGTAATGACTTGCTATCCCCAGTGTGCAAATGAGGAAGGTAAGACTCAGAGTTATTCTATATCTTGCCCAAGGTCACATACAGCCAGCATTTAGCTGAAGAGTGGTTTGAATTCAGCCTTTAGGTGCTGAGTCTGTGGTCTTTCCAACTGGCCCAGGGACATTTTCCTAGCCTGCTTGGTCTAGTCTACTCAACCCCTCCTGAGGAGCCAAGGAATTCTTTTTTTTGAAAGTGAATATCAAAGAAAGTATAGTGGTTAACTTCTGCTGAAAAACTTAATGGCTTAAAACAACAAACTTTATTGTTTTTTTGTGGTTCTGTGTTAGCTAGATGGTTCTTTTAGAGCTGGGCTAGCTTGACTGGGGCTGGAAAGTCTGGGAGGGCCTCCTTCAGTATCAGCTGGGGCAAGGACCATATGGTCTCTCATTCTCCAGGTCTGGTCTCTTCATATATTTTATATTTAGATATAGACACATATATCCATTTTTCCTCTTTGAAAATAACTCTGCTGGTTTGAACTTTGTCTGTTTTGTTTGCATGGTGATGGAAGGCTTTTAGTGGTAGAAGAGGGAAGCCCTGATGCACAAACACTTTTAGAACATATGTTATTTCATGTTTGCTAATGTTTGATTGCCCAAAGGAAGTCACGTGTCCAAGCCCAGCTTCAAGGACTGGAGAATAGATTTCTTCACTGATGGCAAGGGATAGGAAGCCTCATTACAAAGGGCATGCATCCAGAGGTGAGAAAGCTTTGTGGTCATTTTGCAGTCTACTACAAAGGCTAATGTTCTTCAGAAGGTCATTCACAATTCCTGGTCCTGTAAACTAAGAGCTCGATGAGGGGACGTTACTGATCTTCTACATCTGGACAGGATGTCACCAAGGCTGTTCCAGACAGATGTTTTGTTCTCTTTTGTTTAACATTCAGAGAATGAGAAAACAATATCTCCCTTTAATAATTTATCTATGGTCACATAACTGACCATTCTCTTTCATTGTTTTTATTTCTCTAAACGCAATTTCAGATGCCTGTTTAGAGAATGCATATTTAGACTTGATGGTAGGGACCATTCCTGCTCCATGTCTTGTAACCATAGAGAAGAAGGAGGGGACAGCTCTGTGTCCTGTGCCTCAGCCCTTCTCTAGGGCTCACAGCATATTCTTGTTTATTCTCATGATCTGGGAAATGCAGACTAGAGAGTTTTAGGCTCTTTGAAGGAGGGGGTGGTTCATAAGAATTAGTACAGTGATTAAATCTTTATATATTTTCCCAGTTACATCTCAAGTTCTGTATTCCTGGCCCCCCAGCCTGTCTCCTATGCTTCTAAAAACATGATGACCTGTTGTCTGAGTAGAACTATTATTATCAGAGGTTTGTGGGAACTGGTTTCAAGACAGCCTTCTTAGGTACTATTGTGTGTGCCCTCAGGCTTCAATTCAGGGTTGCCTTGAAATTCTGCTTCCGCCAGGTAGGAAACAGGGCATAGGAGATATAACACCTTGGGCCTTTTCCCAGGTCAGCATTCTCAGGTGAATCACTCCAGAAAAAAGTCAAACATAGCAAGTCCCCCAAGCCTGAAGCCCTCTGGTGGAGAGTTCCAGGGAGGGTGGTGCTGGAAGCTCTGTTTCAGGTGGAAGGACAATTGGTTGCTATAGTTGCCAAGGTGGGAGGGAGAGAAGAGGGGAAAGAGAGGCCCTTAATGTGGGAACACTGAAGGCTATATGGCTGAAGGCTATACCACCAAAGGCTACATTCATTGTCTTCAGAAAAAAAAGAAACTCTTGAAGCTGCTCCTTTTATCAGTGAGAGGGAGGCATCCAGTCCTTTAGCCCCCTCCCTGGGGCAGCCTGCTGGCTTTTCAGTGTGGTTGACTCCTCCCACACTGTCAGTCTTTATGAGTCCCATTAGAGCAAGAGAGTAAAAGGTTTTATCAGAGTGGTTTTCTTCCTCTCTGTCTTAAAATAAAAATAAAGAGTTTTGTTGCAAATTAAACAAATGTCAAATCAGCTTTGGTTGCCTGAATGGCATTCTTCCAGAAGCAGTGCCTCAGGCTGACTCAAAGAGGCTAGACTTTCTACTCTTTGGGCCTCCTAGGAAGTCCTGTCTGGTTTTTGTCTACTTCTTCAGCAGAGGTCTGAAGAGGGGTGGTGGGTCTTCATTTTTTGCTCCTCCAATCAGGGTTGCAGGAGATCCTGTTCAAGGGCCCAGACACTCTTTCCAAGAGGGTTGTCAGGGGTTCTAGGAGCCCCTGAGATCACAGGAAACATTTTGTATATGTATAGAAAGTGAAATTGGAGATAAATTTGTAACTTTCTTTGTATTCTCAAAGAGATCGATGATGTTAAAATAGATTAAGTATCCATGAGAAGTGCTTACTCGTTGTGGACAAGAAGAACCTCAGGCTCAGACAGGGCAAGTGACTTGATTCAAATCATACAGCACATTAGTGGCTTTTTGTTTAAAAATCAATTCCCATGTTTAAGGAGAGGGGTATAGTAGTGAGGAGGGGAGCCTTTTTCTCTTTTGCTGGTGATTTACAAGCAGCTCATCTTTTAATTGATTTGGTATAGAGTTTGTTTTATTGTTTGTTTGTTTGTTTGTTTTTGTTGTGGTTGAAATTACTCCCAGAAGTAAAGGGGCTGAGATGAGCAAAATAAACAAGGAAGACAAAAACAGGCTTAATGTGTGGGGGAAGTGGAAAATAAAAAGCAACTGTTAGTTTGAAGTAAAACTGATTTAGATCTGAATGGGAGCAAATATGAAACTATGCCATATGTATTCCTCATTCAGAGCTAACAAGATAGAAAAAAGAATAGCATAAATGATCAAATATCAGAGTTTTCATATTTTGTTTTTTGGAACAGTGCAGCTAAAGGGTTGCCATTCTCTTTATGTGAGAAACCTCAGGCTTGGTATGTCCCTCAGCTTTTTCAGGCCTGGAAGATTGAAATGGAACTCTCACCTTTTGGATCCCTGATTCTTACCTTTGACTTGTCCTTCTAAACAGCTCAGTCACCAGCCGGGGACTTTGGGGCTGTCTTCTGTCTGCTTTCATCCTTCTCTTTCATCTAGCACCTCCTCAAATTTCTAGCTTGCTCTACTTGGGGTATTGATCAGAGAGCCCCTGGGGGTTTGCTTAATGCAGACTGGCCTTTCCTATTTTTGTTAGACAAACCCTGAATTCTCCCACTTTTGGTTTCTTCTAAATGCGGAGGATATTGACAACATCCTTTTGCTATTTTTAACTTATAAGAATTTGCTTGAGATTTCTAGTCAAAATGGCAGGAGATAAATAATGTGCTTGCTTCCTTTCTTGACCACATCAAAATTACAACTAAACTATAGTACATCGTCATTGAGAATCTGCTGAAGTATGCCTAATCAGAAACCTTACAACTAAGGTTATACAAAAGCAGCCATGTTGAGACTGGTAGGAGGGGTGGACATATGGAATGGGCTGGTCTTACTCCTGTATGTGGCAGTTAAAAATTGGGTTGGTTAGCTTGGCTGTGGAGGTCCCTTCTGAGGAGCAAAGGGTTCCAGCCCCATACCAGACTCTCTAGCCCAAGGTTCTAGTGCCAGGAAGAGAAGTCCCCACAGCTTTTGGCTATGAAAATCAGCAGAGATTGTGGCAAAGTAAGATGAAGGGTAGCTGGAGTACCAGGAAGTCCTCTTAAAGTATCCATAAATGGATTTACTTGCTGATGGATTTACTCACTCTGAGCTCCAGCACTGGGGTAGCAGTTTGAGAGGTATCAGAGACATACAGGGAAGAACTGAATTGTCTGGCTTCAGGGCAAAGGCTAGAGGAGCAGCTGTGTCCTGGAAGAAGTGCTGGCAGAAGCTTTTGTTCTTTTTTTTTTTTTTTTTTGAGCCCTTCTCACTCCCAGCCTTCAGACAAAGGTGGCCACCCTCTCTGAGTCTCCATAAACCTGGCTAACATGGATTACATGCCCTGGTGATTCCCTGAGATCTCATGCCCCCCTACTTTTAATTCCCCCCAAGCTGCTTCCAGTGGTTTTCTCATACAAATGGCCTTTCTTAGCGTGTACTGCAGACTCTCCTAAAAGTCTCCTAAAAGTTTATGAACCCAAACAAGCAGCATCTGATCTAGCATGCCCCATACCTCTTGCTAAGCAGCCCCAAGATCAGCACTGCCACAACAAACCTTGGATTGAGACTTGGCAATGAGGAGGTCATGAGGCCTTTGGGGGTGGGACATTTTCAGCTGAGTGGTATAAGCAGAAGCCAGATTGCAGAGGCAGCCATATGAGGTCAAGGTCAAAGTGGCATTTTAGAACATTATTCTGGAACTGTGGTGTAAGAAAAGAGAGGAGAGGCCTTGAGGAAGCTGCTGCAGGCATTATGGGCTCTGGTCTGGAATGTAGCAATAGGCTTAGAAAAGAAGAAACAGGTGGGTGGCAGCTTTCAAAGAAGCCTTGATAATAGTGCTTAAAATCGCCAGGCTAAGGGGGACACATTTGCAGTGGCTGTCAGGGCCAGCCCCACCAGTTGCATTCTGCCAGGAGTCTGCAGACTCTGTCTTTTCATGAGTATGTGTATGTGTGTGTGTGTGTGTGTGTGTGTGTTTTCCAGGGCTGAATACTGTGTTGTCACTAACACGCATGGTCTCAGCCTTCTCCCTACTTTGAGGGTGATGTTGGCTATGCTTCTAACCCTTCTGAGGCTTTTCCTCACTGTGGAGGAAGTGATGACACCCACCTCACCCAACATCTAAGCTGTGAGACTCAAACAGCAAATCATTTCGAAGTACCACATAGGTTGTGATGGTCTGTGGTGTTTTTTAACTATGGTCAGAACAACTGTCAGGGCTTGTCTTTGGAGGGCCCAGGAAAGTACCCCTCCAAAGCTTACCCTGCTGCTTCCTTTCTGCTTCTCTGCTCACTGACCTTGAGCCTGTAGTCTCACCCTCTGGAAGTGCCAGTGTATGCTGACCTTTGATGCTTACACCTCAAGGTAGGCAGATCTGGCTGGATGGCAGTCTGTGGACAACTAGTGACCTGCCAGCAGGAGCATTTTTTTTTCTGTTTTCATTTTAGGGCTGGTCTGCAATTCAGGACAGATTATTGAATCTGATTTGATGAAATGTAATTGCAAATGGATTTTATAGTCACCAGTGCCTGTAACAAATTTCAAGTAAAATCTGGATAGCACCATTGCAGGGTAATGACATTTTAATTATAATTATGTGCCATATTTAGTCTGGCTGTTTTAGAGGCCTGGGGTAGAGGCCCAACCCCTAAGTACTCCCTGGCTTCTCCCTCCCCCTTCAGTCTGATCTATTCATACCCTATTAGAGATGTTACATTCTCTTGCTCAACTTCTGCCTTAGGGATCTGGGTGCTGAGCAGCTGGGGTAAAGTTGAAGACCACTCTGGACTTGCATCTGTTATAGATTTTCCCTCCTTTCTAACAAATCCTTTGTCCCTTCCTCTGCTTCTCCCCCAATTTGTGTCTTTGCTGACCTGCCTTCTGCCACCTTTTCCTTCTTCTGAATTCAGTTTTATTATCTCTTCTTTTCTCTGTTCTCACCACTTAACTTGCTGTGTGATGTTGGGTATTTCACTTACCATTCTGAGCCACAGTCCTCTCATAAAATGAGGCAGTTATGCTAATTTGTCTTTATTATTCTCTGGTGCAAATATGATTCCACTCTATTTGTCCTTCTCTTTTCCCTTCCGTTTGCCTTCTATTTCCTCTTTTGTTTTCTTCCTCCCACTTCTTGGCCTTAACAGAATTTTTTATGGCTAGCTGTAGGAATTCCCCCTCTCCAAGTATAGACTGCCTTTTATGGTCCCTGAGCTGTCTACAGGAGATGGATTTAGTGAGGAGCTGACTCGCTCTCCTCCTCCAGAACAAGCCGAGTAATTGAAGAAAACATGAATGTTAATGATGCATTTAGCATTTGGAAGTTAGAGGGTGATTAATATGTTCTAAGTTGTTCTATTGACACCTTCACAGTGGCATAATGAAGACAAAACATACACTCAGAGATGAGATTGTTTATTCTTGTGTATAGCACTCCTAGTTTCTGGCCACTTAAGCCTCAAGCAAACATGGTGTTGGTGTGTGTGTGGCAGGAGGGGTTGGACTGAGGGACAGCTTTCTGGCATCATGATCCTGCCAGCAGGGAGCTCTCTCACCTGTCTCAGGGATGGCTCAGGAAGCTGGGAGCAGAGGGTAGGGAACATGGCAGGGTAAGGGACTCAGGATGAGTAGGGGACCAGATTGTGGAAGACACTGTCCCTCAGGAAGAGCATGCTCAGAAGACAATGCAACATATTCTTCATGGCCCATGGAATTGAAAGTTTTTGAAGGAGCAAAAGAATAGGGGAGAGTGAAATGAGGGAAAGACCCTGGAATAGGAACCCCATTCAAACCTCAAAAGCAGCATTTTGAGCTTTAAGAGACTTTTCCCCCAAGATCTGAGGTCTACTCTCTTGGATGGGGAATCCTTGGTAAGTCTCAGGCTGGGTTCAAGTGAAACATGTTGTTGGGATACACTGACTGGGTTCTAGTTCCATACTGATGTTCAGTCAGGACTTTGAGACTAGAACTGAAGGGCAAGAAGTCTTGAAAGAACATCTAGTCCAAGTTTATGCTTGGCAGTAAGGGGAAGAGACTGCTTTGGATTTATAGCTTGAGGCAGAACTGGGAGAGGTCCTGCCCTTCTTTGTTGCTTCTCAGGGATCCTAGATTAGAATGCTGAGACTGGGGAACTGTGGCCCCTTGACTGGGTCACTTCTGTGACTGTGGACCCATGATGGCTTAGTTGTCAAGAGGCCAAAAAGAATTCAATTTTGAACTTTACACTATAGTTCCAAATTGTGGAATAGCAAGTAGAATGGGGACAGATTTGAATCCCAGCTCTGGTTCTTACTATGTGGCTGTGAGAATACCATTTCTTCTCTTTGAGCTTTAGGGTCCTCATTTACAACTACACTACATAATACTTATTATGTAGTGTAGTTGTAAGAATCATTCATATCCTAAACACATACACTGATAATAATTATGATGTGGGAAGTAAGCTCTTCCTTATAATGGCCAATTGCAATTAAAGTCCTCCTGTTTTTACAAAGCCTTCCCTGCTAATTATATCTTTTCTAAACTACTCCTAGAATATTTGGTTCATTCTTCTGGCATACTTGTCAATTTACCTTGTCCTGTACTCATTTGCTTACCTAACCTATTTCCTTCAGGCCTTTTGAGGACATAATCCATATCTATCCCTGTTGCACACTGTTGTGACCATGAACCACCAGATGTCCACCTATAGTAGACTCTACTACTAGTAGGGTCTAAATGGTATTTCATTGAAAGAATGAATGAATGATTTCTTACTTCATTTTTAGTACATGAGCCTATTAAGCTGTTATCTCATTGTTTGGTATTCTAGTTTTTTATTCATCTGAGGTTCTACGTTCCCAGAAAGCAAGGATGTGTCCTCACAGTGCTGGGAAAATAATGTTTAATGAGTAATTAATTATGAATTTATTTCCTTAAATCTCTATCCTATTAAGACTTTTGAAGGAAAAAAGGCCTTATTAGTCTTAAGGGGTGACAACATTTGAAAGAATTGACTGAGCCTGAGCCCCAAATGATGAAACATTGGACGTGTGGGATTTAGTATGATATGTGGAAATCACAAGGGTTTATCTGATCATCCTTGCAGGCACTGATTATTTTAACGAAGGCAAAAGGTCTCAGTTAAAGAGAGTTATTAAACTTGATGATAGAAGTTGTAAAATATAGCCCTCATTAACGACTTGTCTAATTGAGCTGTCTTGTCATGGATGGCAACTGTTTGGAGATTTCCCTGTGATACCTGTGAAAGAAAGAGCATCTTTGCTTTTGAGTCTTGCTGAGGCCATGCAAGGACTGTGAATTTCCACCATGAGTGGAGTTCTGAGCTAGAGACTCTTCTGCGCAGGCATCAGGAAAGAGAAGTGGCTGCAGGCAACTAAGAGTCTGGAGAGGGGAGAGGGGTTATGAGTACATGATACAAACCTGAGTGTTTATATGAATTAAAGCATTCCA